>OX453310.1:19307729-19993085 GCA_949710035.1 Crambus lathoniellus
AATCAACATCTATTGACAGAATTAACTGTAAGTACCTACTTGCTTAATTTTAATATACATCGTTCGACTAACAGGTTGTTATAGAAAAAGTATTGACGAAGGTATGTAGATCAGTCCGTCGCCGGAAAATGTAAAAAAATAAAGTTTGCAACACCTTCATGCTTATTAGCAATGTTAAGCTTGTGAAGACAGGATCTAACATCCCAACATGTAAAAGATAATGAGCGTAAAATTACCGCGTCCCGTTTTGAGTTTTTCTTGTAACAAAATTTGGCTTACTTTTTCCCCAGTTCTAAAGCTTTGTTATTATTTGAAAAGATTTCAGGTAAAATACAAACTTAAATTTTTAACAATTTTTATCCAAAGTTATCGTTTTCTCAATATTTTTACAATGAAAGTTAAGCAAAATAACTTATCATCATCACTTCATCATTTTAGCCGTACGAAATAACATATAGGAGTCAATAATAAAATATTCTGTCTAGACCAAGATTGGAGCAAAAGCGAAAAGTTTTTAAGGTTCCCTCGGGATCAAATTTGTTAAAGCCGTCGTGAGTTAGCGGGAGAAAAAGTCTCGAAACAAATCGTTGGCAAACGAGAGAAGTGTCCAACAGCGAAAATATGTTGATTGAATAAAGAAAAACTATTAAAAGTTGCGCTTAGGACTTGCTTCGTTGGGACAAAACGGGCGTAGTGCATGGAACGAGATTTCCTTAAGTCGCCTCATAAAGTGCATTTTGGAGTAAGTTTTTAGATAATCCGAAGTATCTACCTACGTTACGCAATTTAAGATGAGGTGTTTTTATGTTGCGGAGATTAATTCATCTCCACTCGTAGTCACGAGTAATACTGTCGTATTGTTTCTGCATTTGTGTTTTAGTTGATTATTCTTAAAATTAAATCTATATAAACTGATCTTCTTGTCGACTCATATAATTGTGGGATAATATTATAGCATACTATAATTTATTATCTTAAAAATACCGACATACTTTTAAATAAAGGATAAAAGATTCGTTTTGTATCACAAACGTATAATAAGTTTGAAGGATATTAGTATCGACATATAGTTAGGTGATTTCTCAGTTATCACATTGCACCGTTCAATATATCGAAGGATCTCCTAACAAAGACAAGTGGATCGCTCGCCAAAGTTTTCGTGGACGTAATATTAGGGTGAAGTTTGTTTCTTGCGTTCTTAAGATTCGTATAACTTTCTTAATACCTTTGCCAGATTATATCCACTCGTCCGTACGCTGTATAAGATACATCGGAATAATAATAAAAATGTCGATTTGCTTTTATTAGTCGCAATATAACTCCTTACGGCCGAACCAATATGTTATGTTATTATAATAATATATTGGTATTAATTCTGGACGATAAACTCGAATTATATTGAGATTGTAATACACATTGTAAGTAAAAAGTTTGGGAAACAGTTGAGTTTACCGGCTTTTTTTATGAGATTGCTTTGATATGAAATTATATGGGTCGGTTTTATTAGATACACCTTTCTGCTTATTTGTATTTACTATCGGAACCGTTTTTATCGATAAAGTTGAGAGTTTTCCGTTATCTAATACCCTAATACGATATCTTTAGATAGATCTTTAGATGTTCCAAGTATTTTCATTGTCAACAGCCTTTTGTGTGAGCCGAACCACGAACTGTCAAGTTTAAATTATTTGCATACCACTGCGGTGACTTGAGTCCAAATGTTTCCAATTCCAGTAGTCCTCACATAATTCACTTAGGAAACTCCTTTTTTTTAAGCCAACGTCAATTAAAATAATGCCGTCGTTCTTTTTTATTTTCCGTAAAGTGTCGAATGGCGGGCTTTTGAATCTTTGAGTGCGATAAGCGCATTCTACAGGTGCAAAGTCCACCGGGTGGTCAAACGTCAACCAACCTTTTTGACAAAAACTTTTGGTATCAACTCTATGATAATAACCATGATTTTAAACCTTAGGCCATCGGGATAAAGCTGAACTAATACTTTTAATGTATCGTAAAAGATCTAAAAAACTGGAAATTAAAAGGATGGGAATTCACAAGGCGTGTGAACCCTTTTGACTCTTATCTTCAAAGGTGTTAAGGGTGCTATTTTTTGATAAACTTTATCCTTAACTTTATCTTAATATATAAAAGTTAAAAGTTCAAATTAGTACGTTAACTGCAGTTCTTTTGGTTTGAGGTAAGCAAAGTGGCCTAAGTTGTGAAGAAACATTAAAAAAGGTTGCTGTAAAAAAGTATTCGATAAAATTATTAATTTCCCTCGGGAGATGTACGGGGTTCATTATTTTGCAGGAGTATTTTGCGTTGCGTTTAGAAAGTATTTAATTTAAACCTTAGTCCATTTTAATCTTATGAACTTGACAAATAATTTAGTCGAAATAATAATTTCCTCTCAACCGTATCGGACCAGAGGAGCTCATGGCGCAGTGGTTAGCGCGCTCGGCCTGCGATAGTTGAAGTTAAGCAACTTTCGTAGTGGTCGGTCATGGGGTGGATGACCAGAAACTTTTCATTTCGAGCTCCTCCGTGCTTTGTAAGGCACGTTAAGCCGTTGGCCCCAGGTGCACCTGCAGACGCTAATCCGCAAAGGACCCGCGTGCTGGGTTATGGCCCATTATTCTCCCTATCGATTCATAAGGCAGGACAGTGCCCCAGCAGTGGAGTCATTAATTGGCTGATTATGATGTATCGGACCAGAATATAATAGTAAAAATGACGGAAAACTTGGACTGCGTTCATAGCCTTTTTTTCCAGAGTTCGATACTAACTATCATTTTTACTCCACTGCCTGTGGAGTGTATTGTATTTACTTCTCTTTTGTAAGATTCAAACTGTGTCAACATTATAACTTATAAAAAATATTGATAACTTTTGGGCTTCCGCAATTAAAAATGTAATAATGACACGCTATAACTCCATGAGGCTCTTTAAGCTCACCATATGTGACATCACATCTATAATTCAATGTAACAGTATCGGATTCCAGAGGGCCAGAACAAATTTGCATACGGGGGTATCCCTAAAAACCAATATTAAGACAATATATTATTAATCTTTAATTTACTTTATTAGCCCTCGCTCCCTCCTCCCAATGGCGCAACCCCTCCCTAGGGTTTCGTAGGAGAGTGAAAATTTAAATTTGAATGACCTCTACTGAGTTAGGTAGCTATTGCCTCATTTTGAATTAAATTACATACGTGTATTGTCTGTGGACCTCTTTTGTTTCTGTATCATTCTAGTATTTATTAGGGGAGCTTGGTGAAGAATTAGCTTTAGTATATTTATGGCATTACAGAGAGAGCTGCCTTTAGGTACGTGTGATTTGTCGACTTTAGTGGCGGACATAGTATAACATGAAACTACGTTCATTGTGGAAATATAAGAGCGGAAATGCACATTGCTGCAGAGAACGTAGTTTTAAACGAAACTCAAAGTATTTTGTGTGTTTTATGGCTAATCAACGGCGGTGGATAGGTTCTGGATTTCAGAATTCTAGTGGCTCTATGAGATTTTTATTTGGGTTTATAAGAACTCACAATTTTATCGCATTACTTACTTTACCATATATTTGTATAAATAAGCTCTATAAAACCACTTTAAATATTTAAGAACTGTAAAATATTCATATAAATAATTATCTGATTTGTAAGATAATCTGATATGTTTAAGCCCAACGTTACCAAATCGTATAATTATTATATTTCAGGAGATAATAAGTGACTTCAAATTATAGATTAATAGGCAAAGTTTCAAAGTAAATCAGATTGAGGATGTCAAAGAGACTTACTTATCTCCCCCTTACCTAAGAGTTAATAATTAGCGGTAAATATTCTCTTGTAAACGAAAATCAACTACGTTCGTGTAAAAGATAACAGTTCTAGCAAAAATTGCATGATTTAGATATAGATTAAAATAATAGTAGCGAGTCTAACAAACAAACTTAACCATAGTGAATTTTTAAATCGACTATTCACTTTTATCTACTTGAAACATAGGCAAAGTCGTAAGAATACATGTTTGATTTGAAACATTTATAAAGTTAGAAAAATCAGGTTAAATAATGTGATTCTGACAATGACTTTAATGGAAACTTGCAGAGTTTTATTTTACGTCTAGCGACGATTTCTTTGGAATTGTTATCTAAAGAGTTGCTTACTTCAAAGACAAAGAAGCTACTTAGACGTAAATATGTATCTGCTCGACTAACAGCATCTGTGTTCCAACGAAGGGATTTAAGGATGAATAGTCAAACATGCACTTAGCAGTAACAGCGGAATGCAGATTGTTCTGGATATTTTAGGTGACTTCTGGAATACAGCATGGCGACACATTTTGCTTGGCTTGTTTGCTCTGGGGATTGGGGAAACAGGCTGCACTGATTACAACGCCTTTTTTACGTTTCATTTTGTAGTTAAGTCAGTATTAACATTTTTTGTAAATGTTATATCGCAAGGTATTTTTATGCCAACAATAAAATTAATTAGTAAAACCGAAAAAGTGGAATGAACAATCTGGACAAATGTAGATGTTATTTTCAAAGCAAAATAATGTTTTTTTTTACTGTAATTCTAATATCTAAAAATAACCTCAAACAACAAAATTTTCACACTGATTAACACAGTACGAAAAAAACAAAATACAATAATCCTTTGTGGTCCATAAAAATAAGTTGTTATTCAAACAAAGTGGCAGCTCAAAAGGTAACTCATTAGGTGACGGCCAAAGAAATGTTCGGGCTGTAATCAGTTAGCTGCCGGCGATTAAGACGCCCGAAAGTTGAGCTGGCCTTGCGAGACAACGGTAGACTGGGGGTTAGAAATTTGGATGTGGCTTTGGGAATAATAAATATTATATACTACCTGCGCCCGGCGAGTGGTACCAGTTTCCGTGGGAAAAAATGGGAAAAATTCAGCCGTTGTGCTATTCTAGCGTTTTTCTGTCTAGGTGCCAAATTTCATCCAGAGTTTTGTAATGATTGGGTAACAAAAAAATCTTAATTGTAACATGTATAACATTAGTAAGTTTTGTAATCCAAATAAAGAATTCTTCAAGTTAAGCTTAATACAGAAAATTAATATAGCAGTATTAAAAGCAAAATACAGTCAGATATCAAATTTCATTTATAAATATAAATAGAGAGTCCATTCTTCTTCACAAAAAATAACAAAAAGCAGGTTCACTGACTAAATAATGAAAAGTTATACTCGTTAAGTATTAGTTTAATAATTACTATCTTTCGTGTCAGCCTAAGCGATAGTCGTCAATCAATTGGGTCGTAAAATATAAATACTTAAAGCGGTTTACAAAATACATCTACCTAACAAGTTTCAACTCTGAAGTCTTATTAGTTTGGAATAAAGTGGCTGGACAGACAGACATGAAAAATCTATAAGGGTTCCGTTTTTTTGCCATTCGGCTTCGAAACACTAAACAGCCTGATATAAGAGGTAAGATATTTCGTTTCTGCAGCGTCTTCTTGCTGGATATTGTAATTTTCCTACTCATGTGCTAAGTGTGGCAGTATAGCCAATCTCTTTATAAGGTAGCCGCACACGAGCCACACGTGACAGCCACAAACGCCGCCACTTCAAGCTAGAAGAAGAAACAAATGACGACTAGCGGGGGCGGCGGGCGTCAAATGTAGGAAAACTACAGAAAATAGGTCGATGGCGACATTTGTGTTTAAGCAACCATGAGTGATAAAAAATGGTGACATCCATACTACTCATGAAAGCAAACAAACACGTCAACAACTAAAAACATAGTGACACATCCTTCAGTCCAAAAATTCGATTGAAAAGTTCGAAACAATAACTTACAAAACTTTCACGGAAAAGAAAATATTATTATTTATTTCCATTTGTCATATCATACGGTGCCAAGTGAATTTCTCGTTCCGCACTCCCCTCTCCTATTTACGGAAAAGTTTCCGTCGCAGCTAATTTATTTTCCGACTAAATCTTATAAATTCGGGCTCGGCCCGTCCGCACGCGATCTCAGTCAAACGTCGACTTCTTGATAACACTATTATGTATCGTGGATTTTTATTTAACTTCCACTGAACTAGTAGTTGCTTTTTGTTTCTTAGCGAAATATTGGATTGTTCGTGAATACTGCTTTGAGCATTCTGCTTTATATCAAATTACTTGTGTAACAAATACTTACTTAGTTAAAATAAAATTACAGAGTTACCGACAATAATCAGAATCTGATTAAAAGGTTCCAAAAATATATTAACTTTGTAATATCGTCATCATCATCAGCCATTACCTTTGAAGGAGCAGCCCCACTGCTTTGACACTGGCCCTCCTTATAGATGGATAAGGCGAATAGGCCGTGAGCCAACACGCGAGCAAGATGCGGGTTGGTAGGTATTAATGTCAAATGCTCGCGGGATCAACGGTTGAACGTGCCTTCCGTAGCATGGAGGAGCTCGAGATGATAGTTTTTGGTCACCCATTCCGTGACCAACCAATGCCAAAGATGCTTAACCTCAACGATCGCAAGCCGAGTGTAGTATCCACTGCGCTACAGGCTCATCTAATATATTTAAAATCTTATATCCTTCTTTTTTGTTTTCCGAATAAGCCAATATTTTATTGAAGTGAAAACTTCTTAAGCGGCGTTGTGCACTTTTGTGATGGGTAAAAAATTTTAAACTCGGGTCAGGACACGTGACCGTCAGATAGAAAATTCATAAGACGGACATGATGTCATTAGAATACGAAGGCAAAGGACGATGGGTCAAAACGTCCCCCAAAACCAACAGATTTGAAATGTATCTCAGGTGAAAGATATTAATATAGTGACAACTTTTTACTATGGCGACATCCCTCAAATGTGTGGGAATTCTGGGATAATTTTATTTTAATATTGTTATTTACTACAAAAGTAACACCTACGTTAATAAAAAATCTTTGATTTTTGAAATTTTTGAAAAAGTCACTCCCACACTGTCTGTTCGCTTTAATCTTTAAAACTACGAAACGGATTTTAATGCAGTGACAGAGTAATTCAAGACGTATTTATGTTATTTTAACCGCCTCTATTGTCTAGTTGTACACTCCACCGGTATCAGACCCAAAGGTCCCGTGGTCGATTCCCAATGGGGGTACGTACTGCATTCGGTTTGATTGGTGGTAGGACTTGTTTAAAGAAAACTTGATAACGGATAAAATAGTAATATACTTACATACTTTTTGTTCGTAAAGATATACTTAATATACATCGAAAACACCAGACCAAGACAAATAGCCATGGTCATGCACACAAATATTGGTCTTGTCCGGGAACCGAACCCGGGTCCTCCTCGGGCAGGTAGCCGTATCCAAGCGCCAAATCGGTCATATAAGAATATTGTAAGAATGGAGAAAAACTTCAATATATCAAAGAATGGCAACAGTGTAGAGTAGATATTGTATTTATATTATGTTACCCGTTTTATTTTGATAGGTTTTCATTGGCGAGAGGGTTGGTGAACGTTCAGTTCCTGCTGTCTAAAAACTATCGTCAGGAGGTAAAATGTCTTTCATAGAACTAAGAGAATCGTTGTGATGAGGTGAGTCTGATATTAAATTTTGTGGTAGACCTTCTTCTTTAATGTTTAGTTTAGTTTAGTTTAGTTTATTTATTGCAAGTCACAGGTTTCAGAAGGTGTTGTAGAATTGGTAAGGTACAAGTGACTCACATATATGCCAGTGAAAGTCCCGTCAAAATCGGTCTAGCCGTTTTAGAGATTAGCCGGAACAAACAGACAGACATACAGACAGACAGACAGACAAAAATTGTAAAAAAAATTATTTTGGTATATGTACCGTATATATAATCATATGCATGTAGTAAAAAGCGGTTATTTTAATATTACAAACAGACACTCCAATTTTATTTATTTGTATAGATATATAATATAAAGTAGGATAAGTAGGATATAAGTAGGATTAACAATTTACCAAAATCAGATATTTTAAGTATAATTTTAAGTTTTTTCATATCGTTCACTAGCCGACTGTACTTGCTAACAAGCTAATCCGATGCAGGCAATTTTCTTGGAAGAAATTTTGCTAATTTCGGGACTCGTGCGCCAGATGGCGGTAACAATGGGGAAAGGTCAATAACATGTTGTTGTGAGCCCGTCACTGGGACATCACACATGCTATGGCTATGGCCCTATGGAGGATTCTATAGAGATGTTACAACATTTTGAGAAACTTATCGTGAAAATAAGAAAAAAAAATACAACTGACTTTGCTTAATCCTTCAAAATAAAAGCATATTCACATAGTCTAATAAATATTCATTTAGACTGTGATACAAATTCCGGTTGATCAGTGAATATTTTTAATGGGTGTGTGAGTATGTGAGCGTGTTTGTGTGTGTGTGTGTGTATTTTTTATTATTATTTTATTATTTCAACCTGAATCGTCCCATTGCAGAGCAAAAGCCACTCTACCTTCTTTCCACGTTGTTCGGTTTTGTGCGTTGTATACCAGTCACTCATATACAAGTCGAGATCGTCCTGCCATCGTTGAGGTTTAGCTGTGGGAATCCATTTGGAGGTGATTTTTGCCCAGCAGTCTTTCGACATGCGGCAGATATGCCCGGATTTCAGCATTGCTGCTTTTTGGGAGACGTCGGTAATAAGAAATTTTGACCGCTGTGCCGTATTTCTTATGCGGTCGGCTGACTGAATGCCCAGCATTATCCCCCTTTAACACACCGAGGGCGAACCTCTGGGATTTCGTAAAAGACCAGGTTTGAGGACGGGAAGGATTGCACATGTCCATGAGTTTTCGCTAAGGAAATTGGTGCGCCGCCTTACATGAGATGTCAGAAGGACCAATAGCTTCTTCAAGCGCTTTCCGTGCGTCGAGCGACCTCTTTTCCTTGTCGCGCCTCGAATTTTAATGCTGAATAATAAAACTTTTAGGTGCACGATTAACATTCCGTAAAATTTGATATGTATGATGTATGTTAATATGGTACGTATGTATGTTTGTCCGCGATTATCTTGCCTTTGGCTGAACCAATTTTGATGCAGTTTTCAGGAAAGTATTTTGTTACATTTAGGAGAGGGTTTTGGTATTTTAACCGACTTCAAAAAAGGAGGTTCTCGGTTTGACTAAACCCCATGGATTTTGACATTGATTGATTGATTGAATAATTTATTTGCTAAAAAATGGCTATTAATCTCTTGAAATTGTTGACACACATAAAAGGTCTGTTGGAGTGAGGACGGGTCCCATACAAATTTGCCCATCATCCTTTCACCACCGTTTCCAAAGTTGTAATAGCTCAAGTTAGAAAACGGGCGGCATTGAAGCCCGAAGATCTTGGTTTAAATCCAGTCCCTATTTTTTTGTTTTTTTTTGTCAAATTTCTTTATTTTTATGAAAATGTCTAGGGAGCCCTTTTCAGTTCTGCCGGCACTCCCGGAGTGCAACCCGTTGTTTTTTTTAATGAGACAGATGTATCTGCTAAATAATGTCTGTCGTTTCATGTTCCATCAGCATGTATGAATATGACACGTAGCAGCGTCGGTCTATCTAAATAATATTTGCACGTATCGTGACGAATGTCTACTAAAAATGAGGAGTTCAGTGGGGTATCCTTAGTTAATTTTACGAGCCATCGATAGCCAGTTCCTATGTAATTGAGGATTCCGGGAGAAGTGCGCTTCCACCTTCAGCCTTATCATCAACATAAGGTGTGATGAGGCTAAGTGCTACCACGTTATGGATAAAAAAAACATTAATTCACCTTTGACTACTTAGCAGTTGTGGAGTAGACTACATGATTGATTTCTTACAGCAAATGTCGAAAAATTTTTACTTCCATAAACATTGTTCAACTTCTCAACACAACTTCATATTGGAAATTGAAGAGCTGATTACTGATTCCTATAAAAATCGTACAAATACAGAAAATTTTACCAGCGAAGCAGACCATTTAAATTAGGCCTGGCAACTCGTTGCTCCAATGAAAAGGGTTTAACCAGGAGTGCGCCAATTAGTTCGCTGTTATTTTTCCATTCCAACCGAAGATTGAAACTGGGCCACTTTAAAATCAATCCTATTGCATGTTTCAAAAGTTACAATTTCTGAAATTGTTATTCTCAATTTCAAACGGAAGTCGTTAAGTATAGCAAAGAAGAAACTGTGATAAACTGCGATGTCATTTGTTTTGCATTATAATTCTTCAGTTTTCTCAGAAACTAGACAAGTGTTGTGTTTTAATGTCATAAGTTTTATTACATTTACTTTAAGAAACACTGTTAAATTAAAAGTATTTTTATCTACAGTTGTTCTACGCCTATGTTTACTTGCTATGAAATATTTTATATTATTTTATTTTAAAATAATTTGATTAATCAAGAGAACATTAGAATCTCATAAGAGACTTATGAGTTTTGTATTTTCAATGTATTTTATTCATGCTATTAAATTAATCCTACTAATATTTTAAATGTGAAAGTTTAGATGTTTCGATGTTTATTACTCAATCACGCCAAAACAGCTAAACGGATTTGGCTGAAATTTGAGACACAGACACTTTGTAGCCTGGAGAGGAGCATAGGTAATGCAACTTTTTATCCCGGAAAAATATCAAATTCCCGCGGACCGCGGGCGGAAAGCTAGTATATTCTAAATCTCTACATTAGTATAAAAAAGTCACTCCCACACTGTCTGTTCGCTTTAATCTTTAAAACTACGAAACGGATTTTAATGCAGTGACAGAGTAATTCAAGACGTATTTATGTTATTTTAACCGCCTCTATTGTCTAGTTGTACACTCCACCGGTATCAGACCCAAAGGTCCCGTGGTCGATTCCCAATGGGGGTACGTACTGCATTCGGTTTGATTGGTGGTAGGACTTGTTTAAAGAAAACTTGATAACGGATAAAATAGTAATATACTTACATACTTTTTGTTCGTAAAGATATACTTAATATACATCGAAAACACCAGACCAAGACAAATAGCCATGGTCATGCACACAAATATTGGTCTTGTCCGGGAACCGAACCCGGGTCCTCCTCGGGCAGGTAACCGTATCCAAGCGCCAAATCGGTCATATAAGAATATTGTAAGAATGGAGAAAAACTTCAATATATCAAAGAATGGCAACAGTGTAGAGTAGATATTGTATTTATATTATGTTACCCGTTTTATTTTGATAGGTTTTCATTGGCGAGAGGGTTGGTGAACGTTCAGTTCTTATAACAAAGTAGAAAATTGATTTCTCACCGCAAATACAGTTGAAAGATTGTTTGATCTTAAAGACTCGCTTGGCTCAAGTCATAAGATCGTTTCAGTTTCAATTCTAAGGTTTCTTTGACTGAATTATTAATAATTTCCATACTAATGTTACATAAGTGGCAACATTTTTTTTTGTAAACTTTTACTGCCGGTGAAAATGAGCCAATTTGATCAATTTTTGAGAAAGATGAAGAAGTAGCGGTTTCATTTTGCGAGATTTTATTGCGACAATGAATCTACGAGTACAATAATATCTGAGGGACATATCTATAATAATTCTTTGCTAATGTAATATAGAGAAAAGGTTTGATTTTTGTTTTTGATTGTATGTAAACAATAAAACTACTAGACCGATTTTAAAAATTCTTCCAACATTAAAAAGCTACATTATTTCTCAGTTATAATCGATCCAAATACTCACGCAGCAGATACCACGCAGAACAGCTGGTTGTTATACATATAGTATGGTTCTGGTACCATTTAAAAGATCTTGAGCTGTAGACGTGTCAATAGTAGATTGTATTACAAGGGAGCAAAATAGCATATTTACGGCGAGGGCGCTATTTTGAATCCTGAACGCAGCGAGGGATTCAATACAGGGTGTTTTTCTATAAGTGCAATACCTCTTGGGTGGTGATTGTACTCATGTATATGAACAACTTTTACTATGAGGCCAACTCTGCAACTTCACAAAAAAAATCAGCTGTTCCATACATTCTGGTCAGGTAGAAATTAACAAATTGTATGAAACAGCTGTTTTTTTTTGTTAAGTAGCAGAGTTGGCCCCATATTAAAAGTTGCTCATATTCATGAGCACAATTACCACCTAAGAGGTATTGCACTTATAGAAAAACACCCTGTATACGTCGCCCGAGGTGAAAATAATTTTGCGGCCGAGTAATACACTATACTTCATTTCGAATATAAGGAACGTAAATACACTCTGCTTTTTATCCATCTATATAAGAAAAGCAATAAAAACAACTAAAAGTACCTAGAAAAATAAAAGAATGGTGGCTTCGCCTTATCTCTTCTATTATATTTAAAAAAAATAAGTTTAGATTAAACAAAAAAAATTTTGAACAAAAAAAATAATATATGTCCATCGGATGCCTACTAAGTATCTCCGAAGTACCGTAGGGGGTTGAACATTTTGTTAGATTTTAGCTACGACGCACCGTTTTTGAGATATTCTAATTTTTATAAAATTCATTTTTGAAAAAGTTCCGGCCCCATACAATATCAGTAGAAAACTTTTTCATTACCGA
Source organism: Crambus lathoniellus (assembly GCA_949710035.1). Classification (NCBI taxonomy): domain Eukaryota; kingdom Metazoa; phylum Arthropoda; class Insecta; order Lepidoptera; family Crambidae; genus Crambus; species Crambus lathoniellus. The sequence continues at coordinate 19,320,272 of OX453310.1, forward strand.
TGAGGTAACTCTATGGTTGACTGTTACTAAATTCAGTTCTATTTTTAAAAATACTTTTCCACCCTAGGGTGGAACGCACAGTTTTGAACCCGCTGCTCAGTTTAAATATACATCACTTTCCGAATATGAGAGATGAAAAAGCTTTTCTTGTCCATAGGCAGTAGAAGTACGCAGGTGAAACCGCGTGGTTCTGTTAGGAAAGAGTATTTATGAAGGCTATACTTAGCATTCTCACAAACACAGAAAACCTATTTAAATAAATTTGATGACGGAAAAGACTCATTAATATTTTCACTTCCAACAATATGATAAGCACTTCCTCTAATTAAAACAGTTTCTTGGTGCCAATCCACTATCAACTGATGGATTAGCTTGTTCATTCCGCAAATATTTGTCACCATCCTTCATACTAAAGCACCCCAGATCCTTAGTCAATGAATTTAACTGAAAGTAGAATTCAACGCGCTAATAAATTCAAGTGTTTTCCTTTAATTAATCATCAGACTTAGGCAGCCCGTTATATTAAGGGCGTTAATACTTTTATCGTAAAATGAATATTTGATAATGGGGCAGTTAAATGTTACCCACCTTTTTCGGAAAAGTGGAAGTGTTTATCAGGAATCAGTGTGACACTAATACGCCACGCGATGATAAAAAAACGACAGTTATGATTAATTTAAAAGGGGTCCCTTAAGTTTTGTGGCCGTGCGTTTACCGCAGTTCCTTTTTGTTTGAAAAATTAAAAGATTTTATCTTTAGTTTCAAGGGCTGTTAATAAAAACGAAAAATAACCCTATGTAAACTAAGATGGTAGCACAATTTTAAGAAAGCGTTTTTTTCTACGTACAAAGAAAGCATTTTTTTAACTAATTTAATTATGTAGGTACTGCAACTCTGCAAGCGTTGAAAAACAATCTATATTATAATATATTATATTTTTATTTACCAGCGACTCAGTCTTAGTCTACTTATCACTAAACATTTTTAATTAAATATGAACACATTCTAACGTTAATTGACTCAAGGGGATGATTTTGATTTTGCCAATCTATTTTATATTTCAGTTTTTCCCCCAACACTTTGACGCTCACACGTAATACTCAAGCTTAACGCATTAGAGACTCGTGGCTCAGAGGAAAAAAAAAATACTGTGCTCGTGGTAATTAAAAGGGAAATAAAAATATATTTTTTTTTTATATAAAACTGGGCAGGCATTTGACCACCATCTTGTTTGTTATTAATTTCCACGTTGAGTTCTAACTCTTGCCTACCCAAAGTTTAGTGTCAAAAATCGTGACCGGACAGTGAAATATCGTAGGTTCGAGTCCCATCGAAGCTAGTTGTGAGAGTTTTTGTAATACCTACTTAATTTTCAATTTTTCAATCATAAAAATTGCATTGTGAATGCAAAAAAGTAAAAAATAAAATGTCAATAATCGTCCTTAAAATACAACTTTTTTACGGTCGGCTGGTACGGTCGGATGGACAATAAAGTAATGAGCCAGCTGACTGTTGGCGACGTCGCGTCGCGTCGTTATGACACCCCTGTTCGAGACATGTTATGTATTTACTGTATATGTGAACGAGTTAGATGTTAGCTGTTATATTGCCAACTTGTTTTGGGCTTTATACGTAGGCTTCGATTTGTGGAGTTAAGAAGGTTATATTGGCAACTAGTGCGATAAGAACCACTATCCGACACATAATTATACATTAATTGTATTTATTACGAGTAAGTTCTGTCGCTCACCATAATAGTAGATATAACTACACATACCGCGTTGAATTTAAAGGCAATTATACCATAATAGTAATATCTACTAAAATACGGAGTCATACTCTGCCAATAGTGCTATCTATCATAAATCATTACTTTGAAATTGTTCTTACCAAAACTTAGTAATACCACAGTCTATATATTTCCCTTAATACTCAACTCAAATACTCAGCAACTTCGTATAATATATTTGAAGTATTAAATGAGTTATATACATGAAACATCAAATATAAAAACGGATGTACACTCCAATACATTAACGCAGCCATTAGCAAATAGTAAAAGAAAAGTAAGCTAGTAAAATATACAAAACTTAATTTAACGGCATGAGTCGAAAAATCCACGTGAACTCACATAAATCAGTGTTTATTGCCCATTTAAGTATCTACAACGTAAAAAGTCACGTAACTCACTTTAATTTAGTTATGGTGGTTTAATGTCCCTGGTTCCATTGTAATAAATGCACGATTGCATCAACATATGCAGATTTGGACTAACGACTTTTGTATTAAACAAATTATACTCAGTTTTCTCGAGGTTCAATTAATTAGCTGGTATCTCTAATAGATCAATCTGATTTTATCCATTCCAAACAAACAAAAGTACAATCAAAATATCAAATATTTTCTCTTTACTTAAATATAAAACTCTTGCGTTAATGACTGACTGACAGACAACGCAAAGCCGAAACTACTGTGCGCAAAAAGCTGAAATTTGACATGTATGTTCCTTGGGGAGTGTAGAGAGTACTACGAAAGTAGTTTCTCTCTCTAATTGTGTAAAAAGGGGGGTCCACGCAGACGAAGTCGCAAGAGGAGCGCTAGTAATATTATAAGTATAGACTACGGAAATTAATGCAAAATATAGAACATGTTTCTCGGTTCAGTTTGCTTCATTGTTATCACTACAACAGCCAGTTTTCTTTTAGATTTTTTTAAAAGCTTAGTAACAAAATAAATAAAGTAAGAATGTTATATCATCATCATCAGCCATTTAGTGTCAAAAATGTCCCCACTGCTGGGGCACTGGCCTTCCTTATGGATGAATAAGGAGAATGAGCCATGACCCACCACGCGGGCTCAGTGCGGATTGGTGCGTATTAACGACTGCAAGTGCAGCCGGGACCAACGGCTTAGCGTGCCTTCCGAAGCACGGAGGAGCTCGAGATGAAAAGTTTTTGGTCACCCATCCCGTGACCGACCATTGCGAACGTTGCTTAACCTCAACGATCGCAGGCCAAGCGCGCTATCCACTGCGCCACGGGCTCCTCAGAATGAAAGAATGTTATATAAATAAATGCAATCCAATGAAGCCATATATAACCCATATACTTGAAATACCTACCTGGCAAACGATTTTCTTCGTGAACAAATATGTGCACGTCGCCGCGACGCACGCAAGCTTATGAAATTGGTAAAATTTCGTGAATAAAGTAGCCAATTTTTTTATTGACCGAAAGCGCGGTACCGCTCTCCACCTAACAGGCAGAACCGATGGCCGGTAGATCGGAAGGTGCTAGAGTGGAGACCACGACCACAGAACATGGAAAGTAAAAAATCTTTCCGTGTTCTGTGACCACGACTTTACCGACACCAGAAGTGTTGGCTGCTAGAAAGCTTGGTGGACTGATTAGATCATTAAGATCACTGAAAAATACGGATGCAAAAAGTCTATCGTGCAGGTTGTTGTGCTTGAGGAGATCTATACTCAGCATCAAAAGTCGGTGATTATTCTATAATAATCACCGACTTTAGCCTATGCTAGGATAAGAAGAAAATGATTTTTATTTCCACTTAACTAAGTCCACCACGTTTTAACGCGTCTGTGGTCTTGTGGTACACACCATCGGTATCAGACCTAGAGGTCATGGGTATTATTCCCAGAGGGGGTACATATTGTATTCGGTTTGGTTGGTGGTAGGGATTGTTCAATGTCCGCCTGGCTAGCTAACACCATCTTGTCTAAGTCTGACGCCGTAACAACGATGTTTTCAGCATTGTTATGTTCCGGCAGTTAGAGATTAGATAGCCTATTCCTCAGTAATTGAGGATTCCGGGAGTAGTGCGCTTCCACCTTCAGCCTTTTCAGCACTTAACATCAGGTGTGATGAAGGCCAAGTGTTACCTGTTGTGTAATAAAAAAATATGATATAGGTACCTTACTTAGAGAAGTTATATTTAGCTGTTACTTGACAGATAGTCCATACGGAGCTGTCAATTAAACTGAAAAGTTTATGTCCTAATCGGACATTGTGAAACAGGCCTGACTCTTATGTACCTACTGCAATAGCACATACCTTAATAATATATAATATACCAACTATTTAAAATACAAAGCCATAAAAACAACAAAGAGTTTTAAGTCCGAAAATTCAGAATTGTCACCCCCAAACTACGTGGTGTAGTATCAACTTATCAGCCTTCGTGCCCAAAGCAAATAATAATAAAGTCCTTCGAGGCTATTAAATGGACAATGTGTCTGCTTTCCGCGTTCTATATAGAATTTTCGTGGCGGTAAATTTATTTTTTTGTGACCTACTACTGTCTGGCTTGATAAAACCGTTATTTATTCAACCCTAAGCCGCCTGTGAATTTGTTTCTGCTTTTGCTCCACATTAAATAGCAAAACCATTTATATTTATATCTTTTTACTTTTAAAGAAATAAAGGCATCGTTTAAACTTCTTTCGGTTATCGTTTCCCTTTTGATATTTGATCTTTTGCATTTCCTTGGGTTGAGTATTTACAAATGCCGCGATAAAAAGAAGGAAAGATGTTTTGCCTAGTTGCATATTTATGAATAGGTTACTCGTTTCAAAGTAACGCACATTTTGATTCATCTAAAAACATCAAAGTAGAATTTGTTTTGATTCCCTTTAACTGGTCATTTACAGTTTACAGTGCACTTGGGTTGTTATATAAATTCATACTTAAAATCTTTGCTTTTAACAACAACCATAATAAATCGCTAGATACTTTTTTAAATATATATTTTGATTATTATTTTTATACAAAAAAGGACTACTCGTAGTATAATACGACTACGAACTTATAAATAACTAGCGGATCCTCGCGAATTTACCCGCGTGGTACCCGTTCCTGTGGGAATTTCGGGATAAAATATAACCTGTGTCACTTGGGAAGAATGTATCTTTCTAACGGTCAAAGAATTTTCTAAATTGGTTCAGTAGTTTCGGAGCCTATCGATGCAAACAAACAAACAACCAAATCTTTCCTCTTTATAATATTAGTATAGATTTGATGTTAGTAGAAAACAAAAAGGTACTCGTAAATGAGTTTTCTATGATAAAACAAATATAATCGTTAACGGAGACCGCAAAAAATTACCTATATCCGCAAAAATAAACGTATCAAAAATTGTTGTAACGAATTTTGCTGCACAATCACCGAATGACGTTAAACCCTTTTAAAAGCGGAAAAGTGAACTGTTGATTTCATTTTGGCTTTAAACTTGCAATTACCGAGATTGTAGCGTGAAATGTTATTAAAAGGCGTAAACACAATAAATGAGTGAGTGTGTGAAGCGCTGCCTGGACAGAGGATCTATAAAATGGCGGACTTTTAATTAAATGTAATGTAAATAGACACGGAACCACCACGTAAATTATGACCGAGGGGTGGTTTCGAGGACGTGTTGACATGTCAGATTGGAAATAAAATTAAGAAATGACTTAGTGTCAGTTTTGCTATTCTATAGGTACGTAACTGTTTTTACCGTTCACCATGAAGTTTGACTTAATACTCTTCAGTATTAAGTCGAGCTTCATGCCGTTCACACTTATTTTATTCGTTTGCTGTCAAAAAAGTTTTCCTTCCCCAAATCCATGAAGGTATGTTTAATACCTACATGGAAAAAGACAACTAAAAGTTATCTCTATGAAAAAACTGGACCTGTGGTTTATATTCTTATTCATAACTAGCAGATTCTCACGGTTTTACCCACGTGGTACCCGTTCCCGTAGGAATATCGGAAAAAAATATAGCCTATGTCCCTCGGGAAAAACGTAGCTTTCTAATGGTCAAAGAATTTTCGTAATCGGTCCAGTAGTTTCGGAGCCTATTCGATGCAAAATCGATCAAATCTTTCCGCTTTATAATATTAGTATAGATAATTCATATATATACAGAATGAAATGTTTTAGACGATTTATTCTAATTCAATAGAGTTCAAGAAGATAAATTTAGGTAATAAAGATAAAACACTCGAAACACTGCGTTGCCTTTTAATAAACAAACACCGGGAAAGTACCTACTAAATATTTTTCAAACACTTAACATTTAAAAACAAATTTTTGTCACGTTCACACCAAAAAAGTGACTCGTTAATATACATTTTCAATTCAGAAACGTGTAGCGCGTCACTATTAACGTCAAAACATTACTGCTTTGAATAAGATATTCAAATGAGAGTCTCATTACACCACAGTTCTTGCTAATTAATCGTTCGAATAATGTAAATGGCTGAGTATTATTGAGATACGTTTCATTAAAGTGTGAAAAGTCTCCGGACTTGTAATTAAAGGATAAATTAATAATTCCAAACGTTAATGTAATTTCAGAATTGCCACTTTGATAAAATTATTAATTTTGGAAAGCATACGAGGAAAAGTTAAAATAGCAACCAAGGAAAGGTAATGTAGGTACGTACGTTTCTGTTGTAAGATATTATGTTTTGCCAAATCCACTTATTATAAAATATATAGGCCTACATACCTAAATCATTTTATAACATTTTTATGATCGCACTACACTACGTACTGAAACCGTTTCTTTGGTTTAGTTTTAATGTTTTAACCCCTTCTGTGGTCTAGTGGTATACACCACCGGTTTCAGACCCAGAGATCCCGGGTTTGATTCTCAGTGGGGGTACATATTGATTCGGTTTGGTTGGTGGTAAGGCTTGTTCAAAGTCCGCCTGGCTAGCTACCACCGTCTTATCAAAGCCTGAGGCCATAACATTGATGTTTTCAGCATTGTTGTGTTCTGGCAGTTAGAGATGAAAAAGACAGCTCTTCAGTAATTGAGGATTCCGGAAGTAAGTAGTGCGCCTACATCTTCAGCCTTCAGTTTATCATTACTTAACATCAGGTGTTATGAAAGCTAAGTTCGAACCCGTTGTAAATTAAAAAAAAAATCCTACCCCACTGAGCTCCTTATGTTGGTAGACATTCGTCACGATACATGCAAATATTTTATAAATAGACTCACGCTGCTACGAGTCATACTAATACATGCTGATTAAACATGAAACGACAGACATTTTTTTAGCCAAATTCCTCAGTAATTGAGGATTCCAAAAGTAGTGAGCTTCCACCTTCAGCCTTAACACGTTCCCTGTGCATGCCCCACATGTGGTGCATTTTGAGGTATAAATGCTACGTGAGTGCACCACATATGGGTCACGTCCCCTTACAAAGTAACACTTAGGATAAATCTTTGTGGGTTTTTAGTGTTATTTAAGTAAATAATTCTGTTATATATGTTGTAATATGTTAAATGAATAAATAATAATAATAATAATAATAATAGGCCTGTGAAACTTTGCACGTATGAGTTACAGCTTTCCAAATGGAAGAATATATATTATTATATATTAGTATAGTATACGTGTACGTAATATGTTCATGTGGATGAAAAATTGGATTTAGTAGATTCAACCGTTTTCTTGGGTGTAACTCTTGACGGGAAACTTCAATGGACCAAACATATCACGACGCTTGCTGGCAAACTTAGTTCAGCTGCATATGCTATTAGGAAAGTGAGACAGTTAACAGATGTCGAAACGGCTAGGATTGTGTATTTCAGTTATTTTCATAGTATCATGTCTTATGGTATTCTGTTATGGTGGACAGCAGCTGATATACAGACTATATTTATTTAACAAAAACGAGCTATAAGGGCGATTTATCAGCTAGGCTCCAGGACATCTCTCAGGGACAAATTCAAAGAGATTGGTATATTAACAGCTGCATCCCAATTTATATTTAATTGCATAGTTTTCGTTCGTTGCAATATAAATGAATATATCAAACATAGTGATTTGCACAACCGAAATACTAGAAATAAAAATAAACTTGTAATGCCTCGGTACAGGCTAGAGAAGGTTCATGGATCTTTCCTGGGTCTTGGGATACGCTTTTACAACAAAATTCCAGACGGTCTATTGGATTTGCCTATTGAAAAGTTTAAGATGCACATAAAAAATGGCCTCGTTAAAAAAGGATATTATACTGTTAACGATTACTTAAAGGACAAAACGGCTTGGTCATAATTTAATTTAATTTTTTTTATTGTATTGTGTTACATTCTAGTATTTCGCATTTGTTTTTTTTTTTTAATTCGGCTTTTAACACGGGTAGCTTAAGTATGTCATGCTCTCGTTAAACATTCCTGCGGTGGTGTCGTGTGAGTCGGGTCGTTACGTTCCCTAAAATATGGTTGAGCGAAGCGATGGCTGGTTCATGCGTCATGCTCGTGAACGGGTGCTGCCAGTGGGGTGGGTCTGCTCATGTCTACTTGTGTTAAAGGTGTTCGGGATATGGTTAGTAATAGTATTATATTGATTTATGAGCGAGCTGGTGTGTCTCATAGTAATTTTGGTATCCGTGTCTTACAGTAACAGCAATTTTTCTAATAATTGTTTTATTTATTCAAAAATTCCTTTTATTTGTTAATACTTATAAATTTGAATATACAGCGCAGCTTGCAGTTTCCTTTTCATTAATCCTATAATACAATGTGAATAAGATTAAGATTAGTGTGTCCATTAAACTATTTGATTCCTTGTTTAGTTGAAAATTGTTTACTGTTTTAGGTAATAAGCAAAATTGTACTTAATTTAAGCGGCATTCTGTATTGTGATGGAAAGTAACCTTACTATTATGTGAAGGTCACTTTTCAAATTTGACGACTCTGTATAAGTTAAAACAGGGAGAAAAAAATAGCCCTTGGCGAGTTTCTTGCCGGTTCTTCTCGCTACAAGGTCTCCTGCCGTAGGATTTGCGAACCGATGGCGTAGCTTCATTGACGTTCATAAGTGTTGTTAAACAAACCTAAATTGAATAAACGATATTGAATTTTGAATTTTTTTGAATTTTATAGGCTATGAAATTGTTCATAAAAATGTCGGATTACCGGACGGACATTTTGATCGGTGTTGCCAGGTTCTAATTTTCAAAATGAAATAAAAGAATGCAGTATGTTTTAATTTTGAACCAATTAAGTGTTTTAATAAAAAATAATACATTTTAGTTGTTTTTTGAGATTTTTTGGTTTATCCGACGTTTCGGCACCTTTCCAGGGGCCGTGGTCACGGAAAACTACCCACTATTTTTTGATTTTAATAAAAGAAAATAACAGGATACGGTTAGGTATTGATTGTCATTGAATAACCACTGACTCGCTGTCATTGATATTAAGCTGTCGTGGTACGAATAAGCGAAGCAGATCAGTTTAGGTCCTAAACAAAATCGCAATAAGAGTTGATGGTAGGCACCCTGGCAAGAAAACTACACAAAGGGGGACGATCTCCGTTTATTAAAATTATTTGCAAAAAGAACTAATCGTATCTTTAGTTCTTGCAGTGTGTGGTTTAGGTTGTGACTTTACTTGATGGATTATAGGGTCCCAAGCTGGTGGTATCTTCCAACCATCTTCTCTATTAAAAATTTGGGTATTTGCTAATTTCAATAGCCTCGCGCATCAATCTGGGAAAGTATCTTGGTTCTCTAGCGAGGATCTGCGGTTTGTCAAACCTTATATAATGGTTGGTTCCGTCAAATGAATGTTCTCAATTTAACTAAGTTGTTGAATAAATTGCGTGAAAAAAATCCGTGAAAGTGTTTTATTTATATGGACAGTTCGAGCAGAAATCTAAGATGTATTTATAAAAATAATACAGATAAGTGCAAAATTAAAAACCATAAAAAATATTGAAAATCACAACTTTTTTGAGGGTAAAAACAGGAAACAATCACAACTTTCACTCGCGTCAATTGTTTTGGCCGGATTAATTGCTTGGGTTTTTAGGTTAGGAAGTTATTCTTTTTTTTTGGCATAACGCGGCTTGCATAATATGCTACTGATAGAAGGTAGGTAGGAAAACCCTTTGAAAACGAACTCAGAAGGAACTCATACGTGCGTGCACCATATATGGGGCACTAAAAGAAAATGGAAAATTCGGAAAATCAGTTTTCAGAAAATGATTTTCTTGCCATAATATATCTATTTACCACTAATTCCGAAGTGCCGACAAAAAACATAGTAGCACGTGAGGGGTCATACTCTGAATTCGGGCTGCACAGGGGACGTGTTAACATCGCTTAACATCAGGTGTAATGAAGGCTAAGTGCTACCCTGTTGTTGAAAAAAAAATTAAAGTTGTTGAAAAGAAATTACATTGCCAAAATCCTCATTAAAATTTCAAATACATTTTATTCATCCATTTAATGGTTTGACGTACAATCGGCACGTTGCAGACCGTGTGCCATGCGACCGGCGACGGGGCCGTTATCAGCGGCGGTCACTTAGCATATCACTGGGCGCAGTGGCTTTTTGTAGCCTAGGCGACGAGTGTACGACTGACTGGGATAAGGCTGGCCGAACAAAGTGATACATTTCGGTTAGTATTTTTTTATATTTCTGTGTGGTTTTCCGTACTTTCTTAGTTTATTTCAAGTTATTCTGCTGACAAAAAAAGCAAACTCTTTAATTCCGTTACAAGTAATTGTTTTGGACTTCGCTGATTCCATCATTATAATGGACTCATCAACATTTATTTACAAAATCCTTCTATCTACTAATATTATAAATGTGAAAGTTTAGATGTTTGGATGTTTGGATGTTTGTTACTCAATCACGCCAAAACGGCGGAAAGGATTTGGCTGAAATTTGGGACATAGATACTTTGTAGCCTGGAGAGGAACATAGGCTACTTTTTATCCCGGAAAAGTATCACATTCCCGCGGGATAACGTCGTGTTGTCCACGCGGGCGAAGCCGCGGGCGGAAAGCTAGTACTTAATAATATCCCTTACTTTCCTGGCATCAGAGTTAGTAACTTGGTTCTCCCTCATATTTTTTGACTTAACATCTTTCAATCTTTGATTTGGGTCTGCCTTGTAGTTTTAAATCAAAGAAGCTGCAATGCAATTTTCCTATCTACGTGACAAAACCATTTAAGCCTACCCTTTTGCATCTTATCGGCTATAACTATATAAAATGATGTGTACTTATTGGTATAATAGAACTAATAGTACCATGACAGAATTCATTGCTCGTGACTGTACATACTCAATAGGCAATGTAACAACAACTTTTAATTGCGACTTGTCGTCGCGACTTCATCGGAGACTCAATTTAAATATTGTCGTAGCCTTTATAGACAGCCTTAATTTTCGTTTCGTGACTTCTAGCTTTGTTACATTGGAATGTCTTCTGAACTATTACCTGTCGGTATTCCTGCAAAAATATTTAATGGTACTGCCAGCTTTCCTATGAAGTAATTTTATTCAATTCGCCTTTAAATTATTTCTAAATTCTGGGGCACGCAAATACTGCAATCAATTACTTAGTGACAGTATTTAAATAATGAGGATATGATTGTAAATTTACATAAAGTTCTTGACAATAGAATTATATAATATAAATATCTTCTGTATAAGGATTGAGGAGCTCGTGGCGCAGTGGTTAGCGTGCTCGGCCTGTGATCATTGAGGTTAAGCAACATTCGCAATGGTCAGTCACGAGATAGGTAACCAAAAATTTACTATCTCGAGCTCTCCTCCGTACTTCGGAAGGCACGTTAAGCCGTTGGTCCCGGCTGTATTTGCAGTCATTAATACCCACCAATCCACACTGGGCCCGCGTTGTGGGTCATGGCCCGTTCTCTTTATCCATCCATAAGGAAGGCCAGTGCCCTAGCAGTCACTGGGGACATTAAATGGCTGATGATGATGTTGATTCTTACTACAATTAAAATTTCCATCATGGAAGAGAAATACATCAAGAAATCATTGGTTAGACAGAATTGAAATGTTGCGGTCAAGCTTTTTTATATAATTTTAATTCAACTTTTCTGAGCTCTTGACTGGTTGTAATTATACAATACTGCTAGATTCTAAACATGCTTTATTAGGTATGCATGTGTTCTTTATTCTTTCGCTTTTGCTTGCTGTATTTAAAACCCAAAAGCCTTTAAGTGAAGCGTAATATAATTACTTAGAGGGTTGACCAAGGTGTTGACACACACGAAAATATATGCGACGCCTTTTTTACCGTGACTCGAGGTCGGGGGCATAAATCAACTTAAAACACACAATGTATTAAGCCGTGGCGCACTCACTTAATACTCCTTACAAATGATTAGTTTGGGCAATTAAAACAAATTAGGTTAATGTGTGACTTTCAACCGCAAAACCCCTTTTCAGTGATCCGTGGTGAAATGTGAAAGCGGCGCCTTTGAGTATTGAGTTTGATTAGCTGTGCTAGTTGAAGATAATAAACGATGCTTTGTTTGACATACAGTGAGAAAGAGGAGGATAGACAAACATTTTTTGATAACATATGGAGTGCTAGACATTGCTTCCTGTATTTATTTTCATTTATAGTATAATTAAAATGGTTAATGTCTTTTGTAGTAGGTTTACTAGTTCCTAAGAAATATCCTCCGACTTTTGATAAGGTCTTATTTGTGTCTGATTGTTACAATTAAATTACAAAAAGTTTTATTCCATTGCTTTTCAGTCTCTATCAAGAATGTTTTGTTTTAACATTTAAAATCATTGTGTTCATAAAACACGTAGGCTCTGCCCTTTCAAATTTTTCGCTATAGCAAAACTAAAGGACATTAATCAACCCCTTACAAAACTCTTATTTGTTACTTCGCTCCTTTCAAAAGTTACGGAACACACAGTTCACTCGAGGTCAACACCACGTTGTTTTTCTTTTCCGTGCCGTGGCTTTCCCCTTATCAGATGGCATTTATCACAATTTCCACCCCCAATTAAAAGTGCTGGCTGCCTTTATGCCGCAACGAACAGTTTTCGTTTAGTGTTTATTTCCTACTGAATTCGTTTTGTTGGTTCACTTGTTGTACAATTGCTTTTATTGCGGGCTCTAAAGTTTGAAAGTTTATTGCTTAAGTGGCTGTTAACGAGTTTAAGAGTGCAGAGGAAATTTGGATAATCTATGTCTGTACTAGGCATTAGAGGGTGGGATGAGCAACGAAAAACGATGTTTTTATTACTATTTCATAAATGTTATGTTCTTGCAATTTATTCAGGAAACTGAGTCAAGTCTGATAAACACACTAACTACAACTGTTGTTATGTAGCAGTAATTTTACGACGATAGGGAAGATTAAGGACTGCACAAGCATTGCCTTGATGTTGGATGGAAAGAAGTTTTTGAGACGGTAAAGATAGCGCAATACTCCTGTGACTTTTTGACAAATACTTGTGACTTGTGCTTGCCAGTCAAACTTAGAATCAATAAGTAAACCCAGGTCCTTCACACTAGGGGTTAGTGGTATTGGGGTGCCGTCGAAAATAATAGGACACAGATTAGTGAAGTCCACTCTGGACATCATCCGGGGACTACCCACCAACACAGCTTGGCATTTACCAGGGTTGACGGCAACACCGAAGCAGTCAGACCAGATCTTAATGTGGTGTAGGTCCCTGTTCAATTCATTGACAGCATTATCTAAGTCATCAACACGCGCCTGGGCATATATTTGTAAGTCGGCTGCATAAAGATGATACGAACACTGAAGTTTATGTGTGATAAAATCAATAAAAATTGAGAAAAGAAGAGGAGAAAGTAAGCCGCCTTGGGGAACGCCAGTGTCTAGATTAAGCCAAGATGAGGTTGACTCATCAAATTGCACAGCCTGCTGGCGTTCCCGAAGATAAGATGAAAACCATTCCAGTACCTCGTCAGAGACCATAAGATGGGACAATATGGAAAGAAGGATATCGTGACTGACAGTATTAAAAGCGTTGGAAAAGTCAATAAGTACCAAAACCGTTATTTTTCCATCCTCAATCGCTTTCCTAATATCGCCAGTCACTTTGAGGAGAGCGGTAGCGGTGCTGTGTCCTGGTCTGAAACCAGACTGCAAAGGACTTAGTAGGGAGTTTTCATGGACAAAGTGAGAGAATTGCTTGTGAACACAGGCCTCAAGCACTTTGGAAATGAAAGGAAGGATGGAAATTGGACGAAATTGGTTAGGATGAGATGGATTAGTGGTTTTGGGGAGAGGACGGACATAGGCTTTACGCCAAAGGTTGGGGAAAACACCAGAATTAAAGGAAAAGTTTATGATGTGGGTGATAGCTGGTAGAAGATGTTCCAATAAAGTAACTATCATGCAGCGACTTATGCCATCACAACCCACAGCATTGGATTTTATGGAGAGGATAATCTTTTTGATCTCATCCTCGGTAACTGGAGAAAAACGAAACGGGAGTATATTGGGACGCGCTAGACTAGCTATAGTAGCAACGGTACGTGAAGTCGCCGCACGATCTAATTTGGATGAAGTGGTGAAATGGAGATTGAGATCGTGAAGTCCAATTGAGTTAGGCAAGTCTAGATGTCGCGATTTGCCTATACCTAGAGTTCCAAGGAACTTCCAGATATCAGCAGAAGAGGAGGACGAGATGTTGTTGAGAATATGGCGGCGTTTAGCGTTACGTATCATCTGGTTGCATCGGTTTCTGGCAGCTTTAAAAGAAATCCAATTATCCTCCTGACGATCCCTTCTAAGCTTGCGAAAAGCTCTATCCCTACGCCTCATCGCCATTCGAATACCTTCGGTCATCCAAGGCGCTGGTGGTCGCTTAAGTCTAATCTTTTTAACAGGCGCATGGACGTCATAAATAGCTAACACCGTTTTGTTGAAGATCAGGACTTTCTCATCAACAGAAGTAGCTTGAACCAAGGGGTCCCAGTTGATCACTGATGCGTCTTTCTGCAACTTGGCATCGTCAATCTGTGCAAAACAGCGCCTGTGCAAGACCTTTGGGATGGGTTTCGGGGGTTTCAGGATATAGGCCAGGAAAATTAGGTCGTGACGGGAAAAACCAGGAGCTATATGTTGACCGTGTGATGGGACGAGGGAAGGATTGGATGTGAAAATTAAGTCGAGCAATATAATAGGTCTTTACATATGAAATTGCCGTTTTTTTTCTTTTGTACATATAACTTAACAACTTTTATAATATTAGAAATATATAATTTCTTTAATATTGCGTTACATTAAGACCGTATCGAGCAACTTTTGATAATTTAATAACCACGATATTTGATTATTTACATAGAAAAAACTTATTCCGAAAGTTACGACTATTTTTGTTTCCAGAATTTCGTACTTTATTAGTTGTAACTTAGTGAAAAAAAATTTTTTTTCTCTTAACGAATGTGTCATTTAGTAGTTAAAATGTCCATAAATACGTGTGTAAAATTTTGTAAATTTACATAATATTAGTCGTTAAATAATAACAAAAACGTTAGTATGGAAAAAAAATAATTACAGAAATCTCCATACAAAACGGCAATTTCATAGGTAAAGACCTATTATCATCACCGTCAAGGTTATGGTGAGTGGCATGTAGATGCAGGGTATGAAGGCTGGTCGACTTAATTGCTTTTTAGGGTTCCGTAAGTGGCAAAAAACGGAACCCTGACAGACGTCATGTCTGTCTGTCTGTCTGTCTGTCCGTCCGTCCGTATGTTACAGCCACTTGATTCCAAAACTACATACAACTAAGACTACATACTTGAAACTTGGTAGGTAGATATATTCTGTGAACCGCTTTAGGATTTTAATACAAAAAAAATATTAAGCGGGGCTCCCCATACGTTGAACTGAAAATGAAAAAAAATATTTTCATAAAACATATTCCTGTGGGGTGTCTTAAAAATGATATTTATAGGTTTCTTTAATCATTTTTTATCAAAGTCAAAATTTTGAAAGATATACACTTCCAAAGTGGTAAAATGTGTTCTCCCCCCCCCCCCCCCCCCTTCTAACTTTTAAAATAAGAAAGTGAAAATCTAGAAAAAAATTATGCTGTAGATCTTAATAAAAACTTTCAACGAAAATAGGTTTTAACGAGATATAGAAAGTAGTTTTTGAGATATAACACATTTTCAAAAACCGCAAATGTAAGTTTGTCGTTCATACAAACACTATGGAAAACGAAGTTTTCTTTTGCTGACGAAAAATGATTGTGGGATATTGGCTATGAGGGTACGGGACCCTTCATGGGCGAGTCCAACTCGCACTTGGCCGATTTTTTACTTTAGGATCAGTGCTAAATTATTGAAAAAGTTTTATTATTTAACTTGAAAACTTGACCAATTTGGACTTAGCTTAGCAGTGGAAATAAACTTATCAGTTCGCTTATTGATAAAATATATAAATTAACCGCAATCCAAAACTGTGGCATTTAGAGACTCACAGGTCATTTATTTTTAAACCTCCAACAGCACGCAACCAACAAAAAAGAAAAGAACGAATTTAAAAACCGTTTCCAACACACACAATATTTCGCCAGTGTTTGTCAACCATCAAGTCAGTTGGTCATGGGTTACAAATCATTCTAACACCTGACGTGTTATCGCGGTGAAACGTGAAAAATTACGTCTCCCAAACGGCTGTGAACGCAGTTTTCCGCTGTGCCCAATAGGGGGCGGTTTGGTCATTATAATAAATGGTTGTGTACAACTGGTGTTTAGCGCCTCTATACAATTAGTTGCCTTAATTTTTTTTATTCATAGAGGTTACATTTGTTTAAGTACTTAAAATATTTTTGCGTCAGTTTCCTATTTTATTTCTAATGAATAGTTAATTTTTACGTTTCATTTCACTATTGTTTGTCTATCATTAAGTCAGTTGGTCAGGGGTAACAAATCATTCTAACACCTGACGCGTTATTGTGGTGAAACGTGAAAAGTTACGTCTCCCAAACGGCTGTGAACGCAGTTTTCGGCATGCCCAATAGGGGGCGGTTGGGTCATTAAAATAAATGGTTGACGACAACCTGTAGTTTAGCGCCTTTATACAAACAGTTGCCTTAAAATTTTCTTTAATTAATTAACGTCAAGTGTTATTACTAAAAATTCTTGTTTTGTAAGAAAATAATATTGAATAGTAAAACCTCTAGCTTTTGTGGTCAGTATTAGACTTAGCATACTGCATTTTATGACAGTTGCTTTTTAGGTGACCAGCAATTTTCTTATATAGTCAATTTAGTAATAATAATGTAAATAATTTACCAACATAATCCAAAATAATATCATGATTAATATTTTATTAAAAAGACTAAATTATATTTTCTGAAACGAAAGGTTAACCTTGCCAGCCATTTCACAAAATGGGCTTTTTAATATTTTCTTTAAAAATTTCAAATAAAGTACCTACTTAAATAAAAATTAAATTTATATGTCATGCTTTCCGACGATATTTACATTCAGAATGACCTCCAGCCCTCACATAGCCTCTTTGAAGTTGGAAACTCTTTGAGTGAACTAGCATCATATAATCAAGAGTAATAAGCAGTAGCGTAACTTAATATATTTAAACTTAATAATCTTTATAACTCATACTTAGATATATCTTTATATAAATATGAAAATGAATTGCTGTTCATTAGTTTTAAAAGTCAGAAATGGCCTTACCGATTTGAATAATTATGTTTGTATTTTTCGCTATAGTACTAGTATAGTATTATATTATTATTATCTGTGGCTATAGTTCAGGGGTGGTGTAGGTATATAAAAAATAATGGCGAAAATCCTAAAGAAAAGCTTAAAATATTGTAAAATAAAAATGTTGCTAATTTTGTATGAAAAAACGTCTGCTAAACAAAACTGAAATTTCGTTCATGTCGCTTACAAAGAGTAGGTATATTTCATTTCAGTCGCTTTTGTTTTAACCGGTTCTAATTACTTTTAATTTAATAGGTGACATTTGTAGCAGTCAGTGTATAGATATAGGTAGGTACGTCTTCTTTGGTGTATTTAGATGCGCTTCGCAAATATTTATTTTTGTCTTAATTAAATGTAGGTGATACGTAGTTCACGGCGTCAACAGTCTATCTGTATATATAAAACACTTGCATTACTGACCGACTGACAGACAACGCACAGCCTCTTTGGCATGTATGTTCCTTGTGGAGTGTAGGGGAGCACTAGGAGAGGATCATTGTAGTTTTGCTCCTACGCTGGACAAACATTCATAACTGTACATAAATAATCATGTAATTTTGTGTGTGTTATTTTACATAAAATAACAGGTTTGTCATACCTTCCTGGGTAAATTAGCTTATAACTTCTTATAATTTGCTTAAAATTATTATTATTATTTAATAAACAAAAATAGGTAGGTATATTTTTATGTGTCCTACTGACTATTCCTTCTTTAACCGGACTTCGTTTCGAATTCATGTTGAAAATATGACCTGAAAACAGTTTCGAGATTGAATAAAAGTTCAACTAGGCGGGTACTGCACGCTCTGTTTGGTTTTAAAGTATACTTTGGGAAAACCTCTAAGATATTTGCATTTGACAATACTTAAGAGGCTATTTATAGTAAAATAATTTTAATGTCCTCATATAAACGTCTATATAAAACAGTTTTTAATTATCCTGCTGGATATTAAAAACAGGTTTTTTTTAGTTCCTATTATTATTAATTTGGATAGAATCAGGCCTCAAGAAATGAGGTGTAAGCCTGTGCTTACCGTGTGGTCTAAGTTTAAGGTGTATTGCTTGATCTAAGAAGTTATTCATCGAAAACAATAATAATAGACAGAAACCAATATTGTAAATCTTGCTGTCTGTAGGTATAACTTTTTGTGAACATTAAAAAAAACTGAATATTAGTTTAAATTAAACAATAACAAGCGACAATACACTATGTCGTAAAAAAAAGTGTTGAAAGGTTAAAAAAATTGCTTTAAATTTTTGTGCAAGGATTTGGGTAAACAATGACCACGCAGTTAACTGTATATAAAATTAAAATTTACAGCATTATCTCTCCAACACTAAACTGAAATAAGAAAGAACAACGAAAAGTAGATACCCATTTAATACAAAGATGCTTTAATAAAAATGTCATGGTTAATCAAGTCGTCTCAGTCTGCTCAAAACAGTATAAAAGAAATCGTTGCAATCTGTCTTAAAATTAAGAAGCTCGTAAATAGTTTCGCTGTCCGTCGTTTACTCACATTCATAAACCAAGATATAAACGACTATCTCCGAACGTCGCAAATGAATTTTTCCCAAGAAACCCCAGCAGCATATAAATTAAGCCGTAGCTTATTAAGATTAAGACAGAAAGTCGCATAAACAGGAATCGTCAGAAGTTTTTCATATCGTTCAAGCGAAAAACATTGGCGAAGAGTTTCACCCGTCATAAAGGGGGAAACTTTACAAATCTTCGGATTTCTTACGCTTTTAGGGACACATAATATATTTATCTACCCCTCGACACATTCACAATGGCTGGAGTTCCTCACTTTAGGGATTACTTAAACGTCAACGTTGACACTGATTGTTGAAATTTTAACTCGTAAACCAATATGTTAACGTTAAGTTTGAGGAACGTATTTCCATGATAAAGACTTGGGAGCATTAACAATATTTATGGGTTTAGAAAATTGGTAGACACGAAATTAACTGCTTTCGAATGAGGACAGTGTTGTTTTCTACACTAGGTATTTTTTGTTCATTTTGTACAATAGCAAAAAAATCTTAAAAATAAGTAGGAAGTGAATATTTCTTCAAAATGTCGCCACGACACTTTATTTCACAATCCATTGCCAAGAACTTTTATGTTTCTCTGATATTTTTAAGGTACAATATCGTGTACTTTATAGATATTATTACGGCACATATTTTAAAGCATAGGGCATCGATGGAGTCAAATCGATCCCCGAAAGTGTCAACATCATCGCGAAACTTCATGACAGCACTTAGATTTGGATTGCACCCTATATAACTTGAAAGATCGCTAAAAGAATGTTACAACTTTTACAGCCATAAATCTGTTAAAGTTTTCTGTTGCAATACAGCCTTATAGTGTAGTAAATAAACTATGTTTTTGAACGTCTACACAAAACTACGTAACATGAAAGGGTTGTAGAATGAAGCCTGAAATGAACTCATAACACTTTTACGAGAGTACTAGCAAGTTCACACAGCACCTCGCAGCCGAGATTATGGTGCCGTTAAAAACGCCGGCGACCTAGCAATCACACGTTTTATGTCAATGTAGTTTTAATTAAAGCTTATTTTTGGGATTTATTTTCAGAAAATTTGCGAGAAAATTCAAGTTTCTGGTACAGAGAAGTTTTGATTATGAAATATTCTAAGGTACAGGTTTAGGTTATGCTGCATGCAGCAATGTATTATTTTATTTTAGGCATTAAAAATGTGTCCCTTTTACTTCCTATAATTGAATGTTTTCAACAACGAGAAAGACTTATTTTCTATAATCTATAACGAGGTAGCACTTAGCCTCTTCACACCTGAAAGTGAAAATAAAGGCTGAAGATAGAAGCGCGCTACTCTCGGAATCCTCAACCACTGAGGAACAGGCTATCTTATCTCTTATTGTCAGAACAGAACAATACCTAAAACATTTTACACCCATTAAGCAGGAGTCAGACAACAAAAATAATCTTTCTAAAAACTGTTATGGGAGTAGCAGGTAAAACAGTACCTACATTTAATCCTAACCCAGTTAACTGCATTTTTTCTCACGGCTTTACCATCCTACAATGTGCAATAAATCGATATACCGCTGAGCTCACCCACCAATAACAGTTTGTTCTCGTTTGACGCTCATTTAGAAAGGTAAACAGGCAGCAAAACGACCAATATGGGCATCTGAAAGTGCGCATTAGCTGTTTATGCCTGCCTTTATGAATTCTAAAATGTATTCAAATTTGTCGGCGTTAGGCGTTCGTATCGCGCTGATAAGCCAGTGATTACAGGTTAATGTTTTACTTTGTACGTTGTTAGATGTAAATACGATGTACGTATGGGGCTTTACCCAGAAACCGAATTATTTCAGTGGCTTGAGCCTTTTTTTTTTACTTCATTTTTAATATGACTCATTTACCAATGAAACAACATTAGGCGTGATTTAGGCTAAGGTGACCATTCAACGATCAATCTGGCGTCAGTTCAATCCGTGAATTTGGATTGATGACAAAAATAAAATTTTCTGGATAATACGTGATCCAATTCAATCTGGCATCAATCAATATCTTACACGATCAATCTGATATCAATCTTAACCAAAATCACAGATTGAACTGACGCCAGATTGGTAGTCTAATGTTCGCCTTAGAGCTACCCGATTGTGTAATGTGTAAATAAAAAACTTTTAATATATATAATAACTATTTTATGAACACATTCTCTAGCAGACCTTTATAAATGCTCATCATTAGCGGTAAAATTTTACTTCACAATATTAATCAGATGGTAAAGGTAATGTAACTAAGTATCGGAAGGGATTTCAATTAATAACCCTTTGGACCACACGAGTAGGTAGCAAAAAATGAAAATTATATTAAAAACTGTGTACAATGGAATTTAACACAAAACGAATTAATCACACAGTTCAAATTCATAGGAAAAAAGTTGGTAGCTGTTTCGCCATCCGGCAGTTTGGGGAAACGACGCGTAAACAGTGTAGATTAAACGCAGTCAACTATGTAACTGCTATGACAGTTGTTGCAGTCAAAAGTTAAGAGTAGTTAAAGTTTGTTTTAATCTTTTACGGGTAGCACATATGCGGCGTACATTAGACGATAACGAAACCATGAGTCATGCATGACTATCTAACAAATCAACATAGAGAAACATCGGGCAGCGTCCGTTTTGAATGGTTAAAATAATCATGCATGACTGACAGCAAACTAAAATCATAGCAAGACACTCTAATGAGGTCTTTATATGAATTAGCCTTCATCACACTTGACTTTAACTGATGATAAATCTAAAGTAAAATTGTGATACACATGGAACCCTAAACCACCACCTATATAGTAACGTGTTTCTCGCAAATAAATGATAAAAAAAAACAAATCAACTGAATGTTCTGTAACTGCCGGAACAATAAAATGCTGAAAACATTATTTTTTGTTATTACTTAGGAAAAAAAGACAGAAGTCAGTCATTGAAAACAATTATTTATGTACGGTTTTACAGATTCCCAAACAATGTTTTGTCTCTTGTTTTTGCTAACTTTTAAGGAAGTGAGTTTGTTTCACACCTTCAAGTATGGAGAATATGGAAGCTGAAGCCCTTTAAAAAATACTGGTTATGATATGTTTAATACCTAAGCTCTGGTCTTTTCCTTAGATATAAATAAGTAAGATTAAAAAAGTCACTTATTCGCAAAGTTCCATAAGTGATATTGAAGCCAAAAACAGGCTTCTAAGAAATTAAATCTCTTAAAGCTACGAAGATCCTAAAACTCTAGGAATCTTTCAGGCTGAAACAGAAATAAAAAACTCCTTACTGAAACTGTGGCTTAATTTCTAATACGTAAATCCTCTAATACAAAATCATATCGGAGACTCCGACTTCGTAGCTCAGTGGTTAGAGCATTCACCAGAACAGTGAAAGATTGTGGGTTCGGGTCCCATCGAAGCTAGTTGTGAGACGGGTCGATTTTTCATTTTCATATCGGAGAGTTTGTACCTCTTCGTATTAAAAATGTTTGTATAAAGGGGTGAGAAAATAAATATACTGGCGTATCTTTGACTATCACAACTCTCCCGCCTAATAAAAAATACAATTTTCTCGATTCTCCCTTGTACATTGGCTAAGTACGTGCCCGAACAATGCATAATTAACGGACTAGAAGAGTACGGTCGTGTCTCAAGGGGGTTCATTAAGTTTTCTGTGTCCTGGTTAGTAGCATAAAATATGGTTATTCTAATACATTTAGAAGTGGTTAGTAATTGCACGTAATTCTGTTTACGGATCTGTTTTGTTTTTTTTTAAGATTTTTTGGTAAAGACAATTTCCTTTATTGAATAAATAATCAGTAGAGCAATAAATAAATTTTACTCATGTCCTCGTACAGTGCAGTCTGTGACTTTCAACATTTATCGGAAAACTTGTTCACGATTACTATGAGAACCAGTCCCATATTCACAAACTGTCGGAAACGTTCTCGACAGCGGAATTTATGCATCGTCACGGTCACTCATTTCAGAATAGACAAAAACGGTTTTTTTTTTCTTTTCGAACGGTTATGAATCAGGGCGCAAACCCTAATTACCACTTCACTATTTGTCTATTTTGCCTAAATTAAAGTCGAGATGTCACTGTCTCATTTTTCCCAACGTGACATCTCTGCTCTTTTCCTGTGTATTTGACACCTTGACAATCGATTTCCCTCTGTAATTTACGATTGACAGGCGATTACCTTACGTCTTACATGTAACATAAGGCAACAGGGCGTCACCCGAAGACGTGTCATGTTTATCCCCCCTACATCGGGAGAGTTTTCGTCAATCAAAGGATTTACAATACACTCGAACGTCGACAACGTTCTTACGTTACAATCAGGACTTAGCAATATGACACGACGGTTGTTCCAAAGGTCGTTTGTCAGTCACTTCTGGTGAAAAAAGGGTAGGTGCTAAATTAGTGGGAAATGTCCTAATGTGTGGTGAACGGTTTAGAAATAGATAGGTAGAGATAGCAATGCAGCTACCGTCTTTTAATACTGATTAAAAAGTTCTAGTATATATATTCATTGCTATTAACACTTATAAAACATCTACGAATAATTTTGCATTTTGTGTTTAAGAAGATATTGATAAGATATTGTTCTGAATAAAATAAATAAATAAATTCTTACAATCACACCAATTATCTAGCTCGATAAGTAGTTTTCATTAAGAAACTGTGTTATGGAAACTAGATATCGAATAAATATATTAGCTTTGTACTTTTTTTGTATATACATAGATAACACCCAGACTTAGACAAATAGACATATTCATGCATACAATTAATATTTGTTCTGTTTGGGAGTCGAACCTGAGACCTCTGGCGCAGAAGGTGGGTATCCTACCCCTGCGCCATATCGATCGTCAAAATGGCTCTATTCTACATAAATATGTTTTATTTAGATACGACGAACAAAAAACTAAAAAGACTTTATTTTATTTGAACAGATATATTTTTAACTCAACAAACAAAAGGCAAACAACAAACGATATAAACTTTCTTGCGAGCCTTGATTGCCCGTAATTAAAATTTCTTCATCATTATCAGGACAAAGTTCAAAAGTCAGAGTTCATAATTGGACAATCTTTAATCCTTCCTCCTCGTTCAAATTGTGTTCAACCGGAGCCAGTAATTTTTAACCGAATCAAAAAAGAGGAGGTTCTCTATTCGTCTGTATGTATGTTTTTTTTGTGTATGTCCATCGATTACTCCAAGACGGATGGACCGATTGAAATGATTGAAACGTTATTATATCAGGTTGGTTTTCAAGTTGGTCCCATTTTTTGAAATTTTGAAATCGGTTCAGTAGTTTTCAGGGAATCTTGAAAATACTGTCGTTTTCGATACCACTTTATGTGAATTTAATATGTATCTTTAGGCATAACTCCTTTGTTTATAAACCGATTTAGATGATTCTTTTTTTGTTAAAAAGGGGATACCTCAAGGTATTTTAACCGACTTCAAAAAAGGAGGTTTTCAGTTTGATCACATTCCTATTTACCAAAATACAAGTAAATTGCCTGCACGATGCACTAAAAAGAGTGAATTAAAAATTATTTAGGAAGTTTTTAATTGGCCGTATACAGTACTACTTACTATCCCTTAGCCTGAAAGCGCAGTGATAGTGGCAGTAACCTTTTTTTCTGGACTTCTGACTTTGAAACTGAATTGTAATTCGAACTCCATCCAGGAAAACATTCAATTAAACTTCAGTGTTGCTCAAAATCTGGGCGTTATACGTAAGTTTTTATCCCACTTATCCTTTATCCGGCTCAACTCGTGCCGTGTATTCCGGCATCAACCGCAGGTTTTTTATTGGTTTAGCCAGCGTTTTGTGCAGTTAATTATTTAAAAATGACAACTTGATGAGTACAACTAGGCAATAATATGGCATGTCCGTTGTCCTTTATCTCCCGGCATTTGCGGGTGATAGTCAGATAATGTTCAGTAATTATCAGAGTGATGAGAAATATGACGGTATTTCAAACGTCTGAATAATTGACTAAGTTTTCATCTCCCTTGTCCTTTATCCGGAGCAATCCGTGCCGTATATTCCGGCATCGATCGCGGGTGATAGCCGGCATTTTGTGCAGTTAATTATCCGGAGCGCGGCGGGTTAATCCAGCCAGTCACGTGACACGCACGTGCCATTTTTGGGGCACCTATTATGCACCACTCGCTATGTTAGTGGTCGGCAAAGAACGGCGATACACAAATTAAAGAGGATAATTACTTAAATTATTTTTATTTAAAATCCTATTATAAAGATTTTTCTGAATAGCAATAAAGACTTTTTTGTTGTATTCGGTAGGTATAACGGGGTAGCTATAATCTACTTTCATTGAATATGTGAAGCGACCAGCAAAACCAAATTATTGAGCCGATATACTTTTTTGAAGATAAACTTAACTATGAAAAAAATGTAGGCTACTAAATATTAGCTTTGACATGAAAATAAATGCACCTTAATCTGAAATTATATTTTTGTTTGTTTAACTTTAAGTGGTTTATTAAACTCAAATGACATTTACATAATAAGAAGAAACAAAATAGAAACAACCCACGCTTTTTGTTTACAAAATAAGAATATTCTTCTTATTCTGGCGATTACAAAAAGTTTATTCAAGGAAGGAAGACAAAAATAGCTAGGCGTTGAACAAGCCCCGAATGTGAGCTTGTAGAGAAAACCTACTTAACATGCAAATACTTCTAAGAAGATGTTATTAAAATAAGCGAACAGAATCGCAAGACTTTCATGAAATGACTGTTTGCTTAATTGAACGAGTTACCGCACAAGATATTATTTTGTACCGAATATTTCAAAATGACGGAGCTTTGTATTCATGCATACTTTGTCACTGGAATCCTCTTTTAACAAAAGTATCTTTGAAATACTCTGACACTAATTTATAAAAAACATTCAAGAAACTAGCTTTGGCCCATGGCCTGGAGCAAGCATTAAATTTGGGTATCGCAGTTCAATCTATTGAAATCCTTTTTTAATTTTTACTTTTTCTCTGTGCAAACCTCAGACCCTGTTTAACATTAATTAAATAACTATCTACGTTCCTCTCAGCGCAATCCGATTAGTGGTTTGAGCACAGTAATGCTGCGGCCACACTATGGGAATACGCCAATAGACATTGGGATTTGCCAAATTCCAACACAGTGTAGCCACGTGCCGATAGCTCGAGTGGCGATTATCGCGTGAATTTTTGCGATCGAGCCGCCACACTATAGCGATAAATTTAAAGCAAAAATTCTCGCGACAATTCAAGCGAAGTTGAACATCGGCATATCCCCATAGTGTGGCCCCAGCATAACAGTTTCTTTTTATAAACAGAAGAAAAACGGTAGAAGGTAGACGCCAAGAATCGTGGCAGTCGTCACCGCCGTTGCCGCCATACAAAATTAGTTTCATAGATTCCGAAATCTGATAAGTAGGTATTCTTTAAAGGGATAACATATTCTGATCCATTTCATAGTTTCTATTGTATCTAAAAGTAATAACAATTAGCGTACTACTACGTAAAACTACTGTTAAAATATCTACATACACACAGCAATCTATATAGTTAAGTTTTTTTATATTAAATTATTATTGAAAATTGTAATATAGCTCATAAGACAATTATTGTCATTAACAATCTTTCTCGGAAAAGTCTAAGAAATAATATTAATTACTTACCATACAATTATATATGACTCTGATATTGTCTCATCAAAAAGCCCACGATAAATATGTTTTATTACGTCTTAAAATTGTAATAAAACTACACTAAATATAATTTTCTCCTTAAAATTACTACAAAAAACTTCATCAACCAAGGAAAAGTGCTCGATAAAAGTCGTTCGTTTCGTAATAGCCCCCGAGACTTGCCTGACGTAACTGGATTAAATTTTATATCAAATATTTATACAAGGTCGGCGTAATCAGTATCGGGATTTCATAAAAGTCAACTCTGACGACTTAAGCTCGCATTTTGTATACTAATTATTCTTGCTTATTCACCTTTGATGACGTTATCTGGTTCGCGTTTCACTCTTGCGTTTATAAAGGGATTATTTTATGAAAGTATATAAAGGTTCTGTTTTTCATGTTCTAAATACACTGGACCGCAAAGAAAAATGGTCGGTTAGAAAATCTTCAATATCTTCAAAAGTACCTGACCTAGCTTTATGAAATGTAAACTAAATTAAAGAATATTTGATACCACATAAAATAATATATAACTAAACCTTTTTATTAATTTTTGATTAAAATAATGGTCGTTTTTTAATTTCGCACCAAAAAATTCGAATCTATTGTTACGTATTTCTTTATAGTTTTGACATATTACTGCTCTAAATATCAACAATAATGCACAAATTTGTGCGTGCATGGAGTATTGCTGTCACTTTAGATAAAGATAAACTACGAAGTTTCAATCACCGCCGTAGAGTTGCTAGCTTATCTGTGTTCTACAGGATACACTTTGGAGAGTGCGCACAGGAACTTCATGATCTTGTTCCTCCTGCCCCTTACCATCATCGGGGTACCAGACCCAGGTTAGCTTATCATCCTCCATAGTAGACATTCCACCCGTCGTCCGTACGAAGCGCTTTGCTAGTTCTTTCTTGATGCGAGCTGCTAAAGATTGGAATACGCTGCCTGCACATGTATTTTCCGATCATTACAACCGTGGCCTCTTCAAGTAAAGAGTGAATAGGCACCTACTGGGTAAGCATGCTATGTCCTAGACTGCATCTTGTCTGTTAAAGCAAGCTGGCGGTGAAATGGTAACCAGTACTTATTAAAAAAAAATACCAATTAAAATTACTGCGTATAAAATAGGCCTCACATAAGTACTGAAGTTATTCAAAATATAACCACAAAGCTTTACATGCTCGTGAGAGGTTCAAACAAATATTTTATGGTGAAACGAATAAGCAAAATAATAGTAACAAAAATTTGAAATATTTCCCGGCTTCTGTTCATTTTAGTTAAGAGTGGGCTTTCAATACACTGTGCATGATCCTTGTGAAAGGCTTACAAAAATATTTCATGCAGTCTTGTTTAAGCATAGAGTACAGACATAGCCTTTTTAATTTTCTTTTACAGTTCAGAATAGAGCTTACCCCTTTTATTATTCCGACAGTAATTATTGAATTAAAATGTTGTTTTTTTTTATTTATAAAAGTAGGTAGTTTTGGCGAGTTTTTTTAATAGTATCCCACGAGTATTATAATACCGAGTTATGTGCAGTCTCATATACTACTTTATCCATACTCATAAAGATATAATACATTTCAAAAATAAATAAAATATACCACTTATTATTAAAATGTGTGAAAACGATAATTTCCGGGCCGATGCTTAAAAGTATTTTTCGCCGTCTGCTTGATAGTAGTGTAAAGTAAACTTCATAAGAGAAGTGAGCTATGAAATTAAAATGAAAATGATTTTTCACCATCGACGTGAAGTAATAATGATACAAAGAAAATAACAATTACATCTTAGAAATTATATTATTATATCTTAGTTATTCGAAGAGAATGTAATTAAAATAATGGCTGTCTGGATCTCCGTAGTCACTAGTGGTAATTCTGTTAGCAGTTAAAGACAGATTTCAAATGTCCGTACCGTCAGGGGTTAGTTGCATAAGATCTGCCCTGAGGGCTCACTTTCAAATCTCCCTATCATGAAGGCTTTATTTAAAGTAGTATTAAGCACATTAAGGGAATACAAATAGCTGCTCAAGGGTGTTTACCCAGTTTTAACTATTGTTTCAGCAAAGATAAGACTATAAATGACGTTACGGATAAGTTGCTACAAACATCAAGTTATTGACTTTAAAAGTCTTTTTATCGAAAATTTAAAGTTATTTCAATAAGATATTTAATTATTTTTATGCATTCACAATGCAATATCTTCAAAAGATTGACTTTAAGAAATATGGTCTTTGGACACTTACACAAATGTGTTTGATTAGAAAAATATTTTTCACTTTCAGTTCCATGTATGAGAAGCCCCCTTAATTTTTTATTTTCTATTTTTTAATTAAAATCGTACAGCGGTTAACAGAACACATCTACCTATCAAATTTCAACTGTGTAGTTATTATAGTTTTGGAATAAAGTGGCTGTGACACACGGACGGATGGACAGACAGACAGACATGAGGAATCTATAAGGTTCCGTTTTTTACATTCGGCTACGTTATTAATAATGAATGAATGAATGAATGAATGAATGAATGAATGAAAAATTTATTTGCAAAAGACATGGTTTTACATGTTGATAGATTAAAATTAGGTTGCTTAACATATCTTGCTTTACAGCATGCAAAAAGTCACATAAAGTAGGTAAGTATATAAAATTACAATTAATTATTAAAAGAAATTAGTTAATAAATTAGTTATAATTAGATATTAACTTATAAGGTTAAACATGTAGCTGATCAATAATAATCATTTTGAACGAAGCACCGAATTTATGTCATTGTCCTTGAGATAGTCATTTACGGAATAGTAGCATTTATCAATCAGCCATGTCATCAGTTTAAATTTAAAACTTTTAAATGGACATCGTTTGAATTCATTAGGCAATTTATTGAATATTTTTATAATCATTGGATAGCAATTTCGAGAATATAAAGCTGTATTCGTCCTAGGATAGACCAGTCTGTCTTTATTCTTTGTATTAAATTTGCAGTGTTCGGACCACTTAGTAAATAAGTTCGAGTGTTTTTTGACGAACATGCAACATTCGAGTATATATAAGCAGTGTATCGTTAGAATATGGAATTTGCGAAAATAAGGTCTACATGAAGTCCTCGAGTCAACATCGGCTAATCCGCGTACGCATTGTTTTTGTGATACAAATAACCTGTTGATTTCGGTGGAGTTTCCCCAAATAATAATGCTGTATCTCAAATTAGATGCCACGTAGCCATGATAAGCTTGGAGAGCTGTATTAATGTGACTTACTTTTGCTAGACGCCAGAGTGCATAAGCGAATCTATTGATCTTCTTACAGATTTTATCTACGTGAAATTTCCAGGAGCACTGATTGTCAATAGTGATGCCTAAGAAATTTGCTACATTACATTCTTTTATTGTTACGCCTTTACATTTAATAGTTATGTCATTGTTATTTTTCTTTCTATTATAAAATGTCATGTAATTGGTTTTTTCTAAATTAACTGTGAGATTATTTGATTCTAACCATAATATAATGTCATTTACTGATTTGTTAATTTTTGTTTCATAGTTTTCTGTTTTATTATCTGTAATTACTACTGATATGTCATCAGCAAATAAGGTACAATGTTCACGAGTAGCATTAGGTAAATCATTTATGTAGATAATAAATCACAGGGGTCCAAGGATCGTTCCTTGTGGGATACCTACCTTATTCTCTAGTGTGCTTGACATAAATGTGCGTTCTTCATTATTTATCAATTGTTTTATTTCCACATATTGCGATCTGTTACTTAAATAAGACTTTAACCAATTAAGAGCATTACCTCGTAAACCATTCAATTCGCATTTTTTCAATAGTATGTTATGTGCGACAAAATCAAATGCCTTACTCATATCAAAATAAATTGCGGTCGTTGGTATACTTTTGTCAACATTTTCTGTAACTTTTTTTACCAAATTAAAAGCTGCTAATTGGGTGGATTTTTCTTTTTGAAACGCGTTTTGTTCAATTTTTAACAATTTGAATTTATTAAGGTAAGAACTAATTCGTTTATGCATTACTTTCTCGAAGATTTTAGCTACAATAGATATTAAAGCTATTGGCCTATAATTGTTAAGCAGTTCCTTGTTATCTTTTTTATACACAGGTTTTATAACTGATATTTTCAATGCTTCTGGGAAAGATCCTTCCGCAAACGATAGATTAATTAAGTAACAGAGTAAGGGCGCTAAAACAGCAGCGCATTGTTTTATAATGTTTGTACTTAATTTGTCATAGCCGGTGCTTGTCGTGTTTTTCAGGGATTTTATAATATTTGTAATTTCGTCATCACTAGTTGGGTACCAGAATATGCTGGAATTGATCCTATTATTATTATTATTACCTATGTCATTATTATTTTTATTAATTTTATTACCTATGTCACTATTATTATTATTAATAATTTTATTACCTATGTCATTATTATTATTAGTTTTATTACCTATGTCATTATTCTTATTACTTTTATTACCTATGTCATTATTATTAATAATTTTATTACCTATGTCATTATTATTAATAATTTTATTACCTATGTCATTATTATTATTAATAATATTTTTACCTATGTCATGATTATGAGATTGTGAGGAAAAAGAATCGTTTGTCAAATTGATGAAAAAGTCATTAAATTTATTTGCTATTGTCAAAGGATCTGTTACGGGTTTACTGTCGACTAGAACTTTATTTATATAATGATTTTTTGGGTTATTATTTTTTATGATATCCCATGTCGCTTTACAAATATTTTTTGAGCTATTTATAATACGCTCGTTATTATTTTTATGGGAGTTATTAATGCACTTCTTTAGAATTTTAGAGTATTGATTAAATTTTTTCTTATTGCGGTTAGTTTTATTGGCATAATATTGAAACCGTAATGTTCGTTTAGTTGCACACGACACTCTTAGACCTTTGGTGATCCATCTATGATGGGTATGTCGGTTACTGCATTTTATTTTTCTCAAAGGAAAGCACAAATTGTAGAAAAGAGTGAGCATCTCATGAAAGAAGCTAAAAGCTTTATTTAGGTTTTTTTCTTTGTATACTTCCGACCATGATAGTCCACGTATGCAATTATTGAACTTTCGTATATTATCCAACTCAAAGTCTCTTTTAAAAACATATCTGTTCTTTGATGGTATCATCTTTTTTCCTACATGAACTTTTACCGTTTGTCCCGTATTGTGGTCTGATAAACATAAGTTATGTACCGAACCTATTGCGTCGGGTATGTTTGTTATTATTTGATCGAGGCATGAATTCGCTCGTGTTGGTTCTTGAATGTGCAACTGAAAGTCAAAGCTCTCCACTATTCTTTTATACTCTATGCTTTGCTTTGTAGACTTTAGCAAATCTATATTAAAATCACCCATAATAATAATTTTTTTCTTAGTTTTGCGTCGTAATACTTCCATCAAATTTTGCAAATGTTTCAAGAATTCAAACTGATTAGTATTTGGTACTTTATAAATACAGATGACAATACATTTGTATAAGGGTATTTCGATACCACAGACTTCGAACAGAAATTCGGTACTTAATTCTTTTATGAATGGAAGTTTATTAAATTCTAGGTAATCTCTACACAGAATACAGACTCCTCCTCGTCTTTTATTAGATCTACAGTAACTGTCGGCTATTTGAAATGACTTTAGTTTCAGATTTGGTTCGTCACCAGACTTTAGGAATGTTTCACTTTGTCCTATAATATCTATATTAATGCCTTTTTTTGCTAACTCATATAAAGTCAATTCAAATATATCTAACTTACTTAAAATACCTGCTATATTCTGATGAAATATTATTAAGAAGCTATCGTCACTTTGTAAGTAATTTTCGTCATATGTTACATTTCTTTCACAATTATTAGTAAGATCAGGATTATTAGTTCTGTCTTTATTAACGAAAAAACATTTCATTATTTTTAGTTGCCTTAAAATAAAATGGTATAGTACCTGGTCTTGGTAAGCTTACACCTAAAGTTTTATTAATATCAATGGAGTCAATAAAATCTGCTAAGTCCCTAAATACAGTTCTAAGGCCATACTTGTTAAGTATACCAGTAGTCTTGTTGAACATTTTTGAAGAGTATTCTAAATTACGGTTGGAGTCTAGAATGTAGGTAAATTCGTGTGTACAATTTATTTCATACAACTTAGAATTAAAATGTTCCAATCTTTCATTATATAAAGTAGAGATTCCGTTACATTTAAATGTGGGGACACAAATTATAATATTTGTATGTTGTACTTTTGTTAAGGTAGTCATCAAAAAGTTAACAAGTTCATTGTAATCTTTAGTTACTTGAAAATCTGATTCTCCAATAAAGACCACACAATAATAATATAATAATAATAAGATCGAAATGTAACCATATACTTGCAAATGAATTATTACTTACTTACTTACTTACGGAACCCTAAAAACACGACCCCTGCAAGTACAGCCCGCCCGAAATGTATTTGCAGGCTTTAACTCTAATACAATTTTTCCTTTTTCAATGCAAAAATACATCAAAAAATGTGTAAGTTCTTAAAAATTATTTTCAACTTCATTTATAGTTTAAACAAAAGAGCTAAACATTTAATTAAAATCATTATCATAGTTAATTATTGCCTGCAACCAACCCTACAACACCATCTTATTATTATCAACATTCTTAGTAAGGAACAATTTTCATACCACATTGACCGTAGTAACATTTCCGATTCCTCCTTAACTCGTTGCAATAGGGTTGAGATTCTATAAAGTTATTATTTTAATGCCTAACTTGAAAGGGGAAATTCTTTGAAACGGTTATCGCTTCAGTTAAAGAACTTGTGGCTAAAGAATTACCTCAATGGCTAGTTGCTAAGTTCAGTTTGTTTTCTTTGAAGTTTCCGCTTATGCCTTCAGCGCAATTTACCACGAACGATAGTAATTTTCATAACCTCAAACAGTTTCATATCTCGGTAATGTCTGAGAAAACTTATTGTAAACTTTAACTGGCTTAGTTGAAATCGTTGACTTCGTGTAAGGACCTAGGAACAATAGAATTATACTTTAATGCAAAATTGTTGTTTTCTTCGACCGTATTAAAATCAATTTGAAGTTACGAAGTAAAAATTACTTGTGAAAAGGAAAACTCAAACATTGTCGTAGCCATATTGTAAAAGTAAACTAGATTGAGGCGTTTTTAATGATAAAGAGTTTTCGATTTTTATTTATGACCATTGTGTTAGGGAAATCCCTTTGACAATAAAACTTAATTATGCGTCGGTGAGACCACAGACCACTATGACCAAAGTGTACTTTGTCATTACCATTATTTGAGAAAAATCTAAATCAGTGTACCCTACCCATTTCAAAGTACTCAGTATTCGAATAAACTCAAGTACCTACGGTATTTACTTATACGAGAACAACAAGTGTCTTGCAGTGCTGATCGGGTTTCCATTTTCAACATTAGACGCATTTAGCGACGCTATTTCGAAAGCTCATCTAGTAAATGCACGTTCGGCGCAGAAGGGCCGCACGTTCGCTTAAGTACTGTTGATATTCTAAACCACCCCAGTAGAACGGCTGGCCAGCGCTCGCTGTGTCGCAACCACACACCATATCGCGTGGGCTCGCTTGATTGCAAGCATGGGAAAGGTGCGGTTTATATACGTCGAATCTAATAATGTATTTTAAGTACAGTTTAAATATGTGAAGGTGATTCGCAAAATAAAAAAACAATACAGCGTTTATCTTTCTCATTTGATTAAATGAGAAAATCATATCACACCAAAACATTTTCATGTAAAATGCTGGCAAGACGAGACCATATGGCACGCAGTGTCCAAAAGTTGACAGATCTCATGTAGAGCCAAGCTTTCTAACGTAAACTAACTTAAGGCGATACTCGGAAAAATGTTGCTAAAGCGAGATAGCAATGAGAAAACGACGCGCGCGAGAGCGAGACCGATTTTGCCGATTACGCAAAAAAAAACACAAAATCACTTCGTATTCAAAAACTATAGAGATTTTTAAAAAATGCTTCTATACGATCCTAAATATTATTGGTGTCCACTAATTAAACCAATTTTCAATAGTATATGTGTCCCCATTTAAGAATAATCTTGATATTTCTTATTTTTTAGAGGTATTTTCGAAAATAAAAAGTGTCGAGCCAAAATCATAAAATCGTGTTTCTGAAACTATACGATTCTAGATAAAGGTATGAAGAAATATATATCTTATTACCAGATTTGTAACAACTGTAACCGTCCTATAGTTTTAAATCAAAAAGTCCATATTTTTCCGAGTAGCGCCTTAACAAACTCTACTTCTAAGTCAAGATAATATGTTTCTCGTCTGTTTAGTTACTACAACTAGTATTTAACAGAAAAGTAATGAACAGTGACAACATTTTTTCCTTACCTACGCCCATGTGACGGTGACTCATACCACCGTGCGAGCTTATCTGATTGCAAGCATGGTTAAAATGCGCGTTTAATAATTTGGTTGTGTTATTCAATATTTAAACAACTACTTTGAGCAAACTAAGCAAAATTCAACAAATTATCATAAATTAATTTTGTTTTACCAATGTTTTTATTAACATGCGAATGCTGTCTAAATGCTTATCTTTATATGCGACTGTTACATTTTATTTGTAGATGAAGATAGAAAAAGAATAATAATGAGTACTTATTTAATAAACTTAAGTATTAGGATATATCAAAAAAGATTTAAAAACGCTTATTAATGAGAAATATGACTGTCTCAAACTTATTATATAGATACCTACCTAAAACATCGTTCGTCAACAAATCATTTCATTTAGTCAAATACCAGTATAATATCTTATATTATGTATTCAGAGTGAACACTAACCCCTTATTCCAAAAAAGTGGACTAAAATAATAGTCCTGGTTTAAAACTGGCGCTGACACTATCATTTTCCAAATGAAAGACAGAATTAGCATCAGTTTTAAGCCAGGTCTAACTTTAGTCCACGTTTTGGAATAAGGGGGTAATAGTTAAAGCTATACTCGAAAATAATGTGCTGAAGCGAGATAGCAATGAGAAAACGACGCGCGCGGGAGCAAGACCGATTTTGCAGATTAGGCAAAAAATACACAAAATCACTTCATATTAAAAAACTACAGCGATTTTAAAAAATGGTTCTATACGATCCTAAATATTATTGGTGTCCACTAATTAAGGCAATTTCCAATAAAGTAACCCAATTTTGGAATTATTTGAATTTTCGTATTTTTAGAGGTATTTTTGAAAAGATAAAGTTTCGAGGCAAAATCATAAAATCGTGTTTTTGAAACTATACGAATCTAGATAAAGGTATGAAGAAATATATATCTTATTACCAGATTTGTAACAACTGTAACCGTCCTATAGTTTTAAATCAAAAAGTCCATACTTTTTCCGAGTAGCGCCCTAACACAGGCTTTTCTTAATTTGTAACAACATCATAAACATTCAGCGTAGCAAGACTGCACCGCTATGAAAGTCGTCCGCAGTTGGCGAAGCGTTAAATGCTACATTTTCCGCGGCCATTTGCAATTCGATATCCAGCTAAGCTTCGCGGGATTGAACTCTGCGGATTGCATGTCTACTCCTATTTGGTATTATAATAATATTCATCCCTTTTAAATAAAGACTGGATTAGGAGTCAATGTTATAGGTTGGCGAGAAAATGTGACGATTGGTTACAAATTAGTTAAAAGCTATTAAGTTTTCGTATTAACGATGAGATCACAGACCTATGAGGTAGAGACACCAAGGAGTACGCGCAATCAAAGAGTACGCAGTGCGTTTAGTAATATGCAACAAGGATCATATTTTGGCACTTGGATAACATTGACAAGAGCGCTAGTTGACTGACTGAATAGCTAGAAAAGCGTTAGTTCCCATTTCGACCGCGTGTCAAAAGATCCTTGTCGCACAGTAAAACTACTAAACACACTGCGTACTCTTTAGTAGCGCGTACTCTTTGATATCTTTCCTATATAGGTCTGTGGATGAGATAGATCAAAATAGGGGGTTTTATTTTGTAATTTAATGCCTATCACGATCGCAATCAATATTCAAATTGTAAGTAAATCTATCACGGGCTCATGCAGACTGTCCTTGTGGGAATTTTCATTGCCCACAGCAAGAATTTGGTATGCCTACAATACGGTGTTGTCTTGTTTTTCATAATATTTCTTGCAATAATTTCATTTGCCATAATGATCTTCGGTCATAATATTCGTTAGCACTATTCTAATTTATACTAATAACGCATGATATAATCATTTAGTAGCATTAACACTAATATGCCATAAAATTAGGTACTTACCATAATAACAAAATGCTATATTTATTAGTACCTAACTATAAACAATCTGTATTTGACATAATAATACATGACTTTTAAAGTTTTTTTTTTACCTATCGTAATATATAAGGTCCTAGTTATTTTAATTTTTAGTTTTTTGCATTCACAATGCAATTTTTATAATAGAAAAATGGAAAATGAAGTATTTAGAAAAAATCGACCCGTCTCACAACTAGCTCCGATGGGACTCGAACCCACGACCTTTCGCTTTCCGGGCGACTGCTCTAACCACTGAGCTACGGAGTCGCTACGAGAAGCGTCGAATTTATCCAATACTTCTTACTCGCTGTACAGTCAGCGTTAATTTCATCAATGTGGAGATATTACTACCTATTCACTACCTATTTCACTGTCCGGGCGAATGCTCTAAGCACTGAGCTACGGAGTGTAGGAAAAGGTTATAGGAAGCGTCATATTTCTCTAATACTTCTTACATGCTGTGAGCCAGCGTTTATATATTACAATTACTACTAGGTATATTACTACACTCGATACTCGAATGTAATAACTTTTCAGATATACTAACGGTTGTGTTGCTAGCACTTAATCGATAGAGACACCTTTATGAAACAATGCTAATAACTACTTAATAGGTACATTATTTTACATTAAGAATATTAACAATGTTTAAATTATACAAAGTTACAGATTGATTTAAAAATATATAATATTAGAAAAGTTATGTCAAAAGGTAACTAAGAAACAAAGGTAGGTATTTTTCACAAGCTTTTATTTAACTTACAGTGTAAGTATGTACGAGTATGTATGCATACTTCCCAGTGTTCGATTGAGCTGAAACTTTGCATACAGGTTTGGTTTGGATGATAATACAATATCAAAAGTACAGACAACAAAAAAGTTTGTCTTAAAAACGAAGTTTAAACAAAAAACTTCCATTTTTTTTTTTTTAATTAATCCGACTTCAAAGGTAAGTTGACAGGTACTTTTTAAAGTCGGCTTAATTTCTTAATTTAGGTGTAGATTGTACAATATCTCAAAATCTACTGAACCAATAATGATGAAACTTGGACTGTTCTCTAAGTTGTAATACACCTTAGTACATGCAATGCAGATGCAGTTGTAACACAGTATGCAATGACTTCTGTCAAAAGGAGTCATTAGGCCAAGCGGCTCAGGAGGTCTATTTACCAACCAAACCTGAAGTCTCTAACATTTGTGATAGTTTATTATTAAATAATAAAAGTAAATCCCCCACTAAAACTACTGACACCAAAACAATTATGTTCAGTGATGAGATTGGGAAGAATTTAGGCCAATTTTTACAGAAAGATTCAAAGGAAAATGTTATTAATTATTGCATGCCTGGTTCCAGTATAAACGAGATCATGAAAATAGTTGTTAAAAAATCCTTAAGTGAAAACACAAACTTGATAATTTTAATTGGGAACAGGGATAATTTAAATAAAAACCAGTTAATAGCCTATTGCAACACATTATGTTCATTAAATGTAAGGAAGGTTGTTATGTTTACATTTCCCTACAGTAAAAGTTTTTCACCGTTAGAAAATAAAATAAGGTATAATCTAAACTTAACTATGAACACATTAGCCTGTCATAATAAAGAGTTGCATATTATTGATATCAATATGTTGTTGAATAATGTATACTTGACTAAAGATAAATATTATCTGCCTAATTATCTTAAGCGACAAATAGCGGTATCGCTATCATTTTATTTTAAACAATTAGCCAACAACTTGGCTAGTATAACCTCTGCTTCTATTAAGCAGTTTAACTTTGATACTTCTAATGTAACTTTGGAATCTGTTCCAAATAATTCGATTCTTTTGAATCCAAATACTGACATGGTTAATTTAAATTACCATTAGAGACAACGGAGGCATACTCTAGCCCAGTATTGACAAGAGGAAGGCCTAAATGTTTAAAAATAGTACACCAGAATATCCAAGGCTTTTCTGCTGGCAAAGACCTAGAAATAAGTTTATTTTTAAATTGTGAAAATATTGATGTGTTATGTGTTACTGAACATTGGTTAAAAGAATATGAATTATTGTTAAATTTGGATAATTATAGTGTTGTAAGTTCATTTAATAGAAAAACTACAATAAGGGGGGGTTCTTTAATAATTTTACCTAATAACACACAATATAAAGAGCGAAAGGATATAGTATCCCTCTCTGTTGAACGAGTTTGTGAGATATCATGCGTGGAACTTGAACAAATAATTATAATCTGTGTATATAGCCCCCCTGGAGCAAATTACACAGTCTTTGAGTCCACTATGGAGGATGTTTTGAAAATATGCTGTCGTAAGAATAAAAAAATTGTAGTTTGTGGAGATTTTAATATAGACATCTTAGATATTAAATTAGCACAACTCTCCAGTAAATTCCTTAATCTTTTTAAATCATTTAATTTGCTTCACACTTTTAATGAACCGACGCGAATTACGCCAACATCGGCTACTTGCTTAGATAACATCTTTTCCAACTGTAACTTAATTGAGAAATCGGTAATTAATATTATTAAATCCGACCACAGTGGACAACTAGCTTCTTTTGAGCACTATAATGTTATTCCTAAACGCGAAGTAATTTGCAGGCCAAAACCGCAACGTGGTATTAATAAATTTAGAAATAATGTACAAGATAAAATTCAATGTTTGCCAGCTTCTGCTGACGCTAATAACACTTATCAATCATTATTTGATATTGTTGAAAAAGAATTTAGTAACAATTTTAAACAAAAAGTTATAAAGTGTAATGATCGTAAGAAGTTTAGTGACTGGGCCACACCTGGTATTTATAATAGCAGAAGAAAGTTATTTGAACTCTATGCACAAAAAACGACTTCCTGTGATCCTAGCTTCATTGAATATGTCAAGAAATATTCAATAACATTTAGGAAAGTATGTGCTTTGGCAAAATCTAGGTATATTTCAAATAAAATTAAATCATCTGAAAATAAAATAAAAGTTACCTGGAGTATTATAAACCAAGAAACTGGCAAGACAAAAAGCAAAATTAATTCATTTAACTTAAAAATTAATGATCAGACTTTTGAATCAGATATTGAGGTGGCTAGTGCTTTTGAAGGTTTCTTTGCTCGAATACCGTTAGAAACTACTAGCAGACTTAATTCTTGCCCCAACACCGCTGTCTCTCTTATGGAATCTAGTGTGAACAAGTGCCAGGAAACATTTAGTTTTAACTATGTCACTACCGAAGATATTATTAAAGCATTCAAAGCAATAAATATTAAGAAAACAGAAGATCTCTGGGGCATATCTACAAGTATCATCAAATCAATAATTGATGTGATAGCTCCATCATTAGCAATAATTTTTAACCAATGTATAAGTGAAGGGGTCTTTCCTAATTTAATGAAGAATAGTAAAATTATTCCTCTGTTTAAAGCTGGTGACAAAAGTGACCCAGCAAATTTTAGACCTATATCCATACTACCAGCAATAAGTAAAATATTTGAGAAATTAATTTATGCTCAACTTTTAGAATATTTTAAATTAAATAGTATACTGCATGAGAAACAGTTTGGTTTTTCAAAAGGTAAAAGTACAACTGATGCTGGGGTTGCATTTCTAAAACATGTACTTGATGCCTGGGAGGACAAGCAGGATGTAATCGCTATTTTTTGTGACCTTTCCAAGGCATTCGATTGTGTTGATCACCAAACACTATTAAGGAAGTTAAAACATTATGGTGTTTCTGAAATGTCAGTAAGCCTTATGCATTCATATCTGTATGAAAGAACTCAGAAGGTAGTTATTAATAAAACTGAGTCTACCGGAGCTCCCATTACTATGGGCGTACCCCAAGGATCAATATTGGGCCCGCTGTTGTTTTTAATATACATAAATGACCTTCCTTACTACGCGAAGAATTTATGTGAGACGGTGCTATTTGCCGATGATACATCTCTAGTCTTTAAAGTAGATAGAGGTGATGACTGTTCTGACGAAGTAAATAGTGCTCTTTCAAAAGTGTCACATTGGTTTAATAGTAATAATTTATCATTAAACTCAAAGAAAACTAAGTGTTTAAAATTTTCGTTACCTAATGTAAGACAAGTTGATTTTCATATTAGACTAGACGGCGATACGGTCGAATTCATTAACAATACAAAATTTCTAGGTATTATATTAGACTCGCGACTACAATGGGATCCTCATATCGAAGCCTTGGCGAGTAGACTCAGTTCGGCTGCATTCGCAGTTAAGAAAATAAGGCTCTTAACCGATATTGAAACGGCTAGAATAGTCTATTTTAGTTATTTTCATAGTGTTATGTCCTACGGCCTTTTGTTGTGGGGCTCAGCCGCTAACATCCAAAGTATATTCGTGCTCCAAAAAAGGGCTATTCGCGCCATTTACAACCTCCGATCGAGAGATTCTTTAAGAGATCTATTTAAAGAAATAAACATTTTAACTGTTGCAGGACATTACATCTATGAAAATATAATTTATGTGAAAAAGTATTATAATACATTTGTAAAGCAGAG
This sequence comes from Crambus lathoniellus, assembly GCA_949710035.1. Taxonomy (NCBI): domain Eukaryota; kingdom Metazoa; phylum Arthropoda; class Insecta; order Lepidoptera; family Crambidae; genus Crambus; species Crambus lathoniellus. The sequence continues at coordinate 19,361,923 of OX453310.1, forward strand.
CGATATTCATCGCTTTAACACAAGAAATAAAGATAAACTTGTCGTTCCCAAGTTTAGGCTAGAAAAATCCAGAGCCTCATTTCTGGGGAAAAGCATAGCCTTTTTTAATAAAGTTCCACAGCATATAATTGAACTTCCATTGCATAAATTTAAATGTTACATTAAAGAGTCGCTGATGAGCAAAGGATACTATAAAGTAGACGATTATTTGAATGACCGCAATGCATGGTCATGATGTAACACATAACATAATCACTGTTTAATATGATGTATTTTTATACTAAGCAATTGTTGTATTAGTAACGATATGTTTTTTTTTTTTTGTAAATGTCGTTACCTAACTAAGAAACGCTGGCAAGTTTCTTGCGCCCATTCTTCTTGTCAGTTAAAAAAGTCTTGAATGGGTGGTAGGAAAATATTGACGATTCATAAGTACATATTTATTATGTCTAAGTGAATAAAGAATATTTTTATCTTTATCTTATCTTATCAAGAGAATCATCTTGAATATTTATATAAGTATGTTTTATGTTTGTCCACGACTTTCTTAAAAACTAAACTGAAATAGGAATAGAACGCTATATTCAAAAATTATCCAATTCTAACCTTATCACGTACCTACCTACACGTCAAACTGATAACTTCCTTTTTTTTGTCGGTTAAAAACCATTCGAATTGTAAACTATAATACAGTCTTCGAGAATGTATGAATATTAAAACGTGTGTGATTCATAAATAGTGACACTCTTGCACTGGCTTACAGGCGCGTGGGTTGAGCATTGTGCCCTGCGACTTATTGCTACCAAAGCTACCTATAGTGTAAGTATTAATAAAATCTCCTTACAATAAAATCTTCATCATTCTGTGTCCGAGCCGTTGGAACAAATTGGCTGTACTTCATTGTACACCCACTGCGCTACGAGGCTTAGGAGTAGTGATGTGCGCCGAATGTAGATCAAAAAGATTTTGAAAAGTATTAATTGTTTACGATTAATATGGAATCTATTACGTTTTTGGAGTAAACCCTTGACTTGGGTAAGCTGGCGAACGGAAGTGACTAGAGCGTTACGAAAGAGGCGAACGGAAGTGACGTTGTTTGAAGAGTATAAACTTTAAAGAAGTTTTACTTCAATCGTGTGGTCTAAAGCACACTCGTTTTTTTTAAGAAACGCAGTGCTATTTTAAGCTAGTATGTGAAAGAAAATACCTTAAGGCTAGGATTCCCGACCGAGAGAGTGTAACGATGTCGATTCGTACCAGTCATTATGGATGGTTAAAAACTCCATGATGGCTGGAAACTCCATCTAGTTCTACATACTGGCCATTAATTTTATCGAATCCTATCCTGTTCTTTTAATCCAAATTCAAAATCTTCGTTTCACGTGCCCTGTTCATCATTTTTGATTCAGTTATACCAAAACCACCAAGCTGTACAGAGCTCGCGGAGCATTACTAGTTTTTTTTATATCAGTTTGAGTTGTTTGATTATAGTATTAAATAAGTGGAACCCTTGACCCTTGGAAAGGGTTCCTCTTCTTCCTATTCTTCCTATTCTTCCTATATTTTCTTTATTACTACCTTTACAATAAAAAGTCAAGTCCCTATAAACATCTTTTTATTTATAATATCTCAAATTCAAAATTTTCGTAGTATAGTGGTCAGTATCCCCGCCTGTCACGCGGGAGACCGGGGTTCGATTCCCCGCCGGAGAGCCAGTGTGACGGGACGTCCTCGTCGGCCAGCGGTACACTAGCCGGAACGTCGGAAGTCGCCGCCCAGTATTTAGTTGAGATATATATTATAAATAAAAAGATGTTTATAGGGACTTGACTTTTTATTGTAAAGGTAGTAATAAAGAAAATATAGGAAGAATAGGAAGAATAGGAAGAAGAGGAACCCTTTCCAAGGATCAAGGGTTCCACTTATTTAATACTATTATCAAACAACTCAAACTGATATAAAAAAAACTGGTAATGCTCCGCGAGCTCTGTACAGCTTGGTGGTTTTGGTATAACTGAATCAAAAATGCTGAACAGGGCACGTGAAACGAAGATTTTGAATTTGGATTGAAAGAACAGGATAGGATTCGATAAAATTAATGGCCAGTATGTAGAACTAGATGGAGTTTCCAGCCATCATGGAGTTTTTAACCATCCATAATGACTGGTACGAATCGACATCGTTACAAGAGGCACGCTGACGCTTGCTCTGCCGCGCGCGATACACTTCGCGCGGACGCAGCGGCAGCCGGCAGTGAACTGTGAACTCGCAAGCGCCGCGCGAATCAAAAATCACTTGAAATTCAATAAAAAAATAAACTAATGACGGCCGGAATCCCATGCCTATTCAAATTTATTTTTCACTAACTGAAACCAAGTATATTGCGAGTAATACGATCAGACTGGTGTTTGAAATTTTATTTGATGAGGTAAAGTATAACTAATACAAAATATAACAGCCGGAGTCACCTAGATAAAAGACTGTAAAATAACTTTTCAATTTTTTTCAAAATTTTGAGAACTTGTGATTTGCGAGTAATCCATAATTTAAAATAGTTACGCAGTTTCTGGAATCTCCGCCTTAAAGCCGAAACGTTATAATTATGCGTTAATGCTACTGCAGTGGTTACATTAAAGTCTAAAAATCGCGTGGATAAATAATAAAAAAAACCTATTCAAAATACTGTTTGTACGAGCTCATGAAATAATAAAAACAAACGTAAGTTTTTCGTACTTTGCTTGAGAAAAAAATTAATATAAACACTTGAAAAAGTCAAAATTGCATCGACCTAATTCAAGATTCGCAACAGCACTAATTAAAATATAATACGGCCTGCATCTCGATGTTCTAATGGTCCCAGTAACACTGTATGCACGGGATTACGTCTGAATGCAGCCAGACATTTCTTGGCAAGATAAACAGTGGAGGCGTTTAGTAAGATTAGTGCTAAGAGAGGCTGTGCATCTTGAATAGTTGAGATTTCCGTTTCTGAATGGCCCAAATATTTATGTAAGGCGCCTACAGCGGTTAAGGAGCGAGTAACAACAGTTGCTCACGTAAGCTCGCTTCGTTATTACATGTGGGTTTAAGCCTCGTCCGGAAAATAGATTAGGTGAACAGATTTATTTCCTTGATATCTAGAGCGAAAATGGTATTATCCTTATTGGCTTTATTAATATTGTGTTGGGCTACTACAGATTGTTAACTGAAGTGAACTGTATTTGTAGACTGATCACGGACTTAGCTTAAGTTCAGGTAGGTGGTAATCCGGTCTACTGTCCCAAGCTGAATGGGTTTGAAATCCAGTAGGGATATTAATATTTAAAGTAGTAACTATTTTTGTCTTTAAAAAATGAAGTATTAGAAAAAAACGACCCGTCTCTCAATCTCAACTAGCTCCGGTGGGACACGAACCCTCGACATTTCTCTGTCTAACCTACCACTATCTACGACTCTAACCAATGAGCTATAGAGTCGTTGGTTAGAGCAGTCGCCCGGAATGTGAAAGTTCGTGGGTTCGAGTCCCATCGGAGCTAGTTGTGAGACGGGTCGTCTTTTTCTTAAACTACATTTTCAATAATAAAAATTGCATTGTGAATGCAAAAAAAAGTTAAAGTATTTTTGTCTTGTTTAAAAATATAATTGAAAGTATTTGATTACAAATAAATCTTTGTGAAGTAAACTAACTAAAAGGCATGTTTTCACAATTTACTTCAGACACTTCTTCCTTTTGTATTCAAGGAAAACTTTAAGTTATGCTACGTTCTAATAAAATATCAGCGTTTTAGTTAAATCAGAGGTAGCTGAGTTTCAACTTAACAATACCTAAGTAACTAGAAATCTCTAAAGTCATTAAATCTGTTTACAGACGCATCCGTAGCAGTCCCTTGACACTGTATCTCGCGAACCAATCCCAACTTCTCGAGACAGCTGCACTGCTCATAGTTTCTTTTGGCTCCATTATGCAAAAGTTAATTATCCAAACCCACTGGTGCAATTCCACCGCTGGATCCAGCTACATTTTAATTTCCAGAGCCAACAAAGAGTAAGGGTCACATTGTAGTGGAGAAGAGCGCCAGTCTTAATCTTCCCCACGAGCACTGTGACTGCTCTAATGATATCTCAAGACGGTCTTAAGAGCCCATACATAACACTCTATGAGACGTTTTTAAAATTTAAGCCAACGTTAATGCATTCTACGCTGTTTACTTTAAATGCTTATTCAAATTTGTAGGCGACTCCACAATGCGGACTCTCTTGGCTTTGTGATACGGGAATTAGCATAACACGAGGTGTATTCAATGGACAAAGTAACCGGTTTTAAAATAAAATTTTACGGTTTACCCTTATATTGAAAAAGGGTCGTGCTAGGGCATAATAAAATGACTACGTGTTTCGCGGCCGCGATATGGGAACCGAATATTTTATGGATTGACGGAGTTCAACTAGCCGCAACTATTTGCGTTCTTTTTTTTACCATTTAGTTGGATGAATGTGATATTGTTTGCACAAGTTTTCATTCCATGGGAAATATCTGATTTTGGGCTTAGGATAGGGTATAAAATATTTATTTTGCTGAATCTAAATAAACAAATAAGTCAATAGGTTATAAGAGTCGTAAACCATGCCATCTAATTTATAATCAAAATTTACTTCTAATTTAAAGATAAACGAGTATTATCAGAATATACCCTAATAAAATCTGCACCATTTTAATTTTAAAACTATTTTAAATTCAAAGTGTGTTTGCCGTCAAATGCACTCTCTCAGTTTATTTAAAATTTTGCGTTAATCTTTTGTTTAGCGGAAATTAATAAATCGATTCTGAAAGTTTGAGTACCTAACGATAAATTTCATAATAAACTGTGCTCCGGACTCTAAATACTTTATTTTGTTCATCGCCGCCCGCGGGCGTTCTCCATTATTGAAACGAATTGTTTTCTGAACTTTTAATATTAAAAAGCTCTGCTGTGGACTTTGCTTCGGCTTATTTTTATCGGTCGTAAAAATAAAGATTAATATAACCTTATTAAAACCATTGACTTTGCGAAAGTTCCTTTTCTGGAATGTTAATTTAGGAAGAAATATATTCATGAATACCGCTTCAAGGTTTTCGGCAAGTCATAATTAAAGAGACGCAGTCGTAAGTTCTGGTGCATTTGCATGAGAAGATTGGCTCATAAGCCTACGTTTTCTGTGCTGCACTGAATTGTATAAATTGGAAGCTTTAGTTTGCAGACATAATGTTTGGTGTCCATCCATAGTTTTTACTGCGTTGTCAGTACTAGTTTGTCCAGCTAAAAACATTTTGAGGAACTAACGCATTTAAATGTTACCGATAATATTATTTACACTTTAATGACTTTTCAAATATCTGACTTAGAAAGGACGATGCGACAAAACGTCCCCCAAAACCAACAGATTTGAAATGTATCTCAGGTGAAAGATATTAATATAGTGATACATTTTTAGTATGGCGACATCCCTCAAATGTGTGGGAATTCTGGGAAAATATTATTTTAATATTGTTATTTATTACAAAAGTAACACCTACGTTAATAAAAACATATTTGATTTTTACCATTTCTAAGCGACTTCAAAAAAAAGAAGCTTCTCAGTTTGATCTGTATGTATGTATATATGTATGTACGTATGTATTTGTCCGCGATTATCTTGCGTTTGGCTGAACCGATTTTGATGCAGTTTTCAGAAAATTATTTTGTTACATGTAAGAGAAAGTATTGGTATTTTAACCGACTTCAAAAAAGGATGTTCTCGGTTTGACTTTTGACTAAGCCCCATGGATTTTGACATTGAATATAACTATTAATTTCTTTATAGATACGTATGAAATTGTCGACACACATATAAGGTACTAGCTTCCGCCCGCGACTTCGTCCGCGTGGACATTTGAAAAAATACTTAGGGGACCAATTACCAGGATAAAAAGTATTCTTTGTTTTAATTTCATAAAAATCCAATCGGCCGTTTTAACGTGATTAGGCGGGGGTCCTCCCTCGCCAAGCGAGCAGCCTCGCGCGAGGCAGAACGTTTACCACGTGCGGCGGGCGTCGCACGAGTCTGCTCACTTGGTGAGGGAGGACCCGCCTAATCACGTAAAAACGGCTGATCGGATTTTTATGAAATTAAAACAAAGAATACTTTTTATCCTGGTAATTGGTCCCCTAAGAGTTTTTTCAAATGTCCACGCGGACGAAGTCGTGGGCGGAAGCTAGTAAATAATAAGTGTCTGTTTCACAATCAAAAACTTAGTTCTGAGTAGCTTAGGTACCAAGAACTTTTAGGGTACTTAAGATGATTTAGGTTTCAATACCCTATTTACCCCCTGGGTTTGATTTTCGAAAAACTACGAAATGGGTTGTCTATTTGTAAGTAAGCCTACAAAGTTTCAAGTTGAAATGTCTATTTTACCCCCTGATTTTTCATTCAAAATTTCACCCCTATTTCAACCTTTTACGGGTTGAATCATGTTCAGCGTGTTAAACATCAAAATAAATGCCATTTTTACAATCGTCATCCCATATAACCACAATAACGACATCCATATCGATTTTTAGGTTTATTTATCCCATTTAACCTCTAAGGGTTTTCGAAAAAATACGAAATATGTGTTTGCTTATTTGTTTTACTTTCCGACCATAAGCCTAAATAATAAATTTAATGAAGGACTTTCCAGATACAACATTTCGTCCCCCTTTTCACCCCTTCGAGGTTGGAATTATCAAAAACGCTGGCACAGGAAAATATTAATTTTCAATTGCCAGCCTAAATACAAAATTAGAAGATCCTAACTTCAAAACTGACGGACTTTCATACACATATTCATCCCCTATTTTACCCCCTGGGTTTGATTATGGGAAAATTACGAAATGGGTTGCCTATTTGTTTTAAGAAGTAAGCCTACAAAGTTTCAAGTTAAAATGTCTATTTTACCCCCTGATTTTTCATTCAAAATTTCACCCCTATTTCAACCTTTTAGAGGTTGAATCATGTTCAGGGTGTTAAACATCAAAATAAATGCCATTTTTGCAATCGTCATCCCACAAAACCTCAATAACGACATCCATATCGATTTTTAGGTTTATTTATCCCATTTAACCTCTAAGGGGTTGATTTTCGAAAAAATACGAAATATGTGTTTGCTTATTTGTTTTACTTTCCGACCATAAGCCTAAATAATAAATTTAATGGAGGACTTTCCAGATACAACATTTCATCCCCATTTTCACCCCTTCGGGGGTGGAATTGTCAAAAACGCTGACACAGGAAAATATTAATTTTCAATTGCCAGCCTAAATACAAAATTAGAAGATCCTAACTTCAAAACTGACGGACTTTCATACACATATTCATCCCCTATTTTACCCCCTGGGTTTGATTATGGGAAAATTACGAAATGGGTTGCCTATTTGTTTAAAGAGTAAGCCTACAAAGTTTCAAGTTGAAATGTCTATTTTACCCCCTGATTTTTCATCCAAAATTTCACCCCTATTTCAACCTTTTAGAGGTTGAATCATGTTCAGGGTGTTAAACATCAAAATAAATGCCATTTTTGCAATCGTCATCCCACAAAACCTCAATAACGACATCCATATCGATTTTTAGGTTTATTTATCCCATTTAACCTCTAAGGGGTTGATTTTCGAAAAAATACGAAATATGTGGTTGCTTATTTGTTTTACTTTCCAACTATAAGCCTAAATAATATATTAAATAAAGGACTTTCCAGATACAACATTTATCCCCCTTTTCACCCCTTCGGGGGTGGAATTGTCAAAAACGCTGACACAGGTAAATATTAATTTTCAATTGCCAGCCTAAATACAAAATTTGAAGATCCTAACTTCAAAACTGACGGACTTTCATACAAACATTTATCCCCTATTTCACCCTCTTAGGGGTGGAATTTCCAAAAATCTTTTCTTAGTGGATGCCTACACTGTAATACGTATCTATGTGCAAAATTTGAAGTCTCTAGGTTCAGCGGTTTGGGCTGTGCGTTGATATCTCAGTCAGTCAGTCAGTCAGTCAGTCAGGACTTTGAATTTTATATATATAGATGTTAAGGGGGGGACGGGTCCCATACAAATTTGCCCATCATCCTTTAGAGTAGTAATTTTTAGAGCAGCCTACCGTGCTACTCTAACAGATATTCAACCGACTTTTTTTACTTTCTACGCAAAATAACGACAGCAGAGTAATGGAATATTTTTAGCCTTCGTTTTTTAAGCACTGGGTCTGCTATGTTAATGGAAGAGCCTTAGCATTGCACTAATATATTTTTTTTACATTAACTAGGTACTTATAAATATAATCGTACAACATGGTGCGCCAATAGTACCGTCTACTTTTAAATTTAATCTTCTTTTTTTATTCACAACGGGGTAGCACTTTGTCTTCATCACACCTGATGTTAAGTGGTGATAAGACTGAAGGTGGAAGCGCACTACTCCCGGAATCCTCAATAACTGAGGAACTGGCTATCTTATCTCTAACTGTCGTAACACAATAATGCTGAAAACATCATTGTTATGGCGTCAGACTTAAATAAGACGGTGGTAGCTAGCCAGGCGGACTAAGAACAAGTCCTAGCACCAACCAAACCGAATACAATATACCCCGACTGGGAATCGAACCTGGGACCTCTGGGTCTGAATTCGGTGGTGTGAACCACTAGACCACAGAGGTGGTTATTAATTACATAATTAATTTATGTAATTAAATCTTTAATCATTAATGTCATCATTGCCATTTGATGTTTTCACTGTTGGGGCACAGTTCTTCATTATGGATGGTGACAGAGCTGTGACCCACTAAGCGAGCCTTATGCAGTTTGGTTGATGTCAACGACTTGTCTTCCGAAGCACGAAAGAGCATGAGATAGTAAATTTTTGGACACCCATCTCGTGCCCTACTTTGTAAAGGTTGTTTACTGCTTGTCTAGAAAGGGCGAATTCGCCGCGATTTTAACAGCGATTTTCATTACATCACTGTCAATGTGGCAGATAAGACGCGGAACGCTAATACTTTTAGCTGGCAATGTATGTTAAAACGCGTCTAACTCGCGCGTAGTTTTGGACGGGCCTTAGCCGCCAACATCGCAGGCCAAGCGCCTTACCACTGCGTCACATAGCTTCTTCCAGAACTACTTTCTGGTCAGCAAAGAAATAATCTAATCCAATAGGTTTTGTTCATTCATTGACGTGCGAACTCGGGAAGCTCAGACCTACGCCGTCTTTTGTTTTGTTTTAATAGACGGAAATCTCTCAGGCACTCCTAAATTCGAGTCAAGTTCCGCAGTCTAACTTCTCAAAGAAAACGGATACACAGCCATTCGCAGAGTGCTTCATTTCAGATTTTCACATAATTACATCGGAATTTGTATTCAGTCCATTCATCGTTAGCATTCAGAGCGGCAATGAAAAGGGCCCGACTGGAAACTTCGATCGGAAAAACATTTTATCCTTCTTAAGAAACTTTCCAAATACTTTCCGTGTTGTTTTAATTGAGGAAAATTGGCTGTACTCGCCTTAAATTTTCATTGCAGTTATATTGTGCTTTCGTTGTGTTCGTCTTTATTGCGAAACTTTTGATAGTATTGAATATAAAGATTTCGTGCTGAAAACTGTAGAGTTTTAATAAAGATATTTGTTTCAAACAAGAATATTGAAATCATTTAAGTTAGCATGAAGTATTTACTAGTTACTATACTCCTTATTTTAACACCTGTTCCAGGAGAGCCCGAAATTATTTAACAGTTCATAATATACCCGATGGCGCATTAGATCTTGACTGTTCCCACGAGGTCCACACTAAGTTGGGAATCAGATGTTGATCCCATCATGGCTGCTGGATGTTTTTGCCTATATACTTCAATTAAATATCTTATTTTGTTGTGATAAAGGGATATAGGTACATAACAAGTATCTGGCTTTAAATAAAATGCTTACGATAGTGTTTTTTATAAAGAACATCTGATCTAATAACGCCATATTAATCCTGTTAGTTCTTAAGTGCAACATTCTACAATAAAAAAAAACTATAAAAGTCTAAACGGCGTATTTGTGAAAGTGTAGGTTTTGTTCCTGTTTTGCACTAAAATTAAACGTCAATCGCGGTGTCAACCTCAGCGTGGCGCAGTTTGTTATTTTAATTATCGATAAATTGTTAGAACTTTTCTGAAGAAAGTGTTTTATTGATTTATTTTATAAAATCTGTTTACGTTTATTTCAAGAAGAGTATAAATGCCTGGCATTACTGATTTCTTGATTTTATTATATGTGTATTAAATCTTTAAATACAGTTTTGTTTCTTTGTAAAAGTAAAAAATAGTTTCCTTTTAGTAAAATGAGCTAACGAAATCCTACTATCCTACTAATATTATAAATGTGAAAGTTTAGATGTTTGGATGTTTGGATGTTTGTTACTCAATCACGCCAAAACGGCTTAACGGATTTGGCTGAAATTTGGGACATAGATACTTTGTAGCCTGGAGAGGAACATAGGCTACTTTTTATCCCGGAAAAGTAACACATTCCCGCGGGATAACGTCGTGTAGTCCACGCGGGCGAAGCCGCGAGCGGAAAGCTAGTGTTTTATATCTCAAAAAGTATTTATTATATCTAGTTCAAACCAATTTTCGTTGAAAGTTTTTATTAAGATGTATAGGATTTTTTTTTTTTTATCTTTTACTCTTTTATTTCAAAAGTTAGAGGGGGGGACACATATTTTACCACTTTGGAAGGCTCTATCTTTAAAAAATTTGACTTTCTGAAAAAATGGGTTGAGAAACCTTTGTGTCATTTGCAATGACCTATCTATAGACACCCCACACGAATATGTTTGATTAAAAAATATTTTTCAGTTTCAGTTTTATGTATGGGGAGCCCCACTTAATTTGTTTATTTTTTATTTTTGTATTAAAACCGTAAAGCGGTCCACATAATACATCCAGCTACCAAGTTTCAAGTATGTAGTCTTAATAGTTTTGGAATAAAGTGGCTGTGACATACAGACGGATGGACGGGCAGACAGACAGACTGACGGACAGACTTGACGAAACTATAAGGGTTCCGTTTTTTGCCATTCGGCTACGGAACCCATAAAATGGTTAAATAATTCTTAATCTATACCTACTAATATTACAAATAGGAATAATTTTCTTAGTTGTTTTTTTGTTTGCATCGAATAGGCTCCGAAATTACTCAACCGATTTTGAAAATTCTTGGACCATTAGAAAGCTACATTCGTCTCGAGTGACATACGCTATATTTTATCCCGATGTTGCCACGGGAATGGGTACCAAGAGGGTAAAACTGCGAGGATCCGCTAGTATCATAATAAAGACCAATCTATAGACACCCCAGACAATTAGGTTTGTTTTTTTTTTAGATGCAGTTCCATTGTTTTTGTTTTTCTGGCGGCTGTGACACGGTTTATACCAGTACAGCTGCCAACGTTAACCTCTTTGTAAGTGCTTATGTTGCTAAAATTTATTTTATAATTAGGTTATGAGTATAATACGGTATTTTACTGATTTTTTTTTATTTCTTTAAAATGTTTTTTGAAATATTAGCTACACAAAACAAGTTTTCATTTTGAATTATCTTGAATATTTTCAAAGATATAGGACTTCAAACTTTATAATTAGACAAGGACAGGACGCTATCTTAGTGACGTCAGTGGGTTAGTAGCGTCATAGTCACGCCATAGAAGATTTCGTTTTAGAAAGAGACAGCTATAGTCAAAACATAAACTTATTATACTCTAGTAATAGACGGACAGAGTTTGCTTGGTTGTGAGACCGAAAATGACATGAGCTAGTGTGTGTAATTTGTAAACGTGTGTGTGAGTTTTAGAGCTGCCCTCAAGCCCATTTTAGGTTGTCGATAACAATAATGTAAATAAAACACAAACAAGATTTAATAATTCATATGATATGAAGTATACTTCAATGGACATGGGAAAATAAAAAAGTTACATTTTTACTTTTTTTGCATTCACAATGCAATTTTTATTATTGAAAAATGGAAAATAGATTTTATTTTCTAAATACTTCATTTTCCATTTTTCAATAATAATGGTCATTTCACTTCAATACGATAAGTATTTACAAAGTTATTGTAAAAAATAATTTGCTTAAAACACTATTGCCTCGGTTGTTCGCTAGCAATCGGCTTTTACCACGTTCGACGTCATTCCTCCCGACCGCCCGTATAGTATACCGCACCGGCCGGTCATACTTACCTACTCGCACAGCTGCACTGATTGAAATCTTGTTTTTTAATAAAACTAGTTCTGGAGTTTTTTGAGTCCCTTTTCATCGCATTGCACCAAATTTTTCGATTTTTTACGAATAAAATTTTTTATTCTGCGTTTTGATCGAAGTATTCGTACATAGAGGCACAATATAGTATTTAAATACCTTAGGTACTTTGTGAAGACATGTTGATAATTTTCTTGAATAATACAATATTGTATAATAGACTATACAATATTGTATTATTCAAGCACGCATTGTGGCTGTCACGAAAACACTAGCACTTGAAAAATTTTTATAACTGGCGAGGTAAAGTAGGTCACTGGATATTTTTTTGGTTGAAACTTCTCATTGATTCCTTCGTGAGTTTCTTCTTCTTCTTAGTCGGTGTCTCCATTGCTGAAGTTCGTGTCCAAAGTGAAATATTTAGGCCCGATGTACTAAGGTCTTCCACGTGGTTCTGTCCTCGGCGGTCTTAATGGCTTTTGGTATTGGCAAGCCAGTCAGCGTTTTGATCTGGTCTGACCATCGGGTCGGCGAGCGACCGCGGGGTCTTTTTCCGTCAACCTGACCAACTACCAGAAGTTTTTCCAGGCTATCGGTGTTTCTTCGAGCGACGTGTCCGAAATACTTAAGTATCCGCTGGAAGCAGATAGTGGATAGCCTTGTGGTTATTCCGAGCTCCTTGAGGATGGACATATTGGTTCGGCGTGCAGTCCATGGAATTCGCAGCATACGCCTCCAACACCACATTTCGAAAGCGTCGATTTTAGCTCTTTCTTTCTGTCTTCGTGAGTTAAAAGGAGACAAAAGCTAAGGCGTTGTCTATTTTATTTGCTAGGGGTAATTCACCGAGAAAAGAAAAAGTCAACTGAGCTCAACTGTCAAGAAAAACATAAATACAGTTTTTTTTTAAATAAATCATGAATGACGTATGTCACATGTGTTGTGTCTCTATCTAACAAACAAGAATACAAAAGCCACAAGCTTTTCTGTTCCGGTAACAGCCGTGACAGAGGAGTCACTTGCAATACGAAATTAGCTGTCAAAATGGACTGTCGTGTGAAAACTGTTTTAGTTCCGAAGATAATCACCGGAACAGAAATGCTTGTCGCACTACTCTTTGCTCACAATGCCACAAACAATAACCACTGATATAGGTATTTCTTAAGCCTTAGGTGCTTGATATTGGGCCCGTAAGTTAAGAATAGCCTAAAGTGCATTTAAGTATGTCCTAAGGTTAGTGCAAATCAATTTTTTGTTAAGAATGTCATAAGTTAGCTAGGAAAAGACTTAGGCGATTCTTAAGTTTAGTGCAAACGGGTGTTAGAGTATGAGAACTGACAATTTTCTGCCAATACCATTCCAAAAAAAAAGTTACTTATAATAATTGTCTTCAAGTTATGGTAAATCTATACCAACAGTTGTGATTTTTGGAAGCAACCATTACTACATGTTACAGATTCTTAAAAGTGGATTTTTAGGGTTCCATAGCCGAATGGCAAAAAACGGAACCAGAAAATAGGTTCGTCATGTCAGTCTGTCTGTCTGTCCGTCCGTATGTCACAGCCAATTTATTTCAACCTGTTAATACTACTACACAGATGTATTCTGTGAACGACATTACGGTTTTTATACAAAAATATTAAAATAAAAAAATTAAGGTTGGATCCCCATACAATAAATAAATAATAAATAAAAAATTCATTATTTCATTCCGATTACATCAATAGGGTATTTTACTGTTGTTGAAATGTAGATATTTAATGATGACGTTAAAAAATATTGCAATTAAGAATACCAAATGTGAAAAAATAATTTGAATCTGTTTTATAATAAAAGAATTATAGTCTGTTTGATTTTGACTCATAAACTTATTTATACTAGGGGTAATAGACGGACAATGGTGCGAGTGAGAAACCAGTCCTTACTAACAGTTCCATAGGTCGCGGAACTTATTGGCCGCTGTTAAAACTTTCCAGAATGCTCTTTGCAGTCGGATAAATTTGCATGTGCATTGTCAAACCGTATCGGAAGTTTGCAATGAGCCTGGCCTCTAGCTAGCTCAGTGCGACAAACTTTACTCATTCCACTATTTTGCATACCTGCTTTAAATTCTAAAAAGTGCGATTGTATTTCACTACCGGTGTAGTGCATTTGAAGCGATTTAAATGAAACGCTTTATTTTTGGAACGGTAGAATGTGTGTTAATTGATATTTTCTTAGACCCTTACCCTTTCTTATTTCTGCCAATTCTGCACATTAGCAACGCGAGCAACAAACTAGCAAATAGGTTTAAAATAACAGTTGCAGTCGCGGAACTTATTGGTCGCTGTTAACACTTTCCAGAATGCTCTTTGCAGTCGGATAAATTTGCATGTGCACTGTCAAACCGTATCGGAAGTTCGCAATGAGCCGGGCCCTAGCTAGCTTAGTGCCACAAACTTTACTCATTCCACTATTTTGCATACCTGCTTTAAATTCTGAAAAAGTACAATTGTAGTTCACTACCGGTGTAGTGCATTTGAAGCAATTTAAATGAAACGCTTTCCTCCTTATTACAAAACGTGGACTAAAGTTAGACCTGGTTTAAAATTCATGCTAATTCTGTCTTTCATTTGGAAAATGAAAGTGACAGCACCAGTTTAGTACCAGTTTTAAACCACGGCCCCCCCACAGTCGGTGTACTTAAAACTGACAGCGGAGAGCAAGTAGTGAGGGGTTTAGTTGGTAGTGGTGCCTGCTCTCAACCTCCCCATCTGGTCAGCCCATCCGGAGTGGGTAACCTTATGGGGAGATTGAGAGGAGGCTCTCTCCTCCTGCCCCGCCTCCTGTTGAGCTTTCGAGCTTGTCAGGGGGCGGGGCAGGGGTTAGAACCACCCAGCCCTGACGCGAAGCCTATTAGGCTTGGCGGGAGGGCTGGGCGCGGCGAGAGACAGGCCTTGTCTGACTGAGTCCAACATGCCGTTAGCGGTATACAAAAAGACTGTATTTGCCCTTACTATATACAAAAAAAAGGACTATTTTAGTCCACGTTTTGTAATAAAGGGGTTTATGTTTGGAACGGTAGAATGTGTGTTGCTAATTGGCAATTGGTTACACTTGAACCCTTATTCCCGTTTGTACTAAACTCGGGTTGAGCTTGTCCTAGATAAGATACATCTTAATATTAAAATGCATAGATGTGATGATGATAATGTAGCTTGTGCATGTCCTATGATTGAAAAAGTCCCAAACACTAGATACCTTGGAGTTGTCTTAGATCAAAAGTTGACATGGTATAAACAAGTAGAACAAAATTGCTAATAGAATACGAAAGCTTACGTGGTTATTTAAAACATTGAGACATGTGCTGCCAACTTCTTCAACAAATAAAAATAAACCAAAAAATTTGTTAAACATTGTTTACATTGCCCTTGCCCAGTCCGTTATTACGTATTGTACCCCAGTGTGGGGTGGTACATCGAAAACGAATTTTCTAGAATTAGAAAGAGCACAAAGATCCCTGAAAGTGATGTACTTCAAGCGGCATAGGTTTCCTACCGAAGAATTATATGCACTGTGCAAAGTCCTTTCGGTGAGAAAGTTATTTATATTACATGCTATACTAAGGAAACACAAGGTAATGGAACTTGATGCAGGGTATCAGAGCAGGAGGAGTAACCGTTCAGTTATTAGGACTAAACAATATAAAACGACGTTTGCTAGTCGTCAATTTGAAATATTATCAACACATTTATATAATCAAGTTAATAAAATCCTACATATATATACTAAAAATGCACATTACACAAAAAATGCACTGACAGATTGGCTCAAAACATTAACATACAGCGAATCAGAGGAATTATTACAGCACAATATATAGTAAAGTTTGTAAAATTAATATAATTAAGTTATGTATTGTGTAATATACATGCAAACACAAACCCATAATTGTACACGCGCACACACACGCACACACACACACTCACAAACACACACACACAAACAACAAAAGAAACAAAAGCTCACAAACATACGCTAATATTTTAATAGCTATAGAAGAGCGAGGTCTTCTGACACAGATATTTTTTATCAAAAAGAAGACTTCCGAATATCTTTGTAAAAATTGTATGTTTTGAACATAAAGTTAATATACCTTAGCGGAATAGAGAAACAAAGGGCTGAGCGAGCGGGATGTCACTAGCAACAACACTGTAAGATAAAAGGAGATGCGTGATGCAACGTAACAGAACCGTTTTTGGCTACTGTTTGACAGTTCGTCAGCACTTATCAGCACGCTGAGAATTTAGGTATTTTATTTTTTTCGGATTTTACGTGCAATCTTAGATATTTTTAGCCAATATTGATATGGAAACATGGTGATTTGCTCAGTTATTGATTGTTGTACAACACAATGAAATAATCCCGCAAAATGTTCTGTTCACAGGTAAATTATTCCAAACCGACACCTCCCTTCCTAAGGTTTATTTTTGCCAATGCGCTTCGAATTTAACGCAAGAAGTGTGATAATGCTCTTCAACAAACATTTATTTATGTAACAAGCATATATTGATTACACATAATGCAGTATTTACGAATATTTTGTGTAAAGAAATAATTTTCGTTTTACACTAGGGCTGCATCAAGTTATCGATATTTCGTGTCCACTGTCTATCACGCGGTAAAAAATGAATATGTATTAGGTACTGTAATTAAAGTACCTGTACGACGTTTAGATATGAATTACCTGGGAGTGTAATTCCATTTAAGATACTTAACTGATCCAAAGGTATCAGTCTTTGACTGTTAGAATAGGTACCTACATATACTATCATTAGTAATATAATTATCTTTCAGATTACATACTAACTTGGATACCAGAAACTAACTGGACTAAATTAATTTTTATGCAGTAAGCATTTTGATGAAAAATATTTCCAAACGCGAGAGGTGAAACGTACTATCACTGTGGAAGCACCAATAAATTGTTCAAAGGATTGTGCGAAGCATGGCCGGGTCGCTAGTGTATAATAAATGATTTAAAATCTCTGGGAGTTTTTCTTAAATATGCATACTTCACCGCAGAATCGAAGTTTTAGCCATGCAAAATCCCTTCCCAAGATGGGAATTTTAGTTATATTAATAATATTAGTATATATTAATATATTATTATTAGACGACCTCCGTGGCCGAGTGGTGTACGCACCGGTTTCAAGGTGTCGCTATCTCTAGAGGTCCCGGGTTCGATCCCTGGGGGGTACCGCGTAACTTTATGGATATGAACTACATACGTTTTTTGAAATTTTAAGTCAATTTTATAAAGAAAATAGCTAATATCAGTTCCTTGTTTTGTGACGTCGCTCGGGTATAACGATAGCTAGCTAGCAACGTTCAACAGAACAAAGCCGCAAAAATCTATCAAAATAAGAAATTCAAATGACAGTTGAAACCCATGTCCATATCCATATTTTTTAGCCGGTAGCCCCCCAGGGGGGCTACCGCATAACTTTATGGATATGAACTTCATACGTTGAACTTTTAAGTCAATTTTGTAAAAAAAATAGCTACTATAAGTTATTTGTTTTGTGACTTCGGGTATAATGATAGCTAGCTAGCACCGTTCAACAGAACAAAGTAGCAAAATCTATCAAAATAAGGAATTCAAGTGACAGTTGAAGCCGATACCCATACCCATATTTTTTAGCCGGTAGCCCCCCAGGTCGGGTAAATGTTGATAACGAATTTTTCTATATTTCCTCGGGTATGGGTGTATGTGGTAATTACCCGTCGTTGTTTTTAATTTCCATAATAATAGTGCATAAGCTACTATACTTTGGTATTGGAACAATGAGTGTGATCGTGTCCAATATATATTTATTTATTACTGTAATTATTTAATATTATCGATATCGATATTAATCTGAAAAGCGACATGACGCACATCACTGACACGCATACATAAACAATTTTACACACACAAATGCGATCCAATTTCGGTTTCGTTTGACAGCTCGTGGTTGTTCCTCTATTCCGATAGGTATATTAACTTTATGGTTTTGAAATAAAGATTTTTTGATTTTTTTTTTGATTTTGATCTTAGCTTAGGAACAGCCTAAAACAGCCGAGCTAAAATTTTTGTTTGCACTGACAGACTACGTCGTAACTTAGTCATCGCCTTGATAAGAGAATGAATGAATAAATTCAAGTATTAATTTTTCAGAATTTAAAGCAGGTATGCAAAATAGTGGAATGAGTAAAGTTTGTGGCACTAAGCTAGTTAGGGCCCGGCTCATTGCGAACTTCCGATACGGTTTGACAGTGCACATGCAAATTTATCCGACTGCAAAGAGCATTCTGGAAAGTGTTAACAGCGACCAATAAGTTCCGCGAC
The DNA here is from genome assembly GCA_949710035.1 of Crambus lathoniellus. NCBI lineage: Eukaryota > Metazoa > Arthropoda > Insecta > Lepidoptera > Crambidae > Crambus > Crambus lathoniellus. The sequence goes on from OX453310.1 coordinate 19,380,579, forward strand.
TGCAACTGTTATTTTAAACCTATTTGCTAGTTTGTTGCTCGCGTTGCTAATGTGCAGAATTGGCAGAAATAAGAAAGGGTAAGGGTCTAAGAAAATATCAATTAACACACATTCTACCGTTCCAAAAATAAAGCGTTTCATTTAAATCGCTTCAAATGCACTACACCGGTAGTGAAATACAATCGCACTTTTTAGAATTTAAAGCAGGTATGCAAAATAGTGGAATGAGTAAAGTTTGTCGCACTGAGCTAGCCAGAGGCCAGGCTCATTGCAAACTTCCGATACGGTTTGACAATGCACATGCAAATTTATCCGACTGCAAAGAGCATTCTGGAAAGTTTTAACAGCGGCCAATAAGTTCCGCGACCTATGGAACTGTTATTTGGGACCTATTTGCTAGTTTGTTGCTCGCGTTGCTAATGTGCAGTTTTGAGTCCATTTGAAAAAGCTAAAAGTGTTAAGAAATATTATACTCGTAGAGGTACATACCTATAAGTTTAGTTAAAGAATCTTTTGTTAAGGTCTTTCCAAATATTAATTGAGTTCGAATGATAAAGATGAAGCATATTTCATAATTGATAATAACCAGATAAATTTTAAAAAATAAACAATAAAACGGATTTAAAACGCGACTGCCTTCAAGTGAACTATTCTTCAAGTACACATACACATTATATACTTACCTACCTTATTTAATTCTTTTTAATATTATTTACAAAACAATGTGGCCTCAATATTACATTCTTTAATACTCAAAAGCTAGTCAAACTGCAAAATGCTGCTGCTGCTGTTAAATTAGCAATTTTAATATCTATATGGATTTGGGACTCAAAATAAAAAGATCTTTAAGTGAGTCGGTCTAATTATCACTAAAAATTAATCTAAACTACAAGTCGTTAACTGAAATTTCCTCATGAAAGTAACTTTTTCCTTGTCTGTTTCCCTTAAATGAAATTTCATTATAAAAACTGCTTAGCACATGAGAGAAAAAAAAACTCCAATATTTCAAAATTAAGTTTTTAATTAACTTTTCTTCCATACCAACTGCTAAGTTACCCAAAGAGGAACAATATCGGGATCCTTGTCTTCATAAGTCGAATATTGATTCGCCATCGGTAAAACAAAAGATGTTCGGAGAACGTGTTATTATTGCTTTTGTTTCGGAAAATTGTTTTCCGTTTTCGAGACGGCGGGGAACATGTCTTAATGACATATTTTATTACGTCTTTGTGTAACGAGAACGTAATATCTGTAACATTCTTGTATTGTCGGAGAACTAATTCACTGAAATTTTTTCTCTCGTTATATAGGTATTCGTCGAACTATCTAAGGAGAACAGATGTTTTGTTGTTCCTGTCTTATTATTTCGTTTACCTCTGGCAAACACTGTTGTACTGAGATATTAGCAAGTATTTAACAAGTTGTATAAATAAGAGAAAAAGTGTCTTATTATGCCACGTTTCATACATTTTTTTTTACTTATAAAATATAGTTATGAGTTATTTTTACCAACGACCGGCAGTCGCTGGGACGGTAAGTAATTATTCTTTAATCATACAGTTTTTAACCTTCTTGTTATTGTCGCGATAAACGCGCGCGCGACCAACATCGCGTCAGTCTCTCTTCGTAGACGCGTGGTCGTATCTGTCACTTCAGCCCCCACTGGACCCAGTGACAAGGCAGTGCTGGACTAGCATCATACTGCCATCGTCTAAACCTTGATTTACTCTTGACGGAATCGAGTTCATATTATGATCGAATCAACTTCAAAAATCTGTTATTTTGGTACTTTGATAACAGTTGCTATGGTTTCCATAATACTGTATTGAAATTATTTTGATCCTGGTGTGAATTCGATTCCGTCGAGAGTCCCAGGAACTTAAAACATTAAAAACGAACTCTACACTTTCATTTGTTTACTTACTATCATAATTTATCGACAATGTTGTCGTTGGTGTGTTATATCACTCACTTGTCAAAGCACAAAGCTATTAATACCTGTCCCCTACTATTTGGACTGGGTACATATGTGCTAAATTACATATTGTTCCGTAATGTATTTTAATGAAATGCGTCGGCAACGAGTGATGCGTGTAATTGCTTAATCATTCGTCTGTGTAACGTCGATGATTAGCCTGATAGGATATGAAATGAACGGGAAAATTTTTGCGGCACCACATGCTATTGTTAGAGTGAATAGATTGGAAACTGACGGAAAAGGGTGCAACATGCATTGTCAGTTTTTTAATAGAAAATCGATGAAATTGGTATTTTTGCGTTACCTACACATTTGGCTTAACAAATAGTTTCCTGGCGCAAAAAGGATTCATCGTAAATTATTGTATAACGTGTTAATTAATTATGGTTATGGTAACTTGTTTCAGCAAATGATTTTTGTACGTTGACTAAAGTGCATCTTAGATTTCTGCGCGAACGCGCATTTATAAAACACTTTTTTACGAAATATTAAATTAATAAAATTATGTATAATAAATTCTTGTTATAATTAAATATTAAGTTAAAATAGTCAATATTCGGTATTCCGTATCCTGTTTCCGAACGAAAAACAAAGACAATTAAAGTGGGTAGGTATATTCTTTTATTAAAATAAAAACAATAGTGGGTAGTTTCTGTGACCACGGCCGCTGGAAAGGTGCCGAAACTTCGGAAAAAACTAAAAATCTCTTAAAACACAAATAACCTAATCTATACTAATATTATAAAGAGGAAAGATTGGATTGTTTGTTTGTTTATTTAATTGTTTGTTTGCATCGAATAGGCTCCCAAACTACTGGACCGATTTAAAAAATTCTTTTACCATTTATAAAGCTACATTATTCCCGAGTGACATAAGCTATATTTTATTCCGATATTCCTACGGGAACGGGTACCACGCGGGTAAAACCGCGAGGATCGGCTAGTGTGTAATAAAGCGCGTTATATTTCCGTAAAAAAGTGTTTTATTTAATTGAAATTATTTGTAGTATATTCTTACCTCTATTGTACAGTTAAACATCCACGTTCGACATTATTCAGTGATGAATCAAAATAAACATTACTTACTTACCTAAAAATTAAAAAATAATGTACATAATATATTGTACATTATTTTTTACGCAAGAAAATGCCTCCCAATAAATACTTTATCCTGGTCTGTGTTAAAACAAAACTGCTTCACAGTTGCTTACAAATCATTGTCACAGTATGTCCGATAAATATATGTGCACGTAGCGTCGTGTTAAATATTCCATACATTCAACCCTTCACACGTGCCGCATGAGCCGTAAATTTGGTACCAAATGACCCCTAACGGGTTCCACTGAGTCAGTGAAATGAAGGAAAACAGTCTCCAACATGGACCACCCCTGACATGAAAGATGTATGGACCTTGTCTATGGAACCGCTTCGTATCGCTACGTCATGGTGATAACAAATGCCCTTGTTAGTTTCCAACCCTTTTTACGAGATGTCAAATAGAGATATCGAAATATCAATGATTTGTCGATAAGACAAACGATTCGAATGGTCTATATCAATTATTCGATTCCCTACTCGATAAGTTTCCGTTCGAGTGAGCGCTGTTTTGTAATTACGACGTGGAATCGGGTTGAATGTGAACTGTCAAAATTACTATTTAATAGTTTTGTTATTGTATACACGTTTCATGGTTTTGTTGTTTGATCCAATTTGATACTGTTAGAATGAGATAACATTGCTTTGACTATTAAATTTAAAATTCTAAAGAGTTTATTCGTTCTTCAAATCAATCTACAAATCATTAATCTAAAAGTTCTATGACAACTCTATACTTACAGGATTTTTTTTTATCAGTGCACAAATTTTTAGGATCAACTCAGAATCGGTAGGTCAACAACTTTCTCCTAGAAACATGGGTCGAAATACGACAAAAATTTTTGGACTTCCCATACTAAATCGATCACGTGATCAGTCCCATTTGTATGAAGAGTCAAAAAAATATTGCAATATTTCGACCTATGTTTCTAGGAGAAAGTTGTTCACTTATCGATTCTGAGTCGACCCTAAAAATTTGTGCACTGATAAAAAATGATCCTGTAGGTATATAATTTATTAAATTTCTAACAATCATTAATTATTTATCTAACCCAAACTAAGCTCTTTTGTAATGGAAACGAGACAACGGATAAAAAAACATGTGTTTCTTAATACATATTTCATAAGAACCACCTGAACCAAGATATGTTCATAAGCACACAAATTTTATTGTCGTTCTATGTTAAGTCAACGACACAAAGTTTTATTAGCATGTTTAATTGATAATTTTGCTGGCGTGCTTCCATCAAATAAATTTAATCAATATTTCGAATTAGACACATTCAAAGTTATTTTGACTAAATATTTGCCATTGTTATGTTTAAGTAAATAAAGGAGGAAACTAGAACAGCAACGTAAAGACATTATGACGTCATCGGTAAAGCACACAAACCCGATGGTTGCAACGGACAGATAAAGGAACTAGGCCAGCTGCACTGAGGATATCTCCTCTATCTTTGTTGTCTTATGAAATAATTAACGTTGCGTAATGTCTATGATTCATTAGAAGTTTAGACTAAAGTTTAGTTAACACTTTTCTTTTTGCTCAGGCGAGACTCAAACCCTCAACCATTGACTCTTTTCCCGATCCCCATGGATGAGCCCCACCTCGAAAAGATATATTTTACCTAATTTAAATTGTATGTTTAACCTATAACATTGTAAATGCAAAATTAAAAAAAATATGTCTTTCTTGTCTTATTACTGGTATTCGTGAAGATACAAAACACATTATTATTTTTATTAGGAATGAAAGTAATAACAGCATTCCGAAATATTTTTGGTATATTTTACTTGGTTTTTTCCTACTGTTCCATAGTAAGGCTCCCAAAGGTCAATAAAACGATGTTTTATGGAACTTAAGCCTAGAATAGCCTAGGATATATTTTAATGTCGAAACAAACAAAAAAAAGAAACTGGTATTTAATATTAATATTAAAAATGAATATAAAATAATTCAAAACAACAGGTTTCCCCATAGAACTTAATTAAACATGCTCGCCGCAATCATACCAAAAAACCTATTAAAGTTCGAAAATTGCCATGAACATCATTATTTCTATGGGCTTTGATCAATCAGACAGCTGACGACTAACCCAATTATCGAGATATTGAATAAGGCAAAACAAATTACCCGTCTTTGATACAATAATTTATTAAATATAATTATTGTTTCGACACGGAAACCCTTTGTAGACGCCGAGACGTTTCGATACGTCGCGTCGTCGTATATTGTTAGGGTTAAATTTCGTTTCAGCAAGGAGTGTTTCATTGGATTTATTATAGTTCAATTAATACTGTTAGTAATAATTCACAAAAAAAATAAGTTCAAAAGTGTATAAACTATAATTTCTTTAAGTAGGTACTTACCTTTATTTTTATTCATTTCAACATTTTTGTAAAATTTAATGTTTGCACCTAATTAAAAAATTATTGATATCAAAAAAATGTTCAAATCATGTAAAGTACCTAATTATCCATAGGATGCACAGGTTTGTCGTTGTTATATTTTATAAAATAGTGAAACTTACACCCTTACAGAGTTGAATAAATTCCGGATTCAAGTCTACAAGAAGAATAATATAATAATATCCCAGAAAAGGAAAAAGTCACAGACAAAAGTAAGTAGGTACATCACAGGCATCAATTCTGACGTTAATTGGCGACAAACAAGAAATTAAACGCGACAAAAATGTTTTGCAAACAAAAGAAATTCCCTGAGACACTTCTATGTCGTAATTATACCAAATGACATTAAACAGACACATCTTTGGGAGTATTCGCCAAATTTTATATCGAGTTAAGAGAATTTATTACGCGTAGGTACTTGTTTTGTCTCAGGAATTCTTTTGTACTTGTAAATTGGAACTGAAACCGACTGAAGATAATTAGGCGACATCGTCAAACATTGGAGGAATGGTTTTTGACTGGCTGGTTATGAGCAACTGGGTTGTGGTAATTAAACGATGTTGAGTTTCTTATTTAGATAATATTTGAAATGTTCTAATAAGCCATTTGTTCATGACTGAAATAAATTATAAGAAGAGGTTTTTCTGTTTTGTTCAATAAACAGACATTAAGTTAATGTTCTAAGCGCTTGTACATCTAGCAAATAGATTCTTACATTTAAGAATAGTATACAGGCGAGAAATTTAAAATGTTAAAATCGGAATTACGAAAAAAAATAACCAAAAATTATAACGAGAAAACATTTTTTTCTAACTTCGTCACGATAAGCCATAACAGTTGTCTAATTGAAATAAGGCAGTTCATATGGAGAACTAGAAAACTAGGACGACGACGAGACTTCAAGAGCGGCCGCTTGTGTTAATATAAAGTTTTGACCAAAGAGACGCTATCGACGTTTGCGAAGCGGGAGCGTTTACCTAGCCGCACACGGGTTAAGTACCAAACACAACCACAATACGCAGCCACCGATCTCTTTCTTGTAGTTTTCATACATTTTATGTATACACGATACCGCCGGTGGTACTACAAATCGTATCTAACGCCGTCGCTAAAAAAATCAGCCAAGTGCGAGTGGGACTGTCCCATGTAGGGCATACCTAACGTACTGATTGCTTTTACCTAGCCAAAATATCACTATCATTTGTCTTCCGCAAGAAATAAATTTCCAGTCCTCTAAATCATCGACTCAGGAGTCAGTCGAATTAATTTCATTTTATTTCCGGTCCGCCTATTTTGGGCGTCAGTCGTTTTAAATTTCATATATGGCCAGTCAGCCCTTCTGGATGCCGGTCATTTTCAGTGAGCACTTCGCCTAGGTGAGTGACGCCACGGCCCTCTAGGGGCGTGGTCGCCATAAATAAGCTGAATTACTTTCCGGTAACAACTGAATTCAGGTGGTGTTTAGTCAGTAAGAGTCTGATATAACCTCACCTCCCGCGTCCGGAGGGTTACCGAATGGGTGGTCACTTCACTTGAAATTGGTCGGGCATTACTGACCCAATAAAATTAAAAAAAAATATAATTTTACAAGTGTCTGTCACGCGTTTCAGCCATACTGTAGCCGATTCTAGCTTCAAGTGGCGTTGTTTGTGGCTGTCGCATGTGGCTCGTGTGCAGCGGCACTTAGTCGCACGGGAGACGCCAACGCGGGGTTTTCACGTCCGAACGTGGTCGCGTTGTATGAGATAAAGCGGCGACAGCACGACTGACGTGCGCCCAAAGTACCGCGTCGCTCCCGCTTTGCTGACGCGTCTGTCTCTTCAGAGAATGAACCTCTTGACTTTTTGTCATAACAACAATCCATTGTAAATAGGATTATTTCCATCCTATGAATAAGAACACAGCAATATAACCAAAAGTTAAATCGAAATTCGTTTAATACTCAAGGGCAGAGGGAAGAAGACTGAAATGTTTGCTCCAGCTTACGAAAATGATATTATTATAGTATTTATGTTTTATTTCAAGAGAACCTACGTAAAATGCTTTACCGTGGTTTTATTCTCCATTATCATTACATTCATTTAAATGTATTCACAGCTAGGGTACGGGACTGCAAATCCAGTCATTCAAAGCATGGAGGAGCTCGAGATGATAAGTTTTGGTCAAGCATTGCAAAAGTTGCTAACCTTTTGAGGACCTTTGGGTCGCAAGCCTTTGAGCCCTCGGGCTGTGAGTATTTGATGATTTGTTTTCGAGTGCATTTATTTGTTTAATAATTAATTTTATTTGCATTCTCGGATAGTGCTTTTTATATAGTAAAGTAGGTATGTAAAGTTATTGATTCACCAAATAATGAAAATAAACAGAACTCGTTGCATGATGAATCTTTTACTTTTCCTTGAACATGCAAGCGTTTCAAAACTGGCTTGTTTGAAATCAAACATTGAAATCACGAACCAACAACGTGACTATTTCTGAAAAAGAGTCAAATTTAAAAGGTTTTCCTATGTTGACCTAGTTAAAAATATATTTTATTTAAAATATTGATAATGAAGTATTAAGAAAAATAGACCCATCTCACAACTATATAGCTTCGATGGGACTCTAACCCACGACCTTCCGAATGTTAAACGCCTAATGATTGCATTGTGAATGCAAAAAAGTAAAAATAATTTGGAATATGTAATTATTGTAATAATAAAAGTTTATTTATCATCGACGTGATGATCTTTTATCCCCTGGGTGCCTACCATCAACTCTTATTGCGGTTTTGTTTAGGACCTAAACTGAACTACTACGCTTATTCGTACCACGACAGCTTAATATCAATGACAGCGATTCAGTGATCATTCAATGACATTTCACAGCCGCTGAGCTGTCATCAACTCTTATTTGACTTATAACTCGGCCAAGCTAACATGACATCTGCAGGTTATACCCGTCCCTTTCACTCTCCGGGCATGACAGAATCGAGTGAAAGAGATGGGTAGAAGAAAAAGGGCACAAATCGTTCGGTCATTCACATTTAGCAATTCATTTGCGATCCAGTTTTAAGAAGGTTATGCCCGTTTGCACTAAACTCGGGTTGAACTTGTCATAGATAAGATACATCTTAGCTTAGGAACAGCCTAAAACAGCCGAGCTAAAATCTTTGTTTGCACTGACAGACTACGTCGTAAATAAGTCATCACCTTGCTAAAAGAATGAATATGAATCCAAATATTAATTGTTTATGGATTTTAAACCTGGCGAGGTAAAGTAGGTCACTGGATATTTTTTTGGTTGAAACTTCTCATTGATTCCTTCGTAAGTTAAAGGGAGACAAAAGCTAAGGCGTTGTCTATTTTATTTGGTAGGAGTAATTCACCGAGAAAAGAAAAAGTCAACTGAGCTCAACTGTCAGGAAAAACATAAATACAGTGCGCAACCTTTTCTGTTCCGGTGGCCAAAACTAGAACTAACGAGTTTTGTTTTTAATGTCATTTTGCTAATACTTTCATGTTTTGCTGCTAAACATAAGCGCCGCTGTCATGGGAACAGAAAAGATTGTCGATCTGTAATGTTTTTTTAAAATAAATGATGAATGACGTATGTCACATGTGTTGTGTCTCTATCTAGCAAACAAGAATACAAAAGCCACAAGCTTTTCTGTTCCGGTGACAGCCGTGACACAGGAGTCACTTGCAATACGAAATGAGCTGTCAAAATGGACTGTCGTATGAAAACTGTTTTAGTTCCAAAGATAATCACTGGAACAGAAAAGCTTGTCGCACTACTCTTTGCTCACAATGCCACAGACAATAATCACCGATATAGGTATTTCTTAAGCCTTAGGCGCTCGATATTGGGCCCGTAAGTTAAGAATAGCCAAAAGTGCATTTAAGAATGTCCTAAGGTTAGTGCAAAGCAATTTTCTGTTAAGAATGTCTTAAGTTAGCTAGGAAAAGACTTAGGCGATTTTTAAGTTTAGTGCAAACGGGTGTCAGAGTACGAAAGAAAGCAATTCATTTTAGGAACCTATTCTGCATCGCGCTATTTTTGAATCGCTGTCTTTAAGTTGATGGTAGGCACTAGGCACCCTGCTGTAGGTACATATTTAAAAGGTGCCATTGTGCGATCGCTGTCACCTAGATAAGAAAAACGCTTATGTATGTCCTTTTTTCAGATTCTTGACTAGCTTACTAGTAATTAGAGGAATGGTAGAATGTAATCCAAATAAATAAAGATAGTTTTCTATCTTTATTTATTTGGAAGGACATGTGATTCATATTAGATACAGCTTGCCGTCCGCGGCTTGCACGCGTGAACTACGTTCAAGTGGGGATGAGACTTTGGTATAGTCCATTCGCTTAGATAGTGTCGCTCTGCCACTATGCCGTGCGGGTGTACCGACACTATCTAACCGAACGGACTATACGTGGTAGGGCTTGCTCAAACTCCACCTGGCTAGCTACCTCCATCGCATCTAAGTCTGACGTCATAACAACGATGTTTTCAGCATTGTTGTGTCCCAGCAGTTAAGGGAGTTTAGACAGTTCCTCAGTAATTAGGATTCCAAAAGTAGTGCGCTTCCACCTTCAGCCTTATCATCGCTTAACATCTGGTGTGATGAAGGTTAAGTGCTACTCCGTTGTGGATAAAAAAATCATTAGCCCGGGGTAAATATTAGCCTATATGCAACTAAACTAAACTAAACTAAACTAAACTAAACTATCTCTGTGTAAAATTTCATTCTGATACGAGCTAGGATTTTACAAGGATTGAGTAACAAACATCTAAACTTTGGCATTTATAATATTAGTAAAATTCTTACCGGCGCCGCACACGAGCCACACGCGACAGCCACAAACGCCGCCACTTGAAGCTAGAAGAAGAAACAAGTGACTATACTAGCGGCGCCGGCGGCGCGGCGGGCGTCTACCGTGTGCGGCGAGTTCATATTATATTAAATATTGTCAGTCACTGCGTAAGATACCAATCAGTCAAGTTTTATAATGCTTTGCCCGTGGAGTTGAAAACTATTTATAATTTAAACAAATTTAAAGATAATCTTTCTCATTGAAAAAATGTTACTACTCCACTGATGATTATTTGAATGACATAAATAAGTGATTTTAATTTAGTTAATTTAGTTTATTTTTATTTTTATTATTATTTATAATTTGTATTAAGTACCTAATTTAATTTTATCATAATTTAATAATTTTATTATAATTTCCGACACAATGTATATTGTTTTGTGAATAAATTACTTATGACTTATATAAAATGTATGAAAACTACAGGGAATAAGTCGGTGGAGGTGTTTTGTGGTGTGGTCGGTGGCTGTGGCCCGTGTGCGGCCTGGCTTATGGAAACGGAAACCATGTGGTCAGAACCGCGGGCTACCACCAGTGTTCTATATGAATAAAGCTGTTTATAGCCAGCAATATTTACTAGGTGTAGTTATTGAATCTAAGCAAAGTAACAACAACTCATAGTAGAAATTCCTCGTAAGTCTAAAGCAATAGCGAATGATATTTTAAGCCTTAAGGTGCATGTAGTCGTGAAACAATTACAATTATTTTCATATGTTTTTCACTAACTAAAATCAAGTATACTGCAAGTAATAATTATGATATTTGAATTATTATTAGACGGATGCTTGGAATTTTATTTGGTACTTACAGTAAAGTAGCGCTACTGGAAAATATAACGGCCGGAAGCACTAGATAAAACACTATAAGATAATTATATTTTTTCCAATTTCATTTGTGGTTTGCGAGTAATCCATAATTTTAAAATACCCTATTTTCGGGAATCCTCGCCTTAAGCTCACTTACGACTCAGACGACTAAGTACTAATGCAAAGGCCAATTATACGTATTATCAGTGTAAATATCTTGATACACCGCTTGATCCCGATTGTACCTGTTCCTAAATGAGTTCGCCTAATTTGGCTTACAGCGAAGTGTTACTGCATTCCGTAAACTCAATGCATACGGGTCATTAGAAGCATAGTGAAGTTTATTGTCAGTAGGTAACTTCAGAATCAAAGAAGTTACAACTAACCGTCTTGACTATAATATCTATTAAAAGAGGTTACGGACACAGACCCTGAAAAAGTGCCGGAACGTCGGAAAAACAACAAAAAAGTAATTTATATGTGTATTTAATATACCTACGCGTGAATCCGTAAAAGTGCTTTTATTTCAATGAACGGTTCGCGCAGAAATCTAAGATGTATTATTAAGAGTTACTACGAGACAGACTTATATTAAATTTTCATGCTAGTAAGGAGTTTCATACAATCTCTTTATGTTTTCTTATTATTTTAATTATATATGTATTTAATTATTAATTTTATTATATTACTTTATTGTACAAAATACATTGTGTACATACAAACACATACAAGAGGCGGGCTTAATGTTAAAAGCATTCTCTACCAGCCAACCTTCGGGAAACAGAGAAAACTCAAATGCGGTACAAAATAAATAAATGTCACTAAATACCTACACATAAATATAGGTACTTACATAAGACATAATAAACCAAAATATAAACATAATATAATAATAAGTATGTAATATACATATTATATACTTATATATAATATGTATTTTATACATATAATAACATGGTGAACATAAAGTAGTGGAAAGGTGAAAAAAATTATATAATGATTAAAAATATTAAATTAAATAAATAAATAAGTTATGATGGGGCAATAGGGCATCCACAATAGATCTCCAACGCGGTCATCAGCATCACGTTTCAATTCGCTTCACTACTTCCCTATGCTTTTCGTTTCTGCCATTACGGTGCAATGCCGACGCCAGGTTTGTCGATATCATTTTCTTTTTCTTTCTAAAAATTTGATAGGTCTGTACATAATTCTAAACACCATGTGACAATTATGTGAGTTGAGTTGGTATACTGGCCTTTCTTTCTAACCAGGTAGAGGTGTCAACCGAATTCACAGAATTACAGTCTTAATGACACCACAGGCTATGAATAGTTCGGCCAATGTTATGTAAACAACGGTTTTATTAGAACATTAGCGTGAGAACATGGATGCGCTAAGAATGCCCGGCCCAGATTCCGCTCTCGCAATCCAGATAATGAAAGTGATTATTTTGGAACCATGGGGAAATTATTAGTGTTCCATTATAAGTTTGAAAACACAGCTATCTTCTTCAAAGCTGCAGCCAAGCGGCTGAAGTACCTTTTTTTACTTTAAGTAAGTGTGTGGCTATAAAATCTCGTCACACACATTAAATAAAGAATTTGTCTTTCGATATGGCGAAAACGCACCGCCCCACCTGCGCCTTCATCATGTCAGCCGAACGACGCCCGCTGCTGGGCATAGGCCTCCCCCAAGAATCTCCACAACGATCGGTCCTGCGCCTTAACAAACATCAAAAGGATCTACTTGTGGGTTGTCCTATACAAGATGTGCATATTGTCTAAATCGGTATATTGAGTACAAATTGCACGTGGGTATTGAAAACACAGTACTAAATAACCCTTCTTCTGTCGCAGTCGGGTAAAACCGTTCTTTTCAATAAGACAGGCAAAAACATAAACCGCCGATTTCCGAAACGCCAATTAAAATGAAATTACCTAATTCCCAATTAATCTCCAATTAATTGTAGTTTGGGTTTCTGAAAGAAAAATGTGACAGACTGTCAACAGTCTGTTAACAGTCTGTCAGTGCCCATACAAATCTAAACCTAATTGTGAGATAATTTTCGTTTCAGAAACCCAAGGTGCTTTTAATTGGGAATTAATTGGGAATTAATTGTGACAGTCTGTTAGCTAATTTTAATTTTGATTGGCGTTTCAGAATCCGGCGGTAAGCCATACTGCCAATTCTCGAATACTTTATTATTATTATTATTATTATTATTTATTAGTAAAACACATTTACAATTTTATTTTATGCAAAGACGGTGTCTCATAAACCTTTGAGGGTTTTTCTGTACACCGTAACTCGTCGTCTATAATAAACATTAAACACAATATATTTATGGAACACATACGTACACATAACACAACAATGATTGATATGATAAATTATTATTTTGTAGGTAGGTCGTAAGTAATAAGACAGTTCGCTCTCCGTCGAAGGACGACAGCGCGCCCGTTCGGCGCTGCGGTCGCCATTCGCATTACTCACATCGTGTTATGATAAGATTTTTTTTCCACGTTGAATAAATACAGGATGTTTTTTTTTAGTTAGTAACTTCATAATGTTAAAATATTTTTTATTAGTAGAACAAGATATTAATTAGTTAGGGTAGTATATTATATACCCATACATACACATGGGATAGCCACATAATTATATATATGGGTACATACATATCATTAGTATATTGAGTAAAATAATTTCACAGCTTTTGGCGTTATTTATAAATTACTGAGAAAATATAGTTTTAATTTATGCTTTAAGTTTTTTTCATTGAGTTCATCTTTAAGTTTTTTCGGGAGTTCGTTTATTAAAAGAGGCACTAAGTGTTTGTTTTGATATTTCCCGTACATATTATTGATCCTGGGGACGAGAAGTTTGGGATCAGCTGCACTTCTCAATTTTTTATTAACAGTTCTTAAAGTTTTAAGTTCTTCGTTAAAATATTGCTCTTTAAGGAGGATATATTTAATTCTTTCAGTTACTGGTAGTACTTTACAGAACTTAAATAAATCGTATTCGTTCTCAAGCTCGATTTGCATTTTATTAGGTAATATAGTTTTAAGAATGCGTTTTTGTAGTTCATGTACGCCGTACAAGTGAGACTTGCAAGTACGTCCGTAGCTACTGAGCCCGTATTGAATTATAGATTCTGCTAGAGCATTATAAAGTGACAATAATATGGGGTAAGGAATTTTATATTTAATTATTGAAAATTTTGAAAGGATAGCTCTTAGTTTATCGCATACTTTATTTATATGAGGGACCCATTTTAACCGGTTGTCAATGACAAGTCCCAAGTATGTGTGCTGTTCAACCTGCTCGATGACAACACAGTTACATGTCTGGTTGTGATTGTGAGTGTCATTATGGAGACAGTCGTGATTGTGAGCAATGAGACAGAGGTCGCATGACACTCTGTTTTGTGAAGATGATATGTACATTAACTTAGTTTTAGACGCGTTAAATACTAATCCAGCATCATGAGACCATTTGATTAAATGTGTGAAGTCTTCCTGCAGATGTTTTATAGCCACTTTAATGTCTTTGCTGGCTGCCATCAAACACGTGTCATCTGCAAATTGGTAGACTTTACAATGCTTGATAACCTTTATCATATTATTAACATAGGTCAAATAATGCAAAGGACCGAGTACTGAACCCTGGGCAGTTCCATGGGCTACATTTTGCATATCACTAAGCTCGTCTCCTACTTTGACACAGTATTTCCGATCTTGGACGTAGTTTGCACACCATTTCAAGAGTGGGCCGCGTATTCCACATTCGTCTAGTCTATCAATCAGTACATTGTGTTTTAGGGTGTCAAAGGCTTTACTGTAGTCGATATATACCATGAGAACGTGTTTTTTGGCATCCAGGAAGCCATTGACATCATCCGTAAAAGAAGACAGTAACTGCGTAGTGCTTCTTTGTTGTTGAAAACCATATTGATTTTCATTTAAAATGCTATTGGTTTTATAAAAGTCGTTTATTTGCTTACTAATATATTTTTCTACTATTTTATCGAGCGTAGACAAAAGTGTAATCGGACGATAATTTTCAAATTCTAGCCGGCTGCCTTTTTTATAAACTGGCCTAACAACTCCTATTTTAAGTTCAGTGGGATATTTTCCCTTTTCGACACAAGCATTGATAAAATTAGCAACAGCTATTGATACATTTTCCCAAACAGATTTGATGTCAATTGCTCTAATATTATCAAGTCCGGGGGCCTTGTTAGTTTTGATGTTTTTTATGATTTTAGCAACTTCCGGCACCGTAGCTTTCTGATAGCGAATACTCGAGTTGGCAGGCGATTTATACGAATTAGTAGGCAGCAGTGGTCGATTGCAATCAGGGACAATACTAGTGACACTATTACTAAAAATATTAGCAAACTTATTTACAATGTCAACTGTTTTAATTTTTTGACTTACAAAGGCGGTAAGTATGGAGTCGTCTATAGATTTTTTTATCCTACCAGTTATCTTATTCAATATTTGCCACAGATTGCGTATATTATTTTTATTATCGTATATTTCTTTTTTCAGATGTGTATTTTTTGTATGTTCTATAGTTTTGTTTGCATAATTTCTTGCTTTATTGTATTTTTGCTTAACTATCATATCTTTAGTATTTTTAGCCATTGTTTAAACCAGTAGTCTCGATTGTAACATGCTTTTTTAGTTAACCCATTGACCCATGTATTTTGCACACAAATTAAATCTCTTTTTTTAATTCGTATATTAGTTTTTGCTTCACTGTAACATTTTTCAAAGTTATTTCTTAAAAATGAATATATTGATAGAGGGCATTGCATATTATTTGTTGATTGCCAGTCAACTTTTTGTAATAAATTTGTTACTTTAGTTTTGTCTATACACACTTTAAACTTAGGAGCATGCTGTATTTGTGTTGCCTCCGGTAGTGGCCCTACGCAGGCAAACGTTACTGCTCGGTGATCTGCCAGTACGGTTCCGAGTGCCGCGGAGTACACGTCTTGCGAATGTGACCTCACTATTATGTGATCGATGCATGTCATACTAACTTTATTCTTTCTTACTTCTATTCGTGTATAATCTGAGATCACATTCACAAGCCCGCAACCGCTTAGCATTGTAGTGTATTTATGTTTTATAGGTCTGTCTACGGCGAGATCAATGTTTATGTCCCCGATGATAAACAGATCCTCGCGTATACCAGTTTTACGACAAATGTCGTGCAATTCGTGTATAAATAAGTGTTTACTTGTGTCCGGGGGGCGGTAAATAGCAATTAGTCTACAAGAGTAATTAGTGGACGTAGTTATTTCAGCAGTTATTCCTTCAAAATGCATTGATTTAGTGTTAGATGCTATCATTTTGTGTGACTTTTTTATATAAATTATTATGCCACCCCCTTTTCTTTTGGTCCTGAGATTAGTATACATATGATATCCATCTATATAAAACAGGTCGCTTATTGAATAAGATATGTTAGCCTCAGTTATTATGATTAAATCGATTTGGGTATTACATGCAAGTATATCGTGTTCTAACCGGGAGAAATTTTTAATAAAAGAACGTATGTTAATATGAAAACAAACCAGGTTAGTTTTAGAAGGTATTTTATTAGTAAATTCTTTTAAGTTAGTACAGTTTTTAAGTTCAATTAAGTTATCCGAAACAGCCATTTGTGTATAATTAATTTGATAGTGCAAGTCGGTTGAGCGAAATGTCTACATACCCTGTTTAATTAACTTTGAAATATCATTTTCACAACGAATAACTATAGCATTTGCCTTATCGTCTTTTCGTACACGAATAATGCCTCCTTTACACCAGATATAATTAAAGTTAGTTTTGAGTTGTCGTTTTGCTTCCCACTTTGATAATCCAGTGCTTTAGTCATATCTCCGAGTTCTTTACGGATCGCCTTTTCCATTTCCTTCGATATGTCTTTTAGCAGCTGCTTGACATTTACTTGTACGGTATTTGAGTACTTGGCAGATATATTGTTGTTATCGTTGTCCTCATCCTCATCATCATTCGATGGAATGTAGATAGATGGTCTTCTTGGCGAGTTTTCGAGGCATTCTGGGCAGGTCCACTCCAAGTTCCCTGCAGCCTTCAGCGCTGTTCTTTGCTTAGCTGTGAGCCCAGAGCAATCACTGGTTAGATGCACAATCTTCTCACATCGATTACATTCCAATCCAGGATTGGTTTTGGTAATATTTTTGCTACACTTATCGCACTTCGGCATTTTGAGGGTAAGATAAAAATAAAATTAGAGAGTTGATGTGTGCGTGTGTACCGAATGAGAGCGCGACGGCGAGTGAATAGTAAACTATATCATTATTTATATATGTATACTTGATGAATACTTGAATATTCCAGTTATCATAAGAATGCAGGTGTGGAATTTGGCATCAAGTATAATCTGTATCGAGTCAGCCTTTTTAAATCTTTTAAGTTCCAAGCTGCGCCCTCCTCCCCCCCCCCCCCTTCCCCTGCTTCTCTGGTTTCCGTTTTTACAAAATTCTGAACTTTTAAAATCAAAATAAATATTTTTTAAAGCAATCGAAAATTTCCCTTTCGGCCGCCATGGCAACTGAGTTTCGCAAACAGTTGCGAAATAGGAATATTTCTTCTTTCCTGGCAACTAGTTGCGATATAAGAATTATTTTTCTTTATACGCAACTAGTTCTCAACAAAGAATTTTTCAATAACGCTACTTTCGAAAGAAGAGTTTCTTTTCTTCTTACGCAACCATACAATAATGTAGTTCTCATCTATCATACAGGACGACTGTCCTCTTAAAATAATAACATACTCATGATATAGATTCGTTTCCCCAAAATTAAATATGAGGTAATCTAAGTTGTATTTTTTTTTATTTCCTCAAAAGTCTTGTATAATATTTAGTACTTAATTGATCACTATAACAATAAAAAATAAAAATAACAATTTAATTCTAAAAAAATAACAAAAATAACAGTTTAACTCTAAAAAAATAATTGATTAATTACATAAAGTTAATTAACTAATTAATTAAATTCGAGGCCGTTGGGTGGAAAGGTTCTCGAATGGCGACCGCGTACCGGAAGTTGTTCCGTGGGCAATCCCTCTACGCTTTGTTTGCTTTAGGACAGATTCGCTTTAAGACAGATTCGTTTTACGACAGATTTGCTTTACGGCAGATTCGCTTTAAGGCAGAAATTGTACAGTCGTTTTAAATGGTGTCTATCACAAAAATATTTGCATGTCTGATTTTAGATCTCTCCCAGGTTGATGTAGCTCAGGACAACTTCGCAATTACCTACTTCCTGTAAGTCGGGTCGTTTGTTAGTTATGCAGTCTACTACTATCATCTAGGATTATTCGCGGTTTATGGTGAGATCAAATAGTTGCCAAGCAAGAATAAAAATTATTTTTCCGCAACTGGTTGCGAAACTCAGTTGCCATGGCAGCAAAAGTATTTTTTGTTGGCAACTGGTTGCGTATAAAGAAAAAAACTTCTTAAATCGCAACTAGTTGCCCAAAAAGAATAAAAATTCCTTTTCCGCAACTGGTTGCGAAACTCAGTTGCCATGGCGGCCGAAAGGAAAATTTCGTTAGATTTTGGCTACGAATACACCGTTTTGGAGATGTTGAGATTTTTATACAATTAATGTTTTTAAAATTAATAACTTATGCATTATAATGTGTAGGAGGAGCTTGCCACCTCGGGCCCTCCACATTATGACCTACTCGACGGCGGAGAGAGCAAGAAGTGAGGGGTTTAGTGGGTATTCCCCCTCCCTGATCCCCCATCGAGTATCTGACACTGGATGGAGGATCAGGAAGTGGCATGGTGAGTCCCACATAACCACCGTCCGCACACCGCACGCGGACAGGGTATGCGTAAATGCATTCCCCTCACTATTAAAAAAAAAATGCATTATAATGTGATGCGTTTCAAAGTATGCTTTACGAAATTATGACAAACGAAAATATGAATTTCGAAGAATATGCTTTTTAATATTATGTCTTTCAACTATTTATGCATTTTTATTATTATGGGTTATGAAATTTATGCCAAAGAAAGAATGTTTTTCAATATTATGTCATGATGTGTACCTGTGTACCTATGATAAATAAGCAATCAATTGTATGCGTTTCAATGTGTCACTTCGGCACGCATTGAGGCGGTGAATTTGTCTAAATCAAACTTAAATAGAAATAAATTAAATAATAATAACATCAAAATGTATTGAATGAAACATAATTATTTTTGATACTCGTAGCGACAGTTTTGCAATAGTATTGTAGCGAAAGGTCGTGGGTTCGAGTTCCATCGGAGCTAGTTGTGAGACGGGTCGATTTTTTCTAAAATACTTCATTTTCCATTTTTCAGGATTGTTGTTATTAGTGTAATATAAAAAACAGTGTTTAATTTGACTTTGACCTGATGAAATTTAGTAGATTATGAAAGAAAAGTTAATTTGATTCTCTAAAGATATTACTTCACACATTATACAATTTAAACTATAAAATCTATGAAAATAACAGTTCTAGAGAATCTGCTATAAAACCACATATTAAACGGACTTTCATCACTTAATTATCATTATACAACTTAAAACAACAAAAGTGTTTGAAGACCCAAGTCATTTTCTTTCTTAATAACTTTTCATAATATTTTATACTGTATTCTTCCGAATTTATTTCTATGCTTTTATAATCATGTTAAAAACTGAACATGTTGATTAAGTTTCTTTCAAAATATATTTTCAAAACAACCTAATTCCTTTAAAGAAACATAGTTCCGGGAATCATCTTGAGTGATTAAAATGGCTCGCGTTGTGTGGAATTTTAATGTTGCTTTTCTCTTCAAAAACTTTTCTTCATATTACATCAAAGTTTCTTTGACAATATGCTCGAATCAATGATTCTTTTTAATGAAAATTCAACGGAGATAGAGTTTTAAATAAACTTGATTGTATTTTAGTACATACTGGACTGGACTGCAGTTTTGTTTATATGGTTATTACTTTTAAGGGGCTGACATGAGCCAACAAGCGCCCCCAATCGACTTTAATTTTATTTGTAAATAAGACCCATTTCGAAAAAGGAATCAATGAAGGTCTTGTGAATAACGTGTAATATTTATTAAATAACTATACCTACACCATTACAAAATGCGTTCATTCGTTTAAAAATAGGTTTGAACCAAGAGTGGTAGCTTATGACAAAATCCCATTTTAAAACTGTTTGATCATTTTCTAAACTGTGTAAAGTTCTTCAATAAATATTAGACGTTATTCACAAGACCTTGAACGATTCCTTTTATAAGAAATTGGGCTTAATTATTTAAAATGAAATTGAAATGAAAACGAAATTGTTACCTTGTTTTTCCTTTTGTGTTTTAACGAAATATTTTTTTTCTACCTATTTTTTTATTTGTCTGTTTGTTAGTAAGGGGCACACCCTTGAACTAGTTTGAACCAACTAACCTCAACCAATTGAGCTGAAAAAAATTGCATACACGTTTGATTTAAATAATTAAACAACACTACATTCATAGAAGACGCTTCTCATAAAATGAAATTTAGACAAAAAAAACTTCATTAAAATTGAACAAAAACAACGAAAAATAAATACCTACTGCCAAGTTAACAGACTAACAAGGGGGCCACAGGTGGGGTCCCCTTTGCAAGAACAAACACAGTTCTAAATCAATGGAGTCTATTTAACAATTACTCCATAAAGTCACTATAGGCAAGAACAAAACAAAGCCTATAAATCCATGATTCCCCTTGCGGAACGCCCATAGCATCTATCTAACCCCTTGTATGCACTTCCAATGTAAACAAAATGACCTCAGCCTAAACAAATAAAGCGAAAGAGGTAGTCGAAGTAATTCATTAAAGTACGCTAGTACAAAGTGAAAAAAAAACTATCGTATGTTTACAACATTTAAACGTAGGTATGTACCTATACGTTTTTTTCACTTAACAGCCCCTATGTTCAATCCAAATTGAATGCTTACGAAATTTTTATCGGTTCCCTAATATTTAGAACGTGCTAAAGTTGATAAAATGACGTATTTTTAAAATCATCCAAGGTAGTTTAAAATTATGCACATGGCACAGCTACCTATCTTGTGTGGAAGTGATTATCGAATATTCATGTATCAGACTAAACATTAACAAAAGTATCTAAATCACGAACCTACGCAGAAAAAGTCGCCGAGCACATAGTGCATTAGATTTCTGATTTTACTTTTTGATTGAGTCGGGACCGGAACTTACTTTAAGCTTTATGTGTTATGTTATGTTTATGTTATTTGTTGTGATGACCCAAATAAATGTTTTTTCTTTCTTTTTTTTGGCCGCGGCTTTGCCCGTTTGCACAACACGATGTTTTCCCGAGGAAATGTGATACTTTCCCAAGCTACAAAATATAATCTTTTTCTTAGCCAAATTTCTTCCAGATTAGAGTTTCACCCCCAGCATGAAAAACTATCGTTATAGTAATGTGTAAGGTTTATAATATTATAAGCTCTATAGCTTGGGGCACGAGGCATTTTAGATAGGATGGTTGAAGCGAACGGTTTTAAGATCAAATAAGTTTTGGTTCGCAATTAGTTTGACTTTCACGATAAGTTTTGAAATTGGGTGATTATCCCTAAAATAAGTTTGGAATAAGTTTGAAAGCCAATAAGTTTGGTACTGTTTCATTACCCTATCAATATATTCAGTTTGGATACAATTGGTTTGTGATTTATTTCGGAGTCTCCTTAAAAATGGTTATCGTGATCATATATTTTTTTTAAGAAAATCAGAGCAGTGCCTCGTCTAAGGAATTCAATAGTTGTTAGACAGCCAGTTCTTTGGCTTCTAGCATCTTCTAGCGTTTCGTCGTGATTGAGTACTATACAAACATCTGAACTTTCACATTTAATATATCAGTAAGATTGTCTCTACGCATGATAAAAAGGAAATATTCTAGATAGCGCAATGAATAGTCATTTTGTTAAATATATATGTCATATGTTTTGTATGTACATACAGACAAACTTTTAGGTTAATTAGGTAATAATATAATGATTGGTAAATACAAGCTTTGGACATGGAATGGATGGAAACCACAGTATAGACAAAATATTACTTCTAAGGGGCACTTTTTGGAAGCTTATCCATTTCACATCGTTTCGAAATAAATAATTGAGTCTTACAGAAATAACAACCCTACGACAGTATCGAAGTAAGTCCACTTTTGTTTAGATATTAGATGAGAAAGTTCGCTAGATAAACCTTCGTAATCTCTTTATTTACTGCCGAATCTTGTACTGATGTAATCATTATTTTGGGCTTCGCTTGCGGGATATTTTAGATGGACGATAGTTTTTTAAGCTTGGTTTTTCCTGTAGTAAAGAGCTTTTTGATGTTAAATTGATTGGTTTTTTGGTTCAAAGCTTTACAGTTAGACGCGACCACGCGCGTCAGTCATTCGACGGACACTGTCACTTTATCTGGTACTAGATTATAGTGGCTTCCCGCGTTTTTACCCATGCGGTTTCTGTTCCCGTTGGAATATTAGGATAAAATAACATAGCTTAAATATTTTTATGAATAATAATCTAGAGATTTCTTATCAGCCACCTCCCACTACGTAGGGGCCTGGAAAGCCAGGCCGGTCGTTGAGTCGTAGCGGGAGCTTGTCACACCGGGCCCTCCACATCACGACTCCTACCGACGGCGGTGAGAGCAAGTAGTGAGGATTTTAGTGGGTATTCCCCGTTGCTGACTCCCCCATTGAGTCCTCGCGATTGGATTGAGGGTCAGGAAATGGTTAGGTGAGTCCCACATAACCACTGTCCGCACGGGGGAAGGGGTACGGGGTAAACGCATTTTCCTCACTATAAAATAAAGAGATTTCTTGTTGTTGTCAACAAGACCTTTCATTTGATAGGGCACATGATACAGTATTAAATTATTTTAATCCAATTTCTTTTATTTCACTCCCCAAAAGTCACCAATTTAAACTTCAGTTGTTTACCTTATATGTTTGGGTCACAGAAAAGCATCATCATAATTATTTATCATCATTTCAGCCGTACAGAAAAGCATATGAGTACCAAATTTCAAATCATTTGGTCCAGTAGTGGAGGAAATGGGCTGTTACATCAGGATAGACAGACGCAGGAGTGATCCTATATAACTACTTTGTTTTTTGTCGGAACCCAAAAACATAAGCTTAATAAAGACTTCTTCATTGAATATTTTACGAGCTTTTATAGAATAATGTCACTGTGGCCTCCGATATCAATATTAGAATAGTCCTAGCACTGTCAAAACTATGAAATCTAAATTTGAAACGATCAATAGCAGCTGTTTATAATTACTGTCCAACCTATTTCAGTAGGTAACTTAAACTTGCGCGTTTAAATAAATCATATTAACATTAAACATTCCGTCACCATTTACTGAGACGAAAGTCCCTTTAAAACACTCCCATGAATTGTGAGACGAAGCTAAATAAAGAGGCAGTGGTTTGTAAACACTTTGTCATAATGACAGCCTGTCGGTAGATATCTTCAAAAGATGTGCCCGGCGCCAAAGTATTAAGTTACAATCCTGTTAAAGGTACAAATCGAGGGACAGTGAAGGTTGGCTCAGAATGTTATGTTAGGTGGTGACAGTGACTAGAATCTGAAAAAAACTATTATTTTTGGTTTTCGATATTACCTACTATAAAATAAGCCGTTCTATTGTTATTGACATTTTAGGAGTTTGTTTTCTCATATTCTATGTAAACATGAAAATGGAATGGAAATATCGAATGGTTTTATTTGTATTTTCACAGATCAAAAGGACATTTATTTTCTTTTTGTAATTTTGTCAGAACCGCGTCGGGGAAAATAATATTATGTAAATGTTATAATTTTGTGATATCTTACTCAATACGTACCTAAGTTTTCGAGAAATAAGGTCTCTTAATGTCGTTTACCTGATCTTCGGTTTACTCGATTGCATTAAAATATTTTGGTAATATTATTTTGCATTTTTTTTTTATAAGGAAGTAAATAGTATTATGGTAAATAATTCTGTCATCACCACGTCTTTTTAATCAGCATACAGTTGTACAAATGCCTTTCGCCCTGCACAGTTGTTGATTAAAAAAAGTCTTTAAACCGAGAAATTTAAGGTTTCTTTTCTGTTTATTTTACTAGCCTACTACTAGCGGCTTCGCCCGCGTAGATTACACGACACGCTATCCCGCGGGAATGTGATATTTTCAAGTAGCATATGTCACTCTCCAGATTGAAACTATCTCCATATCAAAAAATCAAGTCGATCTGTTGCTCCGTTTTGGCGTGAAAGACGGACAAACAAGAAAACAACCAAACACACTTTCATATTTATAATATATTCTGTATCTATGGGTTTTGTCTAAAGTATACTTGTCGTATAAATTTACAAAGAACAACAGTAAAGGCTGGGAATACACGTCCGATTTTTCTTTCCGATAGTCTGATCAGACTTGATTTTGATTGGTTGTTTTTACATTTGCTTATTAAACAACCAATCAATATCAAGTCTGATCAGACTATCGGAGAGAAAAATTGGACGTGTATATCCAGCGTGAGTTTATGAAACACTAGCGGATCCTCGCGGTTTTACCCGCGTGGTACCCGTTCCCGTGGACATATCGGCATAAAATATAGCCTATGTCACTCGGAAAAAGTGTAGCTTTCTGATGGTCAAAGAATTTTCTAAATCGGTCCAGTAGTTTCGGAGCCTATTCAATGAAAACAAACAAACAAACAATCAAATCTTTTCTCTTTGTTATATTAGTATAGATTTGCTTCATTATACATTTATTACACTGTGCCAATTCGGTATAATCTGGTTCGAGAAGCGAAAGATTATTTTATTCACTGATTCAATGTTTTCAAACAGCGTTATCACGAATGACAAATTGCTTTATTAGGCCGATTTGGATCCTCGCAATTATTGAGAGTTCTGTCCCTAATTTTAGAGAAATTTGTATGCAAAATGGAAAAAGATTAGTGTTGTCTTTAATAATAAGGATATTTTTTTATATACCGTCCATTTTTAGATTATTTAAAAACTTAATACTTACTTATATAGTTATGATTACATAGCAACTTATTTTTAATGATGAATAAGGGAAAGTTGTAAATTAAGAATCGATATCGATCGAATATAAACAACGCAGTTCTTACCTACCTATCTATGCAACGAAAAGTAAGGTTTGAAACTTTTCGTTGCATTTGTTTCATTATCGTGAGCCGTTTTAAATTCGATCTTCAAAGTCATTCGCCTAAACCATATGACTTTGCGTCAGTTCTATAGATATTATAATAGCTAAAGAGTTTGAACATTGCTATGTTACTTTAAACTCACATAGCAATGTACTGCAAATTGTAAGCAAAAACTTGCCTTGTCTAATCCAGCCTTAAGGCGAGGAATCCCGACCGAAATAGGCACGCTAACGCTTGCTCGGCCGCGCGCCGCGCGCTCTACACACTTCGCGCGGACCCAGCGGCAGACGGCAGTGAACTGTGAACTCGCGAGCGCCCCGCGAATCGAAAATCACTTAAAATTCAATTAAAAATTAAATAATAAAAAAAAAGTATGATGGCCGGAATCCCTCGGCTATTCAAAGACAATTATTTCCATATGTTTTTCATTAACTAAAACCAAGTATACTGCAAGTAATATGATATTTGAATTATTATTAGACGGATGTTTGGGATTTTAACACAGTAAAATATCACCGATCGAAAAAAAAACGGCCGGAAGCACTAGATGAATACCAGTAAAATAACATATTTTTTCCTAATTTTAAGTACTTGTGATTTACGAGTAATCCATAATTTAAAATACCCTATTTTGGGGAATCGGCGCCTTAATACTCGATCAATTTCATTTCAACTTGAAAATGCTTCCCAACTCTTCAGAAAAGCGTATTTCCAATCCAGAGCGAATCCGAGCGAAAACAATTGACAAACAACGCGGCTCGCACCAGCCAGTACCTTTAATTTACACACGTCCGTTTAATCGTGCAGAGCTGGTGCAGAGCGTACCATAGCCGCGACACATTTTCCGTGCAGTCGAACATTTTCCTCTCATTGCATGAACACAATGCATAGCCGGCAGAATTGTTCGGTATTCATTGATATTCTAAATATACGCAGTTCCTATCGAAGTACTTTCGACATAACTTTATATTTTTTACGTATATTTTATATCTTGAGCCCTTTCAATTTTAATTTCCACACTCGTTCTCCTAATCCTTTCGTTGTCTTTGCGTCAGTTACTTAAAATATATTCTACTCGTTCAAATTCACATCCAATTCAACCAGAAAACGCTTCTCAACTTTTCAGGAAAGTGTATTTCCAATCCCAGAGCGAATCCGAGCGAAAACAATTGACAAACAACGCGGCTCGCACCACCTAGTACCTCTAATTTACACACGTCCGTTTAATCATGCAGAGCGTACCATAGCCGCAACACATCATTTTCCGTCCAGTCGAACATTTTCCTCTCATTGCATGAACACAATGCATAGCTGGCGAAAGTGTTCGCTATTAAGTGTCATTCTAAATATAGAGATGCGTTCGATGTAGAGTTCGCTGGTAGTGGCAGCCCTTCGCTTACCATCATCGAACAAAAGTAAAACTTAACAAAATCTAATCAAAAAATAATAAAAATAAAATCTTATTTTGTGGTGCTAAGAGTTCTTTTTTCTTTGTAACTGGGTAAAATAAGTAATTTTCTGACGTCAAGGTCCGAAGACAACTGATGAAGTGTAACTGTTACACATCTGCTCCTCAACGATTGATTCGTAATGATGATTGCTACGTGCGGTCATGAGAGTTGCTGCGGAAAGCCGTACCGTGTTATATCAACGTTTTGACGTTAATAATATAGCAGCCGTATCGGTAAAGATAACTTATTACAGATGGTATAATTGAAGTGGTTAAATTCGTGCGGGGAAAATAAACTGCGATGAAATTGTTTCGTAACCATCGTTTACGAAGCACTTGATTTACCGTTTGTATAGTTGATTGTTGAGCTGTTCGTTGGTTTCCCCTTTTGAATATCTTTTTGCTAAGATAATAATATAATACGTATTATTTTGCACAAAAAAAAACATACTGGTGTCTGTATTACAACAAAAGTTGACCAAATAATTTTCTACAAACAGGTAAATATAATCTTAAATACAGATCTGAGAATACTTTTCCACAAAAATCATAATCAGATATAAACCTACACAAATTTACGTAAGATAAACTTATATAATCCTATGTAAGTCGACCTTTGGATATTGTCAAGGTTGAACAAATTTAGCTACATCAAATAGAAAACAATATTTTCTGATCGAAAACTGAAGACTGAACTCAGTCAAATTATTATTGCGTAAGTATCATCATTTGTATCAATAGTCATACCTAATCATATTTTATTACTCGTACGTATTTAATTTATAAACGAGCATGTTATATTAAACTTCAGAAGTAACCTGCCTTTTTGTCGGATTAGGGTTAAAAAACAATTAGAGTTCGGTAGCCAGCATGAAAACGGTCGTTATGGTAATCGCATAGTAAACCATTGTCATTATGGTATTAACAGTTATTGTGATCGTATTTTTTTGTATGAAAACCAGAGCAGCGCCTCTTTCGGTCGTAAAAGGAACTGAAATTAAATTCATATATTATTTGATACCACTAGGTACTTTGTGAAGAAAGAAGTATATGTCTTACATAGCTTAGTTCCGCTAAGCACTCAACATGCAAGATGGACCGCCCGCCCGCCCGCAAAAAGTTGCACATGCACACCATAAAATACCAGTGCAAAATACCTACCTGGATTTAGCAAGACAGCTTTACACCTTGCGCTTTTAGCGATTAGACTATTCTACACGTGTTTCACCCCAACCCGGGACATCCTCAGGAGTTAGAGCGTGCGAAAACCAGCACCGAATCATAAGGTTAAGGACTTCCGCCAGGTGAAGCCTGATTCAATCAAATACCTACATATCATTATATTTATTTTTTCACAATGGCT
Organism: Crambus lathoniellus; assembly: GCA_949710035.1. Classification (NCBI taxonomy): domain Eukaryota; kingdom Metazoa; phylum Arthropoda; class Insecta; order Lepidoptera; family Crambidae; genus Crambus; species Crambus lathoniellus. The sequence goes on from OX453310.1 coordinate 19,408,797, forward strand.
AGGGACTTCCGCCAGGATGAATCAATGAATTACTTAGCAGTACTTTGACTGCTGTACTTTATACTACCGTCCTTCAAAAGATGTCAAAGTGCTGTGTCAAAAATGCATTGGAATTAAGTTCCTAAAACCCAAAAAGGCTATTCTCTGGTTTTCATACAAAATGATATGATATAAACCACTAAGATAACGATAGTTTTTCCTGCTAGTGGTACCGGGCAGATAACACTACCTCCACACGACACCAAGTCTACGCGAACAAAGTTGGGGGCTCTATATATATAAGGTGATGTTCTAAACACTTGTCCTGACTATCCACTTAAATTTCTTCGAAAAGAAAAAAAGTCACCTTATATATCTAACCATTTCATTCACTCGTATTATAAAAACATGAGACTATTCTCTTAAATAACTTTAAAATATCATCAGATTTTCAGATTCATAGTTGTTGTTTCATAAAAAATTTTGTTTATTGTATAAAAATGACAAAAAAAGAGTAAATAACGAGTTTTATTCAAGTAATTACTTGATTTGACTATAGATTTGAGGGTAAGTCTACGTGAACAATGTCGGGGACACTATACACCTCTAAATTTAATTTAAGAGCAAATATTTTTAGGGATTAAGTGTCCTTCAATACGAACAATTTTTACTATGGGGCCAAACACGGAATCACGAAAATAAAATAAGCAGTTCCATATAATAGGTCTTTACCTATGAAATTGCCGTTTTGTATGGAGATTTTTGTAATTATTTTTTTTCCATACTAACGTTTTTGTTATTATTTAACGACTAATATTATGTAAATTTACAAAATTTTACACACGTATTTATGGACATTTTAACTACTAAATGACACATTCGTTAAGAGAAAAACTTTTTTTTTCACTAAGTTACAACTAATAAAGTACGAAATTCTGGAAACAAAAATAGTCGTAACTTTCGGAATAAGTTTTTTCTATGTAAATAATCAAATATCGTGGTTATTAAATTATCAAAAGTTGCTCGATACGGTCTTAGTGTAACGCAATATTAAAGAAATTATATATTTCTAATATTATAAAAGTAGTTCAGTTATATGTACAAATGAAAAAAACGGCAATTTCATATGTAAAGACCTATTATTTCAATCGAGTCGATGTTGTACTTTTGTATGGAACAGCTGATTTTTTTTTCGCGATTCCGTGGTTCTCCCCATGGTAAAAAATGTTCGTATTGATGGATACTATCATCCCCTAAAATATTTTTACTAATTAAAATTTAGGGCGAGTTTCATCACTGATATTTAAACGTGATTATCGCTAAACGTGTTTAATACTTAGTTCTGCCTCTGTCATCTGTTTGAATGTGACAGGTACAGAAATACGTTTTAAACACGTTTAGCGTTAATCACGTTTAAGTATCAGTGGTAAAAGTCGCCCTTAGTTGTGTATGTCTATCTAACTATTTCATTCGGTCATATGAAGTAGCTCTCCCGGTCTTATGAATCGTACATGTGTTATCAATCAGCGTATAACGCCGGCGTTTTTGAACGGCGTGCTTTATTACTAGAACAGACAGTCGTAAAGCTCCGATGAGAGTTTATTGAAACCACGTTTGGTACGTCGAGCATGGAAGCGGTCGCTTTTAATTAGGAGAAAGGATGCAGCGGCAGGAAGACTTTATGAAATTTTATTTTTGACGCTTTAAAGAAAAAACATGAGACAATTTTTTTTTATAACTTTAAATATCATCAGATTTTCAGATTCAGAGTTGTTGTCACTCATTTATGACTATCTGGGCAAATAATTGTTTAGCTGATTTTTCTTGCTGTCCAAATATTTAAAATTATTTTCGTTTAATTATTTGCCCTGAGAGACGATCGCAGGAACGTATCGTCATTTTCTTTAATTTTATATTTTTGTGTATTCAAAACTACTTTTTACAGATACAGAGTTACATAGGTACTCAGTGTTCACCATCAATTAATACCAGTGTACTATCGGATGAAGTGCTCAGGGTTTAGGTACCAAAAAAGGTACTAAAGTACTATTACTAAAATAAATGTTAAAATTTCACATAACTATTTCCTTAATGTTTGTTCTGTGTTTCATTGTGTGCAAATGAAGTATTATCTATCTATTTATTATTTGGGTGATTGATACCTACTCAAGTAGGTACTCAATTGAAACGCGTCTTATTCACTAAAAAAAATATTTAGCAGGCATCTTGATATTTCTAGACACTTTTTCCATCTTTAGCCACCATTACGAAGCTTACCAAAAATTTTATTCTTCCAAATTTCCTACGTCTAAAATGGAAGTTATTCATTGTTTGCACGCAGTGTCGCCCACACTTCCATGCCATTAGTGAAAGTAAATTCAGTTTTCTCTAGATTCTTTTCGGGAAAGGGTTGCTGGTTTATTTTCCTAAGCTTTTAAGAACGCGATGCCATAATGTGTTTTGTTACAACATAATTCTTTCGCAGATTTGTCTGGCCGGGATGGTTATTATTATGAGTTTCTTGGCACCTGTATACATGTGCCTAACTATAACATGATTTTATAGTTATTTCTTAGTTGTTATTTCGTTTTCATAATATTAATTATAGGGACTACAAAAAAGAAGTATTTAGTACACCAAATGAGATGATACTTGGACTCAAGTTTTTTTTTTAGCATTTTGAATGCAAACATTAAAAATCATAAGTTTTGTTTTCTAACTCAATTATATTTAGATCAATCTGGTGTTCAGTTTTACACAGAAAATCAAAATTTGTTACCTTTTTGAGCCTAAGAGTGTGCTGCATTTTATCAGCTGCTAACATTTAGCTGAGGTCAAATATAACATCACACAACCCTACAGTTGTACGTTTGTGTACCTCCGCCTTCTTTGCTGTCATCTATATAAAGTACAAATCTACAACTCAAAGGTATATTCAGAGAATTAATACAAACACAAATTGTTTCGAACGCAAACAAAACCCAACTTGTAACAGTAGAAAAGAGCAAACCTTCAGGCAGGTGAGCGACCGGGCCTTAGGAAAGCTTACCAAATATTTACAAGTTCCTCAAGTGGCTTAAAACAAATTCTCCAATAATCTTGGCGCGACTTTGCGCCTCTGTTTGCACGAATTTCGCTACCAGAATACTCCCCTTCTGTATTTTTGTGGGCCTCCACTCAATTCGTGTTTGATTTCGCTAAACATAAAGCGTTTGTAAATATTCGGTAAAGCAGTATCGGGTTACGCGAATCTTGTTACGCCCTCAGCTTTTATGGAATTTCGATAATATTCTTCGTTGTTTCAATATAATTAAGTATTTTCTTATAATTATGTTTTAGTCTATTAATTTGAAGTCTGGACATCAATGGAGTTTGTAACTTTGTTAAATTACTCTAGTACCATTAAAACTGATTAGGTATTCATAATTTTATGAATAAATAAATAAATAAATAAATAAATATTTTCTTACAATCACACCAATCATCTAAGCCCGTAAACTGTGTCTACGTGAACTAGATAACGTATAAATATATACTTATATACTTTTTGTTTGTAAATATATACACCCATTTAGACCCAAATACAAAGTAGAAGCAGAATTTTGAAAAAAACTTTATAAACATAATTATTAGGGGCTAGTAAGACATTATAGAAGAAAAAAATAAAAATATTATTTTTTCTTATATATATATAAAAACACCGTCCTCAATTGGGGCCATTGGGCTTAAGTGTGGTATTTTCTTTAAATAACCTTTTTCAATACACAAAGTTTTAACACTTTTTTAGATTGCCAGCGTGCTTTATTATGGCACTTGAAGCATCGCAGCTGACTCTGCAGCTTTTGGGGAAAGTGTCCAACACCATCTAAGCTCATATTTGGCACCGCTGAAGATGGTTTTCGACGTCTGTCATGGGGTCTTTTAGGTTATTTAGCTGCTGAAGACAAACAAGTCCACCTGCAGTTTCAGCGAAGTATTGCCAACACCATCTAAGCTCATGCTTGGTACCACTAAAGGTGGTTTTCGACATCTTTCATCGGGTTTTTCAGGTTCTGCATTCCTCAAATACAGTCACGCAATACATCGCTGAAACTGCAGGTGGACTTGTTTGTCTTCAGCAGCGAGGATGTGGAGACGGACGACAAGCATTAGCTACTGCTAAGTCAAGCATGTAAGTGAACTCCCGTTCACTTACATGCTTGACTTAAAAATAGTGGTGGGTCCCCCCACCACTATTTTTTCCCTCGTATAGCTGTTCTATACACGGCAATCGACTAGTCTGCCTGATCAACTCCGTCCATTCTGAATGGGAATGAATGCTTGACTTAGCAGTAGCTAATGCTTGGCATCTCCATACTCTCATTGCGGAAGACAAACAAGTCCAGCTGCAGTTTCGGTGAAGTATCGCCCGACTGTATTTGAGGAATGCGGAACCTAAAAGACCCCATGACAGACGTCGAAAACTATCTTCAGCGATGCCAAGTATGAGCTTAGATGGTGTTGGACACTTTCCCCAAAAGCTGCAGAGTCAGTTGCGATGTATCAAGTGCCAAAAAGCACGCTGGCAATGTAAAAAGTGTGTCAAAACTTTCGAATTTCAAATACTTGGGTCTGGAGGAAGTACCACTAGGTCATAGTTCACATCAGGATCATCCTTTCCACACAATATATTTTACTATTAACCGCTTCTTCTAGTCCCCTATACTCAATTGCAAAATTGAACTGTCTTTTCGTCGTTTTTTACACCAAAGTTATATCTGCAATAATATTAAAAAAATACTATGAATCAGCCCATTGGACCCATTTGGGGACACTTTACAAAAATACCAATAATTATATCAATGTTTGTAAAATATTTCACCGATTGGCATTATAGACTACTAGATACTATGAACAAGTAAATTATAAAGCAATATATAGTATATGCTAATGCAGTCTTAAAAAAATATCTCTTACGTTTAACCGAAAATCTATATGGCTGAAGAAGTACATAAACAACTATTATTGACTAATTTGGTCACTAATTTTAGTACCTGTTATTTTTAAAACAACATCACATGTCTTAGCTCCACAAATTCGCTTTTAAGCAAAAGATATTAATAAAATATAAAAAATGTGGGTTCCTGAATAACTGGCCCCAAATGGGGCCAGCGGGCTTAAATGGGTTATACATAGGAAACACCCAGACCAAGACAAATAGACATGTTCATGCATACAAATATTTGTCTTGTTCGGGAATCGAACCCGAGACCTCTGGCGCAGAAGGCAGTTAGTTTAGTTTAGTTTACCCCTGCGCCAAACCGATCGTTTAAATGTTTTATTTAAAATTGGTATCGTTTCAAATTGTATCTAATAACACTTTAAGTGTAAGTGTTGGTATATTTATAGACTGTTGTTGTAAATAACGCATTTTTCAATATTTTTTGTGAAGGAAAGACCCTTGATGATTTTGACAGCTACTACCGACGAATGTTTACATCGTCACCGCAGTATCATTAGTCGTCGATCTGTTACTCCCGCGCATCTGTTCAACGAATACAAATATCCACAAAGACGTTATTTTAAACTTGATATTTTGTAAACCTTATGTATTAGTTCATAGAATGCAAATTACTTTAAGAGCTCAATACATTTTCTCAAAATGTGCTTTAAATAATTGAAATTTATGAATCACCAAGAATTTAGGTAATTACTTATTTATAAAAGCATAACCAACAGTCATATCGCTTACACGTATATGCCAGTCATAAAAAGTGTATAGTGTCATCATTAAAAAAGAAATTCAATTAGATTAAAACTTTTATGACTTTAACGGTACGAATAGATTCAAAGTAAAAGTAACATTAATTTAAGGTTATTTGTACGAAGCAGTTGTTTATTAAAAGAAAAATGTCGACTCCAGCCTCTTTATTGAAATTGAAACAATAAATCCTCTTTGGAAGACAATATTAAAATCACAACGTTTCAGAGACAAAAGAAGTGCGACGCGAACGCGAGAAGTATCAAACGCAATAAATAATTCCCTCAGCTCGACAAATGAGGTCATGTGTTTCTCTTTTACGTTTTTTTATGGCTTCCCGCGGGATCATGTGTCTTCTATTTCCGTTTCAAAGTATCGGCCGAACGATTTGCTCTCTCAAATTTGGAACATGTTCGCTGTTTAGTAATATTGCGCCTCTGGGATCATTAAATTCTTGAGGCGAAGGCAGATGTCAACTTTGCCACATCTGGTTGCCTTTAGTGGTTGTAATCATTTTAACATGTCAATGTTACTAATATCGATGTCTGAAGTTTTCAATTAGTGCAACTGTGAAAGTGGGGCAGGATGCATACATATACGTATGTATAAATTGGCTCTAATTCAATTAGCACTTGCTGAAAACACATTTTTCTTTACTGTACATATTTTGGGTCTGTTTTAGGTTAGTCACTGTGTAAACTATGTCAAGTAAGTTTTCGCTGGTTTTGAAATGAGTGCAAAAGGCGGTGGCTCTTTTACCATAGTTTTGACAGAGTACTTCGGCCTCAAAGCCACATTAGAGCATAGACGAGAAACAATCAAAGCCAACCTTGGTAGTTTTACGACTGCAGTCGCTTTGTGTGCAATAAACAGTTCGGCAACAAGTGTTGCTTTTGAAGGATTGTGGTTAACGCACGTGCCATTCAAATAGTTGCTTTATAGTTTACGAACGTGCTTTATGCGTATTTTATTATCATTGAGGACTGTAACTTTTGATTAATGAACGCTTATAAAACTATAAAGGCAAATAAAGTATTGTTAAATAACGCTTATTCTTCTTAATATTTAGATGCATAGTTAAAATAAATGTCCCGCATTTATTTTGTTCATAATTTGTTGCTTATGAACATATGGAATGATACTTCTAACTATAGGACTATAATTTCAATAAGAATTCTTGAACTACGAGATAAAACCTCTGGCGTGTCATCCTTTGCCTTATTGGTGCTTCAATTTTTTAAACTAAAATAAAAGTATTATGAGAAAATAGTTTGGATGGCATTCGCATAAATGAATCAATTCCGATTAATGCTACCACGGGCTAACTGTCTATGTTAGGTCTTTTAATGAATGATGATTTATTTATTGAATCTAACAATATTGTAAAAACTCCTTAACACTACATATACCGTTCACAAGTATTGTAAATAAGAATCTAAATTGAATAAACAAATTTGAATCTTTGAATCTTGAATCTATACCTCTCTCAAACTGTTTTTAACAGGACTGCATATCGGTATTCATTGTCTATCTGCCTATCTGCAAGTGGGTACACAATACCTAGTCTAGGTGTTTTGTCACCATGGCCATACGGTGCGGCGTCTTATTCATATCAATTTATTGTACTTGTATACAAAGGTGTAACATTTTTTTTAAGTCACAAACAAGAGCCCTGGGTGCATACCATCAACTTTAAGACAGCGATACAAAAATAGCGCGATGCAGAATAGGTTCCAAAAATGAATTGCTTTCTTTCGTACCATGACCTTCTAAAAACTGGGTCGCAAATGAATTGCTAAATGTGAATGACCGAACGATTTGTGTCCTTATTTCTTCTACCCGTCTCTTTCACTCGATTCTGTCATGCCAGGAGAGTGAAAGGGACGGGTATAACCTGCAGGTGACATGTTAGCTTGGCCAAGTTATACGTCAACTAAGAGTTGATGACAGCTCAGCGGCTGTGAAATGTCATTGAATGATCACTGAATCGCTGTCATTGATATTAAGCTGTCGTGGTACGAATAAGCGAAGCAGATCAGTTTAGGTTCCTAAACAAAACCGCAATAAGAGTTGATGGTAGGCACCCTATAAGGGCATGGCAAAACCGTGAAGAGTACGTCAGGCCTGTGGGTTATATTTTGACGACTTCCGTGGCTGAATTGTTTATTATACACCGGTTTTAATTTGCCGCTATCTCTGGAGTATCGGGTTCGATTCTCAATCGGGAAAAAGAACTTTTTAATACAGTTGCTCAAAAAGTGGCGTATTGCAGGGACGTATAGCGTTCGGGATGTGGGCTATTACACACTCGAACTTTTTCTTTACCTTTCCCGAACTCGTGCGTTTTCTTTCCCAACTGTCAAAATATTGTCTATTAAAAAGAAAAAACCAACCACGAAGTTTTTACAAAAAAAAAACATAGAAGTTTTTATGATTCATGCAAATATTTCTAAAAAGAAGCTACTAATTTGTTTCAATATCAGATTTAAAAGTAATTTTAATTATACATTAAATTAATATTAGTATCGGCCAAATTAAATTTATGAATATAAAAAATACATAAAATTGGCTGTATGAGCACAGATTACTAAATATGGTATGACGTGCACTATTTACCATAGTATCTGCTTATAGGAGTTTGCGCAAGTAAGTGAAAAGAAAATGAGGGACCTTATTTCTTAATTTTCTAAATTAGTTTTTTCTGGTTTTTATTGTGGTAGGTACTTAGTATGGTGGAATTAGTGCAATAATGTGGCTTTAATGGAAAACGATGTGGTAAAAGAGAGAAATAAGGAAAGGCGCTCCTGTAGGATTCGGATTGCTTTTGTTAGGTTTCATTTCATTTCATCTCATTTAATTTAATTTTCATTTCATATCAATAAAAAAAATCTACTGAAGCCTTGGCTGTATGATCATAGTTTCCTTTGCCAACCCAGAATGGGTGAAGAAAACAAAAAAAAGTCTCTGCTTATATTCTTTTACGATTAGTTAGTTGAGTTTATTGTGTTTTATTATTTTATTAAATTGCTTAATGTTTTCGCAACTGTATTAAAAATAGTTGTTCAGTACACGTGCGGAACCGTCATTGCAACTTGTTCCGACTGTCAACCCTCACCTTCGGCTGCGCCTCGGCTCGGGTAGACATTTGTCGGAACTCTTTGCAATGACAGGCTTTCCGCACTTGTAATGAAATCTACTATTTCAATATTTCCTCGGTTCTGGGTATATGTGGTAATAGAATAGAATAGAATAGAATATTTATTAATTGCATTTCATGTGGTACATTTGAGATCTTACACTAAGTTTTGGTTCATACACATGAGCCCTGTAAGGACATAACAATTATTACATTATTTAATATTTAATTGTAAAGAAATACTTAATTGTAAAGAAATTAAAATTATATTCAAACTAAAAATAAAATATTGTCTCTAAAATATAAATATACAAAACAAAAACAGTAACATAACATTAGATATTAAAATTATATTATGACGTTCCTATTATAAGTATATTAAATTATGTATTATCATTATTATTATCAATTATCATATTATAATATTATTGCATAGGTTTATAAAATTCGTTAAGTTTATAATAACATTTATCAATTAAGTAATTATTTAGACATTTTTCAAATTTATTGTAGTTTTCAAGATCTCTAATATAATTTGATAGACTATTGTAGAGTTTTATCGCCATTGAGTAAGGTCCTGAACCAATTAATGTCATGCTAGTCTTAGGGAGAACAAACTTATTTCTCTTCCTTAAAGTCATTGCTCCAGTGTAGTTATCGTCGCTTGTGACAAATAAGTTTAAGTTATTTCTCACTAGCTTACATGTTTCAAGTATGTACAAGGATGTTACAGTAAGAATATTAAACTTTAAAAAAAAAATGGTTTACAGCTTGTCATCTGATCTATATTGGCCAGTATTCTGATGCATTTTTTTGTAAGGTCAGTAACTTATGGACATCTGTGCTATTGCCCCACAATGGTATGCCGTAGCGTAACCACGATTGAGCATATGCCAGATACGCTATTCTTGCAGTATTCGTATCTGTGGTTCTCCTTAGGTCATTCAATGCGTAGATGAAACTGCATAGTTTGTTACCTATGTACTCAATGTGATACTACCAATGTAAGTTGCTATCTATTTTAACACCGAGTAGTGTAGCACCGTCCACTTTATCGATCCTATTGCCGTTGATGGTAAAGTTAAATTCTAATTTTTGCTTCTGATATGGTTTAAATAATACCCGTCGTTGTTTCTAATTTCCATAATACTAGTGCTTAGGCTACCTACTATAGTTTGATATTGGAACAATGTATGTGAAGGTGTCTATTATTTATGTATGTTTATGTTTATATTTGGATTTCTTTTTTTTCTGCTTATCCTATAAATATTTCGGTAGGTACTCCAAACAAAAACACACGTGTGTCGCTATATGAACAATATGATTTTATTTTACTCGAACATTTATTTTGTTTTTACTACTCCTGAACACATCCCTCACTCATAAAAGTGCCAGAGGGCTAACAGCCGTCAAGTTTAAAATACGTAGGCAGTGTATCATTTAAGAACGCGTAAAATATGTACTTGCGATGTGAGTATATTGGAAGCTACATCAGCCGTCAGGAACATGAAGAGTCATAAAATTTGCCAACTTCACACAAAGACTCATAAATCCGTTTACGTACAAATAAAGTCAATAGACCGTCAATGGGATATGAGTCATAACCTAATATATTGTTGCTATGAATAGAGGGAATTTCAAGTTGTTTCAGCTTTACTAGTTAGATAAATTCTACTGGAAATTAACACAAAATAATGCCGTTAATAATACAGTAATGTTTTTTATTTGTGACATCAATTTTTCATATTTCACCCATTTAAATTCCTAAGAAATACATTTTGTGTAAGTGACAAAATTAGTACCTAGTCTAAATATTTCGATCAAGAGTACTATTGTCTAAATATTAATTTATAAGTAAAGACTTAACAGATTTTTTTTCTATCTAAAGAATTTAAAGATTAAAAAACCGTTCAGTAGTGAAATAATTGTAAATAACATTCCGATCTTAAATTATTTACTCCTTTTTTTAGTTTAATCGTACCGTTACTTGTAAAATATTTTCAAATTAAACGTACAGAAACTGTTTATTTCAATTTCAAAGTTATCTTAATAATATGTCACTACATCTACCGATGTATACTTACTACAACCTACAGTATCACATTCTATTATAACACCTACAAAAGAATTCTTTTATAGAACTCTAGACGTCAATGCCAGTGTTAAGCAACACAGCACAATTAGATTTCCTTGAAAAGATTTGTTCTAAGAATTCAAAGTCACTATGCTCTTAGATCAATAATCGTTTGGTTAACATTACGACCTACTGAAACGTTTCATTTCATAACAGGCCAGCTATAACATAAAGTGGTGTGAATGACAGAATTATGACTCCTGCTGAGATGATGTTCCTTTCTGTGAACCACTCCTTAAGGCGTGGTCAGTTATTACTATTTAACCGAATGTTATAGACGAAATAATATTAAATAACAGTTAACGTTATTGCAAATAGAGTTAATAAACATAACGAGAAACACGTGCGTTTAAAATTTCATGCACACATTTTTTATTATAATGCTAATTTTAGGAAATTATTTTCCTTTTTTTTGCAATAACAATGTATTTTTTATTATTGGAAATATTGAAAATGAAGTAAAAAAATCGACCTGTCTCACAACTAGCTCCGTTGAGATTGAGGCCTGTATTCTAGAACGACGCTCAAGTGGAGATCACTCTTCTCAAGTATAGTTAGCAAGGGATGAATAATTCGTTGCATGTATTTGCAATAGATTTGGCGCAGGGGTAGGCTACCCACCTTCTGCGCCAGTGGTCTCGGGTTCGATTCCCGTACATGACAAATATTTGTGTGCATGAACATGTCTATTTGTCTTGGTCTGGGTGTTAACTATGTAAATTAAGTATGTATTTACAAACAAAAAGTATTTAAGTATATATTTATCTGTTATCTAATTTAAGTTTAATCAATAAGTTTCTTAATGAAATGGGGTGGGCTTAGATAATTGGTGTGTAAGAAGTTATTTATTTATTTTATTATTTATTTATTTTATATACTTGAGAAGAGATCTCAACTTAAGTGTCGTTCTAGAATACGGGGCTGAGACTCAAACCCACGACCTTTCACTATCGGGCTAACGCTTTTCGGAGAGCATAACTACGTTCGAGTCCCATCGTAGCTAGTTGTGAGATGAGGCGATTTTTTGAAATACTTCATTTTAAAGTAAATGAAAATACTTACCTAGTGAAAATAAAATATTTTCAAAAGGAAAAAAAACCTTCCTGATAAGTCGCTGGGAAACATCTCATATATTTTAATATGGATGGGTATCAGACTTTTTATAGATAGAATCAAATTCAAGTACCAATTTAATTCTTGTGAATGTAAAACCGCAAGTCTCTACATATTGCGGTCGCTACATTATTTATAATTTATTATTATAAAATATTTGAAAGTGTGTTTGTTTGTTTGTATGTTTGTCCTTCTTTCACGTCAAAATGGAGCAACCGATCGACGTGATTTTTGGTTGGAGAGATAGGCTACTTTTCATCCCGGAAAAATATGACATTCCCACGGGATAACGTCGTGTAGTCCACGCAGGCGAAGCCGCGGACGGAAGGCTAATAAATTAGTATACTGATATGAAAACTTACAATTTACAACAAACTTATACAACCTCTAACATAAAAGTCCAATAGTAAAAGTTAATTACCTTTATTCGAACATTCCGCTTCCAAATGCAAGGAACTAAAATAACCAATTCAATTTGTACGATACCTAGATGGTTTACCAGCCAAAAGAGAGTTGTCACTAAAACAACCTAAGCTCAAAGTCCAACTATTTATTCAGCGAAACTACTGAAACCTCGCTGGAATTGTAGGCAGCAATTCGCATTCTTGATTTTAGCTTGGTTTCAACTTTATATCTTTTTTATAGCGCTGAGTACTCCGAGTGTCTTACATAAAGAAGTGGAGCGGGTACACGGTGGATGAGATGAGAAGGTCGCGTACAACGCCAATCAAAACAGCATCTGTAAATGAAATATTTTGAAAGTGCATTTTATAATAAAAAATACCATGTCAGGAAATATAATAATATGATTGAAGTAGATCAATCTACATGTTGATTTCTTATGGATAGTAATTCTACAGCTTAGGATATAGTTTCGTATAAAAGGTAAAATTATTTTACACTAGCGGTTTTCCGCGGTTTTACCCGTGGCACCCGTTCCCGTAGGAACAATTTAATATAATATATCATATGTTACTCAGGAAGAAATTAGTAGTAAATGAATTTTTTAATTCGGTTTTTTATTTTATTCCTTACAGTTAGAAACTAAAAAACGAACAAAATATCTAACTTTTCCCCTTTCATATAAATAAGTATAGACAATGTATATCGGGTAAAACAACTGATTGGTTGTAACGAGCACTCTGAATATTATGAACACTCATCTAAGCATAAGTCCACTATTATAAATTTTAATAAAAAGTGTGCAACAGTTAGTATGTGTGTACACAGTAACTTACAATTTAAACGACATTCATAGAGTTTATGGTGCTTATTTTTGAATGGATAACATCAGTAGTTTGTATTTTTATTAGGTTTTAAAATGGTTGAAAAATGGAAAATGAAGTATTTAGAAAAAATCGACCCGTCTCACAACCAGCTCTGATGGGACTCGAACCCACGACCTTTCGCTATCCGGGCGACTGTAAAAATTGCATTGTGAATTCAAAAAAGTAAAAATTTAAATAACTAGGTTTCAAAAGTTGAAATCTCACTTTAAACAAAATCCCCGTTATTCCAATATTTCGTACTCTAGAGACACCAAAGTGTTATTCTTGCATATACTGAATAGTGTATTCCCTAAGCTAGTTGCAGCAAAAGAGTTTTGTAAAACAAGGAGTATAGTTTTACGGACGCTGGCAACAAATGGAAGAGGAATAAAAATAATAAAAAAAGAATGGATATGCCCCGTTTAAGGCCACTGAGGCTAGAGATGATGAATATTGCAAATAGCTTGTTCTTGGCCAGTAAGACTTGTTTGGTGGAAAATAAAACTATGTAGAGGATTTGGCTAGCATTGTAAATGGATGGTTGTTCGTTTTATTTCTACTGTATACGGACGAAGAATTGAGGCTGTTTTAAGACAAAGTAAGTAGGTACACATCTTTTAGAATGTTACAAAATATATACAGGGTGTTAGGGGCACCGTTGCAAAAACTTTAACCATGGCTTCAGGTACTTATGCTGAACAACGCACAGCAAGATTTTTTGTCGGAAATAAAAAAAACATTTCGACTCTCCATACAAAATGTCCCGATAAGTTGCTAAATTTGTATGAAAAGTCCAATTTTTTTTTTCATTTCCGACCAAAAATTCTTGCTGTAAGTTGTTCAGCATGATAGTCTGAAGCCATGGTTAAATTTTTTGCAAGGCCCTAACACCCTGTATTTAGCAATTACTTTCTAAAAGAAAATAAAGTATCAAAAATGTTCGATAACGTTCTTGAAAATAATCTTTTAATCAACGTTAAAACTAAATAAGTTAAAATATAGTTTGAACTATAACGAGATCATAACAAGTTTTTCTTGCGAACCGGCCAACTGACAGACGTGTGTGTTTACAAACCGTTTCGTAATAATTAATGGCTCATTTTGTCAAATGTAGTGCTGCGTTGATATAATATTCTTTGGTCACAGTAAAACAGATCGCAGTAGCTTAATGCCTTAACGAATTATGGAAATAATAGATTGTTTTGAATAAATTTTAGTGATACTTCCCATTCAAAATTTAGTAGACAAACATTGGAACATAAAGGTAAGGTTACTAAGAGCTCTATCTACTGGCAACAAGTAGGAACAAAAATGGGCCAAGTGCGATACGAGCTCGCTCATGAAGGGTTCCGTACCCACGTAACATATCGATTACATACACCTAGCCAAAATATCACTACCATTTATCACCAGCAAAAAACTTTGTTTTTTATAGTGTTTGTATGAATTACAAAGTTAAATTAGCGGGTTTAGAAAATGTGTTATATCTCAAAAACTTTTTTTTTTGTTTTTTTTTTATCTACTACGGGGTAGCACTGCTGACTTAATCTCGGTCGAACCAATTTTCGTCATAAGTGTTTATTGAGGTGTAGCATATATTTATTTTAGAATTTTCTCTCTCTATCTTTAAAAGTTAGAGGGGGGGAGGGGGGGTACATTTACCACTTTGGAAGTGTCTATCTTCCAAAATATTGACTATGAGAAAAAATTATTTAAGAAGCCTTTTTGTTATAAGACCGATAGACTATAACTACAGGTCTTTGCCATAGACATACTTAGCAATTTAACCCATCAAACCCCGCCATTTTCAAAGAGATTACATGAATGACGCGATTTTTTATATAAATATTTAAAAAAAATCCGTTCAATTTTCAGTTTCTGATATTCGTTAGCTCGGCCCGATAGGACTGCTATGGAATTGCGTAAAGTCAATCGTATTCATTTGACAGTTCATATTGTATCATAATAAATGTCATTCCATACAAATTGCAGCCGATTGAATACGATATGAACTGTCAAATTAATACGATTACCTTACGCTATTGCCCCCCTGGTTGGGGTTTAAGTGGTTACAGAAGGTACAGGTTACAGGTAAAAAGAAGTTCGCCCTAAAGTTGACTTATCCTACTGCTATCCCCTTAAACTGTACCACGTCCAGTTTCTTATGAATCACACCAATGAATCAACCCATCCAAGATTACGTGATAAATCGGTTCGCAGCTCATATAAACGGTTTACTCTCGCGGATTAGCCGTGAGACATGAATAAGTAGCCGGTGTCGTTTTGTCTGAGCCGATGTCGTTAAAATGTGTGTCGTCAAATGATTAAACGTCACGTCTTTCTCTAATGCAATGGATGGCTGCGGTAACGTAATATTTTAATTCGCGCGGTGGGGTTGGGTTTATACATGTGAGAAATATGAATGAATTAATTATTGGTTATTTTTTTAAGTGAAAACTTCTTTAGCGGCGTTGCGTTGTGCACTTTTGTGATGGGTAAAAAATGTTAAACTCGCGTCAGGATCACGTGACCGTCAGATCGTAAGACGGACACGTGACCTGATCGAAAATAATAATATGTTGGGCTTTCTTACATAAATATTCTTTGACGTGTGTTTTTATTAGATGATTATCACTTATATATCAAACCATCACTTACATGTTAACGGTGTATAAATATAAATATACAATAAAAAAACTGCCATTATGCCTACTTAAGACCAGTTAATTTATAGCATTTCAAGACGATACTATATTAAGGAAAAGTGGGAAAAAACGCTTAATGCCTTTAAATTTAAGTGTCCAAATTTTGTGAAAAGACTGTTATTAAGAGTGGGCATAAATTCAACATTAATTACGAGCAGGATTACATAAACCAAAACATCGAAGCTGAAATCTGGCGATACCGAACATACCTTAACTGCCGAAACGACCATAAAACCGACAAATTTGTGTGCGAGACACAATAAATTAAATTCATTAAAACTTGGCGACACAAGGCTGTCAATCGAAAATAAACTTTAAGATCATAGTCAGAATGATCATTACTTGCTTACTTTTTTCTCGTGTGATTTCAGGCGGGATTTCTTTTATGCTGCCCAGTTATTTTCAACTTTAGTGAGGTATTAATGAAAGTAAACTTTTTAGTCCCGAGACTCGTCGAGTAGCGATCGTGTTTTATTTTGTTCTCCGTATCGCATTCAGGAGACTCGGCCGATTTATTGCGATACGCCGACACTTGTCGATGTCGACGAAAAGCTTAATTTGAGTCATTAACTTGTCACTCTAGTGAGTGTCTGTGGTCTTGGTTGGCAGAAATAAGTTTGTGGTGAACTTTAATTATATACTGCATGTGTAGGTACTGTTATTATATATGAAACGGTGATCATAACTTAGAGCGTCATAAAAATACCTAACTTGATTCATAACTTTTTTTTTCTTTTCTATGCGACTCTACAGAATGTTGTTTCTGTATCTAAAACTAAATGTAGAGACCTGGTTTTGTTATATTTACGCAAGTGGGCAGGCGACGACTTTTTGTCAGCTGTTAATGAAGATTTGTAACTGTCCGCTGGCTTTAGTGTGGTCCACGACAGATCACTAAACACATTCCCATCTTCACATCGAACTTAAAAAGAGAACGAAGCCCATATAATTTATATCTCGCTTTGAACCGAAGTTCAAACTATTTTCGTTTTATAAACACGTGTTCGCAATGGTGTTTACGTATTTATAAAGAGATTTAATTTTATAAAGACGTACGTAGCAACATTCATCAAGTGGAGACAGGCGGGCGTCAAGGCGAACGAATTAATATAAGGTTCGCCCCTTAGCATTAAAGTTTAATGGGAAACTAACAAGCGTAAACAAAAACAAACAAAACACAAGCGCCTCGGGCGGTTGCGAACTCCACTCGATAGTGCACCTGCGATAACAGATCTCTGCTTAATTTAATATTAAAAGCGAAAAACTTTTCAATTTCCCTCCTTATTACCTTCCGCTCGCTAAACTTGGAAACTTCCATTTTGTTCTGGAAACTTGGGCCTGTATGCGCGTGACACGGCTTGTGTCACGGGTTTTTGGGGTGGGAAAAAAATTAGTCGGCCATCAGTGCGTAATTGAAGTGTCAAAAGTTGTCTGATTTTACTTGCAAAACGCGTGGCGATATGAAATTTTTCGCGCTCCGAGATCGTTGGTGGAAAAAGAGAATTCGATATGAGGAGTGTGCAATCAGCACTGGCCTACATTCCTGGAGCGTTATTCCGCTTGTGATCTGATACGACGGAGCTCCGGAGGTATTTTGATTCCACAGCGTTGATTGGAGTAATTAAGGTTTAATTAGGAACTCCTATTTGACTTACGATTTACATTTTAAATTAAATATGTGCGATGTGTGCTGCTATAATGTTGCATTAGAAAAGTATGTAGTGAACTTCTTAATAAAAAACGCCATTTTATCTATGTCTATACTTATTAGTCTATACTTATTTTCCTCTTTATAATATTTTATAAAGAGGAAAAATTTGATTGTTTGTTTGTTTGTTTGCATCGAATAGGCTCCGAAACTAGGTACTGGACCGATTTAGAAAATTCTTTCACCATTAGAAAGCTACATTCTTCCCGAGTGACATAGGCTATATTTTATCCCGATATTCCCACGGGAACGGGTACCACGCGGGTGAAACCGCGAGGATCCGCTAGTACTTAATATTCTATGTTATTTTGTATGTTCACTGAATGGTATGTGTTATGTTTTTTTTGTAATAACTTTGTTCATGGCACGATTGTATCTTGTTATGTGTTAATTTTTAATTGGCTTGCATGTTTCCATATAATAAATAAGTACTTATATCAAAGATTTACCGAATAAAAAAATCAAAACCTAAAAATAGTAGTAACCTAAGATTAGGAAATAAAGAGAGAGAGAAATAGTCTCGAAAAATATATCAAGTGAGAAATACTTATAAAGTAGTTTTGCGACTAAACGCATTCAGTTATTTTTTCGCAGCTCTGAGTTCAGTCTAAAGGCATCTTTATTTGCCAATACGTCCTCACCGCGACGCACCCAAAATAGCTAATCGCACTTCCTCGTCCCAAACAATGTTATATACAAAACTCGCAACCAAAACTTCAAACTGTGACTAATTAAAGTTCATTCACACGTCTCAAACGTGGCCAATTATAGGAAAAAAAATCGGCAAGTGCTAAAGAAGTATGGCCGTAACGATGTCATTACCGATACCCTAACAAGGTAAAGTTGGTCGAGTATAATTGCCAAACAAACACACATGGTAATGAACGCTTTGTGGTTGCCGTGTGAACATTATTGAAATAACCAACATTAATACGGAAACTGAAACAATGGCGGGTTATTAAAGTTTGTTTAAATAATTTTGCTTATCAATTCGTCGATAAAAATAATTGGTACCTTAATGGGCGTAGAGGAAGAAACCTTAAAATATCTGTACAGGTACAAGAAGCAATGTGATTCACGTTATGACTTCGTATTTAAGATGAACAAAGAGTTTTTATGATTAAATAACCAACTTTATTAGAATACTGTTACTGGTTTTTATGTTCATAGAATTAATGGCTGCCAATTTTAATTAATAATTTAGTCACAAACTAAAGATCAATAAGGTCAAAACATGGTCCTACCTAATGTAGTAGGATATGAATGACTCACAAACTAGGAAATAACTAACAACTTATGCTCATCACAAAATATCGACACACAGGAGTCGTCATAATGAAGTTGATGTTTTTTTAAAGAAAATAGTTACGAAATGAAATATTTGTACCCTATATAAAGGTAGGCGGTCTTACTAATATCACAATTTCGATAGTTTGGATGCACAGAGTTTGATTTTCGTCTAAAATGGCATATAAGCTACTTTATACTTTCAAATTATCTAATTCCCACAAAATAAAATTGTCCTGATTACGCGCGCTAAGCCGCAAGCGGAAAGCTAGTTATTTTATAAATATCTGTACATACAGATAGGTATTATACTCATTCATAAGCATAAATACGCAGAGATTACACTAACCCCACAAACTCAGCTCACGGGAGCAGCTCACAAAACCATGTTGCAGACTGTAGGCCTTATAAACAGTTTGCTCGGAAAAAAGCATCTCATCAAGAATGCATGTGCCCTCACATTCAGTTGCGAGAGCCTGTTGACTCAGCTCGCAGATGGAACGAGTAACCGTGAATATGCTTCGGAGATTCTGAGCTTTCATTCACGAAAAATTATTATGAAGAAATGTTTACGTATTTTTCTGCCTGACGAGACGCCTTCTTAAGTTAGCATATGTTTACACCATAGAACCTTATCACTTTGAAACGTTCAAACACAGATTAGTTTGCTTGCACAGAACTTATTCATGTGACAGAGTTTTTTGGAAATTCATATGACTGTAAGTATTATTGCAATATTTTACTGAATTTCAGAGTTCTGTCTGCTATAAAATGTTGCATGTTGCATCAATTTATAATTGCATCATTTAGTAAAAGGTTTCAGCTTACTGAACAAGATTTTAATTGATTAGGTTTAAATACCAGTGTTATATAAGATGAGGCTACTTTGTTTTATTTAGTTTTTTTATATATTAATTTAGAACTAGTTGCTTGTGGTACTTATTTTTTAAATAACGATTATTTTAAAAGAATAAGGCATTGACTGTTAAAGTTTATATTTATCATCTGTTTATGTATTTTTTTCTTCCCTTTGTTATATTCTTTTTACTATTTTGAAAGCTATTTTTTAATATCCGTCTAAATGTTTTCTCAATAAAACCATATATTCGACAACCTATTAGACAATAAATTAAATTAATCATTAACTAAGCAAGTCTAAATCTAATTACCAACCTGACAAACATCAAGTAACAATCCCAAGTGTACCTTATTGGACACTTGACACATTCATACCGTACCGTAAACGTGCGATTAGGTCGTAATATTCCCATGTCAACTCGCATAATCACTCGCCCGGAACGGGAGGCTAAACGGAGCACCAAAGGTAATTCTCGGTCCATTGTGCAAGGTTCGTAATAATGCGCAGTGGCAAATATTAGCACAAACCCAGACAGGTCGTAATAGAGAACGAAAAAAACCGTAGACACGGTTTTTGCTTTTTTTGTTGTTTATTCAGTCTGGAAGGGTTTAATTTCGGACTTTATAATGATGTATGGAATTGGGGTAATAAAATTTAAAGAAGCTAATATTTGTTCATAAACGGAAGATGAAGGGTTGATCTTGAAAGAGCTAAATATAAACTTACAAATTGCGTGGACGCTAGAAAAGTTGTGGAAAATACACTACTTTTAATTACTGTCAAAATTATAGATTAACTTGTGGCTTCCCGCGTTTTCACCCGCGTGATCTATCGGTACTTATAGAATAAAGCTGGAATAAAGTAGTTTTTTTTTAAATCGGTCCAGTGGTTTTTGAGTTCATCTTTTACAAACATACAAACAAAAAGTAAAATCTTTTGTCTTGATAATGTGAGTAAATACTTAAAGATTTAAATATTTTGTTAATAAAACCTCTGGCATTAGTACTGTTAAGGTAGCCGTTAAAAATAAAATAAAATAAAATATACCTAAACGTTATCTAAGAAATAAATAGATAGCAAATTGACATCAATTAAATTGTAATGGGCTGTTCACCAGAAATAAAACATGAAACTTCAACAAAATAATTGACTATTCCGGATGTCGTCAAGAAAAAAGTAGTATTCCAACTCGTCACAGTAAATCTAATAAGGGTTAATTTATATTTTGTTTCCAAAACAAGCGTTCCCATGCGTTACATTCAAATCCACGAGAATAACGAATTAACATAAAACGAAGTAGACAAATTTGTATGGATTAAGAGATACAGAGATACCATCAATGATATTGATGTTGGTGTCAATGGAGGAAGTTCTGTACACAGTAACTGGAAGCGTGATATCAGTGACAGTTTTAATAAGGTAGTTAAAACAAGCTTGATCTCAATCGATGGACCGCACGATAGCAGGGCTAGGTTAAGTGTAACATTAACTAAAGTTAAAACGTCTACTCTTAAAGCACCTATGCTCAAAACCCCTAAACCACAATACCTAACACTTCAAAATATTTAATATTGCATTATCGATCAAAGAATAAAACATCAAGTTAAATAAATAGCAGCTACATTAACTAATGATTCAAAATATCTTAAGCCTAACTATAAAATGACTTGATTAACAACGTCGATGAGGAAAATATTATAATGGTTTAAAAAGTCGATTTATAATAGAAAATGGGAAGTCTATGTATAAAGTCATTTCTGGCGCTTTGCTCGCCGCTTAGGTTTTGTGGTTTTAGGGGTTTCGAGCATATGCGTTTTCAGAGTACGTTTTAATTTAAGGTAATAAAATACGTAACCCAGGGCAAGCTTTAAAACTTTGACTTTAAAAGCGCCCTTATGTCGGTCTAAATAGCGGTGATTTTCGTAATGCAAGTGTAAGAAATGACGAGTTGTTGACAGTACAATCTAAATGAACCAAAATGATGTTACTTTTACTCATTCCATTACTTTCCATCTTTTGAGAGATAAGATTAGCGTCTTAAGTCAAAGAAGTTGCTATATTTAACAGCTATTCATGGTAGATTATGACTTGTTTACAAAATTATCCGTTAGCTATTTGAAATAAAATCAAGCATTTCTTAATATAACAGAGTCGAATAAGATTGGTCTATTTAATCTGTTTATAAATAATCATTATATTAAAAGTGACAATGAAATGAGATCTGTGCAATATTCCCAATTCCATTTTATGTCTACACAATGTTTTGTATTTCTCATGTGAATCTATTAAACGTCAGTTAGGAACGTGACAATATGCATGAAAATTAAATAACGAGATGTTCTACTCACAACCGCTGTTTAACAGTTAGCATATCATATTATACTGAGTATCAAAATACGTTTTTATTGTAGATATTAAAAAAAGTTTTTATTGGGACTGAATTCTGTTCTGTTATTTACTTTACTCAAAACTTTTAAGATGGTAATGTGTACACAAATGATAGAATGTAATTAACCCCCATAATTCTTATTAGATTATTTTTTACGAAACTTACGTATATACGTAAAAAGCCAACATCTAAAACAATATATCTCAAGTATTACTATGAAACAGGTCTGTGAAAAATTCTCTTGAAAAGCGTAGAGTAAAAACGGTGCCTGTTGTTGGATCTGATGTCATCGCGGATGCTGCAATCCCGACTCATTGTTTAGACAGCGCACTCATCAGATAACGAACGCTGGGAAATGGAGACAGAGTAGCGCTTGTTGGTAAATGTCAAATAATGGGTGCAATTATACAATAGGGTTAGTGTGATTGTTGAGACATTGGAGTGTTAGTTATCTATACTTATATTGTATACTAGTCTTTGCCTGTGGCTGCGCTCACCTGCGATTCGATTCCCAGTTTCACCCCCTTAAAGCTCGAATTTTACACAATTATTTTTTTGCGAACGCCTACGACATAATACCGATCTGTGTGCCAAATTTCAGCTCCATCCGTTCAGTAGTTTGAGCTGTGCATTGATAGATCAGTCAGTCATATTTCGTTTTTATATAAACAGATTAGCGACCTGTCTGTTTATACAGGTTGCCCTGTTTTATACTTAAAGACTTCCTCTTGAATTAAACTAAGTTGATGAAATCGCATTAAAATCTAATGCAAAGTTTGAAAGGTCTAAACGCAAAAATGGCGGGAAGCGACTTATGCCGTGTGAAGGTGCGAGAGCTTTCTATTATTATATTAGAAAATAATCCTACTACGTAAAAAATAAGATAAAGAAATGTTGAGGGTTTTTATAGAGACCTGAAATAAAGTCTAAATAGGTACTACAAAAACATTATTATGTACTTTATAATTTATTCTTAGCTATAGAAAAATAAACTAGGTACAAGTCCTTTTTATCTATTCATAACAAGAATCATAAATAAAAATGCAATTATATTATGTCTGTCCAAATAATTTAGAAAACCACTTGATGAAATGTCAATAACCTTAAAGTTAAAACTGAAAATCTTTGTAACATCACTAAAACAAGTGCTTGAACTATCAACCATAGACAAACAGATACCTAATGAAAGCCCCCATTCAAACAGCGCTCATGTAAACAGGTGCCAATAAACTTACTACCTAATTAGGGTGTCCTAATAAAACTGAGGATGTTACAACAAGAAGTTGGGACATAAAACCCCCTGTTCATGTTATCTCGCTTCCGTAGATGGGAAAAATGTGTTCTGATAATGCGTCTTGGAATTTTCTTCTACTTGTATGTATGTGTATGTATTTTTTTAACTTTGAGTGCTCCGAGAAAACAGGTCGGATGTGTGCTTAGCATATTACATGTAACGTGAGCTTTTCTTACAATTCGGTACCTACTTACAATGAGACTAATAAAGTTGTTGTTTTAAACCGCCTCTGTGTTCTAGAGGTTCACACCACCGGCTTTAGACACAGAGTTACTGAGTTCGATTCCTAGGGGGGTACAAATTTTATCCGGTTTGGTTGGTGATAGGACTTGTTCTTAGTCCGTCTGGCTAGCTACCACCATTTTATCTAAGTCTGTCGTCATAACATTGAGATTTTTATTTTATTTTATTTTATTTGTCAAGGAAACTTCCGCTTGACAGACAAGAGGCTATTTCGTTCAGCATTATTGTGTTCCAGCAGTTAGAGATAAGATAGCCAGTTCCTCATTGATTGAGGATTCTGGGAGTAGTGCGCTTACACCCTCAGCTTTATCATCACTTAACATCAGGTGTAATGAAAGCTAATTGCTACCCCGTTGTGGAAAAAAAACAATTGTATTCAAGTTTATTTCCGTTTTTCGATTTCGTGAACTATTTCTAGAATCAATTAAAAAATTACTAAATACTATATTTTATAATAATTGCGTCTCAAAATTACCGAATTCAAGTACAAAATTAAAGCCTCCAGGTTAATCACTGGCTTCGTGACTGGCGCTTTCGTTCGAGCGCACTATTTTACTAGTAAAACCACTTAATAGCCGTCGTAGATATTTAACGAGACCATCTTTATTACAATTTTGGCTTGGATCCAGAGAGATAACGAAGCACTTCCCATTCGTTTAGATGATTGATAGTGCTAGCTTAACACCTCGTTGCGTTCGTCTTGATTGAGTGTAGGCTTTTTGTTATATTTGATCAGCTAACCGGTGTCTACTTGATTGGATGACTTCAAAGCTAATTCTTAAACAAGATCCTATTGTGATGGGAGTAGTGGACACACGGTCTTAAAAAATGACGAGTAAATTTATTGAAAATGAAGTATTCGAAAAAGTCGACCCGCCTCACACTCGACTCGAATCGACTCGACTCGACTCGAATTTTTAATACTTGAACCCACGGGCTTTCACTCTCCGAGCGAATGCCCTAATGAATGTAGAGCATCGTGGGTTCGAATCCCATCTGAGCTAGTTGTAAGACGGCTCGACTTTTTCTATTACTTCATTTTCAATAATTAAAGTTAAAATAATTTGAGTAAATTTATTTTTTGTAGATTATTGTTTGGTATTATTGAGCCCGCGTTTCATGTTTGAGATTTTATAAGATAAAACACATCAGATTATTATATTGTATTGTCATCTGAACCAAACTTGTATACAAAATTTCAGCTCCTTTGGACAATGGGAAGTGGGTCAAATTAAGCTTGCAAGATTTGTCCTCCACTAACTAACTAACATACTAACTAACTAACTAACTAACATGGCAAGTTAATAAAAAGCTTGTAAAATATAGTAATAGTGACACTATTAAATACCGTCGGCGTAAAGTGAAAACCTTGTAAATCCTCTCTTTTGTCAAAAACACTAGCTACTTCGCAGGTCTTAAAACGATTGAATTAAAAATTGTTAATACCCATCTGAAATATTTATATACTTACA
The DNA here is from genome assembly GCA_949710035.1 of Crambus lathoniellus. Lineage (NCBI taxonomy): Eukaryota > Metazoa > Arthropoda > Insecta > Lepidoptera > Crambidae > Crambus > Crambus lathoniellus. The sequence continues at coordinate 19,434,124 of OX453310.1, forward strand.
AGAGAAAGAAACGGCAGTCCTGATACAATTTTTTTCAGGTGATGTTTTTTTCATCTGCTGTTTTGTCTTAAATACGCAAAATAAAATACAAGGTTTTCAATCAACGCCGCCGGTGAATTTTTTTTATATTGTAAAGACATAGTAGAATCTAATATTTTGTGTTTAGAATAAAAACAATATCGACGGTAGATATTATCGAATTATATGAATTCTACTATGTACTACACAATAACTGTTATTGTGTATTAACCAACCATAATAGAGTTCTGATACTATATATAGTATGGTTATAAAAATTCAAAATGCAAATCATTCAAGCCATGTTTTCCCGTTAACTTGACTGTGTGTCATACGAGCGTCAGTAATAAGCTCGTCAATAAATCATAGGTTTTTTACCTGACAAGCGTAAAAGTATCGATTGCAAATATTATTATCATGTCAATTTGGTACGGTTAGATATAAAATGTGGCTATATGGGACGGCTATATTGTGTGAACTTAATTTGTGCTGTAAACTTTAAGAACAAAACAAACAAACTTAATCAAATTTTATGCACTTCTACGAAGTTTTACGTATTCAATACGCGCTTTTTACTAACATTGCTATCTAAAGACGGATCCCGGCTGAAAGCTATACTTACAGATCTGGTAGTGTTTTTTATATCACGGTTTTTCCTATAATTATTTCGAAAACTACAGAAAAATGATATGTCGGACTAATGGCTCATTCACACGACGTTTGACGTACCTATCTTAATTAATGATTTTTTTTATTATTAAATGCGCGTTTTATTATGAAACCATCACAAATCGTGAAAACTTACGGATACCGCCGTCTTTTCGATACATTTGACATTTATGTTTTTTGACTAATCGTCAACGACGGATCCGGTGTAAACGAAGCGTAAAAGTAAGGCATTGAATCTAAAAATATTTATAAACAGTACATCTTTAATCAATTATTTTATCTAGCGCTTTTGTATCTTGATGACAACCTTGATTGAGTGGCTTGCACGACGGTTTTCTTGGAGTCTTGGATCTGCGGCACCATACCACCATGCTCTCCTAGATTCGATATCCGGTTGAATTAATCTCGAAAGATTATATTTAGATACTTAAAATGCTTAAATGTTGATCAGAATAATGTATTATATAATGTAGAGCGGTATGCACGTATTAACTGTTGATAAGACAGTTTACTTCTTTATTTATAAAATAAATAAAAATCATTTATTTCAGGCCGAGACCCATACTCACAATTTATATAAAAAACATTGTATCATACATTTCAAATTATGAATCATTGAAACGATTGAAACATATTTTTCACATCAATCTCAAAAATATATTTATGAGATTCTTAATTTTGTGATGGCAAATTATTACAGTATCTTTTATATATTTTACTTTTTAAAGATGACCGCCACTTAATTTTAAGCTTAGTCTTTTGGTTTTGATTGTATTTTTTTTTAATCTCATTAAAACTCGCTGTTTTTTGTCCACAAAATCCCATCATTACACTATGTACGTCTTCCGTGAATACCATGAATCAAATATGAGCGAAACCTTCACAGACTGTACGATCTAAGCAAATCTTATAGCATTCAGTCCTTTTATGGAATTATACTGAGTCCATAAATCTCGTTTGGTCCAACGTTTGCTCAGAACTGGTGATCGTTAGATCAAATCTCTATAAACTTGTCTGTGCTCAATCATTTTGCAGTCTTGTGCAGTCAGCATGACAAGCAGGACTTTTAGTCCTTATCACGATAATAAGAGCGATTTTTCGTAATACAACTTTAACCTAAGCTTTTGCCCCCTTATTAATAAACGAAGAGTAAGTTTACACCTAGTTTGACAAAAAGAAACGTCAAACGTAAAGTTGCTTAACAATATTTTTGGTTCAACCAGGTGTAAACTTACTATTTGTCTATTAAAGGCCGTAGAAGTTTTAAACAAAGAAATTTTAATTAATACAATGTACTTTACATACGTAAGAGAAATACTTTTTTGAGTTCAGTTTTACGTTAAAGTTTTGACGACGACTTTAGTAGGGTGGTACAGTACAATAAAACTTAGGTACTTCCCACAGGCCATATAAAAAAAAGTTACGATATTGGAGTAATTGAGGTATTTATAATAGTACATTACAGCCGAGGACAGGTAAGTAAGAAATTACATTGTCGAGGATGGTTTGAAGCACGAGCCGCAGGCGAGGGCTTTAATCATTCGAGGCAAGGTAATTTGCTTACCGTACAAGGCTTGTATAGTGCTTTTCTCAAGAAATGCGAGGAAATAAAAAAAAAACTGTTTAACGAAATAATATTTATGAAAATTTATATCACACATGTTCGGGCAATTATTAAATGTAAATTTTATTGTTTTCCCGGGCACACTTATGTATAAATCGCCCATAATAATATTATTTTAATGATGTATCATTAAAATACGCCAACAACACAGATTCCGAAAACGTATGCGCCTTTTTTTCACTTTTCCAAATCAGATCGTAGGTTTTCATATATCTTTCTTTTGATTTTGCTGGCAGTAAGTTTTCTGTTATTAATTTTGCTTCTGCTCTCAAATTTGGTGGAGTAGGTACATACAATGTCTGTATATGTTTCATTGGCAGAACTTATTTTGATAATTTATTACACAATATAAACTGTATTGATATCAAATCAACCGCTGAAAATCATTCCCGCCGTTTTTTTATATTGGCTTGTGAGACCATGTTGAACGGTCATACAGCCTATTGATACTTACTACTTGCTACTAAAATGCGCAACTTCAATACCCGCTTCTGGGCGGTAGATGGCGCTGTACATATTTCCCATACAAAATTACTCGTAAACATGGAAGTATTATTTAGGTAATACTTCCATGCTCGTAAAGGATATTTTGTCTATGATAAATCTCATTTTGTTTTTTCGATTGATGTTCGTGCTAAGTGTACATAGCGCTTGTGGTACAATACGAAGTAATATACTCTGTGCGCGCCGTATTTAAAAAAAAGTTAACCTAATTATGATAGAATAATTACCTATATAATAATAATAATAATGTGGCTGTATGGTGCAAATGTCCCTTTGCTTTTTCTGTTTTTATACACAGGAATAACAAAAGAAAAAATAAAGAAAAAAAGTTGGTAATAATATCTTTGGGTAGTACCTTTTCCGAGGTAAACATTCTAAATTTGAAAATCACTACAGTAATGAATTTCAGTACTTACTTACTGCACTAAAATCAGTGCAGTAAGTAAGTACTGAAATTCATTACTGCAGTGATTTTCAAATTTATAATAATAATAATAAATAAATTTATTTATAAACTCTTAAAAGTAATTTACATTTTGACAGTCTTAAAATAAGGACTTAAGTTATTACAATATAAATAAGCATCTGTTGCCGAGCTAGGCATAAGCCTGTAATTTAGAATGTTTACCTCGGAAAAGTTCCACGTACTGCATTCTTTTCTCAAATATAATATTAACATTTCAGAGCATAAGTGTGAAAAATAAATTACGAACAACTTTTACAATCTAGGAAATAGTCCCGCATTTTAAAAAACTCTATTTTTAATTCGAAACTGTTTTTCTTCCTCACCACCTGCATTCGAAAACCACAATGCATTCCATTTAAAACTACCATTGAACCTAAAAACGTCACTTTTTGTTTACAATGAAAATTCAATCTGTCGGAATCATACTTTTACCGTCGCAAATCTCTATAAACACTGCCGGTTTGGAATAAAAATAGATGTCGAAAATCAATACTAAATAATAGCATGCCGTTTCGAAAAGTTAGCATTGGAAACTGCGAGCTGGAGCGGGCTTTTGTTTGATTGATTGCAGTACAAACATTCGGAGATTTTTTTGTTGACTCTGTTTGCCATCCGCCGGAGCCTAGCTTTTGTTACGTAACTTCCTGGAGTGCTACCTATATTAATTTCATCGGAAAGTTTTAAGACAAAGGCTGTGATAATAGCAATAACATTTTTGGAATTCGAATCGCGAGTGTTTTGTTTTAAACGTACCGTTTTGTATTTTTTTTTATTCAGAATTATTTGAAATCTCATAGCATATAGTCTTAGAATTATCCCCGATCTTCCAGTGACTCTGATATGGTATTATTGGTAACCCTTCATTAAGGCGATGATTCCCGATCGAAATAGGTACGCTAACGCTTGCTTGGCCGCGCGCGATACACTTCACGCGGACGCAGCGGCAGCCGGCAGTGAACTGTGAACTCGCGAACGCCCCGCGAATCGAAAATCACTTAAAATTCAATGGAAAATTAAATAATAAAATTAAACTTATGACGACCGGTATTATACTACAAGTAATAGAATATTTGGATTACGATTAGACGGATGTTTGGGATTTTATTTGACACAGTAAAATATCACCAATCGAAAAAACGGCCGAAAGCAATAGATAAATAGCAGTAAAAAATATATGTTATTTATATTTTTTCCAAATTACTTCTAGATTCTTAATATTTATATTTTTTCCAAATTTTAATTTGCGAGTAATCCATAATTTTTAACACCCTATTTTGGGGAATCCCAGCTTTTAGTACACGATGTACTCCGTTTATCTAGTGCTTACTCGTTTCCTATAGAAGCCCTTATTGCATTGCGTTTTGGCACGTACCACGAGAAGTCTAAACAAAGCTAGGTTCGCGTGCAGTGGAAGAAGAGTTTTAAGAGTTAATTTATTATTATTATTATAATTATCTATTATTCAGGCAGGCAGTTGAGACAACTGATAGATGCCTGTATCCAATTCTATTACAGTTAAAATTTCGTATTTTGAATTTAAGAAGTAAGCATCTAGTTTGTTCTTAAACTGGTTTTCTATAAGTACTAATATTTTAAAGAAGAAAAATTTTATTGTTTGTTTGTTTGTATGTTTGTTTGCATCGAATAGGCTCCGAAACTACTGGACCGATTTAGAAAATTCTTTGACCATAAGAAAGCTGCTGAAGAAGGCTCAAGGTCACCCAACGAGCCATGGAGAGAGCGATGCTCGGTATTTCCCTGCTCGATCGAATGATGAGATCCGCAGGAGAACTAAAACGACCGACATCGCTCGAAAGATTGGTCAGTTGAAGTGGCAGTGGGCGGGACACATAGCGCGGAGAACCGATGGCCGTTGGGGCGGAAAGGTTCTCGAATGGCGACCGCGAACCGGAAGACGTTACGTGGGCAGGCCTCTTACAAGGTGGACCGACGATCTGGTCAAGGTCGCGGGAAGCCGTTGGATGCGGGCATCGCAGGATCGATCGCTGTGGAGATCCTTGGGGGAGGCCTATGCCCAACAGTCGGCGTCGTACGGCTGAAATGATGAAGAAAGCTACAATTATCCCGAGTGACATAGCTATATTTTATCCGGATATTCCCACGGGAACGTGTACCACGCGAGTGAAACCGCGAGGATCTGATAGTAAATAATATCCTGATAATATAATCTTCTCAAAATGTTTTATTACTATTAAATGTGGTTTAACTACACACATAATATAGTTTTATGGTAAACTATTACTATCTGTCGTGAAAATAGTCCTATTACCTATAATCTAATTTTGAACTGAACAGTTACATTAACATTTAATGGAAATCTCTTAGCGTTGATCAAAGTTGTCATAATGAATACCATGTTGACATTCTCTTAAAATAGTGAGATCACTTTTGCATCACCGGCTAAGAATCTCAGCAATTCAGCTACAGAGTGGGCAATTAAGAAATTTATTGTAATAGCTCAATCTAGGGCGACTATTACACTAACGACCGCTAATTCGGTGCTCAACATCGGAAATGTTAGAAAATGTGTAATGGTCATAATGTTACGAGCATTGTTTTGTGAAATTTCGACACTTTCTACTTTCTCAGGGTTATGTTTGGTCTCGTACGCAAAAAACTGTGATTTGATTGTGTAGCTTGTTAGCGGTTATTTGTTGAGTAGTCTTTGTAGCAGTGTTTAGTGTGTTTTGACGACCGATTTGGCGCAAGGGTAGGCTACCCACCTTCTGCGCCAGAGGTCTCGGGTTCGATTCCCGAACAAGACAAATATTTGTGTGCATGGACATGTCTATTTGTCTTGGTCTAGGTGTTTACTATGAATATGTATTTACAAACAAAAAAGTATTTAAGTATATATTTATCCGTTATCAAGTTTTCCATGATACAGTTTCTTAATAAAATTAAAATGGGCTTAGATAATTGGTGTGAATGTAAGAAGTTATTTATTTATTATTTATTTAGTCCGCTCGTCCTGTGATTGTTAAAGTTAAGCAACTTTCGCAATGGTTGGTCACGGGATGGGTGACCGAAAATTTACTATCTCGAGCTCCGTGCCTCAAAAGGCAGTTTGAGCCCTTGATCTCGTCTGCAACTGCAGTCGTTAATACTCACCAATCCGCATTTAGCCTACGTGGTGGTTTGCCTTTTTCCTTATCCATCCATAAGGAAGGTCTGCGGCCCATCAGAGGGGTCCTTGAATGGCTGATGATAATGATAATGATACTGGATTATAAAACTTCGGCAAACTTACAAGTTTTTAATTTACACACTTCGTGCTTTGATTTCAATGCACTTTATAATTTTATTATTTAAATGCTTGTTCGTATTTGCATCAGAAGAAAGATGTACTTAATAAAAAATAAGCTTTTATTTCTTTTTCATAAATATTTCAGTCAGTACGCTGTACTAAATGTTATGCGAATACCGAGCAGTCATAGCGCTTACAGAACATACAGCAAAAAAAAAGAAAACAGTATTACTTAAATTGATACTTGGGTCGCTTTGGATTACTAGTGATGAAACGGCAGTCGATTATTAAAGTATCGATAGATTAAAAAATCGGCCAAGTGCGAGTCGGACTCGCTCATGAAGGGTTCCGTACCCACTTAACGTACAGATTACGTACACCTAGTAAAAATACCACTGTCATTTTTTGCCAGAAAAAAATAACTTTGTTTTTCATAGTATTCGTATGAATGACAAAGTTATATTTGCGGTTTTCGAAAATGTGTTATATATCTCAAAAACTTGTAAAGCCTACTTAGCTGTGATAGTTTTCCTTTTAACTTCGTCATATGTACTACTATCGTGATTTTTTTTACGTATCCAGAAACAACCATTTGGCTGGTAGGGGGGCGGGGACACTTGACTCTAACAAAATATTGCACTTTAAAGCTTAATAATTCACAAACAGATGCCTCAATCAAAAAACTGTCTTAACGAACCCACAACATTTTTGAACTTGCTATACAACGACATCCCACACTATGGGTTAGACAAGAAAAAAATCTACATACCCACTTCACGTGTAGGGGAGGTAACCTAAAAAAAAAATATTTTTCAAAATTTTTCTTTACCACTTTGTTGGCGTGATAAATATGTATATTCATGCCAAATTACAGCTTTCTAGTACTAAGAGTCTATGAGCTAGACTGGGGTCAGACGGACGGACGGACAGACGGACAGACGGACATGGCGAAACTATAAGGGTTCCTTGTTGACTACGGAACCCTAAAAATATCTTTTTAATACAGTTGCTCAAAAAGTGGCGTATTGCAGGGACGTATAGCGTTCGGTATGTGGGCTATTACACACTCGAACTTTTTCTTTACCTTTCCCGAACTCGTGCGTTTTCTTTCCCAACTGACAAAATATTGTTTATTAAAAAGAAAAAACCAACCACGAAGTTTTTACTAAAAAAAAAACATAGAAGTTTTTATGATTCATGCAAATATTTCTAAAAAGAAGCTACTAATTTGTTTCAATATCAGATTTAAAAGTAATTTTAATTATACATTAAATTAATATTAGAATCGGCCAAATTAAATTTATGAATATAAAAAATACATAAAATTGGCTGTATGACCACAGATAACTAAATATGGTATGACGTGCACTATTTACCATAGTATCTGCTTATAGGAGTTTGCGCAAGTAAGTGAAAAGAAAATGAGGGACCTTATTTCTTAATTTTCTAAATTAGTTTTTTCTAGTTTTTATTGTGGTAGGTACTTAGTATGGTGGAATTAGTGCAATAATGTGGCTTTAATGGAAAACGATGTTTTTTTTTTTTTTTTTATCCACAACGGGGTTGCACTTAGCCTTCATCACACCTGATGTTTAGTGGTGATAAGGCTGAAGATGGAAGCGCACTACTCCCGGAATCCTCAATCACTGAGGAACTGGCTATCTTATCTCTAACTGCCGGAACACAATAATGCTGAAAACATCATTGTTATGGCGTCAGACTTAGATAAGATGGTGGTAGCTAGCCAGGCGGACTAAGAACAAGTCCTACCACCAACCAAACCGAATACAATATGTACCCCCACTGGGAATCGAACCCGGGACCTCTTGGTCTGAAATCGCTGGTGTGAACCACTAGACCACAGAGGCGGTTAAAAATTAAAAATGTGGTAAAAGAGAGAAATAAGGAAAGGCGCTCCTGTAGGATTCGGATTGCTTTTGTTAGGTTTCATTTCATTTCATCACATTTAATTTAATTTTCATTTCATATCAATAAAAAAATTCTACTGAAGCCTTGGCTGTATGATCATAGTTTCCTTTGCCAACCCAGAATGGGTGAAGAACACAAAAAAAAAGTCTCTGCTTATATTCTTTTATGATTAGTTAGTTGAGTTTATTGTGTTTTATTATTTTATTAAATTGCTTCATTTTTTCGCAACTGTATTAAAAATAGTTGTTCAGTACACGTGCGGAACCGTCATTGCAACTTGTTCCGACTGTCAACCCTCGCCTTCGGCTGCGCCTCGGCTCGGGTAGACATTTGTCGGAACTCTTTGCAATGACAGGCTTTCCGCACTTGTAATGAAATCTTCTATATCCCATGATATTGAAAATATTCCTGTAGAAATAAATTGAGTAGCAATTAGACTGCCTAATTGTGTGTGTTACTTTTAAGTTTGTTTCTCTGTATTATGTATTTGTCCTATAGTGTACAATAAACTGTTGTAAATAAAGTAAGTGGCAGATAAAGCAAGATTTATTTTAAGTAAACAGAACTTTCGAGTTTTGTAAGCTCAAACTCATATTATAATAATTATAGTTATAGTGCAGCTGTAAAACTTAGTGTACTGCATACTGCATTGCCTTTGTTTAATTTCACTAGATCGTCCTAAAATTGGAAGACGGTAATAAAGTTGTATTCTCACTTTCACTATAACTAGGAAAAATGGGTCTTTGATATTTCAGCGCAGTCAAGATTTTGCCCCAAGATCACCAAGCTTAATAAATACAAATTTAACCACGGTAAAAATTTAAATTATTTTCCGCTTTTCATAATAGTAATGGGAGGAAAAGTTTGTAGTTAAAAGGTCTGGTAATAAAGAAATAAAATATATTAAAGAGTAATTCCAAAGGCACTTGCGCAGTTTACAGTTCGCAGACTCAACGCACATCACTAATATCTCCTCATCCAAGTTTTAAAGATGATTTGTTTAAAATACTACAAGTACGGTCTGCGTGATGAATATCGCAGTCGTATATTGGAATAATGATCCTGCCTTGCACTGCATTCAATGGCATTTTGCATACAATATGGTAGATGGATTTATATTAAAATATGGCGAACGTCAGTGCCGCTTGCTCACAATAAATTATTCATTGCACACAGTCAATTTTCGTTCAAGATAAACAGTCGTATGTATATATATCAAATTCACTGCTGTTTGTTTGCGTTCATAAATATTCAGATTAAACATTATTGTTCAGTCTTGTCGGTAATTAGATCGCCCACGAAAGGAAGCTTACTAAGTAGCAACACAGCGACAAAGTTCGTAATAAATTACCTATGCAATACGTGATGCACCGGTCTCGTTTTAAGAGACGTCATTAGACTGCAGTATTATGTTAATGCGAAAGTATGTATCGATTGCAATATCGATAATAACAACGCGGTATCTGATTTGTAGTAACATATTTATTGAAAAATGGGCCTTTCAATACGTACGTCGTAGGTATATAAAATTCCCCGTTTGATATGAAATAGATTGTTGAAATTGTCATTTCTATTCGTTGGTTATAAAATAGCCTATTTCTTAAATTTTATCAGATAATTGAAAAAAGTGGATCCTACGGCTGATATGATGATGATGATGATGAATTGAAAAAAGAGCCCTTAATTATTTAATTAAATTTGGATGAAAGCCAAATTGCTGGTTACTGAAAAAAAGTTATATGGTCAGCATTAGTTTGTACGCGTTCACAAACAAAGTATGTTTTAGAAGTATTTAAGTATTTATTTATTCAACATAACTTAATACTAACATTACAGATTTTAAAAAATCCAATGCGGTAGTAGAAATAATCACAATACCTACAAGTTTTCCTATTTCTACTTTTGAATAGAAAAAATAAAAGTATCATGACATGACATTGTATTTTTACCATGCATTATTATAACTATGCTAAGAGAACTAAGTAAAAGATTTATTCAACATAACCTACACAAGAGGAGATGTTAGGCCATTTCTTTTCATGGCAATATTGACAAACACATGACTAAGAAAACTGATTAATACTTGGATATGTAACGACATTGCTTGGTAATAACGCGAAGAAAGATTTGTAGAGAGAGCTTTCCACAATAAATTAAATACGTAATATAAAATAATGCGCACACGCCTGTGTTTATTAAATGATTGTGCTGTTGATAGCATAGCGAATGACGAATAGCAATTTTTACAAGCTGTCCATAAGACGAATGCCGTGCATGACCTCACAATTTATATCGGCTGCCCATAAATCAAGACGATCAAAACTGACATGGATCTCATACCATAACCTCCCGAGACGTAGACGTAACGAATACAACTTTTTTCCGGGTAAGTGTTTGCTGGATGAATAGCAATAAAAACTTTATGATTATAGCCTTCATGGAAACAAAATTGTGATCAGTTGGTAGGCCCCAAGTGGAACTGTATTATAAGACGTGATCGTGAGAAATACGAGATTTGGGTGGATTTATATAAAAGCGCTTTAGCTACAACGTAAACGAAAGCTTTTCACGTTTTATTGCTTTTATGAGGCAATTTGGTTTAAATATCATATTCCGTTACCTATAAAACTTTACACCTTACTTTACTAATAGATTCACATTTGTTTATAACATATATTTTCGATTCGTAAGCACTTGTAACGTTACTCGAAAGTAAAAGTAGAATAGCATAATAAAGTACCTACACCTTAATTTGATGTATCAAAAATAGCATTCTTCTTTAAAATAATTCAAAGATGTTGAACTAAAGCATGCAACGGCGCAAGAAGAAAAACAAAAAGCAAACACTAGTAATGACTGGCAAGTATTCGCAGCAACAGAAACACAATATAATGTGAACAAACAAATTGGCAAGCAGCGTCGAGCATTGATAGATGAGCCCGGTACGTGCGTGCGAAACAAAGGCCAAAGTGTTGGTTGCAATCACACTGCCTACTCTACATTACATTGAGCTACTAAATTTGGAATGCTTGCACAACTGTTTACTGTGCATTATAATTTTGGATTCATTGTTGAACACTTTTTATTAAGCAATAGCGACTCTAAAGCTTGCGCCAATACTGTTTCATAAATAAAAGAAGACAATAAACGTAAAGTTATAACAACTATAGGTATATGAACAGAGAATAATGAAGTTAATACACACAAAACCAGAGTCCATAGCGTCCATCAAAAATAGGAACCTAACGAATATTACTTTGAATCTCTGTGGATAATATTTAACAAATCGGCGTCGTAATTGTAAAACTTGACGAATATGAAAATACCTGTTCCAGTAAAGGATTTTAAAGAAGAATCACCCGCATCCAATGCGCATCATAATTTCTCGTAAACCACATTGGCACGAGGGCAAAACTCATTCAGCCAATTAAGCATAGGCAGTGTTGCAACCAATCATCGTTTGACACAAGTCAAATTGGAGTTTGAGCGATTCGGTTCGATTGATACAAATCGAGGTCATCGACTGATTTATCAGTGCTCTATTCGACGATGGTAATTATCCCAATTATGCAACCATTCAGCGTGTGCTCCTCGTTTATGAGACGAGATTGTTTGAAGATCTCGTCGCCTGAAGTTCTGATTTGTTTGGTGATCAGTAAATAAGACGTTTACGACTACTTTTTCTTTTGCAAAGTTAATAATGTTTATGAGCATGACAATTAATACAATGCTTTTAAGAAACATCATCAGTAGCAGTTTTAGGTCTTTTAAAATATAATTGTGACTGAGAAGAGCCAGCGTAAATATGTAGATTGACTAACACAAATTTAAAGTATGCACACGCCGTTGCAAGTTACGCATTGTTTAATTGAGTCGAGAGTTGAAATCTTAACATGACCAAGTTCCACAACTGGCCAAATTCACGTCCCGCACAAATAGTTTCCCGTTTCTTCGCGAACTTTGCACTCAGTCCGTCTAAAGTTCAAATCGCCAATCCGGGGTTCAATACATTAATATTCCAAGAAGACTTAGAACCACCACAAAGCCTTTAGCTATTGTAGGAAAAATGGCCGTGAAAATATAATAATCCATCAAAATGCCAGGTTTCATTGTAGTCAATGGATGCCTGGAGATTATTTGCATGATATTGATGGCCCTACCATAGGCTAACATCTTTTGACCTCGCCCCCGATGCTTCGAGAAAGTAATTCCGCCTGTGTAGCTAATAAGCGAAAAATTTCTTATCGTCAATCGTGAATGGATATCTGTCTGGGATGCACATCCATTAGAGTGAGCTAAATAAATCAACTTACCTGTTGTAATTTGCTATGAATGTTCCGAAGAGTTTAGACATTTGAATATCTGCGTTTGAGATGTTTAAGACTAAATACCATGTTGCTGTCAATAAAGTTAACTATTTTCCCAGGAGTAACTAATGGTAGTCTAATTTACAACTTGGTTTACAGCTCTGACGATAATTATACCCATTAAAAAGAAAGGTATAATTGCATCACTTATCATTGTCCTCAATTACAGCTCATTAACTTAACATTAAGATCATTTACTTCATATTCTCTATCAGAATCAGCAAAATAATTATGTTTTCAAGTCTTCAATGCTCATCTGTTATACAACTCGTAAATCAAATAAGCAAGACATTCAAGATTAAAACCCTTGGTCAATATCATTACTGGTAATGAACACTACATAAGGTATTCGCGTCGGGTCACATTAATGAATGACGCGACAAGTCGTAATCAATTTATATCAATATCGCCTATGTTCGCTCTGTACTTGTTAGCAAGCATTAATATGAATTTTAACGATAGGGTTGGCAAGTAACAAACAAATAATTTAATTGGATCATTTAACAACATTTTCGTTCATAGTTACATGAACAAAAATGCTGATAATAATGATCCATTCAAATCAAATCAAATCCTGATTTTATTCACTGGCAGTTGAATCTAAGTTACCGTTATGTTTACCTATTGAAGGAAGTCAAATATACATCCACTTTGTTTGGAAAATACCGAAAATGGCTGTTGGCAAAGCCAAGAAAAGACTTGTACGGATAAATCTGTCGGCGCGGGTAAAGGGTGCGCATTCTGATTATGATTATTAATTATTATAGTAGACGGAGAATATTTTGTGGCAACTGTAACCTACTAATAACTTGATAAATTACTTTTGTTTTTTTTTTGCATATTCTATATAAGTAATATTTTATATTAAATGCGTTTTTATGGGCGTTCATAGACCTGTTTAAAACTTATCCAAATATTAATCTCAGATCACCGAACTCGTAATGAACCTGATAACAAAATCAAGGTAGGAATTCGCCCATGTCATAAACGATTTAAAAACTAATAAGTATTTATAGGCCAGGCCACCGGTTGTCATTGTTTTAATTTTAATTTATATCTTTTCATCTTAAAAGCAGCAACAATCGAAAGTCAATGTCGTTTTGCCGCAAGGTTATGATTATCTTGTCAATTGATTTGATAATATTCGTAACGAATGACCTCAAAACTGGTCCTAATAAGTTTATTGTGATAACTTGATTGTGAGATACATGTAATTAATTATTTTTTGTTGGTTTGTCAAAATGATACGACTAATACAAATATTATACGAGAACTTTTAAAAAATACAGATAAGCGTTCATATATAATATAATAACTGGTAGTTCTTTTCTTCTCGTGGTATAAGTATTAGTTTCAGAATATTCTTGAAATTATATGGACTGTTCTTCATAGTAACTTTTTCTTTTGCGGATTGAACCCACGATTTTTGTCTCTACTGGACTACCATTCTTGTTAAATACCAATGGACATCAAATTCAATAACTCAATTAGCAAGTACCTATGAATCAAATAATTTATTGAAAGTGGTAGCCCTAGGCATCATCTATTCGAATTAGGAGAGGACATGTGTGGCATCTGCCTATATGCTACGATGCTCGTAAATACTCGTATCTGCTTTAACAGACCATGTGACTATATAGCCGCTGGTACAGGACATGTCGCTTTGTCATGTAATTGGAGATGTATTTTAAAGTTTATTGATACAGCCAATATGTTTCGAGATATGACTAAAGTTGCCGATAGTAATTTTAGACTTCATAGCTGCGTCCGTTTTTTTTCAAACTTTTAATGTCATCTTTCCCATTCTTAATATTGTGTACTACAAAATGAAATTGCTAAATTTAAACTTTCCAATCTTACCTATAAAATAGTTTAAAAACATTATCGTCTCATTCTCTTCTTGTTATATAAATAATACCATTGTTGTCATGTACCGTACCACTGTCAATAGCTACGTAATCAAAGCTGTGAACAATTAAGGTCAGTAGACAAATCAGTTATAATGGCCTCCAGCCATTACGACGAATAAAATTGCAAATGGCATCCAATGGGACGACTTTTTCGCTTCGTGCAGTTATAGACTAGATTTAAAACTTCATGCTTTACGTGAATTGATCGCCATTCAATAAATTAAAATGGAGGATGTATACTTGAATTGATAGATGTTGTTTGATAAAAAAAAACTGCTTTCATTGTGTCACGTTTTTCGAAGTAAGGCTATTCAGATTTTAGACGGCAATTGAAATAACGGGTGTTTATAGATAGTAGATACTATTTACTATTTTATGCTATCAAAAACATGTTCCAAAAACAGCTTTGGTACTTTCTAATACTAATAATAACATTGAACTCTATGGGACAGCATTTTTTACTATTCGCTATTTCCAAGGCAGTCCGTTACAAAAAAGTCTTTTCAGTACTTGATGAGAATAGTCATGTATTTTAATAATGCCTTTAGCCGGGTGTACACGGGTAAAGTAAACGGTATAGTAATACGGAAAGTTAAACGCTACAAACTTAACTGACCCGGTGTCAGCACCGGGTCAGTCAGACCCACTTGCAATACAAAATTATTTGTCAAAATGTACTGTCGGTAGTCAATAGTATGTTTTTTAGTTCCGTAGAGTATGTGTACCTATAATAATATGACCACCGAGTCTGATAAGGTTTTAGTACTCTACTGTGATGCTACACCGCTTACCCAATACATATACCCGGCAGAAATATGTAATGTTTTTTTATTCGATTTGCAAAACACGGCACATAACTTTCTCCTAGTTCTACCAAAACTTTGCAGTTAATTAACTCTTTTTTAAAATCAACACATTTCATCGACTATTGTGTTCATGCAGTATTGTTATAACTTCGTTAAAGGTCGGTTTAATTGGTGTGACAAAGTCTTGACTTAGCTTCTTGACTATACTCGTAGTACAATTTCAGCTACAGTTTAAAATCTAAGCTCGGTTCTCTACCGACTCATGGGTATAACTCTTGATCAAGTTAAGTAACCACATTGGATTAATAGCCCAGTGACCAGATACATTATCTACAGTTTCGACCTAGCTATCGATTGTCATTAATCTATTGATGCCTACGTTTAAGTTGCGGGTGCTTCCATCAATTACATTGGGTCAATGAACATTAATTTGTTACACCGAAGACAGTAGCAAAAGTGACAAATACTGATGAACATTGTAAATAGCTCAGTCTTGTATCGGGGCATTGAAATTAAGGCTACTGCGGCGATCAAACTCAGAATTTTAAATTTTTTTAATTAAATTTCCTGACAAAGTATCATTGCTAGGCCTTTCAAAATATTATATGTGATAGATCTTTTCTTTATGAAGGGAAGTTACTAAAATTTATTTGAATCAAATAAATACAATGTACTAAAAAAAATTATTTTCGAGACCCCTTTTTTCCGTCTTAAACTCAATTATCTCAATAACTAGTTGAGTAATCAAGCAAATTTTTTTTGTGTAAGTAGTTCTTAGTCATATCTAGGGAAGTTACTAAAATTTTTTTTTGTAGTCAATAACTAGTATCCCAAAATGCATCGTGCACCGTTTCGCAGCATAATTGTTCAGTCTCCGCCTGGCATTGGCGGCGTTTGGACGAGGAGACTGTATCGCTCCGATTGCGCCAAAATTGAAAAAAAAAAACTCACACTAGGATCCTAATTTTTTTCAATGATGCTTATTTTGCTAGGAAATATTGAAATAGCGCTTCAGGATTGGGTATAGATGAGTGCTTTGCCATTTATTGCATAACCATAGACCTATGTAACCTAGGACAAGTTATTTTACTCATTACCTAAAGCAAACATCAATAGTTTGAAATAAAAGTGACGGATAATATTGCCTAAGATACTTAAGAGCCCATAAAAGTTGTACCTATTTGAGTACCAATATTTTGTTGTGTTGTAGGTACATAATTAGTCTAAGTTTCTAACTTCTACTAACTGTATATTAAATTTATGTTCGTTTTAGGTTCCTCAAAATTGAAAATGTGAGAAAGTTAAGATAGGTAGGTGTAAAAAATTGCATCAAGAAATAAGAAATTCGCTTGTTGAAAAAGTTTTTTACAGAGTCATAATGTAAAAGCAATTCTTGAAATAAAACCGATGTAAGAATTTTATATACCTAGTTGATCTAATATCACCATTACACTTTTTTGAGACTGTGAGAAGTCCAGCTTCTTTCCTTTGAGTGAGGAACATAAACCGCACCATTTTGTGTAAATTTCAGGTTCAAAACATTTTTATTACTGATTATCTTATCCATTATTAGTACAAAATAGAGCATGCATACCATTTCTTGCAAGAAATGCTCTCGCGGTTTTCAAATTCGAAATTCGAAATCCCCACTACAATATCTAAAACCGATGGTTGAGGCGCCAGTAGCAATAAAAAAGAATGAAAAGTCTGTCAGCTTTATTGACAGTTTTAACTCTCAAATTTAACCACCGCGTCAGATAAGTTTGCGGAGTTCTGTAAGGAGACTTGCATAGTCGGAGTAAAATTTTTGATACTCTAATGAAATATTGCATAGGTACAAGTACTTCCGAAGGAGGAATATTTATTTCATTATTTAAATTTCATTACACAAAGTATAAACAAATGGCGGGCTAACTTTAAACTGACTAACATATTCATCATGTCAGCCGAACGACGCCCACTGCTGGGCATAGGCCTCCCCCAAGGATCTCCACAACGATCGGTCCTGCGCTGCCCGCATCCAGCGGCTTCCCGCGATCTTGACCAGATCGTCGGTCCACCTTGTAGGGGGCCTGCCCACGGAACGTCGTCCGGTACGCGGTCGCCATTCGAGAACCTTTCCGCCCCAACGGCCATCGGTTCTCCGCGCTATGTGTCCCGCCCACTGCCACTTCAATGATGCAATCCTTCGAGCTATGTCGGTTGTTTTAGTTCTCCTGCTGATCTCATCATTTCTGATTCGATCGAGCAGGGAAATACCAAGCATCGCTCTCTCCATTGCTCGCTGGGTGACCCATAGTAAAAGACCACGTCTCACTTCCATAGGTCATTACTGGCAACACACACTGGTCAAAGACTTTCGTCTTGAGACATTGAGGTATTTCGGACGCGAATATATGTCGGAGCTTTCCAAACGCTGCCCATCCGAGCTGGATTCGACGAGAGATCTCTTTCTCAAAGTTGGACTTACCTAACTGGACCGTCTGTCCTAGGTAAACATAGTGGTCAACAACTTCGAGTGTAATGTTCTCAACATTAACTGGAGCGGGTGCAACATGGGCACTAACATATTATATCAAAGATAATAAACTCATAAAAATAAATAATCTCGAAGAAGTTTTATATACACTCTCTACCACAAATGTCATTTATTAAAAGTAGGTGGCTAAAACGTCAGTGATTAGATTACATACCCTTTGGAAGCGGCCATGGAAGAAATGACAGTTTTGTATAAGTAGTACGAAACCAAACCGTTTCAGCTGCTCGACCCTGATGTTGTCAAAGCCAGCGGCTTTACCTTCTTTGAGCTTATCAAGGGCAAACTTGAGCTCTGTTTCTGTAAAAGCCTCGTCCAAGTGGTTAACCTCTTTACCAGGGTCTCGTGTAAATTTCTTCTGTAGACTTTTCGTGGAAGCTTTCCCATTTTGGAGTAAGTGGTGAGCAATCTGGTTTGTGGTCACATTGGAATGACGATCAGCGATTTGAGGATCATTATTCAGTTTCCTTATAAAACACCATGCCTTCTTGCTTTTATGCGTCATATCTACGCCTTCGATTAGCTTGTTCCACTTTTCTCTCGTTGTTTCGGATATGGCTTCTAGCAATTCATTCCCAAAATCGATGGTGTCCTGTGAGATGGGATCTAATTCATACTGGTCTTGGTATGTCATCCTATCATATTATATTTAAAAACATATATTTGATGCTTGGGAGAGCAAGCGAGATGTAGTTGGTATTTATTGTGACCTCTCCAAAGCTTTCGATTGTGTTAATCACCAAACGCTTTTAAGGAAATTAAAACATTATGGTGTCTATGATAAATCGGTTAGCCTTATGCAATCATATCTATGTGAAAGAACACAGAAAGTAGTTATCAACAAAACTGAGTCTACTGGAGCCCCTATCAACATGGGCGTACCCCAGGGGTCAATACTGGTCCCTTTTGCTGTTTTTAATTTATATAAATGACCTTCCTTTTTAACCAAAGAATTTATGCGAGACAGTGCTATTTGCTGATGACACTTCCTCTAGTCTTTAAAGTAGACAGAGGTAATAATTAAACCTTAGCTGAACTAATGTAATATTATAATGAAAAAGTTGTAAAAGTTAACGATATAAATCTTTGGAAATATCGTTACTCCAATTATTAAAGCTGATAAGTTTATTGCGCCTGTTCTTCTTATCAGTTAAAAAAGTCTTGAACGAAAATATTGACGATTCAAAAGAGCTTATTTCTTAAGTCAAGTTAAATAAAGATATTTTTTATTTTATTTTATTATTTTATCCTTCAGGTCGTAAGGCCTGGCACATAATTAGGTCCTCCGTATTGCACCACTTACTGTCTTCACGCACTGGTGATCTATGTGATCACTGGCAAAGATTAGATCAGGGTTTTAACCCCTTTTCCAGCGACCGCTGTTGAATGATGACGGAAGTTTTGGATCATGGATCAAAGATAGTAGGTATGTGTTCATCAACCCATTCTTCAACCTTCACTCCGTTGTCATCACTGGTTCTGTATCCCCAGTTCTCGCTATGGCTATTAAAATTACCAAGAACGAATCTAACCGGATGTGCGTTAAAGTTCAGCGGACAGCTGAAGTAATACGGTGCTTGGGAGGTTTGTAGACTGAAGTGACCGTACAGTTACTAAGTTCGGTAGTAAGGATCTCTATGTTACTGGTGTTAGTCTGATACACAGTGCGTACCTCTTTATCTGGCCTGGCGAATAAGCACTCCCACTGTCGATGGGGGACTTCAGCTATGAGTTTCATCCCCTGAGTCACTTGTCAGGTATGCTTTAACGAGTGTGCATCTGAGTTGCATAACCTCATTCCGCCCTCTCCTTTAAACTCACGCTCAGAGAATTAAGTACTCCTTCATCATGCCTGGAATACCCTGCCGGCTTCTGTTTGCCCGAGTACCTACAACCCAAACCTCTTAAAGTCGCAAGTGAATAGGCATCTTCTGGGTGAATCTATTCACACAAAATTTTATTCAAGTACTATAACCAACCACATTATAAAACTGGCAAGTTTACATTAGTAAACAAAGTATCAAATATTTCAGTTGCGCTACATTTTGTTTAAACAAATTCGACGATCTCCGTGGCCGATTGGTGTACGCACCGGTTTTCTAGGTGCAACTATCTCTGAGGTCCCGGGTTCGATTCTCGGACGGGTAAATGTCGAAAACTAACTTTTAGATATTTTCTTGTACCTGGGTGTATGTGATCGTTGCTTCCAATTTTCAATGACACAAGTTATTGTATTATTTGATATTATCATTTTTGGTATTGGAATAATATGTATTTTATTTTATTTTTTTGTACTTAAACAATATTTTTATTGAAGTGTTTTTTTTATATATTGATTTATATTATAGATTGATAGCGTGATTTTATATAAACGGTATACTTATTTAAATATTGATTAACTAAGTAGATTTATTTTGTAAAAAAGTATTGGATGATGGGCTAGTATGAGTTATTTATATTTTTTTATATTAAATTATAAGTTTTATTAATTTGATTGGAATAAATCTGAAAATGTACCTACTGGTTAGAGCAGTATACATTTTTTTTTCAGTGTAATTTGTAGCAAATGTTGTAGTTTTGACTGCGAAGATCATTTCGATAATGGATATATTATCGAAATGATCTAGAGATAGAAAATAAATATAAATAGCTGCTGCTGTGTTCTGCATTTTGAAGAATCGTTTGAAGTGACTATCTCTGTTAAAAAAAGCTTTTTTTACTACATAGGTACGAATAATATCTAAGATCTACTTTTCCTACAAACCGACGTTTACAATAAATATTCATAATAATTCTACATAATATAATTTCCTTAGTAAAAGCGCACTTATGTGATATTTTAGATGTAAATAGAATGCGCGCTGCATGCCGCGTCTACACGTATTTCTCAGTCTACGAGAGTGCCGCGGCCGGAGTCTTACCGATCCCAGCACTCCCTCGCTTGTGTAAGCAACGGCCATCGACGATATTTTTTTTACCTATGCTATATCCTTAATACTTCAGTCTTTACTTCACTTTCAGGGCCCCGATCGCGGTAATTCTATGACGCATTTGTACGTGCAGTTGACGTGCAAAACCGTTTTTGATAACGCGCGGCTTTGACAGTGCGACAACGTTTTCTGTTCCGGTGATAATCTTTTTAACTAAAACAGTTTTCATACGACAGTCTATTTTGACAGCTAATTTTGTATTGCAAGTGGTTCCTCTGTCACATCAGACAGGATTATAGGACTATAGGTATGCGTGACGTCTGCGTCGTTATGTCATTACGGCAATACGAAGTCAAACGTCAAGACCCAAACGCGACGAAGACGCGCTGCATAGAATTACGGCGATTGGCCCGCAGTAA
Organism: Crambus lathoniellus; assembly: GCA_949710035.1. Classification (NCBI taxonomy): domain Eukaryota; kingdom Metazoa; phylum Arthropoda; class Insecta; order Lepidoptera; family Crambidae; genus Crambus; species Crambus lathoniellus. Next base: position 19,455,570 of record OX453310.1, read on the forward strand.
GGGTTGGCTTCTAAATTGTCAGTTCATATTGTTTTAAATATAAGTTGATGCTATGGTATTTTTCTTACGGGTTTCCACACAAAACTGCGAATTGGCGTCGCATCGCAGGACACCTTATTGCCTGTCAAATAAATACTTCACACGATGCGAGCCCTATGTTATGCTTGTTACGAACTTAATAACATTTCTAGGATATAAAAATCTGTCTACTGCGAAAAATGTGGTAAAGACTAGCTCACCTTTTTTATGTTACTGTCTTAAATTATTTTACCATAATGACATACTAGCTTTCCGTTTGCAGCTCTGTCCACGTGAGCTGACGATGTTCTCCGTGGGAATGTGATAATTTCGCGGAGTAAAAAGTAGCCTGTATGCTGTTCTAAAAAGTAAATGTGCCCAATTTCATCCAGATCTGTTCAGACGTTTTGCAGTGATTGAGTAACAAACATGAGCCATACGTCTACAATAGATACAACAATCTACAGAATATCAGTGCAGCTGAGCAGGCCCCGCCTGCTGCTTATACTCCAGATTAAATAACAACATAAGTAGGTATCTAAAATAGATAACGACTACACTGTCTCGGTCTATTTTTCCAATTTACTGAAATGTAAATTATAACTATTAGAAAAGTAATAAAAATATTGTAAATGGTTCAATCTTTGCAAACACTGACAAGATTTAAAGTGAACTAGAGAAATATCAATTAAGACAAGCAATCACAGAAACAATTTATTTAAATTTGAAATGGAAAGTTTTGTTAATCAATTCGTCATGCATGTGAGGTATGTAGTATAAGAAAATGCGGAATGAGTACAAGCTAAATACACTTTCCATGCGACGAGTGGAACCAATTTCTCGAGACTTCCGCACGATTTATGTCACTTTCCAGCTTCCAACTATCCTAATAGCAAAAGTCAAGTCGATCCATTGCTCCGTTTTGACGTGTAAAACGAACAAACACACAAAGAAACACACCCTTCATACATATACATAACATTTATAATATTAACTACCTATGGGTTCAGGTAGGTTCTTTAGATTTTCCAGAGGTTCTTTTGCAAATCATGAAAAGAATAGTTAATGTTCTTTTAGTGTTTTTTATTAGTTATTTTCGGAAGGATCACATAATTTTTTTGTAAAGTCGGTCGCTGATTCTAAACTTATTTATGCTCAAGTGTGGATTTATTTATTTATTAGTAGATAGCCTTAGTCTTCATGTGACCCAGTGAAAAGATGCCAAAAGAATTAAGTACATAGCTTATAAAATCGGAAGTTATAATAGCTGCGCCTTGAAGCTTCGCTATCGTAGAATTTCGAGATAAATTTCGGGTTTAGCCTACGACATATTCTCAGACCTACCAAAGATACACAAAAAAAAATCATAAAAATCGCTCGGAGGAGTTCCATAACAAACACTGTAACACGAGATTTTTTAAATATTAGATTAAAGAATCTCTAACAAAGTTAAAATGATCTTGTTACTTCACCAATGAATTATCTAATAAATTACGAATGAATACACAAATCTATTATTAGAAAGCTCCTTTGCGTAAGAGTTATTTTTATTCTCAGTCTTAAAAAGTCGACGATCATATTCAGTAACCCACGATCAACATTTTGAACTTGAACTTGATATTAGATTAACACTCTTATTGCAACCACATAAGAAACAAAACCGGTTTACCTTCGGATGCGTCTTATAAAGTTCAACACAGATTTTGATTGATCATAGAAGATATCTGCTTAAATATGTTGAATATTAAACAACGATGACTGAACATAAATAAATGAGGTACGGTGTAAAAAAATCGGCTCTGTAAGCTTCTATATTAGCATAATGCCCTCTGGATCTTAGTTATTTGTCTAACTATTAATTCTTGGCTTGTCAGCGTTTGATAGGTCGATGTTAGCGTTATTAACGTCACGCCCCTTTATGGTTCCATGATTTGTTTTGACTAAGTCCTTGTGTGCTATTGACGTTATGATCAATTAAGACAATATTTGGAGTTAATGTATGGGTGTATTTATAGCACTTGACATATTTACAACACTGACAAAGTAGGTATAGATATATTACCGATTATACTATAAATAACCTCACCAAGTATTATCTTTGTACAACGATACAAAGAATACTATCCCTCATTGATGGTAATCCTATATGTCACTGGCTTTGTAATTTGACCGATTAACAAAAATATTAAGTTAAGTATAGTATTTTAAAACCACGTGCAAAAACTTGTTTGATATTTAGAACTGTAATATGCAATTTATTCATTATCTGAAGAGATCATTTGGTTACTTAGTAGGGTTGATTAATCCAAAGCATTTTTCTAACCACTTACCTAAAGAAATACCCAAACCATTTCTGTCCACAACCAGAAAGCTTCACTTTACCCTAAGTGGGGAGCAAGTTAGTCTAACTCCAGTAATATTATTACAAAGACCCACCCAGTAAAAGCAGTGTAATGAGATCATCCTTTCCCGAATACTCGATACCTTCTTAACCAAATTTGTTTTCCTATTTAGGCAGGTACGAAGGCGAATATACAGAAATCTCGTCTCATCCATTTGCTTAATTGAGAGTGGAAATGTTTATTTTTCCTTGAACGACATGAAAAAATAATGAGTAAGTACTTTTACTAACTCATGACTAAATAAATACTCATTTAGTGTACTATGTAAAAATAAAAATGTGAAATAGTACTATGTTGGTACTATTATAATGAGAGGGGTCTCTCTCTCTCTTCTATGACAGGTTCACATCGTAAACACCATTTGAATTGAAAATAAAGAAATTTTGGATTTCGATATTTTGATTTTTTGATTGGTTATAAAGCTCTTCTTCATCAATGAGTATTTTCAGCCTTATAACACCCACTGATGGGTATTAGGCTTATTTCATAACGGTTTGTCACAAATTTCAAGAATGGTTTGCGAGTGGAAGATCAAAGTACTGTAGTCAAGAATTCAAAAGACTGAAGCAGACTAAAGGCTCTAGTCAATCTGAACTGACATTCATTTACCATTTTATATGTTGAGAACGATGTATACAAATAAATATGTGTTTAATAAATTAACAATTGACCTTTTTTATCTGTCTATTAAGCAAAGTAAATGATTATTAGAAAACTAAGTTATTTTTAAGTTTAGAAAATGCAATGATTACCTCATCTTAATTTGAACATCAGCAAGGCTGTTATAAAAAAAAATAACAATTTAGACTATGATAAGGCCTTATAAAATTGTGCGCAAAAGCTCTAAATGAAAGCCAGTCATATTATGCTGCCAAGCGCTACGTGAAAGAACTCTGTCCTCAGTTAGCCACATATTATTATAATATTTAAAACAAAAAGAACTCCATCGTCCTTATATTCAAGAGCACCCCGTCTCACCCACGGGGCCGCATTGTGCCGGTATCACCGATCTCGTGTTTGTCTAACAAGCGACGTGTACGATTATTATTACTGTTTTATCTTGAGACTGGTGTATTGAAAGAGTTGTGTGGATACTCCCTTGGGTCTAAAAAACTGCGTGATACTTTTTTAACTTTTATGTTCGTTTAAGGGATAAAATGTTATTTATTAGGAAAAAAGTATCTCTCAACTTATGAACTAGGTATTGGTTTTAGCTTCTTCGTCGTGTCGATGATTAACTCATTAAATTTTGTTTGAGATTATTTGCATTATATTAACATTAACTTCTCTTTTGTGCGAAGGGTATAACTTTTGTTTGGTTTAGTATAGGAAAGAAGTAAATAGGTATATATCTGGGTTGTGCTACTGATCCTGAACTCTGTGGTATACCTACCATAACACCGGGTCTTTTCAACCTCGTGCAACACTGGAGTGATAAAATTTTAGTGCAGTGCTGAACGAGATTTAATCGACCTCGTACTCCCGCAGACCTCATAACGCAGCCTGAGTTAGCTTCGCGCGGCCAGTGTTGTGCATCGTAGTCGAGACTACGCAAAAATCGCACAAACGCAAAGTGGCAAGCAATCATGTCAAAACATTGACAATAAAGCAGTTAAATTTTAAAGTCAGTGGGTATTGAAGATACTCGACTAATAAATCAAAATCAGGTAACCGCTTCAAACAAACCAAGGCATCATTTGGAAAAGTGAAAAAAGAAGAGGAGATGCGTATGATGCTACGAGAAAACTCGCACTTACTTGTCAAGTCGTCAGGCTGACAAGAAAGTTCAAAAGTTCTGACTCAGTACGTGTACCACGCGGGTAAAACCGCGAGGATCCGCTAGTGTAATAATACAATACCAGCGGATCCTCGCGGTTTTACCCGCATATGACCCGTTCCCGTGGGAATATCGGGATAAAATTCGGGAATTTATAATAGTCAAATAAGTTTCGGAGCTTAATCAATTCAAACATACAAACAAATAATCAAATCTAACCTCTAATAATACTAATGTTACCATGCTTTACCTATATAGGAATAGATAAAGCATGGTAACATTAGTTCGCAAAATCTATTTAATAAAACTCTTCCGAAAACAATGACAATAAATAGTTAGCAGGCATATCCACCCTAAGCCTAACCGCCGTAAAACATGATTTTAATAAGATTAGAATAATTGTACGCGTCCTGGGAGATTGACTAGACACGGTCAGGTGGTTGAAAAAACTGAGGCCCACGCTTACTTTACTGCTATCTAAACGTGAGTGATATTTTGTGATAGCGCGCTTTTTGCCGTTAAAAAAGTTTTTGTGCGCTATTTCGTGAGTGGCATTTGTTTTTGCTAGTGTTTGTTTATTTGCTTTAGTTTGACAAATACTATGTAAGTCGCACGTTTTTTTAATTTACTAATTCAATAACCTACATTAAGACATGTAGGTTAAACAAATTCACGTATAAAATAAATATTTTACAAATTCAATACACAAGAAACAAAGGTATACAAACACAAAAGTAGATTTGAAGTAACACTAGTAAAATTCTGATAGTAAAAAACCACCAGACTTGCAAGTTTTTTCAAGCGGGATACGAACCCGCGCCCCAGGGAATCCGGCCCGGCGCTCTGACCAAGTAAGCTAACGAAAGGCTTACAAGACTCCTCGAATTTTGCTAACGCTTTTCAACGCTGTAAGCCAGCGTTGCTCCATTGATGGAGCAACGCTGGCTTACAGCGTTGAAAGGAAACCATCGCATTCGAAAAAAACATTTTTAAAAATGAACAATCGTTAAGGCGCCGATTCCCCAAAATAGGGTATTTTAAATTATGGATTACTCGCAAATCACAAGTACCTACTTAAAACTTGGAAAAAATATATGTTATTTTACAGTTATTTGTCTAGTGCTTCCGGCCGTTTTTTTTGATTGGTGGTATTTTACTGTGTCAAATAAAATCCCAAACATCCGTCTAATCGTAATCCAAATATCCTTTTACATGCAGTATACTTGGTTTTAGTTAATGAAAAATATACGAAAATATACGTCTTTGATTAGCCGAGGGATCCCAGCCGTCATAATTCAATTTTTTTTATTATTTAATTTTTAATTGAATTTTAAGTGATTTTCGATTCGCGGGGCGCTCGCGAGTTCACAGTTCACTGCCGGCTGCCGCCGCGTCCGCGTGAAGTGTATCAAGCGCGGCCGAGCAAGCGTTAGCGTGCCTATTTCGGTCGGGAATCCTCGCCTTAAGATGAAACCGCCATCTGTAGAGCATCGGCGGGTCCTCGAGGCCCCCAGCGCTGAGACCTTATTTCTATAGAACTAAATAAGGTCTCTATTCTCCACTGCCAATCCGCACCCGATATGATAGAGAGGTTAAATTAAAATTTTAAAAGTAATTTAAAATATTAAGAAACACTAATTATTCATAATTACTCGTTTCAAGACCTTTGAGCTATTTTATTTGTTTAATAATTGCAAAGCAGTTATTAGGCGCAAAAAATATAGTATGAGTGAGTACGTCGACCGATGTATATGTCAATCACTTAGCAATCATTGTAGATAGAAATAAAAGATATTGTTTTTGTATGTATTTACATATTCAAGTGGTCTTATTTTGGTTTTTGTTTTTTTTTATTAAAAGTTATGTTCTTATAAACCAGGATACGATCGTAATTAATTGAGTAGTATTAAAATAGTGTTTAGTAAAACAACATTAAACAAAAATAATTAAAAAAGTACTTCATTTGTCTACTTACTGCTTTTACCTCCCTTGAGTGTCAAGATGCCATAATAAGGTACTTTCATAAATGGCCGCATGTGGACTTTTTATTTATTTATTTTATTTTTCTAATGCACGAAAAACTGACGTTAAGGCCCTTGCACGAAAAACTGACGTTAAGGGTTACCGTTATTGTGATCGTATTTTTTTTTATGAAAACAAGAGCAGCGTCTCTTTTGGTCGTATAAGGAACTGAAATTCAATACATATTTGACAGCAGTACTTTGACAGCTTTTGAAGGACGTTTTATCTTACTATTCGTTTACCTTACCGATAGTTTTACATGCTAAGGATACCAGCTATTGAATTTTAAAGTAACAATTATTCTACTATTATTTCAATAAACCAACATCGACCAATAATGAAATACTTTTTTTAGCGATAGAACTAATTGCTCAAAATCACAACTGTTAAAATTAATAATCACTACATAGTATAAAACAAAGTCGCTTTCTCTGTCCCTATGTCCCTTTGTATGCTTAAATCTTTGAAACTACGCAACGGATTTTGATGCGTTTTTTTTTAATAGATAGAGTAATTCAAGAGGAAGGTTTATATGTACTTTTTATCCCGATATTCCCACGGGAACGGGAACCACGCGGGTGAAACCGCGGGCGGCCGCTAGTTAATAATAAATAAATAAATAACTTCTTACATTCACACCAATTATCTAAGCCCATGTTAATTTCATTAAGAAACTGTATCATGGAAAACTTAAAAACGGTAAAAATTTTGTGGGTAGCCACAAAAGTGTAAACAGCTTAATTTTTCTGCTCCAGATATTTATTAAATTTAAATATATAAAAGCTCACCTATGTGTCAAAATTCGCATCTTCAGTGTCCAGTTTGATTAATTACAACTCACACACTTATTTTTAACACTGACAACAATGGATAACGTGGCCCAGCAACTTCTTGGTAACATGAAGGAACTTTCCGCAATGTTCAATGACAGGATGACCGAGTTTGAGAAGAATCTTCAGCAGCCAGGTACTAAGGAGACAAATACCACAGTTAAATCTTTAGCAGCAGAGTTCTCATCATTCAAGGCTTTTGTCTGGAAAACCCTCAGCATGTTGCAGACACAAATCGAACTTTTGGTTCAGGGCATGGACCGTCTTGACACACAGTCCCGCAGAAAAGTTCTTCTTCTTCATGGACTCAAGGAACACAAGGATGAGGATATTTTGAAGATGACCTTGGCAGTGTTGTCCGACCAGATGAAGTTGTCTTCGTTTGGTTCCGGAGCCATTGAATCTTGCCACAGACTTGGTTCGAAAAAGGCCTCAGCCAGACCGGTTCTTGTTCGCTTTGGCACTATGCAGCATCGTGCGTTAGTGTGGAAAGCTAAGACCCTGCTCAAGGGAACTAAGGTGACCATCACGGAGTTCTTGACCAAGTCAAGACAAGAAATCTTCACGGTAGCGCGCGGTCATTTCGGCATCAAAAAGAGCTGGACTGCTGAAGGTACTGTAGTTATTCTTCTCCCAGACAATACGCGCAAGAAGGTGTTGGCGATGAAAGACCTGCAGCAACTCATTATTCAGCACCCGAAATGTACGACCCAGGCGCCCGGCGAGAAAACCACGTAAACTTCTGTCGATTAATGTTTGCGCTTCTCAATTTAGTCGAGTTATACATAAGTTAAGTAGGGTATTTTCACTTTCAATATTCTCTTTTTCACAAATTGATAATTTCTAGGATGCCTTACTTTTTTTGATAAAATTTTTGTTTATTTTTTCTGTTATGTCACTACTGTCACAACAAACAACCACTCCACTCAAATGTCAATGTCAGCTCATTCATAGCAAAGACATTCGGAATCATACTGCCTTGCAACAAATTGTATGTTTAACCGTTTTCATTCATTCGTTTTTTTTTTTTTTTTTAGGGTTATCATGACTCTGCTTGCGTTTGTTTGTTTTCTCTTTGTTGTTTACTGTTGATAATTAATAGGTAGTATTAGTTCAACTGGATATGTAGATGCTTAAGCCGTAAATTGATTTGATTTTGTTTTATTTTAAGTGATTTGATTTTGTTTTATTTTAAATAAGTTTTTTTTTATTTTATTTATAAATACATATTTATTTTTCATTATATATATATTTTATTTTTTTATATATTTATGTTTTGTGATCATGGTAGATGAATACTTTTCATGCTCGTCAGACAGTTTTGAAAGTGCTGAGAGTAACAATACTTCGTTTTCTGATTCTGGAACCTTAGAAGACAAACTTGCTGGGGTGTTAGTTAATAACGCCAGATCTCTTTCTATCGTGCATATAAACGCGCAAAGCCTTGTGGCACATCAAGCTGATCTTCTTACGTCCTTTGGTGCAGGGATAGTCGACTGTATTCTTGTCTCTGAAACATGGCTTAAGCCTTCCCTTCCAACAACTTACTGTTCAATACCAGGTTACACACTTCTCCGCAATGACAGGACTGGCATGGGAGGTGGTGGTGTTGGTATCTATCTTCGCAGCCACTTTCCTGCTACTGTCATTAGCAGCTCTCCGTCATCCCACTCTGACTCCCTTGAATATATTCTTGTAGAAGTCGTTATAAATCACACTAAAATTCTCTTGGGTTCGTTGTATTGTCCAAATGGATATTTGGACCGCATTGATTACTTTTCTAGCTTGGAAAACATCCTTGAAAATCTAATACCAACTTATGACCATGTGATCCTTATGGGAGATCTTAATACCTGTCTTTTAAAAAATGACCATAGGTCCCGCTTACTAATTAATACCCTTTCCTCTTTTAATTTACAAGTGCTATCTCAGACCGCTCCAACTCACTATTTTCCTAATTGTAGACCCTCTCTTCTCGACTTGATGATTGTTTCCAATACCAATTTAATTTCTTCCTTTGGACAATTTACAGCGCCCTTTTCTTATCACGATCTAATCTATCTCAGCTACAAGGTCCGTCCTCCCAAGTCTAAGCCATTAGTACTTTTTCAGCGCAACTTTCAGCAGATGGATTTAAGCCGTTTGAGAGAGAATGTAAGACAAATTGACTGGTCATCAGTGCTTTTATCTGATAACGTTAATGACATGGTGCAGCGCTTTACGCAGGAACTGATCAAGGTATATGACGTGCACGCTCCGGCTCGACCGGTTCGTGTAAAACATATGCCTGCCCCCTGGCTGTCTCCGGAAATAAGGAAGGCTATGGCAAGGCGTGATAAGGCCAAGTGTCTTTCCAAAAAATCTCCAGGGCAGGATACATTGGTTGCTTACAAGAGATTGAGAAACGTCTGTAACCGTATGTGTCGATACGCGAAGCGTAAATACATCCACAGTAAAATCGAAAGCATTTCTAATAAACACGTGTGGAATTTTTTAAGGACACTAGGAGTGGGCAAGACCACAGACACTTGTCAAAATACCGTGGATCTTAATATTTTAAATAATCATTTTTCTTCTCCTCCCGTTAGTTTGGATGATATCACGAAATCTTCTTCTCTTCACTACTGGTCAAATCTTGTCCCTCCTGTCCAACCATCTTTTTATTTCGCTGCAGTTTCCGAGGATGAGGTGAAGAAGAGTATTACCTCCATAAACTCCAAAGCCATTGGCAGTGATGATCTCAGTCTTGACATGATTCTTCCCGTGCTGGATGACGTGGTGCATATTATCACCCACATCTTTAACTTTTCCTTGGCACATAATGTTTTTCCAGCATCGTGGAGGAAAGCTAATGTCATTCCACTGCCAAAAAAACCTAATCCTACTTCTCCTTCTGAATATCGGCCAATATCCATTCTCCCTGTCCTATCCAAAGCCCTAGAAACCATTGTCCACAAACAATTGTTCTCTTTCCTGGTTTCCAACTCACTGTTATGCTCCTTCCAATCCGGTTTCCGTCCCTCACACAGCACTGTTGGGGCACTGCTGAATATTACGGAGGATATTAGGTATGCGATGGATAACACCAAACTCACGGCTATTGTCCTCCTGGATTTCAGCAGTGCATTCAACAGTGTTGATTTTGATTTGCTCCTCGCAACTCTTCGTTCGCTTAATGTTTCGGACTCTGTAGTGGAATGGTTTCGCACCTATCTCTTTGATCGCCAACAGCGTGTTATTAATAAGGTGGATTCCTCTGATTGGTATAACTTGTCAGCAGGTGTTCCGCAAGGTGGTGTACTTTCACCACTTCTATTCTCCATTTTCATAAACCAAATTTCCTTTGTCATATCTTCATCCTTTCACTTATACGCTGACGACCTTCAAATCTATAAACATTTTAATATATCTGAGGTTACAGATGCAATTAATACTCTCAATGCTGACCTTGCTGCCGTACAGAAATGGGCTAAATCTTTTGGTCTCATTGTTAACCCGACCAAATCACAAGCCATGATCATCGGTAGTAGTAGGTTAAGGTGTAGAGTGGAATGGAACTCAGTTCCCTCTCTCATTTACAACGACACTATAATACCACTTGCCGACAAGGTCCGTAATTTGGGGCTGATAATGGACTGTAATATGTCCTGGTCATCACACATTGCGGATGTGAGCAAACGCATTCACTATTCTTTTCTCTCTCTCAAACGGCTTCAGTTTTTTCTCCCCTTCAAAACCAAAATTATGCTGGCGCAATCTCTTCTTCTCCCTATACTAGACTATGCCGACGTCTGCTTTTTGGATATAACTCAGGAACAGCTTGATAAACTTGAACGTCTGCAAAACTTGGCTATACGCTTTATTTACGGCCTGCGGAAGTATGATCATGTGTCCCACTTTCGCATGGAGTTAAAGTGGCTACCTATTCGCCGTCGCCGTGAAATGCACATTCTTTGCACACTATTCAAAATACTGTCTGACCCAAATTCTCCTTCCTATCTTCGTTCTCGTTTCCAGTATCTTCCTCTTCCTTCCCGCGGCCGGCGGGCTTGTGTTACTAAGGTTCTCGCACTGCCGTCCAGCAATACTAACTTTTCCTTCCATTCCTTCACTGTACAAGCTGCGCAACTTTGGAATAAGCTCCCCAGAGTTATACAAGACTCTCCTTCCTTAGCATCTTTTAAAACAAAGTTGAAAGATCATTTTCTCGCATTAACATGATCATTTGTATTTATATGTATATCTATGTAGGTATTTATTTTTAATTATATATGTAAGTATATTTTATATATTTCGGTATTAATGTGTTTTTTTTATTTAAGTTAAATCTAAAATATGTTTATAATTTTCTTTTTCTGTTGCACTTTGTGTCACCCTTTTTACGATTTTCTCAACAACATTTAGGTTGACTGGAAGAGATCTCTTTCAGGGATAAGTCCACCTTTGCCGAACATACTTATACATTGTAAACTGTTGTATATAATTTGTGCAATAAAGAATATATAATATATAAATATATACTTAAATACTTTTTGTTTGTAAATACATACTTAATATACATAGTTAACACCCAGACCAAGACAAATAGACATGTTCAATTTTGTTCAAACTATTTTATTATCTCTATACTATGTAATTTAATATATACGGAATTTAATACAACGAATTTTGAAATATTGTATAGCACGTGTTAATATGCCAATACTGAGGGAAATTATATTAATGCATATTGAGCAGCGCGAAACTATAACTAATCAAGTAATTACGTTGTTTAGGAGCTAATTTAGATTGCCAGTGTTTAATGATAATTAAATAACTTAGCAGGAGCCCGTGGCGCAGTGATTAGCACTCTCGGCCTTAGATCGTTGAGGTTAAGACAATACTTGGAAAAAGTATGGACTTTTTGATATAAAACTACTTATAGAACGGTTAGAGTTGTTACAAACCTAGTAATAAGATATATATTTTTTTCCAAACCTTTGTCTAGATAAAGCCTTTATCTTTATCTTTTTCTGAATCTTTACGAATCTAGATTCGTAAAGATTCAGAAACACGATTTTATAATTTTGCCTTGACCCTTTTTTTCGAAAGGACCCCTAAAAAATACGAAAATTTAAGATTATTTACAAATGGGGTTATATAAACTATTGGAAATTGCTTTGATTAGTAGACACCAATAATAATTAGGATCGTATAGATCATTTTTTTAAAACCGCCATAGTTTTTAATACGAAGTGATTTTGTGTTTGTTTTTTTATAAATCGGTATCGTTCTGCGTGTTTTGAAACTGATTATTAATTTTGATACATTGTTAATAATAAAACAAATAAAAGTGCTATGAACATATTGTGAGAAAAAAACGGCAATTTCATAGGTAAAGACCTATAATTAGTCTCGCTTAGCACAAAGGGTTAATTTAAATAGGTTTAATACAAAATTTAATTATTACTAAAGACTGGTCTTTAATTTGCAATTTACATATAAGTAAGTTTTGGCTTTCTCTTTCATATTCGTAAGCAGGTGTGAATTTGATGTAGAAAAGAAAATGCTAATTATTTATTGATTTTGATCATCTTTTTTGTTAAGAGTATCTATAGTATATTTTGTTAAATAGCGGATTATCTTTGTAATTTATAATACCTGAAGTCTTCGATCAACCATATCACAAGATAACTGCGCACATCAAAGGAGCGTTCTTATTTCATATTAGTTCCTGACATTTTTGACGTGTGATCGTCACATTCGTAACCTTTTTTAATCGATTTCAAAATAGGTGGGTGTTTTGGGAAGAGAGTTTTTGTCCGTCAAAAAACATTCGGTAGGTACCACATTTGCGTTCTGTTTTAGCTCGTGTGGCGTCACCTAGTGGTATTTCGATTGAATTGTGTAAACAGTCACGTTTTGTCTGCATTGAACTATAATTTACTGGAACTAACATCAGCATTAGTAACGTTACTTGATCAAACTAATGATAAACTACAATAATCCTATCCCATTAATTAATTAACGTTGACACAGCGAAATCCAGTAATTACAAATTTAAGTCACCTAATCGTGTGTAATTATGTAAATGTTTGCAATAGGGGGCACCATCGATAACAGAGCAGAATCAGTGTCATGCATAATTGAGATTACTAATGTGGCCGTTAATTACATGGCCTTAGGTTCATTATTGAATGTTCCGGTCGATTTAAATTTTACAGTGACTCGATTAATGTTGGGTAATGTAATGACTTCAAATTGCTGTTAAAATATTTTGTTTTCTAGTCTTTACTGCAATGGTGCTTTGCTTTGGAGCCTCATAATCTACTCTTTGCATGCTTTGTAATAACACGACCTTCTCGTATTGTAGGGATATTTTAACATCACTTAGAAATTTGATGGTAATCTGTGGTTAAACATTGCTTATGGGTAGGTATAGCTCTCATTAGAAACTTAAGTTTGATATTGTGGATGGAATTATTTTCAGGTCTCATGAAATAATTTTATCCATGAAATATTTCAATCCAAGTATCATGAAATAACCTTTTTTTTATACCGGTAGGTCGATGTATTTTAATAAAAAACATTTAAGTAAATATTTCATTTTCATGACAAGCATTTTTGCTGACTGTACTTAAATATTGTATTGTCATCTAAACCAAACCTGCATTCACAATTTCAGCTCCATCGGACACTGGGAAGTGGGTCAAATTAAGCTCATAAGATTTGTCCCCCGCTAACTAACAAACATGGCAAGTTAATAAAAAGCTTGTAATACGTTTTTTTTTGTAAAAACTACGTTTTAATGAAAAAAAAAATTTTTTGACTACTTTAATATTGTATTGTCATCCAAACCAAACCAGTACGCAAAGTTTCAGCTCAATCGGACTTTGGGAAGTGGGTCAAATTTAGCTTGCAAGATTTGTCCCGCACTAACTAACTAACATGGCAAGTTAAATAAAAGCTTGTAAAAATAAAATGTCTTCATCATATTATAAACCTTGACATCAAAATAAAGGATTGAATTTAAGTATTACTTGTTGTTGAAAAATGTTTTCTAAATAAACTATTTGACTTTATTAATTGCTCACTATTGTCAATGAATACATTAGAAAATAATACTAGCTATACAATAAAATCGCTAATTTAGTTCCTTTTTCTCATCACGGTTGTTGTTCTTACATAAAGTTTGCTGTTTCGAAAACTAATCATAAAAATTAATTAATTTGTCTACTGAATTATGCTGCCTTATTTTAATTAGGCTTCATAGAGCATGATTGCTTCGTAATAATGCAATTAAAGAACTAAAACATTTGACGTCAAGGCGGCATTACTGAAGACCATTATGAAGTGCCGATTGGTACAGCGCATTCTAAAATTAAACCTGCACCCAGTGAATGTAAAACAACTAAAAGAGATGAGGCTGGACATTTTCCCGAGACACATTTTGTGTAAGCGCCGGATAACGTTTTTATTGTTAACAAGCCGTAGCCAGCCACGACGAGCGACGATGATATCTCCTCGTATGAATGATGACTTCGTGCTGAGCCTCTGGAAGCAGCTCGAGATAGACATGAAGCTCAGAGACATGGCACGAATATGGAAATCCGATGTAACTTTAAACACGAAGCACTTAGCGAAATAACTTGGGCATTCTAGATACCTTGCATTTATTTATTAAACTTCTTAAATATTATTTTTTAAATTGATTTAATTTTTAGTGTCAGTTTGCTTAACATCCAGTTGAATATCCTCTCCATTAGTTGCGGTAGTTAAAAAAAAATCTCTAAATAAAGATATAACACGTAAAGATAGATCATCTAATGTGATAACAAATTCTTCTTCATTTGAATTAATGATTTACATTCCGATTCATACATTAGATACGGCCCATTTTATGACAATAATGATATCTTTTTGTGTCTATGGCCCGACCCATCTAAGGAAGATAAGGGGTCGACGTTTTTAGCACAAAGCGCTTTCTGTTTCGGACCCTTTCTCGCAGGTTATTTGACTCGAAACGTGCCTTGGGTGTACCTGTTTGCTAAGGCCACTTTTATCGAGGCGCAGGCAATATTTTGTACAGATTATCTCTTAAAACGCCTTTATTCGTTCAACATTCACCTCTGTAACAGATGCAACGTCTTACTTTACAAATCACAATCACGCTTTTAAGACATTATGGACAAACAAGGCTTCTAAAGATAAGACAGAAGGAAACGATCAGTATAAATCAGATTACTTCACACGTTTACAAATGGACATTAGCTGCAGGAATTTTGTAACTTTGGTCCGTTGTTTCGTCTCGATTGTTTTAGAGTTATATTGCTCTTCCCATTTAGTTTTGAATTTACGCATTTTGTAAAATATGCGGTCATAATGGTATAAGTAGTTTAGAAATAACCATAAACAAGGCAAGTCTAAAACTCAAATCCACAAATATTTCAAACAATAAGTACATTTAGTTGCGGTGTTGACAGCCTTGAAGAATCCACATTTTTAGCAAAACTATTGTTTCTCGGAATATTTATAGAGGCAATAAAGTAATTGCGGTAGACTTCTTTTGTCTAAAAGCGGTAGGGCCGAATACTGGTTTTATTGTGCTCCATAACTTTCAAAAGCTTTTTTCTGCGAGTTCGAGGTCCTAACCGTACATTGTTAATTTCTCTTCACGGCCGAGCCCTTTGTTTTTCTCTAGCCCTTTTATAAGATTTTTCACCAATGCCGGTTAATTTTAAAAGATTTCTTTCAAACAATACTTCACAATGAAACGCGCGGGAGTCAGTTTTGGTTACTATTTGGTTGCATTTGTCTTTTGTCATTTTTCGGTATCACGCTGTGGTGTTTCAATTATTTTAGTGCTTCCGTTTTACGGAAATACGACCAAATTGTTGTCATTGTTTTGTCTTATTAACACAAATGTCGTTTCTAATTTGAGCAAAAGAGACAAAACAATGTTTAAATTAAACATAGCTTAAAGTATAAGGCAGCTAATAAAAAAAAAAGTGTTAAGCATATACCTACCTACTAGAAACGACTAACGAGCTTAGTAACTAAATAACGATTTAGTTAAAAAGTCTTGAATGGGTGGTAGGAAAATATTGACGATTCATAAGTACATGCTTATTATGTCTGTGTGAATAAATAAATATTTGATTGATTGATTGATTTCTAAAATAATTACAGTAGAAGAATTCAATTTTGTATTAAGTTTTTGATAAAACTGTGATACTTATACTTATTGAGATTAAGTATTGACATTTTCTCAAGAAAATATTGTTAACCAATATAACCCGGTTCTCAATATAAAATATAAGTAATTAAACTTTTTCCATGATCTTATTTATTAGTTAGGTAAAATTTAAAAGTTAACAAAACAATATTCCTGGAGTAAAATCTAATAAACACGTATGTGCTTTCAATTATAAAACTATGTATTTCACTACAATTTCGAATACGTAATTGATACTTTCGTGTAAAGCTTCATCAACAATTCAAATTGCAAAAAGAAGCAGCTAGAGCGTTTGGCTATTGACTTCATTATGTCTAGAAATAAGGTTAGTTATTGATAACACGAGCGGTCACTGGCTCTATTGTCTATCGATTTTAATAACATTTGCTTCTATAAACATTTTTCATCTGCAAAGCGTCAAATGTAGCTCTAATGTTCAAAGCTTTTATCTTTATTTCCTCATTAAGTGTCAATAAATTTATTATTCAAACATCTCTCTTATAAAAACTCCCATAGTCAATTTGAAGTGCCCATTTAAAGTCAATCTGTAATAGATTGAAAAAACCATAAATTTCATGAGATAAAGAGGGCCATTCTTTCACATAAAAGTTATATTGGACATAGTTCACCGATATCGGCTAATGTCAACATGCTAGTTATGTAACCATAAAAGGGAAGGATCCTTTTCGGAGTCAGTTGTTACGAGATAAGTGGTAATATTGTGTTTGATGTCGCCTAGTAAATATTGGACGTGACGTGAGATATTTACACTCAATGTTGACATAGAATATCAATAGTTTGAACCAAGATAACTATCTCATGGCCTTGGCTCTAGAGACCTCCTTTGTGAGTGTTTGTGAATCACTATTCAAACGAGTTTTCATGAAGTCATTATGCCAAATGTCATTATTGCAGAAATAGCTTGTTCTGGATTTCTGCATTACATAAGTTTGTGACCATTCATTTAAGCTAAATGTAAAGTGAATTAAATCCGTTAAGGAATTTAAAAGTTATGATGAAATAAAGAAACTCAAATACATACATAAATTAACCCTAAACAAAATACACTCGTTTTTGGTCTATCGTGTAAACATCAGTGCTTTCTGAACGCTTACCATGCTTCATACAAATTATTGAAAGAGGTACTATGTACTTGTCTCAACAAACAGACAAATCAGCTCGAACAATACCAAACTCCAAAATCTCTCTCAACTTCTTGACAAACTAAATACCTTTACTTACCTCGATAAAAGTGATATAAAGTACAAAGTTCTTGAGTACCTATCTGAGAATAAAACTGTCATAGATAAAAGTCTGTTAGTCACCGAAATACCGTGGACCGAACTGAGGGCCAGACGTCTCCCACGGTACAAGTGATTTGATACGCACGTGTTTTGGCATCCGATGCTCCACGATTAAGCCTTTCGGTGATGCACGAAGCATTGCGCCTCTCAATGGACGTGTTTTTGTCACTAACTATCGTTCGTTAGTCTTGGAGAATGTGTACGTGTTTGGTGGCTGTGAATTTTTTTATAAGCACTTTTATACCTATAGGTAGTATTGTGGGAATGTCATTCAGTATAGATCTATTCGATTATAATAAAGGGATGATGTTTGATCTGATGGTTTGTATCATCCTTAGTAACTTCGAGCCTGCGCGTACTTGTGATTTTAAGTCGACCGATAGTTGGGCGACAGTTTAGTTAGTGCAGTGCGTGCACATTACCGACCGGCCGATAGTTGTGCGATAGTTTGATCGTACAACTATCGGAAGTGCGTGCACTATACTGAATGCGCAGTCAACCGATAGTTGGACCACAAATTACTAAATAGTTGTTGGCCGATAGTTTACTTGAATGCAGTGCGCGCGCTCACATAGGTAGTCCTTCATGCACATTACCGACCGGCTGATAGTTGTGCAATAGTTTGATCGTAAAAACTATCAGCCAGTCATTTACGATAGTTCGGTCGGTCGATAGTTTAATCGTCAATGGGCGCACTGCCTTATACCTAGCTCTATACTGAATCCGAGAACGATCAAACTATCGCAAGATTAAAAATCACAAGTGCGCGCTGGCTCATGCAATTTTTATTATTGAAAAATTTAAAATCAATTATTTAGAAAAAATCGACCCGTCTCACAACCAGCTCCGATGATGGGACCATCTCGGAGCTTTTTTCTAAATACTTACTTCATTTTCAATTTTTCATCCTAACTAATTATAACGAAGTTATCTTTAAAAACAACTCTAAAAATATATTATGCTCGTTATTTGTTATGGATTTCGAATTACATATTGAAATTGGTAAAAAAATACTCGTAGCATTGTCGAAAATTGTAAGTGTTAACCATAAAGGACCTATCTGATTTTTTTGTTAAAATGAACTAAGTTTGTGGTCTGCTTTAAATTTTCGTACATTTACTGTCACTTTACTTTACTTCGTACGTAACTGTATTCAGAATAGAAAGGCTTAAGAAGCAATATTTCTTTTACGCAAAATTCAGTTAATTCCTTTACACATAACGAGAATATACGAAAATTTAAAGCAGACCTCATTCTTAGTTCGTTTAAACAAAAAAATCAGATAGGTCCTTCATGTCCATCTCCGTGCGTGACTATAATCGTTAGACTTGAAAATGCAATTTTGGTGAAAAATCATGGTCTCAATACAAAGCGGGAATATGTTAGACCTACCTAGGTGATCACTTTCTATCTAACTAAAAGTTAGTGTTAACCTCTGTGGTCTAGTGGTTTACTCCACCGATTTCAGACCTCTGGGTCTGAAATGGTCCCAGGTCCCGGGTTCGAATCCCAGATTCGGTGTGATTGGTGGACTTGTTCTTAGCTAGCTTAGCTAGCTACCACTATCTTATCTAAGTCTGACGCCATAACAATGATGTTTTCAGCATTATTATGTTCCTGCAGTTAAAGATAAGATAGCCAGTTCCTCTATTATTGAGATTCCGGGAGTATTGCGCTTCCACCTTCAGTGCCGTTGTGCATAAAAAAATGCTCCAGTATTGAGATTTTTTTCTTACGCATATGAGTATATATAGTATGAGTAGTCTTAATTGTTATTTTAAGTAAGTAAGTAATATTTTTAAAGTAAAATAAAAAAATTAGCTTTATGTCATAAAATTGCTTAAAATTTTAAGAGGTTGGGTTAATAATTTATGAAATCAAGTTGAGTCAAAATAAAATTGTTGTCTATGTTTTGTTATAAGTTTTGATGCAATTTTAAAGTTTTTTCATATTTTAGATAACATACGGTTCTACATAATTTCTTAAAATGTTTACGAAAACTACCAAAAAGTTCTCAGCCTAACCAGTCTGTATTAACCAGATATTATTGAGTAGTGTTAACCATTTCTTTACCTATGTTGTAGGTACGACTCTTTTTGCAATTGTGCATCTGTTCTCCAATAATATTACAATACAAAAGTTATTGGAACTGTAAATTATAAGGATTTAGTTCATGTTCCTTTTGTTGCCGTCAATCAGAAATCTTTGCATTCAAAATGTCCGCCCCCTCTCTCAGATTTACAGACATGAAAATAAAAATTACTTTATCTTCCGCTCTTTTATATTTCTCTACTACCACAAAGTTGCTCTACATGAATGGGGCTTATTATAAGTCTTTTAATTGGGTACTCATTATGTAATCTTAATTTTACAGAAAAATAATTTAAGTAATGATAAATAAGTAAACTATTTCGTCAGTTACAAAGTAAGCTACTGTTTTAGATGCGACCTCCTTGGCGATGAAACTTGAGTAAGTGCAACCAAACCATCACGCAGGCCTAAGACTTCTACGCGCCATAACCAATATTTTTGAATATTCAAAAAACACGCGTGCCATCTGTTGTGAGCGATGCAGCGGGGACCCACCCGTCATTGTGACCCTCCTCGTCCCGCGCTCGCCCCCCACCCCACACCCATGCTGCTTTCGTTCGTTCAAACTTACGTAGGTCAGTTACCGCCCGACCGCAGGGGAGCATGGCTGCGTCAAAAGTTTTACCGCGATCCCGCACTTCATGTTTACATTCGTTATAGACGGAGTGTACACAACAACATAGACTTTGATTCAAAGACTGTTCAGTGACATAAAAGTTTTTTTAAGAACAATTAGTGATATATCAGTGACAAATGAACTAATTTTGTGACAAAATGACCATAAACTTATATGGAATGGTTTCGTTAAAAGTTTGGATGTGCTTACTTGTGGTGGTTGGTGCGCGCGCACGTTCCGCGCCGCCCGCCCCCGCCGGCTGTCAGTGGGACTATTCGGACGCAAAGTTGAGTGAATCTAACTTTCTCACGTGTAACATCAAAACCATCGGCTCTGCAGACTTCTTGTTTAAAAACATTACCACCGCGCAGGCGTACAACATCAACAAGTTAAAGCTGACTTGCACTGATTTGTTATTCTTTGAGAGCTCTCTGCATATGAATACCGGCAGTTTCTTAGGGCAGCTGCGGAAACTTGAAGATTTGAGTATCGAATACTGTAAGATTCGTTATGTTCCGGCAACAGTTTTATCTCCTTTACGCGATTTGACTAGTTTGGCGCTGCGTTCATTTAACACCGACTGGCCTGCTATGACAATGGAGTTTCATGCTGAGAGTTTTCGTGGATTAATGGAACTTCGAACTTTAGATTTGGGAGATAACAATATTTACACACTTCCATCTGAAGTATTCTGCCCTCTTTTTAGTTTGGAATCATTAAACCTCACCAACAACAAAATTCAAGACATATCAGAAATTGGGTTTTCTGATTGGGGCAAAGGACCAATCGCTCCAGGTAAATCCTGCAATACTGGACTTAAGATGCTTGACTTATCTCATAACAACATACTACGTTTACCAGATAACGGACTTTCTAGTCTCAGATCTTTAGAAGTGTTGAATATTCAGAACAACTTAATTAATGAAATCGGTGACCGAGCCTTTGTCGGCTTAAATTCATTAAAAATCTTGAACTTGTCTGGAAATAAGTTAGTCGCTGTCCCACCAGAACTATTCCAGTCGTCCAGAGTTATAAAGGAAATCTCATTAGCAAACAATTCTTTGTCTGTGTTAGCTCCCGGATTATTAGAGGGACTTGATCAACTTGAAAAATTGGATTTATCGAGAAACAGCCTCACTAACGACTGGGTGAACCGAGATACTTTTGCCGGACTTATCAGATTAGTCATTCTCAATTTATCTTACAATGCTTTGGCTCGTCTGGATCCCAAGTCATTTCAAGATTTGTATGCTCTGCAAGTATTGAATTTAGATAATAATGCAATTGAGACAGTGAGCAACGGAGCTTTTGCAGAGTTAAAAAATCTACATCAGCTTTCTTTGTCTGACAATAAGATTATGACATTGAATGAGCACATTTTTTCTAATTTATTCGTCCTCAATCAACTTTATTTAGACAACAATCAGATATCTACAATACATGAGAGATGCTTCGAGAATATAACTTATTTACAAGATTTAGGACTGAATGGAAATAGTTTAAATACAGTTCCTGCAAGTATCAAGAAGCTTCGCTTTCTTAAGTCACTCGATATTGGCAAGAATAACATCGCTAAAGTTAGTAACACGTCATTTGAGGGCTTAGAAGAGCTTTACGGACTGCGTCTTGTTGATAATCATATCACAAGCATACCAAAAGATACTTTTAGTACTTTGCCTTCTTTACAAGTACTAAATCTAGCTTCTAACAGAATAGAAACAATAGAACAAGATGCGTTTATCTCAAACCCAACATTAAAAGCTATTCGATTAGATGGTAATAAGTTAACTGACATTCGAGGCGTTTTTGACAAGGTGAATACTCTCGGTTGGTTAAATATATCTGATAACAAACTCATCTATTTTGATTATAGCTATATGCCAGAAAGTCTTGAATGGTTGGATATTCATAACAATAACATAACAAAATTGGAAAACGAACATAATACGCAACAAAATATTCGAATGCTCGACGTTAGTTACAATGCTTTAGAAAACGTCGATGAACGGTCGATACCTGACTCAATAGAGATCCTTTTCTTAAATAACAACAAAATTCACACGATTCATCCAGGTACCTTCATACAAAAAAGAAACTTAGAAAAGGTTGTCATGTCGGATAATAAATTGAGAACCATCGAACTCTCGGCATTTACTTTGCCCCATATACCGAAACACAGATTGTTGCCTAAGTTCTTTATTGGAAATAATCCATTTGTCTGCAACTGCCATATGATTTGGTTGCAAAAAATAAATCTTTGGAATCACATGAGGCAATATCCACGTTTTGTAGACTTAGAGTCAGTTACGTGCGAAGTCGTGAGCAATAAATATGGAGGAAAGGCAAACTTAATGGATGTCCCTGAAAGCCAATTTTTATGTTCATACGAAACACACTGTTCTTCAAGTTGCTTTTGTTGTGATTTTGAAGCATGTGACTGCAAAATGACGTGCCCTGAGGGTTGTTCCTGTTTCCACGATAGCAACTGGAATTCAAACGTAATTGATTGCTCCAGAGTTGGCTATACAGATATACCAGAAAAGATTCCGATGGATGCAACTGAACTTTATCTCGACGGGAATGACTTTGGAGCACTGAGTAGCCACTTGTTCATCGGTAAAAAGAAGTTGCATAAGCTATACTTAAACAACAGTAACATAGCTACTATTGACAATGACACTTTAAACGGTCTCCATTCTCTGACAGTACTTCACCTCGAAAACAATCATCTGACTGAGTTGTCTGGAGGCGAATTCTCGCAGTTGAAGCACTTGAGAGAGTTATATTTAAATGATAACCTCTTAACAAGTGTCGCAAACAAGACTTTTGAGAACCTGTCGTCTTTAAGAGTTGCACACTTACAAGGCAATAAAATCCTTGACGTTGACAAAAAGTTAACACACATGATCCACTTAGAAAACATCAATGTGCGAGGCAACATCTTTACCTGCAACTGTGATAACGTCTTACTCTTGCAAAACTGGTTCAAGAAAAATTATGAAGATCCCGTTGACATGTTTTGTGCCGATGAAAATGGACTTATATCAAATGTGACTGTGTTTGATGTGATTGACAAGTGTCGTGATTTAAGTGTTACGGACAATACAATTCCTACTGAAAATCAACCATACCAATATGATGAAGTGAGCACGATAAAACTGAACTTTGTCCCTCTGTTGGCGGTAGTTTTGATAAGTGTAATACTGATACTATTGTTTGGTGCCTTAGCTTTTTCATTTAGACAAAATGTTCGCCTTTGGGCTCATTCTAAATATGGTGTACGATTGTTCAAAAGTGCTTCAATTCAGGAAAGTGAGCTTGATAGAGATAGGTTATATGATGGATATGCTGTATATAGTTTACTAGATGACGATTTTGTCACCAAAGTTGTAGCCCCTGAAATGGAGCAATCTGGCTATACAATGTGCTTCCATTACAGGGACTTACAACATGTTCATGATAATTATTTAGCGGAGCAGATAACAAATGCGGCCGAATCATCTAAGAGAATATTAATGTTTGTATCTTTTAATTTCTTACAAAACGAATGGTCCAAAATTTCTTTCAAGACAGCTATTAAACATGTAATAACTGCGATCCATCCTTCTATTAGACGCCATAGAGTAGTTTTTATATTGACTACAGATGTTAGTGCACTTAATTTAGATGTAGATTTTCAAAATTATCTAAAAACGTGCAACGTACTTATTTGGAACGAGAAAAAGTTTTGGGAAAAAATTAGGTTTGTGATGCCTGATATTTCTAATTTACAATGGAATAAAGATACAATAAATTATAATCATGGAGTATGTCCGAACGCGCGTAGGCACCCTTCGAGGTACACCGCTTCACCCACTGCGCCTGAGCATTGGTATAAATACGATGCAATCCCTCCGCAAACACCAATCGCGAATACTGTAATAAATATAGAAGATGATACGTCAATGCTTACAAATACAACATTGACAAGTCAGATTCCCGACGGGGAGAATTTGCATCATAGTTATATATCTATAGACACACAAAATTACGAGCAACCGTACGGCGGTCGACCTAGGCCGCCTACTACGCTGCGCAAACACCCCGATCACCACTCTCCTTCAATGTTAGACGAACAAGGTTACTTACAACCCCGTTCATCGGTTCACGAATGCCTACCACAAACTCATTCAACCATCCATAGATGATAAGGCAACACAAACCTATTTTTATCTCCAAAAGATATATTTAATGGATCGTCACATTCCAAGCACATGTGTAAGATGCTTTTTATGTTGCCCTGCCTTATTAAAAAGTGATAATTTTACTAAAATATCAGTTAACGTTTTGGCCAAATGTAATGACTTGTTCCTTCGTAGATAACAAATTGTCATGCATGTTATTATGAGACTGTATCTATTGTTATAAATATATTGTAAACTTATAGATATAGGATGCCTTATAGATCATTAATGTAAAGCGCGTAGATAATTTATAATGAAAGCAACCAAGAATTACGATTTATTGCTGTCCATTAAGACTGACATAATATTATGTACTAAAATGTTTAAGAGTTTTGCCAGTATCATTAATGAATATAAGCTTATATATAAGTATTTTCGTATAGTGTATTATCTCACTGTTACCAAATATTTTGTAGATACTGTGACTAATCGTTGTTTGTAATAATTATTTCTGTACAGTTTTACTAGTCATTAGTTAGGAATTGAATAGTGTTGAAATTTTGTAGATATGTAGATAACTTGGTTACATAGTTTTGTGAAGCATACCTTAAAACTATCGTTAACTGTGTAACTAACTGTACCTATGTGAATGTATGATAATTGTATAAACAGTCGACTGTTAAACAAACTAAATTAAAATAAAAAATATAATGAAAATAAAATAATCGTTTACATTTATCCCTACCTAAATATTTTAATAGGTTTGAAAAGTAATTTGACCAACAAACAAGGAAGGGCCCATCATTATATTTTTGGTACAGCCTATAAACCACATAATTAGTTTGTTTTAAGAGCAGAGATGTTTCACAAAACCTTTTTGTTTACCGCCAAAGATAACAAAAACTGTGGGCCATTGTGTATACGCCAAATGTCGGTTCTGAACAGTTAGCTTCGTTGTTTCGAGATCACCGTTTATTGAGAAATGAGAAACGTTGTATCCTTCACAAAAAAGTCCAGAAATAATTTCGGCTTGCCGACAATCATCGCGGCCATAATGATGGTCCTTTCCCAGGTAGAAAACGCTCCTAAGTCATATTTCAACCGTTGGGTCTGTGCTATGGTAGCTATAAAAGAGATTTACAATACGTTCTGTATTCAAAGCTAGTTAGATGGGTATTAATGTGACTTTCTGTCGGCCACGGTCCGAAGAGTATTTATTGATTTTTTTCAAGTGTGTAAAGTGCGAGGTTCGGCACCCACGGCATATGGTGTGACATATTCTAAAGGGCCGCTGACCGACTGGTTTAATTTTTTCTTGATGAAGTCCACTCGGGCGATGCATTCTTGCAACTGCCACTGTATACTTTATGGCTTTAAATTAAATTAAACAGCTTTTCGTATGGGAATAGAGAAATAATATTATTATCTTAAATTTTATTGAATAGCGGGATTTTTTAAAATTTATTTCCCGTAATAAATTGAAGAATTGTAAACAGATGAAGTTAAAAATATATATTACAATTACCTACCTACTGAAATAAACGTTTTTATTTGATTACAACTAAGTTAAGGTGCTTCTCGGAAAAATATGGACTTTTTGATATAAAACTATAGGATGGTTAGACTTGTTACAAATCTGGTAATCTATATATATAAAATTCAAAGTCCTGACTGACTGACTGACTGACTGACTGACTGACTGACTGACTGACTGACTGAGATATCAACGTACAGCCCAAACCGCTGAACCTAGAGACTTCAAATTTTGCACATAGATACGTTATACAGTGTAGGCATCCACTAAGAAAGGATTTTTGGAAATTCCACCCCTAAGGGGGTAAAATAGAGGATGAATGTTTGTATGAAAGTCCGTCAGTTTTGAAGTTAGAATCTTCAAACATTGTATTTAGGCTGGCAATTGAAAATTAATATTTACCTGTGTCAGCGTTTTTGACAATTCCACCCCCGAAGGGGTGAAACGGGGGATGAAATGTTGTATCTGAAAAGTCCTTCATTTAATTCATTATTTAGGCTTATGGTCGGATAGTAAAACAAATTAGCAAAAACAAGTTTCGAATTTTTTTGAAAATCAACCCCTTAGCGGTTAAATGGGATAAATGAACCTAAAAATCAATATGGATGTCGTTATTGAGGTTTTATGGGATGACGATTGCAGAAATGGCATTTATTTTGATGTTTAACACGCTGAACATGATTAAACCCCTAAAAGGTTGCAATAGGGGTGAAATTTTGAATGAAAAATCAGGGGTTAAATAGACATATCAACTTGAAACTTTGTAGGCTTACTTATTAAAACAAATAGGCAACCCATTTCGTAATTTTCCCAAAATCAAACTCAGGGGTTAAAATAGGGGATGAATAAGTGTATAAAAGTCCGTCAGTTTTGAAGTTAGGATCTTCAAATTTTGTATTTAGGCTGGCAATTGAAAATTAATATTTTCCTGTGTCAGCGTTTTTGACAATTCCACCCCCGAAGGGGTGAAGAGGGGGTTGAAATTAAGTTTTATCTGGAAAGTCCTTCATTTAATTCCTTATTTAGGCTTATGGTCGGATAGTAAAACAAATTAGCAAAAACATGTTTCGAATTTTTTTGAAAATCAACCCCTTAGCGGTTAAATGGGATAAATGGACCTAAAAATCGATATGGATGTCGTTATTGAGGTTTTATGGGATGACGATTGCAAAAATGGCATTTATTTTGATGTTTAACACGCTGAACATGATTAAACCCCTAAAAGGTTGCAATAGGGGTGAAGTTTTGAATGAAAAATCAGGGGGTAAAATAGACATTTCAACTTGAAACTTTGTAGGCTTACTTCTTAAAACAAATAGGCAACACATTTCGTAGTTTTCCGAAAATCAAACCGAGGGGGTAAATAGGGTATAGAAACCTAAATCATCTGAAGTACCCTAAAAGTTCTTGGTACCTAAGCTACTCAGAACTATCTTTTTGATTGTGAAACAGACACTTATTTAATACTAGCTTCCGCCCGCGACTTCGTCCGCGTCGTTTTACGCGATTAGGCGGGTCCTCCCTCATCAAGAGAGCAGCTGCTGATCGGATTTTTGTTAAATTAAAACATAGAATACTTTTTATCCTGGTTATTGGTCCCCTAAGTATTTTCTCGAATGTCCACGCGGACGAAGTCGCGGGCGGAAGCTAGTAAGATATATATTTCTTCATACCTTTATCTAGATTCATATAGGTTCAGAAACACGATTTTATGATTTTGCCTCGACACTTTTTATTTTCGAAAAGCCCTCTAAAATATACGAAAATTCAATATTATTCTTAAATGGGATTATCAATACTATTGGAAATTGGTTTAATGAATGGACACCAATAATATTTAGGATCGTATAGAAGCATTTTTAAAAATTCGCTATAGTTTTTTAAAACGAAGTGATTTTGTGTTTTTTTTTTGACTAATCTGCAAAATCGGTCTCGCTCCCGCGCGTGTCGTTTTCTCATTGCTATCTCTTCGGTCCAGCACGATTTTTCCGAGTATCGCCTCAAAGATCCGTAGCCCTAACCTGAAAACCTGTCGTTTTGGTAGCCGTTATCGTTATCATATTATTTTGAATTAAAACCAGAGCATCGATTAAGGAACTGAAATTCAATATATATTTGACAGCAGCACTTTGACAGGTTTTGAAGAAGGACGGTAGGTATAGTTTACTATTTGATCATCATTACGATAGTTTTTCATCTTTTCATGTTTACTGGTAAAATTACAGGTAAAAAATAACTGTTTGACACAGATGACTGATTTGAGTCTTAGAAAATCAGCCATATTCGGGAGAAATTAGTCCAGCCAGTAGTTAAATTAAAACTATTAACAAGCCCCCGAAACCACAAAGACTGTATGTCTAATTTCAGTTATAAATTGTCAGCTTATAGGTAGGGACTTTGCATCGCAGGCACTATTAAATGAGTATGCAGATCTTTTGTGATGCTAATGCAGTATGGTTTTATTGTCACTGGAAAATGTAGGACAAGAACAGAGAATGACTACAATACACAAGGTTTTACGAATGAAAACATTTTATTCAACAATCACAACAAGCGTATTCGCACAATGGTTCTTGTTTAATATAATCGACACTCAATTGTTATTGAAGATCAAAATATACCTACTTTTAGTATTGTACAACTGTTATTACTATTCCAATAATAATATTATTCTCAAACAATAATATTATGCAAAGTACGGTAGGATTATTTATTTTAATTTCTTAAAAATCTACAGATTACAATAAGAAGACAATAAAACGGAGACTCAGTTCCTGATTTACAGCTGAACTACTATTTTCGTAAGTAGGTATATAGGTCTCGGCCAACTTGTTGAAGAAAACCAGAGACAAAAAAAATTGCACAGAAAATGTTTTTGTTTTTGTCTATAGTTCTGTTCAAAAAGTTTGCCGGGACCACTCATTTATCTGTCAGTTGGTAAAATAGTTTTCGTAATCGTGTACGTGACTCAATGGTAAGTACTTAAATA
Source organism: Crambus lathoniellus (assembly GCA_949710035.1). NCBI lineage: Eukaryota > Metazoa > Arthropoda > Insecta > Lepidoptera > Crambidae > Crambus > Crambus lathoniellus. Next base: position 19,484,530 of record OX453310.1, read on the forward strand.
TAAGTAACAGAATGACGACAAAATTTAAGATTAAAAATATAGCTAATAAAATTAGTCAAAGATTATCTTCTTATTTCTTGAGTTTTTTTAACGCCTACTTACTTTTAATAAACTTTTAGTACACCGAAACACTGTCTTAACATCTGAAACAAAAAATAAGATTTATTATAAAAACAAAATTTTATTTACTTAATAAGAAACATAATGTTAACTAATGCAAGCACATTTTAAACTTTCATGGTCATTAACAAATAGGTAGGTACCTATTAGGAAAAGAGGGATTCTTTCCATCTTTTATAATTTATAAAAAAAATATTAATAAAAATTTTGTTTGTTCTTTAACAAATCAAAATATGGCAAAAATTTGCTTATTTGCAATGAAACAAATTTAATGGAAATGTTTATTTACTCTGTTTATTTACTAAGTAAGTTCACACAAAATTTGCTTTTTTATCTAAGAGATTTTTTTTCATTTTTACTTACGACGCGGAAAGCCTGATTTTTGCCATATTTCAATTTGTTCAAGAACAATCTAAATTTTTGTCAAGAATTTTTTTACAAATTATAAAAGATGGAAATAATCTCGCTTTTCCTAATAGGTACCTATTTGTAAACGACCATGAAAGTTTAAAATTTGCTTGCGTTAGTTTTAATAACGGTTTCAAATATTCAACTCTAAATAACCCTTCTCTTGGGCTTCGCCGCAGTCGGGTAAAAAGAAACGCCAGTTTTTTTAATGATGACTAACGATTATTACCAATAATTATTGTTTCTACCGATTGCTTCCATCCTTTGCTAACCATAGCAGCTTAAGGTTTTGAATAGAGCTTGTTAAGAAATAAAATAAACAACAAAACCTCATTGAATAACTCGATGTAGACATATGCACAAGTCAACAGGAAGATTAACGGACGATGTTGAAAACAAAACTCAACTTGGTAATTGTTATACTGAATCTTATTGGTGAGGTTAGACAGCGTAATTTATCACTTTTTATTTATAACAAAATATTTCAAACAAATAAGCTGATTGTATGAAATATTTTTAAGCCCAAATTACAATACAGGTTGTATTTTTTTAATTTCTTTAAAGTTATCTATGGTATAAAGTGTGTCAATGTTTATAGTTTGAATTTTATAACATGAGTGTACTTATTAGTAGTCTCGTTTTTTAAACCCCACTCGTGTTTTAATACCGAGTTATGTGCAGTCCCATACACTACCTACGTAATCTACACTCATGTTATATTTATAAAATAAAACAAAAATAATATTTTTATAAAATGTGGATTGGCGCCGAACCCTACTCATATGTGGTATATAGAGTGCGTGGCAGATAACTTTGCGCTCAACTGGGGCGTTTTTGGCGCTAGTTACAGTAAATTTTATTTTAGAACAAAAAAATTAACTGTAACTAGCGCCAAAAGCTTACAGAAAGAATTAGTATCCAATTTTTACCGCGCACAGACTTATCTGACGTGCACTCTACCTTCTAAATTCAAAATTCTAATTTATAAAAGTTTCGTTGCCGGCTACAGAAGGGTTTGGAAGAGTTAGAAATCAGGGCTGGTAACTCCTACGGTTGCCATGGAGATTCTAAAATTAAGAAAAACAAGTGTAAGTATGTACTATAAAAATGACAGTTGTAGTTATAGGCACGGCCTTCTCTATTGTGTAAGTAAGTGTAGGTGGCTGTGCCAAAGGATACAGTTTAATTTTCTAAAATTTCTTTTAAGTTGACTGTGGCTTATAGTGTGTCATTATAAGCTTAGGCACAGAATATATAATAGTACTAGCTTTCCGCCTGCGGCTTCGCCCGCGTGGACTTCACGACGTTATCCTGCGGGAATGTGATAATTTTGCGGGATAAAAAAGTACAAAGGCTCTCCAGGCTACAAAGTATCTGTGTCCCAAATTTCAGCCAAATCCGTTCAGCCGTTTTGGCGTGATTGAGTAACAAACATACAAACATCCAAACATCTAAACTTTCTCAGTTATAATATTAGTAGGACTAAGGGCTCAGGTATTAGTTCATAATTCTAATATTATCATGAGTGTAGATAAAATTTATTTTCGCCTGCCCTAGGTATTTATACTAAAAATATAAACTAATTTCATTTTCTTGACCACTATGGTTACGTTTTCAAGCAAACTAGAATCAGACTAACACATCTAAACCATCGATAACTCATACCCAGGTTACATATCTACCCCACTTTTATCTCGAATGGATTCGAAACATTTCTGGTTCCGAGATACCTGCTATCAATATCAGAGGATAACGTCTGCGGGGATATCTCTGGATTTCACGGTTACACGCACCATTGGCTTCCCGGTCATACCCGATGTGTCCTGGCTAAGATAAGAAATTGACCGGATATCGAATCGTGAGCCCTTTACGTAATTCGTATTTGGAAGCAGCAGTTATTTTGTTATTTGAAGGTTGTTATTTATTGATATATTATTTTGGTCCGCTGTCATTTGTTTTGTGGGCAGTGAAGCTGACGTTTGCAATTGATAGCAGTTTTATGATCTTTATCCTCCTAATATAGGCGCTACACACGATCACTTTTAACTGTCAGTTTTCACTGAACAGTTGAAAAGTGATCGTGTGTAGCGCCTATAAGGTCCAGCTTTTTGATATCATAATAAAATATGTCTTCAGTCAGACCCATTGTAGGTGCAATATTATGCACATCATAAATATTTGCTGTCAGGGCATGAAGAGTTTTATCTAATAACTTAATTCGTTTGTATACTATTTTTTCATCAGTAGACTACAACATGTACTACTCGGTCAAGATAACATGACACCTACAGGTTATACCCGTCCCTATTACTCTCCGGGCATGACAGAATCGAGTGAAAGAGGGGTATAATTTGCAGGTGTAAATTATGTTATCTTGACCGAGTAGTATATGGTGTCGCAGTAAGATAGATAAGGCCGTGATATAGTTATATCACTAGGGATATAATTGTGCACCGTAAGATAGTTATACGAAAGCAACAAGAGTTCTGTGGTGTAAAAAAATATATCTATCTATCTCTTCGATGCGCTTCGCGATCGCCTTAAATTTCTAACCTATCACGTGTTCTACAGGACTACACTTGTACAATTATTATTTCATGAAACAAATCTAGTAATACAACTATACCATTAAACTTGAACAGTATTATAATTATATTCCTAGTAAGATACGAAAGCGATTCATTACTAGCTTACGGTACATAATTATATACCTAGGGATATAACTAGGTATATCACGGCTTTATCTTTCTTGCTGCGACATATGCATATGTTGATAAGAACTGTAATACCTCCCTATCTTATGTTAATAAAATCGCATAATGTGTTTAATTTCAACTCAATATTTAACTCATAAATTAGGGAAAATTATACAGAGACCTCTGAAATAGTATCTACAAGTTTATTACTATGGAGCTTTTATTTCATCATCGTTGTCAGCCGAACGATGCCGTCTGCTGGGCATAGCTTTTATTTTGCTTAAGGCGCTACTCGGAAAAAGTATGGACTTTTTGATTTAAAACTATAGGACGGTTACAGTTGTTCCAAATCTGATAATAAGATATATATTTCTTCATACCTTTATCTAGAGACGTATAGTTTCAAAAACACGATTTTATGATTTTGCCTCGACACTTTTTATTTTCGAAAAGACCTCTAAAAATACGAAAAGTGAAGATTATTCTTAAATGGGGTTACTTACACTATTGAAAATTGGTTTAATAAGTGGACATCAATAATATTGAGGATCGTATAGAAGCATTTTTTTTAATCGCTGTAGTTTTTTAATACGAAGTGATTTTGTGTTTTTTTTGCCTAATCTGCAAAATCGGTCTCGCTCCCGCGCGCGTCGTTTTCTCATTGCTATCTCGCTTTAGCATAATTTTTCCGAGTATCGCCTTAAATTCGCTATAGTTTTTGAATACGAAGTGATTTTGTGTTTTTTTTTGCGTAATCGGCAAAATCCGTCTCGCTCCCGCGCGCGTCGTTTTCTCATTGCTATCTCGCTTTAGCATAATTTTTCCGAGTATCGCCTTAACTTTATTTTGTGCAAAAATTTGTACAAGTGTTCTTAGGAGGTTTAAAGTAACCATTAGACGATCAATCTGGCGTCTCAGTTTAGTTGGTTAAGATTAAGATTGCAGTCAGATTGATCGTGTAAGGTGTTGGATCGATGCCAGATTGAAATGGATCACATTATTATCCCGAAAATTTGATACTTGTCATCAAATCCAGGTCACAGATTGAACAGAACTGACGCCAAATTGATCGTCTAATTGTTACCTAGCAGCTCTTATTTTTGGGTAAAAAAGATATTATTATATTGATGGTATAAGTAATTTGGTGATATTTTATATAAAGATTGTTTACTAAACACAGAAACGTTGAAGCGTAGCGCGTGATATATGTCTATCTTCCTCACACTCGTAGGAACTCGCTAGCGCTGTCTCATGAATGAGCTCGCATAGGGAACTTTGTGGTAATCCGTTTACAAAACTATCACCAAATTACTTATATCACCAATATACCTTTCTTTACCCTACTAGTAGCTGTTAGCCATTTCGTCCACATGGATAGAGGGTCGTAGAGTGATACTTATATTAGATTGGATAGCATAAAACCTGCCTCGACATTAACACAAGAGCAAGTGAATTTAATGCATGCAAACAATCAGAATCTAATTATTCTGCCAAAGTTGATTCTTTTTAGTATTGATATATCAATACTAAAACGATATATATGAGCCGGATATAAGTATCAATAGTTTTATTATTTAGTCCGTTTTCATTTGTTTCGTGGGCAGTGAAGCTGGCGTTTTTTGTTTTTTTTTTAATATACTAGCGGCAGTTTGCGACTTCGTGTCCGCGTAGGCAGAGGGTCGTAGAGTGATATATAAGATTGAATAGCCTTAATATGCATTTAGAACCAGAATTTATACTTCTATCAGAAATGAAATTTATTACATTAGTACCTAACTACAGACATAAGTATCAATAGCTTTATTCAAATAATTAATAATAAATTAAATATCATGTTTTTGCAACGATAAATGAAATTAACGTTTGAGACTTTCACACATGCAAAGGTAACATTTAAATTATTTGGTTTTAATTGCCATTTAACCTTAAAGTTACAACAGAGATACGAAACACCTCGTTTAAGCAAAAACTATTTCAATACTTAACCACTATAGAAGCAAACGAGAATGCGGCCCATCCGATAAAAAGCGGTTAACGTAACTACCTTGGAGGCTTGCAAGTCTTGCAACTTTGTACAGGACTACATACTTTTAAAACGGGAACACTGTCATAAATCTAAGACACTGGCCGTGGTACTAAAAACAGATTCAAAGGACTACGAGTATAATAAAAAGGTGGGCGCCAAAAAGAATTTAACATCGGCCAATGTTTTAAAATGACTGTTAAATCTGACACATCGATTTTTACCGAAATATTTTCATTTGAGCAATCAATCAAATCGGACACATTCGAATAGTTCGTCGGAACAATAATCGGCAAAGAATTTTTTCGAGCCCACAAACATCACACAACAAAGGCAGTGACTAATCCGAGTTCTCAGGGTCAAATCAAATCAGATAAATTTGTATGTCCACGATGGCGTTTGATCGAAGTCTGCTATCCGACGGCAAGAAAACTTCGTTCTGTTTTGAACATTAAGTAAATTTGTTCGGCTGTGGTTCGGCGAGCCACCCGCTGGTCGGACACAGCGTTTCACACTTTTAGTCGGTACACGCGGGCCAAAGGTCACGTCCTCTCACTCAAAGATCCACCAGGAGCGTTCCGTTCAGAATTGGATCGTGACAGAGAGATTCTTATCGTGATTTTCTGGCCAATTCACTGTTGTTAGGATGGGTAATGGGAGCATGGGAACACAGAAATCGGAACTAACCAAATTATTGTAAGTCAAATAAGGAGATGTTTGGAGAGATTGGGGTTACGCCCAACTGTGTGTTTGCACGTGTAGTTTCTAAGATTGCTATTTGATTTGAGCATAATTTTATGTACATATTGGTGGTGTTAATTGAACTAATGGATGTCTAGGATAATTGAGTTTCAACAGTACAAATATCATCTTTACCTTTAGGTACGTGATTGATAAAATATGAAACAGTCACTCTTATTCTGTGGTTATCATGAGATATTTTTCCGTTAATTTTGCACAACGCTTTGTATGTCACGTAAATTAATTGACAAAAAAACAGAACAAGAAGAGTTCTTTGAATTGAAAATAAACAACAATTCCTTTGATCAATTTAAATAAAACTAAGATAATATTATATTACTTATATTTTTACTTGGAACTGATAAGGAGAACCGGAAAATGTTGAGCTAATGATTGGCTCGAGTTTAATCGTAAATTATTAAAAGGATTTCTTTTATATTATAATATAACTATTTGACTCGGTGAACTTCGTACCATACCTACTTACATCTAATAAACTAAAGATGATAAAACTGAGATAAAAATAAATAATCGGGAACTAAACTAAATTTAACAGAAGTTTTACCACCGATTTGGCGCAGGGGTAAACTACCCGCCTTCTGCGCCAGAGGTCTCGGGTTCGATTCCCGTACAAGACAAATATTTGTGTCCATGAATATGTCTATTTGTCTTGGTCTGGGTCTTTTCTATGTATATTAGGTATGTATTTACAAACAAAAAGTATTGAAGTATATATTTATCCGTTATCAAGACGGGCTTAGATAATTGGTGTGATTGTAAGAGAATATTTATAAGAGAATATTTAATATTTATATACTGCCTGCCACAAATGTCACCTATTAGGTAAAAGTAATCCACAGCGGTTAAAACGGGAGAAGCAACCATGAACGAAATTTTAGTTTGGTATAGTACGTAAATTAAACGATTATCCGTACAAAATAACCTACCTCTTTATGTCACAATTTTTTCTTTCGTATTTTGAACAGCTTGAGAGGAGGCCGGACAGAAGGAGAGAGCTTCTTCTCAATCTTCTATATAGACCAACCCTGAACTAAAGCGAATAAAACAAAAGAAAGTATTCAAATCGGTCCAAGCGGTTTCTGAGTGTTAGCGAGACTAAGGAACAGAATTTAATTTATATATAGGTGTATAGATAATGTTTGCTATGTGAATGTTACGAAAGGAATACTTATACTAAAGTAAACTGAATGAAATCTAATACCATAAAACAAATGCAATCGTAAGCAATGCAGTTGTCTGCATATGTTTCATGGCAATGAAATCACTTATGTAGGTACCTATTCTTAATATTTATTTGTGTCCGTCAACAGCGGTTTATATAAAAAGTAATACTGTTTCTTTTCCCGTAAAATACTTCAATAAGAGAAAGTAAATTGGGTTATGGGAATCTGATCCCGGGTCATTCAGACAGAAAATACTGTCACGATCAGACAAAAAATGAGTGGGAAACTACGATTTTGTTGGTGTTCAAGAAAGTGTATAGGTTTATTTTAACAGTATTCGTCACAGAGCTTGGAGGATATTTTATAGAACAATTTAATTTAATTAATTTAAAATGATGTTTGCTTGAACGCACACTAAGTGAGAAACTACGGCATATTTTTTTTATGGGTATAAGGTGTTTGTACTCGTATTTATCTGGGCACTGTTTAGTATTCTGTGATCTGCGTAGGAAGTTTCATGTGTATAGGTACAATAAGCAAGTTTTTATTTACAAGAAAAGAACGTATAAAAAAGTATCAATAACACAAGTTCCTAAAGATCATTCCTTGGGTTATACTCGATGATTGGTGTGATTGTAGGTTTTTTTTTAATGTTTTATTTAATATAATAGGATGGAAACGCACTACCTTACCTATTTTATTTTTCTGGCTTAAACATCTATGGCATATAATGTGGCTCATCGACTATTGACCACGACCACCCGATTGTTGAAAGGTTCGAAGATGTAATAAAACTGTTTACACATTCTACATCTAACTTGTTTGTAAGAGCACACACGCATCCTTCCTGGGTAAAGTGGGACGAATAAATATATCAAAATGTATATCTTAAGTTTGTAGTTGAGTTGTTAGAAATTATCGAATGAATCAATGCCAATGCCAATAATGCAAAATATCTTTTATTTTTTTCATTGCTAGTGAGAAATCTTCTGTCCTGAGACTCCTGGGGGCTAATTGTCTAACTCAACATCTATCGCGGTCGCTTTCAATTCGACATCCATCACTGGTTGTTAAAGGCAGTTGAAAAATAAATTAGTATTACTGCAGCAATGGTTGAACAACATCTTTCAAAATGAAAGCGATCAAGATCGTTAGACAATCAACTTCCACACTCTTTAACATGGAACCATGGAAGATTGACATTTAAGTCTTACAGAATATAGCTTCTACTCGTACTTCATAAATGTGAATATAGTGCACCTTGTTGCATATTACTAGGCGTTGAATGCAACCAGACAAGCTTTTAACGAGTACAAAAGTTTGACTACGGTTGCATTGTGTAGTAGGTATGTGTCGGATGGCATAACGGGCTTATCTGATGTTTTATGCCACTTATAACTTGCATTTTGTGCCTTGATTATGTTTTTATAGAGCCTTTGTTTACCAACCCAAATTAAATTAAATGAAGTTTATTTTACTATCTACTCATAATCGATGTATTTCCAACTTATATAGACGTTAAGGTACTACCTCGTTAAAAAAATTCTCTATTTCGCTTTAAAAGCTAAGTTATTAATACGGATAATAATATCATAGCCATTCAGTTTTTCCAGTTTGTAAATCAAATACTTATACAAAACAAAAACGATGATTCGATTAACACTCTTATTTAGCACCTCTTTAGTCAATTTACATTAATTCTCTTAATATTTATTACACTATTCACCGTACATAAAACAACACATCAGTTATCAATTTCGCTCAAATTATTACATACGCAAGCACCATCAATCGCCGACCACCGAGTATCTCTATAAAAACATAATCAAGCAAGTATTGGTGCTCACACTAAGCTCGGTGTACACGGGTAGAGTGAACAGTTGAATCACTAGCGTACTACTTTTACCAGCCCCCTGATTCACGAGTCATCGAAAAAGGAATCGGGTTCGAATTCTGTGTTTTGTATTTGTCTATTCTATAGTAAGTGACTGAGACAGGGCATACATTCCGCTGTCGGGAGCGTTTCCGACGGTTCGTGAATCAGGGGGCAGTTCTAAGTATCCGACCACTTTTACTAGAGTAACTGTTTACAGGTGCATTTATTTTTTATTAGAGAAATCAGTGTTATACATAATGCCATATCGGTACGTCCATACGTCCAACTAACGGAAAATTATAAATACTCATCGTAGCAAGATTGACTCTTCTACATCTTGGCATTTGGCGTGTAGTTGGCGAAATGTGCGGTAGACTAGTGGCCGCAGTAGTGGTGGAAGGCAAGTGGTAGAGTATCTTGCCTGCGATGATAGTGACTCTACTTTTATATTCTCGCTCTTCATAGCGCGCTCGCGACAGACTTCTAATCAAATGAAACAATGAGACGCACCAACTGATGCGCAATTCGCTCGTCGCCGCGCCATATTCGTCGCGTTACCGTAATAGTGATAGTGCCCATGGAAGCTTAAAATATTGTTTCTACCTATACTGTTTAAATTTAAATAAGTAAAGTTAGAAAGAAAGTTAGTACTCTACTTTTCTACAATACCTACTTACTGTATCCGTGCACACCAAGCTTTAGTTCAACAACCGGTCTTAAGTGGAACACACCAACAGACAGTTAAGTTCCTAACACACGTGCCGTGTTAACAGTTTGACTATTGTAAGTGTATTGACGTACCTTTCAATGCAACGGAGTATTGACAGCCGAATTCTTAGTGCACTGCAATAAGGGCTATGTTGTCATGATTGTCGCGCCTTGCACTCTGTAAGAGAAGCATTATAAGTTTAAGTGAAGGTAAAGTAGAAGAATCTATTTTAACTTGATTAAGCGAGAGACATCCAAAAATTTCAAACTTTTTTTTATATTTTAATAAGTACAATAGCCATCTTAAATATAATAATATGAAGAAGAGATTTGGGTCTATAACTATTATAATTTTAATATTAGCCACAATGGAATACTTTCATACTGTCTAAAATATTAATCAGTTAAGTTTCAAATAAAATATCAAATAATTTGTTTGTATGTACTTATTAGCAAAAGTAATGTAATTTATGTTTATTTAAATGCAGACATTAAATCAGTTTTATAAAATAACACGAAATTATACACATATAAGATTTTAAACTTTCGCGTTCCATTATAATTATAAACAAGAGTAACGGGACTCAACGCGACATTTATTATGAAGTACATATTATTATGTACTTACAGCTTCATATGTACTTCATAATAAATGTCGCGTTGAGTCCCGTTACTCTTGTTTATAATTATACACATAACTCCAATAATATTGTGATTAAAATATCTAACAAAACATAAAATTGAAAACTTATTGCTTGCCTAAATCATGAAGTTTTTGCAATTTAGACAAGCATTCTATTCACAAAGCTTCCGAGACATTATATTCCCATTATAATTCCAACTTCCTTGAATCCAAGTCAATATACAGGATGACATGTCACTTTTCAGCATCGACATTCAAAATCAATCGCATGAGCTTCAGAATTAAAGGCAAAAAAGAACAAAAGAGGCCGCGGAGTGAGGCTATTTTCCTCAAAATTTATTCAGTGGTCGTCATCGTTCCAAACAAAACAAGGTACCATTAGCAAGTTGCTTTGAATTAATGGTACTTAAAAAAAGCAACAGCGTAATTTCGCTGAGTCACACCTACCCTCGGATTGTTCATCGCAACCGTTGGGTGCTCATCTTATCCCATGTAGAGGTTCCGAACGGTTTTGATATTTGTAATGTCTATGCATTTTGACGATCTCCGTGGTCGAGTGGTGTACGCACGTCGAGTCGAGTGGTGTACTTGTAAACCTCAAGGTTCCCGCTATCTTTAAGCTCCCGGGTTCGATTCCCAGTCGGGCAAATGTTGGAACTTTTCAATATTTTGTCGTGTATGCCCGTCGTGGTTTTCAATTGCCATAGATGCAGATGTTTAAGCTATTTAGTTGGTTAAGATAAATTATTAAAGAAGGTATGTGATGGTGTCCAATATTTAATTGATTTAATACGTGAAAGTGAATGACAGTATTGATAGTAACTTTTTCAGTGACAAGAGACACTTTAAGAGCGAGCGCGCACGAGCAATTTTAGTTTCCGCAACTATTTCGTCTCTCACATCAAGTCTGTATCTGTATCAAGTTAGTATGAAAGTGAGCATGAGCGACGAGACTTTTCATGCTATTAATGTGAGAGATAAAATAGTTGCGAAAACAAAAGTTGCTCGTGCGCGCTAGCTCTACAAAGACTTATTCAAAAACGAAATAATAGGATTGATGGAATAGATTGTTATTGATTGAAATTAATATTGTAATCTATAACAACCGTGTCTCTTAATGAGTTTTTTTTAAAGCATGAAATTATTTTGTTCAAATTATTAATTTATCGTTGTGGAGATCCTTGGGGGAGGCCTATGCCCAGCAGTGGGCGTCGTACGGCTGAAATGATGATGATGATGATGATTAATTTAACATTTAATAAATTATTACTTAGTTAAATAATACATTTACCTAAGACACAAGAAAAAAAGAGATTTAAAAACAAAAGACTACTAAGTGTAACTAGATCAAGTTGGCTGAGCCTGAGCAACATCGAAAATCAGAATTAATTCTTACTTAAGTAAGTATCAAAATATTTTTTCCTGCCGACACAGCTTATGAAGACTGACTGAGATGAATGGCAGAGATAATTGAAGTATACATTTGGAAATTAAAAAATAGAAGGATGTTTATAAAACTAAAAAACAAACGATTTTAATTATTGTATTGGTAAGTATTTAATTTGTGAATTGCAGCGCTATCAAAAATCACAACAAGGCTAGGTGTAGTGTTTAACTACTTATAAAGTAGAGAATCCTTTAAATATTATTTTCGGTGAGACATTTTATAATTGATATTTAAATCTTAAATAAAATGCTTCTAATTATTTCTCAAGGGAGTAAATAAATACAGCGCCATCTAACAAAGCTCTTTTAAACTAGTTCGCTTACTGCTTCGCCTTCCTGCAAGGAATTTTGCCCAAGAGAAATTAAATAAGATTTGAAGACAGTGTTTGTTTGCCATTTGGCAATAGAATAGGTATAGATAGTTTTTGGGGCTTCTACTACAAAAGTTGTTTTTTATCCACAGCGGTGTAGCACATAGCCTTCATCACACCTGATGTTAAGTGGTGAAAAGGCTGAAGATGGAAACGTACTACTCCCGGAATCCTCAATCACTAAGGAACTGGCTATCCTTACTCTAAATGGCGGAACACAATATTGCTGAAAAACATCATTGTTATGGCGTCAGACTTAGATAAGATGGTGGTAGCTAGCCAGGCGGACTAAGAACTAGAAGTCCTACCACCAACCAAACCGAATACAATATGCACCCCTACTGGGAATCGAAGCCGGACAACTCTGGGTCTGAAATCGGTGGTGTGAAGTGAACCACTAGACCACAGAAGCGAATGTTGTTCTTCGTATGTATTTACTCTCTTTGCTTAGCCTTATCCCATGCCATTTGGAGTCGGCTCTCACATCATTCTTCGCCATACGCTACGGTTCTGGGTCGTCACATTATTAACTTGGGCTATCTCAAGGTCGTTGTTGATTTCGGACATCCAAGTTTGAAGTGGTCTCCCTGGCTTTCTCGGTCCGGTATTTATCACTTCGTATCTACCTGCCTAGAAAAACGGAGACAGCTTAAGTTTCAAAACAAGTCTAACCATTCCAACAGTGGCCGTAGCTCGAAAAACTGTCACTATGGTAACCGTTTTATCGTGATCGTTATATTTAGTATGAAAACCAGAGCAGCGCCTCTTTCGGTGGTATAAGGAACTGAAATTCAATACATGTTTGACAGCTTTTAAAGGACGGAAACGGGGCTTTTGACGGACTTGTTACATACAATACTATAATACAATACCTAGGTACCTACATCTCTTATTTCCCTTACTTTAATCACATTTTTAATACATGGCCGCCGGTTTCTGGCAGGTAAACTATCTCCAACCGCATTGGCTTATACGATCAAAAGAGGCTCAGCTCTGGCTTTCATACAGATATTATAAATAGTTTTCCATGCTAGAGATACTTACAGTTTATTTGTCAAAATAATATGAGCCATTATTTTTAGCTACTCTCATTTAGTTTATTACTATTCTATTACCATAACGATAGTTTTTCATTGTTATGAGTAGGTACCTACTGATTAGCTATCACGTTAAATTCTTCGTTTAGAACTCTATTAGAAGTTTAACGTGAAAGTCTGGTTAAACAACAAAGGAGCCGATACCGGCAGTATGTAATATTAGCCTGTTAATAAAACCCAGGTGCGCTTTGTGGGTTGCCGATAACTCTAATGCGGTGCTAAAACGTTAGATTGATTGCGTATTGAAAACGTACCATATATGGTACTAAACTACTAGTTGCAAAAAGCCTGCATTAAACCATAGTTTAATGCAGGCTTTTTGCAACTTTTTGATTTGCGGCTTTTGGGCGGTAATGCTGAGTTCCCTGTACGGGATGTATATATTTCACAAAATACTTACAATGTTATTCTGTAATTATAGGAAAAAACTATGATAAAGAAAAGTGAAAGTTATTTACAGGGCTAGTGGTTTTTACCTATGTTATATTATTATAATTATAGTAAAAATGTGATAGTAAAAATAAATTGCATTGTGAATGCATAACAATAATTTAAAATCTCAATTATTATAATTATCCAACGTAATTTCTATAACTCTCTTTTCTTGAAACAACTTTTTTTCAAAACCACAATTTCCTGTTGGAAATATGCTTTATAGATAAACCAGCAGACAGATAGGCGGACAACCATAGCCTTTTTTCTAGAAAAAAAGCAATTCTAGCCTAAATAAATCCATAGGTAACTTCGTTACAAAAAATAATAAATAGATAGGTACTTATACAATTAAAATTTTCGTATATAACCGTTGAATAACATGGTCTTTTTTAGCTTGCTATACCGAAACCAGTAAAAAGCTACACAGGTACCTACTAAAACTTTAGAGGAAAGAAAAGAAGACATTATAATGATAGATATGTATCAAATAGACAGTACCTATACCCTCTATTATAATTATTTTACACAACTACATATATAGTCCATCATCGTTAAGTCCTATATAAATAGCTATCAATTTCTAATCATATTATCATGCATAAGTAAATTATTTTAAACGAAACATTCTACCCTAATATATTTATCCAACGAGGTCATTACATAGAGAATCAGCTTAAACGATGCAACAAAACCCACACTATAAAATATGCTTTTAATGGACATCGGTAGATAAATTGTCCTTAATAACAGAAATATTTTATTGACCGCCAACAAAAAACGTTCGCTTTTCAATTTTACGCCATAAAAATTCCTTTAAAAAAAGTCCTTTGCCTCGATCCGATCTTAAGTTTGTGTCAGAAAAGGGATAAAGCTGGCATGATCCTAGCGGGTGCTTGAGTTTTTTTCTTTTTTTTTCAATGGGAGAAGCGACCGACCTCTTTTATTTTTTAATAATTCCTACATGACAGATGAAGATGACCGCTCGGGCCAAAGAAGCGTAGTATTCCTAAAGATTTTGATCTGAGCTCCAAATTAGAGTTGGACTCTTTATAAGGATACGGGCATTTGTCAAAATCAAATTTGTTTCAAGTGACAAATCTGTTCTTTGGGTGCCTGTTGTGTATGTTTATTTTTTACCACCGTCTCTGTACTTAAGTTTTGGAAGACAAATGTTTTGTTTAACACTATGCAAGCCAGACAAATTTTACTTATTAAAATAATAATAATACTTTTCCATTTTTCAATAATACTACTAATACTAATTTATTGTACTATTCATATTTTAATACTAATTTATCATGAGGATATTGCAGAACTCCTTATATATGGTAAAAAACGATTTTTCAGATTTATAAGTTAATTGTCAAATTAGGTCTCTTTATTTGTTAATCTGAGCATCATGAACAATTAAGATACTTACTTATTTTATGGACACAGATAAGAAAACCTCTACGATCTCCGTGGCAAAGTGTTCTAAGCACCGATTTTCAAGTTGCTCTTATTTCTGAGGTTTTCCGGGTGAAAATTGAAAATGAACTTTACATCATTAACATAATACACGTCGTTGTTTCCAATTAACGTAACATAGGGGATACTTAGCTTGGAAATGGAGCAATGTATGAGATGGTGTCCAACATTTAGAAAATATAATAAAAAACACGTAAAACTTGAGGGTTTTCTTTGATTTTCTTGGGACCCCATCATCAGATCCTGACTTGATGACAAAGAGTCCACCTTAGGAGTATACCTACTGTTTCAAATAAAAAAATAATTATGAATCTTTCCAATTAAAACAGAATTATGAAAATTGGCGCAGAATTGGCGGAAAAATCGGTGAACATACCTACATAGAAAAAAATATACAGTCGGACGTTTAACCACCTCCTTTTTTAAGTCGGTTAAAAATAGGAAGTGAACAGGATAAACACAATAAAACTAACCGGAATAATTTTACGCATTAAAATGACAGCCATTCGCTAGGCGTTATATAATTGCAATGTTACTACTGCAACATACATCAAACAAAGGTTCTTGGCAATTATCATTACATTTCCACACACGATTCACAGTAAAGTTTTATTTGAAATACCCTTAATTCTTATTTCATGACTGCGGATGACCTTTGTTTTGTTCTGCGAGGTCGCGAGACGACTTGATAAAGATCAGTCATGTTCTTTCAAGTCGCCAGTGGAATACAAAAACTAAGCATTTTATAAACATTCTTATTAACTTTAAACATATTTTAAAAAATCTTTAAAAATAAAGCTGTCGATATTTTTAGGAAAAACTCGTAACTAGATATTATCTTGCGAATGCTAATATCTGCTATATAGTTGGGTTAATTACAAGCTATGCTATAAACGTTTTCTAAATTGTATTACAATTTGCAATTGCGTATTTTTCAAGCAATAAATTTCAGCTCAAAAGCCAAAAATGTTTTTGTAGCAAGCAATGTGTGAGTAGACTAAAAGACAAGTAATAATTTTAGTAATCTTTATTACGCACTGATAATAAGAATATTAATCCAATGAAAAATTGTAGATAACTCAATTAATCCCAACTTCAAAAAGAATTCATACATCTTAGAAATTATTCATAATTATCTGTTCAAAGACAGCCGCACTACACGAAGAAGCAGCTGAGAAGATGTCGATTAATAATTAATGTTAGTTTGTTTGTGAACTGTTCCAGCCAAATGTTCCCAAAACTATCATTAATAATTTCCATAACACATTAATCACTTCGACTATTGAGATCAACATTCGTGCAGATGCTGAGTCTATCAAAAAGATTTTAATGGATAAAAAATCTTAAGCTATTTCTATAAATAAACAAGGTGTTAATACAAACGATAAGGATCGGGAATAAACTCCCCTTCTTATAAAATATTGATATTTAATAGTCACATCGCTGAGTGTAACGCAGGCAGCCCGGTATACCAACGGCATACCAGATTACTACATCAAGTATTCTCTTTGACACTATCGTTGCAAACCAATTTTAACTTTACAACCTCATCCTTAAGTCCTAAAGCAGTTTGTTGATTCCATAGATCGAAATGAGTGCAGGTGCTATAGCATGGCGTCACTTGCTTTATCTTAACTATCGCATCTCCTAATATTAAACTTTTACTTTTATAGTGCTTTAAAATGCAAGTCATGTCAGCTAACGGTCGTCTAATAAACGTCAAAGATTTGTGTTTTAGTTGTCTCCGATGAACACGTTTTTGTTTCCGTCTTTTTTGTTTGGCTTTTAAAGAAAACATTTTAAACGCCATGCTTGAAAAAAATTGTGTGTTGTCCAACATTTTTTTATAAAATGACAGGTTTTTTTTAAATGAACCTCAAACAATACTTTATACTTGTATGATCAATTCGTAGTTTATCTGCCTATTGAGACTCAATTTCTCAGAAATGCACTTGGAGCTATGTTTACTACCTATACCTACTTACTGATTTATTAAGTTCAATCAACACATTATTATCAACGAAGCTTTACGTATTTCTCTATTTCGGCATTGTCATTTCGGACTAATGTAGAGTTAATATGGCCAACTTAACCATGTTATTCCAAAATTATCATTTTACGATGTCACTACATATATGGAATTAAATTAATACAATAACAACAATTAAATCGAAGGCCATTGTTATCATAATTAGAAACTGCAAATGCATTCGTAATAATATCGCTACCAAAATCAACATGAACATTCAAATTGGGTTTGTAACAACAAACTGTGGCAAAATGCTTTTAAAATTACCAGTTCATCAGTTAACATTGAACGAAAGCCGCCGGCAAAACATGTCCGCCTGTAATGAACTTATTGCATGGTTGGCTTCAACATCAAACAGGCTATAAGGCTTACATTGTTTAACACAGCCGTGAAATTATGTTCGAATGGAACCCAATGAAGTTAGCTTTTGTAGCGGTGATCTAGACTGTGTGGTTCTGATTGAGTTCGTGCTTTCATTTCTGTCCTGCGGCGACAATGGATGTCAATACTAAAATCCGTAGAATATCTGTTAATCGGTACTTAACTCTATTATTACTATATTTTTTGCTACTTGAAGTGCAGACCAAAACAAGAGTAAAGAGTGATACGAAACAAGGTATTTTCATACTTGGGTTCACAGAGCGGACTATTTCATCTCTGGTTAGTAGTTTAAGTTGTTCTTTCGCCTCGGTAAGGGAGCATTTCCATAGGGTAGAGATGCGCAGCGTTGAGTTGTGTTTTCACACATTTGACACAACAAGTGTAAGCTCAATGAGGAATTTTCCAATAGGTATCGTAAGCTTATTTCAAATAGGTGCAAGAGATGGCGCTAGCGAAATTTTTTTTTTTAATAACAATACCTTAAGGTCTACCTGCGCAGGCATACCTGCAAAGATAGACCTCTCCAGTAGACCATAGCGTGTAATCCTACTTAACTGCTATTTACTTCCAACACATAAAAATGAAAAATCATCTAACATAATGAATAAGTTGTGACTTCGATTTAATACAAAACTGTTATAGAATAATAAAAACTAAAACATCATTATAGTTCCATTCCTAAAAGCTGTGGAAATAACCAAGCCGTAAGTACTTAACTCCCGCATTGCTTAGTCTAATCGCTCGCAAGGTTGGTATTTAAAAGAGTATTAACTCAAGAAAATAAAGCAATTAGTTTTAGTTCTACTCGTCTCGCAAATGAAGGGTTGTAAATGTAGGATGGAGGTTATGAGCAAAAAGGTGAAAAAGGTAAAAAAGTAAAAAAGGTAAAAAATCACGTTTCGAACGAACGGCCACCGGGCTGGTGGGTTGGCCAGCGCTTGTCAATCATTGTAGCCTCGCACATTGCAATCTCCATAATAATGTATCTAGGTGTTTTTTAAAGGTTTGAGAATAGGAAATACAATAGGCTTTAAACACTGAAGGTGATGAAGCGTTGATTGGAAATGTTGGTTTTTATTTGATTAAACACTTGACTTAGTTCTAATAAAGTAACTTACAGATTCTTTTTTTTTTGATCATTAGTAAACATCAATATGCATCTTCCACGATTTGTAATCCATATTTAAAATAAATACTTTAAATAAATGAATTTATAATACTTACTTCAATGTTTCAAGTCAAAGAAAATTATGGTTGTAGAGTGGGTGCAATGTAAATAGGCAACACTCAGTCAACAAAAAGAAGAAGACAATACACTGTGTTAAGAATCATAAAATCATTCAACTGAATTGGTGAGAAGAGTGATCCAATACGCTCAAAATTGTCTCTCAATAAATTATTCCAAAATAATCTCAAGTAATTTTGTACCAGACACATAATATGTGACCGAAGCCCATAGACGTAGTTTTTACGGCATTAACTGGGGTCGCGGCCCGATAGCTCTACGTTGTCTATAGTTAAAAGATTGTAGAACAATCGAGTGGTTCGTGAGAATACCGGCCACTTCAGATCAATACAGAGACGGGCTCAGTCAGGGTGACAATAAATTTTTAGAGGTATAACTTCTTAAGAACGATATTATAAAGACTTGTCAGAGAACTGATCCTTGGGAGATACACAGTAGGCATAAAATTAGGTTTTAAAACTTAATCAACATGATGACGAAAACATTTCATTGCAATAAAAAATTGTCAGTTCTTGAATACAAAATAGGGTTGAACAAATTATGCCATATAATTCAATAAAATCGTCATTAGTAATAAGAAAAACTTTTAGTTAGGCTTTTAATGATAAATAACGACTATTAATAAAAAGTAAATTAAAACAAGCATCCCCGAATCCACCTCTGTCTGAATTCAACATACAAGTAACTTGGGGATGCTTTCAACAAATACTGACCCGGCCCACCGGAGATGTCTCATCACGAACTTGACTAACTTATACATACGGGTTACTTCTAATCTCTTGTAATGCATCTCTGCTACTTTGCCCTGTGTGTGCTTATATCGATGCACTATCGGGATGCATTCAAAACGCAGATTGCTTGTTATGATTTAAACTCCTTTGTAGAACAATACCGGCCAGGAAAGCAGTACCTGCTTATGTGATTATGTTTCTCTTTATCATAACGAAGTAGGTCATCTGCTGTTAGTTAAAAGAACAAAGAGATATTTTGATATGACCATCTCTTTTTGCAGGTACCTACTATTAACAAAATATAATGAAAAAGGTTTTTAAAACTACTGTATTGCACTTGATTTTGTAGCTTTCATTTATTTGACGAACGCAAGACTCCAAGAAACCCTTTTAAAAGGGTCACATATACCTACATTCGAGTAAAATCACAAGCAATATGCGCCTTTATCTGCTTGATATAAGGTTCAAAGTTATCAGTAAATTATGTTTATGGTAATAGACGGTGACCCACGATATCATTTGAACTTGAACGTCAGCGCGATTTGATACAACACGTCACAAGTGACATGCCGCTTCCTTTGAATCAACTGTTATTAGACGTAATAATACTTATTACAATAGAAGGGCTATACGAATATCTCTAAAACAGCTGTCGACCTTGCCAACCTTGATAGCGGCAGGTTAAAAAGTTCGAATAAAAGAAAAGCCGACTTCATATTAAGAATCTTACTTGTCATATTCAAAGAACTTTACGAAGTTAATAAAATTTAAGAATTCTCTACTGTTACAAAAGTCTCCAGACATATCAAGGAGCTACGAGTATTAGATTGAGTCGTTGAATAAATCCATCGTATCTACCTACCGTATTGACAGGGCAGTGACACTCCATTAATAAAGATATGTATGACTAATTATTATGGTCATAATGCACCGATCTGATTTAAGATAAGTAAAATGCTGGCCAATACAGCTGTTAAAAATACACATTCAACTGTCCAAATATAATTGATGGACGTCGCAAAAAACCAAAGGAATTCATCTGTAAAGCACAATGCAATGAACCTGCAATAAAAATTATTAATACCCATTCAAACGAAATATCCAGCGCCGCTGGCTGCGAAAGCAATGATCGGAGCTAAACTGCGCTCAGAACGCTTGAAAATACAAGCTAAAATTGTTGGTTCCGTTTTAAATAAAGACTTCGGACCGGTGGAATTTAATATTCGTATTGGGGCTTGCTTCTCGGGTCGAGTGGGAGTGGTTTGGTTGTTCGTACCTCACCGGAAAGATTTATATTACATGCATTTTCGTATGCAAGTGATCTGAAATTGTCGGCCGGCGACCACGGCTCGAGCATCGGCGACGCCATTGTGGGCCCACGCCCAATGGTCTCATAACGACTATTCAATACACCCTTGAATGAACGATTGCTCTTTGATAAATAATTCGAGCGGCCAACGATAGCGGACGTTTAGCTTGCGAAATAAAAAGTTTGTAAAGTGATATGTGGTCTCGTGTTCTTAAGAAATGAGGTATGCATAATATGAGAGCTCGTGGCCATGGGAATCACTGTTTTGACTTATAACGGTGTATTGTAATATAATGATTAAACGACATATTTATTAATTAGCACCTAATTAACGTTTAACTTGTCACTTGGATTACTTATCAGAACTTTTAATCGGGTTCATCACCATTGAAGCGTTTCTTTTTAAAAAAAGGTAGGAGTATTTTTTACTCGTTAAATGCAGCTCACAGATCCCGAATAGTAAATAGCGATGATAAGATAGTTTTCATACGAATGGGTCCAAAAAAACCCGGCCAACCCTTTCCCTGTCGGACAGTTAAATCTAACACAGAGGACAAAAAGTTTAAGGATCTGACCTATTGTAATTTGGAGTAAAAAGAGATTTAGGATATTTCCGCTTGAACAATAACGCATTTTAATAAATTTCATTAAGATTGACATGTCTGATTACGTTTAACTCGTTCATTTGCTATCGTGGATTATAAATGAAAAGAAATGAGTCAACCATGCCTACATGATTATATCGTTACCAACTTCCTACAAAGAATATCCAAACTTGTCATGGTGCATAATTTAGAACTCGAAACCACAGGATTCAATTGGATTGTCTTGTCTTAGACATCTATGATTCTTGTTTCCTTAAAATATCTTCATCTGTGATTATATAATTTACCAGAAAACTATCATTGTATCCTTTTTTGTTGTTTCAGCTTAAGTTTTTTTTAATAAGGATGTATTTTTGTTAACATTAAATACAAGATTATTGTATTACTTATGCATGCGGTAGAATCCTTTCGAACACTAATTGCTCAAGGATTACAAACAAACTCTTCCACTGACCGAACAACCACCAAAGAGGAATTTAAATTACAAACAGGAGCCACTCTTTTGTTATTTCCATCAAATTATGTCTTTAGCGTACGTACGGATAGCCAAACAGATTTCTTTGCGGCGATTGTTTAAAAATCTCGGTAGAGATTACTCCGGCTCGGTGAATAACAAAAGAATGTTGCGGAGCCTTTAAAGAGGATTAGCAGGGGAGGTAGCCGTATCACCGTCTAAGAGCTTCCTTAAGCCCATGGAAAGTGTGTCTTAAGACGTTTAAACCATGACTGCCCTTTAAAAGGGTTGCGCTTTTTGTTAAATCACCGTGAGCTCTCGATATGATACTAGACTAACATTTTTTCCCGCCGCTTTTATAGCCTTCGCTTCGTGGGGGTTCTCAAGTGCTTTATGGTAGTCGGTATCTTTTGTTCTACACTTCAATTAGTATCCTTCTGCTATATTAGTTTGTATTGTTTCACGGCATTTAAACGTTCTAATTAAAATAATATTACTGGGATTAGCCCAGCGGCGTAGTCTACTGCACTCTGATTTTCTTTGTTTTTTGTCCACAATGGGTTAGCACTTAGCCTTTATCACAACCTGATGATAAGTGGTGATAAGGCTGAAGGTGAAGGTGAAGCACACTACTCCCGGAATTTTCAATCCCTAAGGAACTGGCTATCTTATCTCTAACTGCTGGAACACAATAATGCTGAAAACATCATTGTTATGGCGTCACACTTCGATAAGATGGTGGTAGCTAGCCAGGCGGACTAAGAACAAGTTCTACCACCAACCAAACCGAATACAATAATATGTACCCCCACTGGGAATCGAACTCGGGACCTCTGGGTCTGAAATCGGTGGTCTGAAACACTAGACCACAGAGGCGGTCTGTTGGATGACTCAGAGTTTGATTCTCACCTGATACAAACTTGTCGTAAAGCTGCGATTTCACGTGCAACTAAAGTTGCGCAATTCCTGTCTATAGTCTATACCCGTTAGCTATGACGTCACGACCACATCAAGCAATTAAAGGCGATGTCAAAATGTTACCTGTTGCTGAGATGCGGCCAAACAATACTATTTGCTCCAGATTAATCCAATACAGTTGCCAAGGAATGATTGCCAAAAATGGTTTTCAGCATCAAAATATACACGAGAAAAACCACTAGCGCTTCACTAGTAGATTTTTGGACATGTTTCCGTCCTCAATCTACTAGGCTACGCTAGGTAGGTTTTTCTTTCTATTATAGTTATTATCGTTCTTAGACTTCCTACCGGATTGCATTGTGAAAACCAACCAACTATGTTGGTTATTTTTTTTATACAAGAGCTCGAGATTTTTTATATTCAGAGTTACGCTGTGATATTTGATGTTAAAATAAAAAAAAACGGTTGAAACTTTTATAAAAATCAGTATTACTCTTTTCATAGCATCATCTTCAACGTCAATAAAAAGAAGTAGTAAAAAATTTCAAAAATACCATGACTTAACTATCCTCCCCAAACAGACATTTATCATTTTTGCTATTAAACGGAACAACAATACATGGAGCCCCGAAGGAGCCGATAGGCCTATCACAAAGGCAAATGATACCTCGGGGCCCGACTGAATGTCCCTTAATTAACTCCCAAATACTTTATATTAGAAATAATGATCCGCGGAAATATTAATAGGTACCTACCTACTGGCGGTTACACTTGACAGATGGTTATATTTGTTTGTCAAAAATATATCTAGTAAGTAGTTTTATTGACCGTACTCATCGTTATACTCCTTATAAGTAAACGACAGTAATCAATGTTATATTCAACGAAAATTACGAGCACAAGTAAGATAGTTTCTTTTTATTATGTATGTATGTATTTGTATTTGTATTTTATGTAAAATGTAAGTGATAGAAGTAGGTTAGGTTTTTAGAGCCTAAGCAGACAGAGAGCGGTCTGGAGTTCAGAGTTCTGCGTTATGACCGCTCGAGAGTTCCAACGCACACAAGTGGCGTTCAACTTCTTGCGTTCCATTTTCGTACGTGTCTTTGTACCTGCAACATTTCGCTAGAAAGTTCATCTTCCGAAGAAGAAGCATTGGTTTTGTGGATTCTAGAAGCTTCTAAAAGGAAAAGAAAGTCAATACTTTTTTGTGCACCCAATTTCTTCTTTTAACATAACTCTAGAAGAACAAGGCGAATTCAGTAGTTAATTTTATTTAAGTATAACTTAGCACCGAAGAGTAATTCTATATTTATTTTCGCATGTCGAAGCTTCAATGAATTATATGATAGAGTTTGGCCAACGAAAGCTGTCCACGAGAAAAGGCGCCAAATTTAAAAATCCTTATTCTAAAATTCTTTATTACCATGAAATTATGTAATTATTTACATCTATTCATTTCGTTATTTTCTAATAACCTAATAAAATAAACATCTAATATCAAAATAGTTTTTCAGAGTATATTCAGGGCAAAAACATATACAGGATTTTTAAAATTGCCGCCTTTTCTCATAGACAGCTTTCGTTGGCCAGACAAAATGTTACATCGAAAAGCAAAATGCAACAAGAGGAAGTCTATTTCAGCAAAAGAAAAGCTGGCTATATTTTACATGACGTACATGACTTAAATCATAGAATAATCTCCTTTCTCTAACCAATTCAAGAAGTTTTTCTGTATTTGCAATTTCAGACATCGCGGTGAACGCGGCGGGCGTTCACCGTTTCGGTGTCAAATGAACTCTTAGAACGCCGAGTTCCACTTTGACCTACGCTTTCTGACTGCCTGCTGTGTGCGTTATCGTACCAAACTCAGTACTTTCGTTAGAACGCAGTACTCTGAACTCTGAACGCGGAACTCGGGACCGCTCTCTGTCTGCGCACGCTCTTAATGAATAGATAGGTACGCAGTTTTCGCAGATAACTGTATTATTAAATAATAAAAGTTTATACATAGGTGCTATATAAATAAAAGCCATGTCGGATCGTCAATGTTGACAAAAACGCAACGCTATCTTTTATTCCTAATTTAAAAATTCCAACAACGATAACAAAGCCTCAATTAATAATTTAAGCTAAAGAGAAAAAGTTTAATAAACAAAGAGGTTAAAGTCTCAATAGCTGAAACCTATTTATCTTGAGGAAAGCCGAAGGGGTTTATTAACTCGCCGATCTACTTATTACGACAACCGTTTAACAAACAAGATATCCTACATATTTATGATGCAAAAAACGCTCTCATTGTTGACATTGGGATAGGAATATGTTTAAAACCTTTTTTTAACCATTTAATAGTCGGACAGGCAGGTGTCTGTAACAGGTGAAGAAGGTAATTTTTTACACATCCAAAAATAGGGCGATCTATCAATAACTGGTACAGTTTGTTTTAACTTGGTCACGGTGTTTTGGCCACATAGAGCTGATGTTTGTTCGCAGTAATTTTCGCTGACGTCATTAAAGTTCGGATCGAAATTAGTTTTTTTTTTCGAAAAGGATCGACTGCCTTCGTGAAATTCTTTTTTAATGCGCCCAAGGGATGCCGAAGGTTCGGCAAAGATAAAAGCGATAATTATTTTTATCGTGGGCTGTTCCTTGTTTGTTTCTCTAATAACTACTTTAATGGAAGCGGGTGAGGTCTCTGAATAACAACGCGGCGAAGTGAATAAATTAAGCATCTCCTATCCGTTGGAGCATCGCGATTCTTTGAGCAATTAAAACACAAAAAACAATAAAACTGACTCAATTTACGTGAGCTTGGGTATTTTTAAGTTATTAATTAGCATTGTTTTATTTGTTATAAATCGAGTGCACTTAACGATTTGTAGTTTTACTTTTTTTAAGAAAGCTTTTTGTTAGGAAGATTGATTTAAGCCTAAGAAGAAATTATAGCGTATTTTATACGACAAACGACAGCTCTTTGTAAGTACCTACATGGTGTTTGCATATATACAGAGTGGTTTACTATTACTACTTTACGAATACATTAATGTATTTGCAAATGCAGAATAAAATCGGCAAGACTAAGGTTTGCATTAGGCACTTCCTATAAAGTTAAAATGTCATGACATGCAAAACTGTTTTGCATTCAAGTACATGTCAGTGGTATTGTCCAGCGCTGCACATGCGCCAACACATTTTAAGCTATCCAACGTTGAAGTTACATACCTTATTGTAAGCCAGTAAGTTTGATTTTCGCTTGCGCCTTTGTGGTGGGATTCTGTATTAAGGTTGTCATAAGCCTGTATTCGCATTGTGTGGCATCGATATTTTGTATGCACATTTAAATGCGGTCATCTAGAGCCGTGTGGATCCCACACGTTAATACGCTGCCGTGATCTGCAAAATCGGAACACGCTCAATAGGTTTTGTAATATTCAAAGCTGCTGCAACATAGTAGCATGCAATTTGCTTTAGACATTCTGTTAAAAGCTCGTATGCGGTTTTTTGTTCATGTAATAAAGAGGTATCCTCGATAGACGAATTAATGTCCTTGTATGTGGCAACGCTTTGGTCAAAACTTCAATTTTATGATGACCTGAATAGCACGAGAGAGGGAATATCTGACTTCTGCTCACAGTTTCGGATTCAATTCCCTCGATTTGGATCGAATGTTTTAGTATACCTACCTACATGTATTATCAAAAAAATATATATTGTGTCCAAATTGTTGATTGTTTTTAGTTTTCTTTTTTACGCTGCTACAAAAAATGTTTTCACTCATAGTTTATTTTGAAATAGTTTTCGTTATTTTACAAGCTTTTCTTTAACTTGCAGTGTAATCGTACGTAGGTAGGGTCTGTTCGGGTCAAATATTGCAAGCTAAATTTTACTCACTTTTCAGTGTGTGATTGAGCTGAAATTTTACAATACAATATAAACGTACAGTCTGGAAAAAGGGTTGTAAATTTTTTACCAAAATCTAATGATGTAAGTATTAAATAAACAAACACGCATGTTGGTTGATATCTTCATAGAATTGCGTGCTTCCTTTATTAGCTTAGTCGCATGCGGTTATTGCGATCGATAGATGAGGCGAGGGTAATTTGTTTTTATGGGTGGTGCAAAAACAAAGTGGATTGACCTGGTCGCTTCTGCATCGCGTGTGAAGATAAGGTAGGTGCTACAGTTACTAGATGACGCGAAACACTTTAAGCGTCTGGTGACCGACCACTTTAGCTCTAGCACGAAAACTATCCTTTTTGTAATCGTTATAGTAAACTATACTATACCACAGAGTATATATTAGTACCTTACGGTACAGAAATTTCACTCCCGAGTTTAGGTATGATAAACGCAAGCGTCCGGTCACCGGACTAGTCTCAATAGGCTGGCACTCGCTCGACTTTTCGCACACGCAGCGCACGCATCCGCATGCGTCGCCATCTGTCTCGCTTCGCGTGTACTACTTACACTAAAGTAGTACCTCGACAGCCCTAGTAGATTGAAGCGAGACGGCAGACAGTTATTGAACTATAAACGCTATACGCAATGCAAAAGGTTGAAATTAGGTTGTTTTCCAGAATAGTAGGTAAATATTTCGGGGATTTTGCACTATGGAAGTGAGACAGGCCTGACTATACTACTTATATACCTACAGTCCGTCAAAAGCGGTCAAAATGCTGCTGTCAAATATCTATCGAATTTCAGTTCCTTATGAAATCTCCCTTCCCTATGAAATCCTGTACCTATGCGTGACCGAAAGAGGCGATGCTCTGGTTTTCATAATAAATAATACGATCACGATAACGGTTGCCATAACAACGGTTTTTCGTACTAGGGCTACAAGATTGATAAAATCTCGAACTTTCTATGTTCTGTGTTCTCGACCATGCATGCATGATTGTATTATAACAACATTAAAAAAAAATCTCTGCACTTTTAAAATTAATTAAATAAAATCACTATTTCTGTTGAATTTCCAAAGACATTCAATATATCTATTATACCTATAACTTATTGACTAATGATCTTAGAAAGGCACACCCAAATAAATTCAGAAAAGGAAATAGCTGATATTTTTAATAACTTTTTTGTAAATATACCAATAGAAACGACAACTAATTTGAATTCTTCACCCGCGTCTGCGGCCTCAATGCTCCAAAGACATGTGTCCGAATGTAGTTCATTGTTTAATTTTAAAAGCATTGATTCCACTGATATAATTAAAGCATTCAAATCTCTTAAAATGAATGGTACCAATGATTTATGGGGTATATCGGTAACTATTCTTAAAAGCATTATTTACACCATTGCTCCATATCTTGCTGTTATATTTAATGATTGCATTGCTGAAGGAATTTTTCCTGACTTAATGAAATTTTGCAAAATTATTCCACTATTTAAATCTGGGAACAAAGAAGACCTAGGTAATTACAGACTAATATCTATTTTACCCGCCTTGAGCAAGGTCTTTGAAAAAATAATACTGGAGCAATTATTAACTCATTTTACTTTAAATAACCTCTTGCATAACAAACAGTTCGGTTTTACGAAGGGTAGGTCTACTACTGATGCCGGGGTTGCACTTCTTAAGCATGTCTTTGGGGCCTGGGAGGGGTCGCAGAATGATCTTGGCATATTCTGCGACTTGTCCAAAGCTTTTGACTGTGTAGATCATCGGACGCTGCTGTTGAAGCTAAATCATTACGGTGTAAAAAATAATGCCCAAAAACTATTACACTCGTATCTTAGTTCCAGAACTCAGACAGTTGATATAAATGGGGTGAAATCAATGGGTTCTGAGGTAAAGCTAGGTGTACCTCAAGGGTCTATCTTGGGCCCTTTCTTGTTTTTGGTTTATATTAACGATTTACCTTTCTTTTCAAATAGCTTATGTGAGATTGTCTTGTTTGCTGATGATACTTCCTTAATATTTAACATTGACAGAAATAAATCTAATTTTGACGATGTAAACAAAGCACTCTCGGAAATACTCACTTGGTTTAGTTTTAATAATCTACAGCTTAATGCAAAGAAAACGAAATGCATTCTATTCTCTTTACCAAATGTACAATCTCCACCCGTAGAAATTGTAATAAATAATGAAAAATTAGATTTAGTTGAATCAACAGTCTTTCTGGGTGTAACTATAGACAGAAAACTTCAGTGGCATTCGCATATTGCTGCATTAGCTGGTAAGCTCAGCTCTGCAGCTTACGCTATTAGAAAAGTTAGACAGTTAACTGACATAGAAACTGCTAGGACTGTATACTTTAGTTATTTTCATAGCATCATGTCATATGGCATTCTTTTGTGGGGATTAGCAGCTGACATTAATGCTATATTTATTCTGCAAAAACGAGCAATAAGGGCCATTTATCAACTAAGCGCTAAAACTTCTCCTAGGGAGAAGTTCAAAGAAATTGGTATACTGACAGCTGCATCTCAATTTATATTAAATTGTATTATTTTTGTGCGTCGTAATATTAACTTGTATACTAAACATGGCGATTTGCATAGTTACAATACAAGAAATAGGAATAAACTTTCAATGCCTCGGTACCGATTAGAGAAGGTACATGGGTCTTTCATGGGTCAAGGTATACACATCTTTAACAAGATTCCAAGTGATATCTTGGAGTTACCCTTTGAAGAGTTTAAGAATCATATAAAAAATTGCCTCCTCAAGAAGGGCTACTATACTGTAAGTGATTACTTAAATGACAAAGCTACTTGGTCATAAGCTGACAAGGATTTTTTCTGTAGTTAATTGTGAGTCGTGTTTTACAAAATTATTAATACTAGGTACATTCTTATATTGGTTTCTGCGTTTTGATATGAGAAGTTTGAGTATGTCATGCTCTCTGTAAACATTTCTGCGGTGGTGTCGTGTGAGGCGGGTCGTTACGTTCCCTAAAATATGGTTGAACGAAGCGATGGCTGGTTCATGCGTCATGCTCGTGAACGGGTGCCACCAGTGGGATGGGTCTGCTCCTGGCTTCTTGTCTCAAAATATGCAGATTTTTTAATATTTTTAATGTTTTATTGTTATTAGTTTTATTTTATCGTGGCTTGTATGGCTCTGTTTATTATTGACTCTTATGTTCTTAAACTATTCAAAGTTTTATTACCCTTGTTTGGCATTTATATTTATTATTTTATTTGCTACGTTTTTGGTTGGTGTGTATTTTAAAGAAACTGCCTTTTGGATGTCTATTTCTTAGTTATTGAAAATTATTTACTGCTATGATTACCGGGTTTTTTATTGTGTTTTTAAACTTAAGATTAATTTGTGATGGAAAGTGACTTTACATTTTATATTATGTTAAAGTCACTTTTCAATTTGACGACTCTGTATGAAATATGACAGGGAGAAAAAAATAGCCCTTGGCGAGTTTCTTGCCGGTTCTTCTCGTTACAAGGCCTCCCGCCGTAGGATTTGCGAACCGATAGCGTAGCTTCATTGACGTTCACAAGTGCTGTATCAGCCTAAAATGAATAAATGATTTTTGATTTTGATTTTGATTTTGAAGGCTTTAACAAGTGTATAAACACTGATAGTTTAGCCATTTGTAAATAAATAAAATAAAATAATAAACAAAAATGACAATACATATAAATTCAGTTTTATTTTTTTACCTAAAGGAAACGTCATTCGCTGGATGCGGGCAGCGCAGGACCGATTGATGTGGAGATCCTTGGGGGAGGCCTATGTCCAGCAGTTGGCTTGTCGTTCGGCTGACAATGAGGATGACGATGACCCAAATGAAAAAATTGCTAATTCTGGTGTGCTTACAAATAATCGACACTAAATGCCTTATTTTGTAAGTAACTTAAATCAAGCTATACCTACCATTATTCGCAACCTATATCCATCAACGCCGCTACATATTTATCACTGTGCTCCCAGCCTAACAGCTCAGTCATGTGAACTGACGCACGCAGTCAGATGGACAAGGGAAGATTTACCTTGATCGCAACCACTAGGGCTTGGTAAATTATTCAATTAAACACTTACCCTGTTCTTGACCACCCAAACGCAGTCGGTGAGTTTAAAACTTGTTAAGTACAAAAAAAGAAAAAGTTCAAAAGAAATTGTGGAGAACTAGCGTTGTGCGGGTGGAATTCGTTTAGTAAAATCTATACATATAATAAAATCGTAGACTTTCCGTGTCTGTACATTGAAGATATTTGAAAAAAAAATACCAGAACATGTTTGAAATAAGCAATAGAGCGTATAAATATCTTTTTTTAATTTTTTGTATGTTTGTCGGTTTGTCTGTTGTCCTGTTTGTCTGTTTGTTTGTGCCGGCTTCACGCAAAAACCACTGAACGGATCTTTAAGAAATTCTGTACGAAGCCAACTGGTTACTCTGAAAAAAGTATAGGATACTTTTTGTCGCGTAAAAACCCCTTATTCCTACGGGAAAATACAAAAACTGATTCTTACTAAAATAGATGGCGCCACATGATTATGAAAATACGTTATATTTAATCGCTGTCTCAATTAATATTGAATCATGGTTATTTTTTTTTCCTGCTTCAAAACATAATATAAATTGAAACCCATAGAAAGGCACATATAAAATCATAAAAATAATTTCATGTTATTTATGTCATTATAACTACTAAGCAATAGATGGCGCAGGAAGTCAGTAAGATTACGATATACCTCTCACAAAAGTACATTCGATTGATTATATTAAGTAGGGTGAAAGCCCCTCTGTTGCCACTTTAAGATGTTTTTTCTTCTTTCGCCTATAGTCTTAAGTAGGTATCTATAAAATACAAAATTTATATCTAAAATTGTCAAGAATGTATCTTATACTTCTCTTTAAATTTTTAAATTCTTACAATAAAAAAAACTAAAAAAAAATTTAACCGTCTCCAAAAAGTATTTTTCACCTGAAAAGGAAAAAACTATATCTTTAATTAAGGTACCTTTTTGAGGTCGGTGCCAGTCAGTTTCTTTTTTAAATTACTTTTTATTTCTTAAGTTTTAGTGTATATTGTAATATACCCACATTTCGAAAACTACTAAACCGATTTTGATGAATCTTAGACTGTTCTCAAAGTAAGAATACACCTAATTTAAATCAAATAGAATCATCTCGATATGCCTTTAGATTTCGAGAAATTCGTGGACAAACATAGTTAAAAACATACGTATACTTACGAAATTTAGTTTTATTTTAGTCAATTAAAAACCTATTTTTTTAACTTAAAATGTGAGAAGGGTGCCGATTGATGTGTTTTTGTTTATTTAAATTTTAAAAGATACATCAAGAAATCAATACTTAACAAACTTAGATAAAATAAAAGAAACATCTAATTTGATGTTAACTGAAAAACGTTTATTGAATAATATTCCTAAGTCATAAGGAATTCTTATTGTTGTTATTATGACTTAAAAGTCATAGATAAAAAGTATATATTAGAAAGCAAAAGTTATTAACGAAATGTTTTAAGCTAAGTAAGCACTCGGGGCAGTGGCCAAGACTGAAGTTTTTACCCTATTGATGTAATATTTCTTTTTCTCATTTCCACTCGACGCTAGATGTCGCTAGAGTAAGTATAGTGCCACAACATATCTGGCCCGGTGACAGTGGTGGTGGAGGAGCCACTAGCAATACAAAATTAACTGTCAAAATGGACTACCGGCAGTCAACAGTATATTTAGTACCAAAAAATAACCACTGTGTGAAATAAGTTTGTCACAACGTAGACAAAATGATACCAATGTCATTTTAAAAAATTTGCTCATAAACGATATGTGGCCAGTACGTAGATATATAGTGCGACAAGCTTTTCTGTTCCGGTGATAATCTTTGGAACTAAAACAGTTTTCATACGACAGTCCATTTTGACAGCTAATTTCGTATTGCAAGTGGCTCCTCTGTCACGGTCGTCACCGGAACAGACAGGAGTGTGGGACTTATACCTACACCTACCTACCATTTTTTATGCCATTTGACCGGCTCTGGCTCCTTATAGGCCTTCAGCCGTAGGTACCTTCACTTACCCATTAAATAAAATAAAGGAATATTAAAAATAGTTTTCATTCTAACTTATTTACTTATTCATTTATTTACTAAGAAAGCTTACATAAATGATTTTGAATAAAATTTAAATAAATAAATGGTGAAAAATGGAAAATGAAGTATTTAGAAAAAATCGACCCGTCTCACAATCAGCTCCGATTTTTCTAAATATTTCATTTTCCATTTTTCAGTAGTAAAAATTGCATTGTGAATGCAATAAACTAAAAATTAAAATAAATAAATGGTTCTTATATCATTCATTACATTTTATACCTGTTACTTAAAGAAAGTTAATTACGAGCTCTCACAAATAGGAAATGTCAAAATACTAGCCTTCCGCCCGCGACTTCGCCCGCTCGGACTAAACGACGACGTTATCCCGCGGGAATGTTATATTTTTCAGGGATAAAAAGTAGCCTAAGACAGCCATTACACAGTCCATCCAGATCGCGATCACTGATCGTGATCTTGATCGCGATCAAGATTTACTATGTAGATATTTTGCGATCAAGATCGCGATCCGTCAATCAACTTCGTACACAGTTATTCTGGATCGCGATCATTGATTTTGATCGCGGATCGCGACCCAGATTGACTGTGTAATGGCTGCCTAAGTATGTCACTTTTCAGCTGCCAAATTGTTCCCATGCCAAAAGTCACGTCGATCCGTTGCACCTATTTTGACGTAAAAGACGGACAAACAAACAAACCCACTTTCACATTTATTTATTATGGATACACACAATCTCTTTTTTATTTTTTTAGTAAAATATGATTGACCTGATATTATGCATTACTAAGTAAGAACTTCTGTTTAAATCGTGAAAGCGCGCATGCTGCTGAGCCGGACCCACACTAAACGATAATACGCGCTCTAATCGCGCGCGGCAAGAGTGCGCTCCACCGGAGCTCCATAGTAGTGGTCGGAGTGGACGTGCCTCGTGCGATCCAAGAGAACAAATATGATTTACGATCCATGATCCCCAATCTTCGATCGTGGTTGGCCAATCCAAGATGGATCGTTTGGTGTGGTTCAGTCTTATGAATCTCGCGTAGAATAGATCTAGGTATTGCCCGCTAGCAAGCAACGTCGAAGAACGAAGGACGGCTGTTCAAAATAATCATTATCATTATACACTGTTATGTGTGATACATGCATTTTTGCGTATAAAAATAATATGAAAATACTAGCTGTTGCCCGCGACTTCGTACGCGCGGTGTAGTGACTTTTGTGTTAAGATAAGTTATCACAACTTACTGTAACTTTGACAGCCTTAACCGACCTAGATAGCGGTTTAAATTTAAATCGAGATCGGTAACAACAAGTAGCTAAATGGGATTTAAAATAAAATCGAGATGCAAGTGGCCCTTTTGATTTATGAAGAAGAGAGAGAGATTTTTTTCTCGCCTCTAAGGGATTGCAGACTTCAGTATTTAATTTGACATAAATTTCAGCTTGATTTCCCACGCATACTTGAGAAAAAGTTTCTTGACAGACGGACAGATCTATGAATGAGGGCTCAACTATGTTCATGCAGCATATTATTATGATAACAACATACCATGTTCATATCCTAGCCTGCTTTAGACCCTTTTAGTAGAGAATAGGACTTCAAGAAGAGCGTTATGAAATCTAGGCAACAAACACACGTAAACTAAACGAACACAAAAGTCACTACACCGCGCGTACGAAGTCGCGGGCAACAGCTAGTTAATAATAAAATTCGATATATCTTTATTTATTCTCTCACAATTATACTTAATACGTAGACATTCAAAGAAAATTATCAAGAACCTCTCAAGAACCATCTAATAAAGTTCATGTAAGTAGCACTTCGTTACTCAATCTTCAAATTTTCGTGACAATACAATACTGAGGCTATGCCTTTCTCCAAGGTCTTGACAACCGAACATCAAAAGAGTGTTTTTCAATGTTCTGTGGTCTAATCTATCTCTTTACCAAATCTACCTTACTAAATAGGAGGAAAAAATTGGTGCAAACATCATGAAAAAATCTATTAATTATCATTTCTTCCAGTTTTAACCTGTATGGTATATTTGAAAAAGCTTCAAATAATGACTATAATAAATCTTTATTTATAGCTGATTGTGAGACAGGTCGATTTTTTCAAAATGCTTCATTTTCCATTTTTCAGTCTACATAAATAAACAAAAATGCATTTAATAAAAAGTTTATAAAAAAATTAATTATCCAGCATAAATCCTTTGCTCAAAACTATTGAATACATGTGTATTCATTTTATTATCACTGTGTATCATCGTGTAATGGTATCCTTATTTATTTTTAATTAGGTTCATCTGAGCCACTTGTTTTCTGAGCTAACAGTGAATTATTTACTTGCCTTACCATTGTGAATAAACAGTAACGTGATTACTATTGTTGTTATTCACCTTATCGAGTGACATTCTCTTTTGTTGTTACTCTGCATGTTAATTACTGTTTACGTTGTTTGTACGCACAAATGATTGCTTTACTACATTACATTTACTTCATTCATATTCAGTTGGATGTGCAAACATACGAACTGTTGATTTCATGAAACACCCATAAAACAAGAATCCTTTTTGGGTACGTGACGACACATTTTAAAGGCAAAATTACGCGTGAGCATAAAATGTACATTTAGCATTTAATTTTATACATTGTGTAAACATGAAGCATGGACCATATTTAGAATCGAGCTTTTTGCTTTTATAAGTAAACCAATTAGTTGTCACCGAGATTCCTCTAGATGAAACGTCTTTGATCGTCCAGAAATCAAAGAGCTTCGCTAACAAGGAGTATGACAGATTTATTGCTCCTCGTAAAGAATTCCTCGGCGCTAGAATAATTTTTGGGAATTTGATTAAAAATAATTCGCTGCTGAGGATGCTACGTCCAATACTTTTTATTTTAAATGATGCTTTAAACGCTATTTATATTGAATGTATCTTCTTGGAAATAGTTAAAAGTGATGTCACTTTGAGGAATTGAGATATTTAAATTGGATACACTGCGAGTGATGGTTCACATCACAATAATTGTATTGCACGCGCATATTTCACAAGAATAGATATGTCAACTAACAGTGTTAGTTTGCAGGTTATTCTTTCCTGTTTGGTATGGGCGTCTACCACATTTTAATGATCGATTAAAATGAGATCGCATTCTTTTGACAAACTTGATATAGATCTAGTAGTTATCAAGTATCTTGATACGATACAATCAAGTAAAAACATTCAAACCACACTATAGAAAAGCGTTCGTAGTCAAACTAGTAATAAAAACCCAAATCACAGAATGATATGTGTAACATAACACCTGTTAATGTACTATAATTTATTCATTGAACGTAGATAGCAATCTTGTAGGCATACGAATGGCGATCGCAGTAGTTCTACATCATTTAGCAACGTGGGTCATCGTACTGAATGCTCATTGCCGTTCTATAGAGACAATGCTTCTTCGACACGGTATTACAAATCATGATTCCATTTCTCCGGACTATCGACCATAACAAGAATGGCCGCACAAATTTAAACCATGAAAAGCTTCAGGCAATGATCATCAGTTCATTAACAAACCACCAATTGTTTTTCCGCTTCTTAATCGTGACCGATACAAAGAGTTGTTTTTTCTGTTTCTTCGTTTCAAACAACGGTAGTTTTGGAAGGTTGAATGAGTCGTGAGGAAAAGCCAAGAACCAATTCCAATTCACAAAAATACCTATATAACAAAATATAAACACAATTAAAATGTTGTTGCTATTTTTATCTAGAGTTACCCATCTTCCCTTAAAATCAATAATGATATTCTCTAAAAAGTATTGAATATAAAAAATGGCAATGAATTCCCCATCAGATACCCAAATATCCTTAAAAACCGAAACGAACCAATAATGAACCCAAAAATCACGCTCGATTTGAAAGTTGAATGCAAGAAAGATGACAAAATATCAAAGTGTCAAGATCCTTGCTATTCGCAACAAAAACACGGACATACAAAGATACC
Organism: Crambus lathoniellus; assembly: GCA_949710035.1. Classification (NCBI taxonomy): domain Eukaryota; kingdom Metazoa; phylum Arthropoda; class Insecta; order Lepidoptera; family Crambidae; genus Crambus; species Crambus lathoniellus. The sequence goes on from OX453310.1 coordinate 19,521,467, forward strand.
GCATGAATACTTTTTAATGTGCCAACGATACGACCAACGCGTTATTGTGTAGAACATTGACAATGGCCGAGTATTTTTTTCGTGAGATTTAATTCTTGAGAGCCTTTAAGGAATTCAAATAGACTGCATTTATATGAAGTCGTATCTGCAGAGGACAAAGGCTGCTGTCGCGGTCTAAGATATGGTTGACAGCTGCAGTTTCCGAGCCAACGGCCCAACATACCGTGAAGTTCGGCCCAACAAAGAGTCCGTTATAGGTCGTAACAATTTGATTTTCATTATAACGTATGTAGCCACACCTACCGTTAAAATAGACGCCATTCAATTCGTTTGTCCTCAGTCAATCGATTGGTGTGGTCATGGCGAATCCATTACTATACAATGCCAATGTTTTTGCGACCTCAAGAGGCTTCTTAGCTTCCTTTCTTTAATGCGGCCACGCTTATCGATCGCACCCACCGGCCTGAATTCCACAATTTGTACTTTATTATTAGCAAATAATATGGCCAGCCTCTATGAAATATAGTTTTCATTTTATTTTAAAGTAGATTTCTTTTTACCTGAAAAGAACCTCTTTAATATATCTTTGCTTTTTAACTATTAACAGCTTCCTTTAGTTCGATCATTGCTCAGTCTTAAAAAGTTTTATGAAATGTTACCATAATGTAACTAAAAATTGGAGCGACATGAATCTGCATTATATTTTTCGATTACCTCGTATCCTGACTGGCATTTTAAGTAAGTATTAGTATTTTCTTAGGATCGCCACATCATATAATCACGCCACTATTGTGCAAGTTACCCAATCCATCACTCACAGTCAAAGTTTGAGAATTTCTGTTATGATGCATCACAAAATGTTGTTTTCTTTTCATTCGATTTGAAGTTTCGGTTTTTAAGTCCATGAATAGAATTCAATTCTTAACCTCAATCGCTTCAATTTATTGTCATAAGAATATTCGTCCTTTCCGTTAGTAACACGTGCGCGTCACACTTACATGAAAAAAAAGACTATAAAATAGGTAGGTATTAAGTAATATCTACCTATAAGTAAGTATATAAATGTAGTTTGGCATAAAAATCTAAAAATGATTGAATAATACACGTAGATCTGGAAGAGGAGAAAATAATTCATACCGTGGAATTATAAAGTACAAATTAATATTACATAATCTTCGATCAACAATAGTGTCTGTTATTGTTGATCGAAGTACGTAATAGATCACTACATATTTAAAGTATATCATAGAATACGCATGATAGTTAAACTTGATTTAGATTAGAACTTTTGAACAATTGCCTCTGAAACGCTAATAAATTAAAGGTTGTGATTACGTGTCATAGTCGTACCTAACGTGTTTTCACTATATTATATCCCTTTTTACAGTGAAACTGAAGTAAATTGTCTTGTTATGTTTTTAACATTGACTAGCCGTTTATTTATTTTTTCTTGCTGTATAGCAGAGCTAACTTGAAATGAGCCCGTTAATTAAAATAAAAGAAAATCTTATTAATTATAACTTCCTACGTCGGTTATTGCCAAAAATACAAAGATTATTATAACTTTTTTTTTTCATTTTTCAACTCTTGTAATAGACATAACGTCTAAATTTCGGTAGGTTATTTTTTTCTACCTTTTCTACTTTCACACAAAAATAATAATAGATCAAGTAATGTCAAAAATTTATAAGCCATTTATAAAATTATAAAGAAAAATAATTTATTTAATTTTTAAATTTTTGCATTCACAATGCAATTTTTGTTGAACAACAACTGAAAAATGGAAAATGAAGTATTTAGAAAAAATCGACCCGTCTCACAATTCTCACTCCACTCCACACTCACTCCTATCGGAGCTAGTTGTGAGACGGGTCGATTTTTTCTAAATACTTCATTTTCCATTTTTCAAGAAATATAATATTTTACTATCCCTTTACAGTAACTAAGAAAATTACAGCCACGTAAAAATTCCACATTATCACACATAAGCTACCACGCATTAGTAAGTATTACGAAATAATTAGATCGTTCGATATTATCTGTTCGAATGCTAATCGAGGAGAAAATTATTAACCAGCTGCAGCTATACTGCTGGCCGATCGGCTCGTTTGTACCAGATAAGCCTGTTCAAATCCTGATAATGATCTGTATTCAAGTTACACGATCAATTGTCCGAACAGTTTTTGTCAAACCGTCATTGTGTTAGAAAAATATTCGATTGCGTTTTAGACCCAATATTATTGTATTTTTGCTTTGACAGTAATAGATACAGTCGCGTTTTCGGTTCCACAAAAGATAAATTGCGTATTGATACACGATATAGGTACCTGATGTTTCCTTGTATTGTTGCTTACTGAGTTTTGAGTGGGACAAAAGATTTTGTCTGTGATTAGCTTTCTCGTATTTGTCTCATTAATACATAGACACAGGTTGTTTCTTTAAAAGGAAACATTTAAATAATAAGACAGCAGCAAGCCAACGAAAAGCAGACAAAGAAATTGAAACAAATCGCTCGGACTTAATGCCATGTTCTAAGAAACTCGAATCTCAGTGGGCATCTACTCAAGGACCCCATGGGACTAGAAATAACAAAGCGTTGCCAGTAGTCCTCCCATTATATTATTCGACGGAAGCCGGACAGCAGGACCAAAATTTATTGTTCAGCTCATGTTTTTACTATTACATTTGTTTTCTGCAGCGAAAACATAATAGGGTTACAAAACTTTTGTTCACATCTGTTCCTTACCTTTAAATTACAAGACAGTAGCTAAATATTGTTTATTTTACACTTGAAAGAGCTTTTAACAAGTGACATATGGTCTGTTTGCTTTTGTGTCGTTCTAATTTATGGAACCGTGACCACCGAAGAATTGGGTTATTGTCTAAAATTAGAAAGCTGATTCTTAACAATCGTAATTCTAGTTTTGCGTATTCATGGCCACACGCCGTGCCTAATTTCTTTAATTTGTGGATGCTACTGGTTGTAAGTTTGAATTTTAAACAATACATAGTTGTAAACACTGAATGTTGAATAACATTTAGCAAAATTTATAGTTTAATTAGCTTTGGTTAGTGTAGGTATGGAAGCGATTCTCGGAATGAGCCAATATCGATGTTAAAATTAATGAAAACAAAACTGTTCTTTTACAATGAAGCATCTCGTTAGACTCATAACTAGAGATGGTTAAAGTTTACGATACAATAACAACGCAACTTAATAAAGGAGAACCTTAACCCAAACCACACAAATTACCAACTATCGAACTTCCTGACTCAAAAAAGTTACTGACGTTAAAAAAGGCGGCTCGTTAAATAATTGTGAAGTTAAATTAGAAAGGTACGATACAACATATAATCTTTATTGGTCACATTAGAATCGACAGGCTTTCTACGGGAAAGTAGCTTCGAATGAAGCAATTATATAAATGGTCGCAATTAAATTCAATGAAGTACCACATGAAATGTGACCGAACAGCCGATAGAGTTTATTGCTGTGAGAAACAATAAGTGTTGTGATTATAAGCCGGCGATTAATAAAGGCAATGATAGTTTTAATGGAGTAATTGATAAACGAGCTTTTAATTAAGCAAATAGATAAGTTTGATCGTTTCATGTATATTTTGTAGGTGGTTTAGTGATTTGAGACCATTAAAAATGTATAGGTAGTCTATCTCGGTGAATATTATAAAATTGGTAATGGTAATGGCAATAAGGTTGGTAAGTATTTAATTCAGGTAAACAATAACATTCTCTAGACTCGACGCCAATAATATCTTAATAATATTTACCTTTAAGTGGTTATTATTCCTATTATCAAAGTATATACAGAAACTCTCCAGGATATAGTCCAATTCTTTAATCAAACACTAAATATTGACGAGATATCAATAAGTTAATAAGCCATAATCATTCTAATACTTGGCCGACAATTTAACTCTCAGTCAAAGTATAATCATCGCGTCTGTATTTGCTTTTATTTGCTTAAATTATAGGTTTGGACACTATTTAGCCAGTGACTAGCGATGCCGAGAACAAATATTTATGATTCATAATGACCATCATTTCAACTTATAAAGATACCAATTAGGGAACGAGTACTATTGTTGGCCCCCTACCAATGATTGGCCTTTTGACTTTTAGAGCAAAATATTAAGAATTACCAGCAGAAATAAAGCTAACAAAATATAAATATACAACCTACATTTCATAATTGGCAACAGCATGTAGTAGTTTTATAATTTCATTAGCAGCAATACTGAGAAAAAATGTATTTTTGTTTGTCTGTTGCGATCGCGTCGATGTGCTGTGGATTCTTAGCAAAATCTGTTAAGACCGTGCAACTTTATTGCTTTGTTTCTGGTTTATTATAGTTTGTTATGGTAAAGGAGCTGATTTTTTCATTTAGTTAGGTTGATTAAGTGCTAATTAACTTAAATAAAACCGGTAACCTGACCTCAAAAATAGAATTTTAGACGGCCAATCACTATACTTACGAGTTATATGAACGACTAATTGAATGGCATGACGGCCAATAATTAAAACACGGTTTCGCAATATTCTATTGTATTTTAAACCTAATTTGTGTTGAGTCATAAAAGCTATTTTTAAAATTGGTCCAAAAACCGTCATAAACACTCTGTAAACAAAAACTGGCAGGGTCAATCATTGTGCTTTTGGCGTGATTGACCGCGGCCAATGATTGTATTCGATCAGGGCCAATCATCATGTCGGCTCCCAAGAGACATAGTAGTGATGTGCGTGTTTTAACTTAAAATATATATTTCTTTATTTCATCAGTCCATCAAAAATTAAATAACTGTACACTTATCTTCTTCATTGTTTTGTATAGTGTAGGTATTTTATTTAAATACAAATCCATTTTTGTATTAAATTATAAGTGTTTAGTACTGGAATTGTCTTATAATTTTGTCAAGAAATTGTTAATTATTGCAAAAGTTTGTTTTAGGTAAAAGAAGATAATTTAAAGCTAACTTTACCTAATAAAAAAAGATGATAAAAAAGATGCATTTCGATCTTTTCTGTTTATTTCTTTTTTTCTTCTTTTCATTGCATTTTTTCTTCGCTTCGCATCACTATTACTTATTCCACTACATTCATTGGCACACCACGTGTGCAATGATTGGCCCGGCCATTGATTATCAGATAGCTAGGTCAATTATTGTGCTTCAGGAGGCCAATAATACTACTTTTGGGTGTTTATTACAAAAAATCCTTAAAAATATATCTTAACACCAGGATGGTGAGTCCAAATCATGTTTAAATTGTTCTTAGGTCTTTTCGGAATGGTACTACATTTTTCGGCAGTGAAATAGACGACAATACACAGAGTAACATGAGGTCAAACTCAGCAAGTTGCTTAAAGGGCCAATCATTGTACCCGTTCCCCTACGTATCATTAGAGTCTTCAATAAATTAGAAAGCTCAAATTTGCATTGCTTGTACAATAAAAGTTTACTTAACAACTTAAGAATATTTTTTCCGCTCAGCGAGAATTTTATAAGTCTATCATGTAATGCAGTGCAAATTAAACAATATCAATAAAAATTAGCTTCATCAAATTGCAGTATGCTTTTATGTTTACTACAAGGAAATTATATCAAAATTGAATTCTGATCTCTCATACATCAGACAGATCAGCTTCAGACAATATAAGAGTTAAATTAGCATTGGCCATAAAAAAAGACAGACAGGAAATAGCCTATTTCTTTGCTACTAAAACCCCGACAGCAATAAAAGCCATAGTGATATCACCATATGTGTTACTTGGAACGATCAAAGTAAACGAAGCAAATAAAACTATGGAGAATGTTTTTCGAGCCTCATAGTAACACTATCTTTGAGTTGGGTTTCTCATAAGTCATGTCAATTCGATAGTTTGTTATAGTTACTAGATGATTGTGTTGTACGAAAGTACTCTAATGTAAACTAGGGGACAACTGCAATAAAAAAAAATAGTACTTATGAATATGTTTTTATATATTTTAATAGTCTTATATGTAGCAGGAGATATCAGTGGAGCGGCATTTTGCAATTAATGATTTATGATTTCAAAATATTAAAATACCACTTTCTTCTTTTTTGATTATAATAAATATAGAGCCATGCATTCCGCACTTTTTTAAATGGCCGTCGTTAACGCTCGTTTGTATAAGTACTTTTATTTGTTGTGATATTTTTATTTTTTTGTATTAAGTAGCTCTGTTTTCTTTGCAATAAAGCGTATATTATTATTATTAAAGAATCTAAACACTCAATTTTCGAAAATCATCTGCAGTTTCAATTTGATTCAGTGGCTTAGGAATTGTATTAATTAATATAACACATCAATTTCTTGAAGAGTTCACAAAATTCACCCCGTCGACTCAGGCTTGGAGGGTCGACACCCATTGATTTCTCAAGCCTCACATAGCTTAGGGGAAAGGAAATCCTATAATGTTCAGACCGTTTACCCTAAAATTTGGACAAATTGAATTCCAATTAACGTGATTCCGCGTGTTTCCACCCTGGAACAAACTAAAGGGGTGGGAAGACTGACTTGCAGGCGCGTTAAGGATTCTTAAGCGATGCAATAGCTTGCCTCTTGGTTGTCGATCTCGAATATCTATTGCGATCGCTTTCATTTTGAAAGATGTTGTACAGTACCTACAACCATTGCTGCAGTTTTATTGTAATATATTTTTTACTGTCTTCAACAGCAAGTGATGGATGTCAAACTGAAAGCGATCTATCGCGGTAGATGGTTAGTTCGACAATTAGCCCCAGGGTGCCTACCATCAACTCTTATTGCGGTTTTGTTTAGGACCTAAACTGATCTGCTTCGCTTATTCGTACCACGACAACTTAATATCAATGACAGCGATTCAGTGATCATTCAATGACATTTCACAGCCGCTAAGCTGTCATGTAGCCTAGGCTTATTTGACTAATAACAAGCTAACATGACGCCTGCAGGTTATACCCGTCCCTCTCACTATCCGGGCATGACAGAATCGAGTGAAAGAGACGGGTAGAAGAAATAAGGACACAAATCGTTCGGTCATTCACATTTAGCAATTCATTTGCGATCCAGTTTTTAGAAGGTCATAGAACGAAAGAAAGCAATTCATTTTAGGAACCTATTCTGCATCGCGCTATTTTTGAATCGCTGTCTTAAAGTTGATGGTAGGCACCCAGGTCTAACATTACAATGCTTACAAGTGACTTGAATCATACGCCAGTCGCGGACATGAGTTGGCGAGGCGTATTTACCATACGTAATTTTCATGTCTTCATGCGTAGTGTGCGCGTCATGAGTTTCATGACGCGCACACTACGCTAGCTATACCTGTATTCGACATGTCACACAATACAAATGACTCCAGCAGGATACCAGGGTGCCTACCATCAACTTTAAGACAGCGATTTTAAAATAGCGCGATGCAGAATAGGTTCCTAAAATGAATTGCTTTCTTTCGTACTACGACCTTCTGAAAACTGGATCGCAAATGAATTGCTAAATGTGAATGACCGAACGATTTGTGTCCTTATTTCTTCTACCCGTCTCTTTCACTCGATTCTGTCATGCCCGGAGAGTGAGAGGGACGGGTATAACCTGCAGGTGTCATGTCAGCTTGGCCGAGTTATAAGTCAAATAAGAGATCTGACAGCTTAGCGGCTGTGAAATGTCATTGAATGATAACTGAATCGCTGTCATTGATATTAAGCTGTCGTGGTATGAATAAATGAAACAGATCAGTTTAGGTCCTAAACAAAACCGTAATAAGAGTTGATGGTAGGCAGCCTGTTGTCTATAAGTTTCGTTATGTAAGGCTAACAGACAATCAGCACGTATACGGGCCATCCATCACCTTTAGTCATTTAATGTCCACTGCTGGGGCACTAGCCTTCATTATCGATGGTGAGAACGGGCCATGACGGCTTAACGTGCCTTCCGAAGCACTGAGGAGCTCGAGATGAAAAGTTTTTGGCCACCCATCCAGAGATCGACCATTGCAAAAGTTGCTTTACCTCAACGATCGCAGGCTGAGCGCGCTAACCACTGCGCCACGGACTCCTCAGGCAGGCCATTAGCACTAACTTTCTTCTTTCCTTGGCAATGACCCATAAGTATTCGGTTTTTGACTGTGATATTGTAATGATGATGTCGGTAACATAGGTAGGTACTTTGCTGGGGGCATTACACACTGATGTATTATTTTTTTATTTTTTTTATTTTATTTTATTTAATTTTTGGCACAGTCACAGGATACAAATCACAACTTAAAAATAGATGATTACACAAAAAAAAACAGAATTAAATCTGTATCCCTATTACAACCGCGCACAACATTTAACTATAATATTTTTTTATATAATGCGGCTAACAAGCCTGAAGGCAAAAGAAAAAAAAACCAAAAAGTAAATTATACAATAAAATTTTAAGTACCTATTAATCAAGAATCTGTGCAAGTGATCCTGTGTTATCACGTATTGTTTTAATAAATGTATTAAGACTCTGATGAAATATATCGAGCTTTTTACATAATATATTATACATCTTACATGAGCGATTTATAGGGCTGTTAAGGGAGACATTATTTTTTGCGAACGGCTCCACAAACAAATGTTGTTTACGACTAGACCGACTAGTAACCTTCAGAGAAACATGGCTTAATATAGCAGTATCCATTTTAGAATTGGCAATTTTGAAAAGCATTATAAGGTCGTTGATTTGACGTCTGACGTATAGTGATTCCAAATTGAACCTGCCTAACCGTTCCGAATACTTAGATAATTCTATTCTCAACCCTAGTTTCGAAGTAAGGCTACGAACAAAACGCCTCTGAACTGCCTCAATCCTATTTATATGGTTAGCGTATTGGGGTGCCCATATAACACTGCAATATTCCAACAGACTTCTGACCAAGGTAGTATACAGAATCATTGTACTGCGAGCTAGTTTAAAAGGCTTTGAAATACGATAAATGAATCCCATCATTCGCCTTGCTTTTAAAATTATGGAATCATAATGTACTCTAAATGATAACTTAGAGTCAAACCACACACCCAGGTCACGAACCACATCAACACGATTCAATGGAATTCCTTGTATGGAATAAAAAGATTGTATGTATTTTTTTTTCTTTGTGAATGTAATAAATAAACATTTTTCTACATTGAGGGACATGTTATTGTTTTGACACCATTGAGTCATTGTGTCGATGTCAGATTGCAGAGCAGCGCAGTCATCAAGTGAGTTTATAATGCGAAAGATTTTGATATCATCTGCAAAGGCTAAGCATTCACATTTCAGCTTACTCAGAAGGTCGTTAATAAAAATCAGGAACAATAGGGGCCCCAGGTTCGATCCCTGCGGAACGCCGAAATCTGCAACAAATGGAGGCGATTCGTAACCACTTACTGTAACAATCTGGCTGCGATTAAGTAAATAAGACCGAAGCCATTGTAAAAGCGAACCGTGAATACCCAGGTGCGCAGCTTTAAGACAAAGTATCCGGTGGTCAACGCGATCGAACGCCTTGGCGAAGTCTGTGTATACTGAATCTACTTGTCCTGATCCATCAAATGCGGAACATAGGTAGTGCATGTAACTTAAAAGATTTGTAGTTGTAGACCGCGAATTTACAAACCCGTGCTGATGAGGGCTGATGACGACTTTCAGGTGTGAGTAAATGAATTTATAGACTAGGCTTTCAAATATTTTAGCTAGGCAATTGAGTACACTTATTGGGCGATAGTTCGAAACACATTTTTTGTCACCTGTCTTGTATATGGGAACTATTTTGGTCAATTTCCACAAGGCAGGAAAGTAGCCGTTATTCAAAGATTTATTAAATATAATGTTTAATGGTTTTATTAAAGCTTCAGAACATCGTTTGAAAAAGATAGGAGGAATTCCATCGGGCCCAGCGCCTTTGCCAATGTCAATGGACTCAAGGCTAGCCTTGATAGATTTTTCTGAAATCTGAATTGTAGATAAGGTCACATTAGATTGCTCAAAGTCCGGTACATAATATGAAGAATGAGGACCATTATATACCAAAGAGAAATATTTTGAAAAGAGTTTTGCGATATCTGGCCCACAATCGGCGGTATAATTAAGGTATTGCATTTTTTTTGGTAGATCATTGGTAGATCTTTTTGCCTTTGTGTAACGCCAAAATGATTTAATATCTGAAGCCATATTTTCCTCGAGTCGCGATATATATAATTTAAAACAATTATCTAATGCCAATTTGCATCTGTTACGTAGCATAGTAAACACATCAAAATCACGCGGATTTCCGAACTTTTTAAATTTGTGGTGATAGCGATCTTTTTCTTTGAACATTTTAACTAAGCTAGGACTAAACCAAACCGGATAACTGGATTTCCCCACTTTACTCTTAGGTGTATGTTTCTCAATGATCTCCCAAAGAATATTATAAAATTTTAAAAGAAAATCGTCACACGATAGATCTTTAAAGCTTTCCCAATCAATGTCCAGTAGATCAGCCACACAAGACTCATAGTCAGTTTTATGAAACAAATACCTCGGGGCTACCATTTGTTTTAGTACATGCCTTCTTTGTTTTGAAATTGTGACTTCGAGGGCAGGGTGATGGTCATCTATGCGACTAATTTCGGTGCATCGACTAACTGAACATGATAGTTCCGAACTGGCTAATACTAGGTCTAATATTCTGCCGTTTTGGTTAGTTACAAAGTTCAATTGCGGCAAATTAGCACTGACCATAAATTCGTTCAATGAGGCAGATTTAATATCGGGAACTTTATGCGGAAATCCTGTTGTGATATCCCATTCCATATCGCCTAAATTAAAGTCACCAATAATAAGGTATTTGTCATTAGAATTCAAAGATAAAATCTTTTCGCAGTTATTTAAAAAGTACGAATAGTCCTCAAAAGACAAGTAAGACGGTAAATAAACTGTACAAATATTTATCCATACACTGTGCAACCTTACGCCCACCCATAAGTCTTCCACCATGGTTTCCCATTCAGGTCTATGCTCTGATAAAATGCATTTTTTTATTGCTATAAGAACACCACCCCCGTAGTTTTTTCCATATTTGCGCAAGAAGTTGACAGGACGGTCCCTCCGATAAATAATGTAACGCTCGTCAACGAACTCTTTACAACCAACTGATTCATCAAGCCATGTTTCGGTGAAGCATATGATATCATAATTGCAACATAAAATTGATTTATAAAGATTTAACAATTTGGATTTTATGCCACGCACATTTTGGTAATAAATAGAAAATGAACTTAAAGAATTGAATTTAAACAAAAGAAAACATATTAAATATTACATGAATATGAATAATCAGGTCGACGTGATTTCATTCCAACGAAGAAACGGTTTGGTGATTCCTTATGTGTATGAAGCGTGAATTTTCGTCCTTACGTACAAAAATGTTACCATTTCTCACCCATATAAATTTGTAGCCAAGTTCACGTGATTTTATACGAGCAGCAGCATGCAAGGCTTTATTTGCTGGAGAAAGGTGTTCACTCACATAAACATTGGATACTGCACCCGCGATCCCCAATTGTGATGAATTTAACTTCTCGTTGGAATGTGCCTTGTTAAATTTAGTAACCGCTGAATACACTTCATCGCGACATCGACTGCTCCGCAGCTTAACAATAATTGCACGCGGTCTTTGCCCCGTCTTGTTCATCGAAGCAACACGTGTACATTTAAGTATATCTTCGTCTGATAGCTTGGCCGACACAACCTGTGCGATCTGTTTAACAATGTTAACGACATTCTCCGATTTAAATTCAGGGACTCCATGGATTTCTAAGTTTGAATCCCTCATGTGCTGTTCAATTGTGTTTAGTCTATCAGAGAGATTAGAAACCGTTTCACGCAGCTGGGTACACTCAACTTTTAGAGCTTTGTTCTCAGTAGAAATAACGCGCATACTTTCTTTGAAATCCTCATACTGATCACTCATAAACTTAACAGACTCCTGTAGGGCTTCCAGTTGAGTCGTAATCACCTTGAAGTTAGTCTCAAACAGTGTTTTTAATAATGACGGCAGTTCAGAACGCATTGCTGCGCCTATTTCTTTCCTGATTATTTCAGGTATATCGCTCCTGCCGCAATCTGAATTTACAATCGTATTCGGGCTCACCGGCTCTAGTAACAAATTATTTTTAGCACGTGTGCGCAGTGTTGATCGTTGAGTCACGTTTGGATCTTGAGAATCGAAATCTTTGTCCATAGCTATAGGGTTGATAGCTGCTGTTTTTGTTAGGTGACTACTAGTAGAGGAAGCTCGTTCATGCACCGGAGTATTTGTATTATCTTTCTTCGGGAGTTTTGTACGACATTCCGGGCACTTCCAATTACCTTTAGACTGTGCATTCATATCTTGGAATTGCCGGGGTGTAATATTAGAACACACCAAGTCATATTTCTTTTTACATTGTGGGCACTCTAAAAACTCCTTGTTTTTAATTGCACTGCGACATCCAGCACATACTGTTTTAGGAGGAGACATATCAACGAGATTTTTACCGTCAATGGGGTGGTTTTCCTAAGCTGGCAACACTGCTGTTGACGTTTGGCTAAGTCACCCGTCAAATCGATTTTGACAACTAGAAATATTGCCCAACTTGGCGGTACTTCACTATTATTGTAGTCGAGGGTAGATAAATACCTCTTGTTTATTTATTGTTTATGCACAATAATATGTTGCGTCGCTCCGCAAACACTTCCACAGATAGCCAGAAGAATACTCCACACTATAAATACGTTTTTACGTGCGTTCGTCTTCAAATTCAGCTGATTTGAATTAATAAACACAGATCACTATTAAGATGGACTTTCCGGCCAGTGTTGCCAGATGGGTGAGATTTTGTACTCTTATCTCAATATAATAATGTGCTCACATTATAAGTAAGCTATCGACATGTATAGTTAAATATCTAACTACACGTAAATTTATTTATTTATTTTATTTATTTATTTTGCTTTATTTGGAAAACATACAGTGACAATATAACAAAAATTTTATAAGTAAACGAACACTATGCACTATTTACATGTTCTCGCATATAAACAACTATATATCGATACCTTCCGGCTCAAAGGGCGTAATCACCAAAACACGACTTTTCAGGAGAGCCTAAAAACTAAAATTAAAATTTTGTATTTGTCACAACTTTGCTGTTGATCCTATAAATAAGATTCTTACACCAAAAGTCGTTAATTTTTGTGATGCATAATATCAAAACATAATGTTTTAAGGAATATTTATAATTTAAAAGTTAGCTGGTGGATACGCCGCACAAAATCAAGCATGTTTGTCTTTTATGCCCCATAAAAAGACTGCTGCGTTAGTAACGCTGTCTTTTATGCCCAAAAAAAGACTGCTGCGTTAGTAACGCAGGGTGTAACCACCAACTTTCAAAAGTAAAACACAGTTCATGCCATTTTCTGATAAATAATTAATGAAATAGTATGAAAAATCGAAATCAAAATAAAATTCAATTACGCCATTGATACGGCTTAATTACTTATTGAATATATTTTTTTTGTAATAATGCAATTTATATCAATAATAAAACACCAATAATTTGCAATAATTAAACCATAAATCAATGAGTTTTAAACTGTTTCGTAATCTGTTATTTTCAAAATCTTATTCCAAAACATGCAGCAGAAATAAAGATCATCAATAAAAAAATCCGTTTAACCAAATATTTGCTTAACTACTTCTAACATATAATTATCGACTCGGGTGGCTCGGTCAGTGGATAATAATTAAATATTCGAAACATAGTAACGGAAGTATTCGACGAGTTGGATCGGACAGGTGATTTGGACGTAGTAATTAAGCCTTTTGGCAATCATGAAGAAAAAGATAATTATTCTCCTTTTAGCAGCAGTTAAGTATGAAAAAAAGGTAAGAAATAGTTTGGTTCAGATACTATTGGCCATGGAACTGATTACTTAGTACCATGTCTCAGTAATTTTAGTGTGCAGTCGAACCAATTAAACCGTGACCCACCACACGTGACCAATACCTAAGTTCATTTTCTAATAGTACCCTTAGTGTACCACTGTGCCGTGTAGTGCCGGCACATAAATAGAGTAGCACTAACCCCTCTCTTCCCGTGGGTGGCGACAAAGGGAAAACTGCCATCAGAAGATGGGCAGCAGCGTCTCCAGGCTACAGCAGGCCATACTGCTATCGCCAATTCGCCTGCAAAGCGTGGCGATTATGGCAAACCCCCCAAAATGGCTACACAACCAATACATCAGCTCCCAGTCCCCGGCGGCCCCGCTATTCCTAGCTACCGACGATCTGGTCAAGGTCGCGGGAAGCCGCTGGATGCGGGCAGCGCAGGACCGATCGTTGTGGAGATCCTTGGGGGAGGCCTATGCCCAACAGTGGGCGTCGTCGTTCGGCTAACATTCCTAGCTTGAAAAACTATCGTTATGTAATCGAATATTAAACCTTATCGACTTTTAAAAGCTGTCAAAATGCTGCTGTCAAATACGTGTGTATACCATCAACTTTAAGAAAGCGATTCAAAAATAGCGCGATGCAGAATAGGTTCCTAAAATGAATTGCTTTCTTTCGTACTATGACCTTCTAAAAACTGGATCGCAAATTAATTGCTAAATGTGAATGACCGAACGATTTGTGTCCTTATTTGTTCTACCCGTCTCTTTTACTCGATTCTGTCATGCCCGGAGAGTGAGAGGGACGGATATAACCTGCAGGTATCATGTTAGCTTGGCCGAGTTATAAGTCAAATAAGAGTTCTTGACAGATTAGCGGCTGTGAAATGTCATTGAATGATCACTGAATCGCTGTCATTGATATTAAGCTGTCGTGGTACGAATAAGCGAAGCAGATCGTAATTCAAACTTGTTGAATTGACACTGACCTTTATAGTTTTGACGGTTTCAAACAAATTATTAGCAGTTATGCATGATTCAAATGTTTCGACCGTACATGTATGCTATAAACAATGTTTAAGTTAGTACGAATTAAGATTAAAATGTTTACTTAAGCCTAAACTGGCTTTTGAATTTGCTTTCTTTCTGGTTTTTATGCCCAACGAGATTTTTTTTTCCTAATGAAATGAGAAAAGCTTTTTTATTTTAATTTGGCAGTGAATTCTGGACCAATAGCTTTAACCAACAGGTATGTGCGACATAATTACCTACTTGTTGCCTGCCGCCAAAAAAGGGTAGTCGAAACTAAACCGAATGGTAATTCTATCTACTAGAAAAGGCTAATTGCCATTGTTATATCTAAATCGTTCTAAAATGTTTCTAGGGCTCCCATTTTCTAGTTCCCATAATTTGCCTAGAACGTAGTGTGACCCCGTTGGATGCACGACATCCCATATTGTTTCCGGACATATTGTGTTGCATTAAGCTCGAAGTAAAACTCATTTTGCTTTTCCTGTCTGTTTATTTTCCCTGCAATCTTACAACATATCTACACACTAACAGAACAAATTCTTGCCTACAAAGAAAATAACTTAAAGAGCGATTTCAACGCCGGTAAAGGTTAGATCACGTATTCGATTTCCTTCGTATGCATTACTTTAGAATTGAATCTTTTCATGCATATGTGGATTTATAACGATGCGTGATTATTGCATGTGCATTGCAGTTTGTCATAAGCAATACTGTAAATAGTTATAGCGTATGCAACGAATTTGCAGATTAGAAAAAAAATTCGTCGTACCGTACAAAACTCACAAAGGTTTTTTCATATATCGATCTATGTTTCGAAAGTTTTACAGTTTGATTTAGCACGTGCTAAGCAACAACTATACTTCCTAATCTAGAAAGTTACAGTTTTGCTTTTTTCAAATACTTGTAAACACACTTTGACGAAAACACGAGACCGAAGTTGCGCAGCTGATTTTACGTGGCGCGGCTGTATGCTATAACGCGATGTAATTTCGGCCATAATGTGTGAGTAATTCAAACAGCGTTGTTGGGGTAATCGCGCCGAACTTCGTTGCGTATTTTCGGCATAGTATATTTTCACGCATAAAACACCACTGTCCTAACAATATGGTTTATATTTTTTGCAATATCCCGCACTGATTAGCCCTGCTTGACTCGGGAAGATCTACCTAATTATGACGAGTTTCTTGCCGGTTCTTCTCGCAAGTTCTCCCGCCCGTAGGATTTGTGAACTGATGGTTCACAAATCGTCCATAAGTGTTGGAATCACAGCCTAAAGTGGATGAAGAAATTTTTATTTTTTTATTTTAATGACTAAATATTCGATTTTTAAATAACAATTTGAACTAAGGCTATTTTCTCCACAAAAGTCATCGTAAACTATACTAATAAAATAAAGAGGAAATATTTGATTTTTTGTTTGTTTGTAATGGATAAACTCAAAATATAAGACTTTTTCTCACATAGAGGTATAGATTTAAATGTGAATTCAAACAGACCATTTGTACCATTCCAAACGGCCCCCCTTATTTGCGCGCTCCAACTCCAACCAAAGAGGCCATTTGCTTGCTCTACACTAGTTTCTCCACGAACACAACACTATATAATATTCAGTTCATGTTAAACGAGAATTTATAGACACTGAGTACAAAGCCAGTGCTTGGTAAAAACGTTAAGGAGCTCACAGGATCTTCGAGCACGAATGGCATTGACTTGAAATGAGATTCCATTGTTCCCATCACCGTATAAGGGGTGAGACATGAGTGCATTGTTTTTGCTTCATTTCAGTCTTTTAAGTTCTGATTCAATGTCTGTTTTGAAACGAAAGAGCAATAGGTGATCTCATTAACTTTAAATTGTTGTGTGGAATAAATCTTCACCAAAAAGTGTGTTACGCAAAAAGTGTTTTATTTCGTTAGTGATTTCGCTCTTTTGGTATTTGGGCCTTGGCAGTTTTTTAAGTTGTGATAAATAACATTCATTTTTTAAGTCATAAGTAATTTATTCACAAAACAATATACATTGTGTCGGAAATTATAATAAAATTATTAAATTATGATTAAATTAAATTAGGTAATACAAATTATAAATAATAAAAAAAATATCAAACATTCAAGATTAACTAAATTAAAATTACTTATTTATGTCATTCAAATAATCATCAGTGGAGTAGTAACACTTTTCAATAAGAAAGACTTAAGATTATCTTTAAAATTGTTTAATTATAAATAGTTTTCAACTCCACTGGCAAGGCATTATAAAACTTGACTGAGTGGTATCTTACGCAGTGACTGACTATATTTAATGTAGGTACTAAGGCAACTTGCAAGTTTTTTCAGCGTGTAAGTTCTCTCCGTGTTCAATCATCATTTGACTCAAATTTATACAAATTTTTAACTAAAAAGGTTAATAAGGTAAAAATATATAACGAAGGGACAGTTAATATACCTAAATTTCTGAAGTGTGGTTTACATGACTCTAGATAAAGATAAGATAAAAATATTCTTTATTCACTTAGACATAATAAATATGTACTTATGAATCGTCAATATTTTCCTACCACCCATTCAAGACTTTTTTAACTGACAAGAAGAATGGGCGCAAGAAACTTGCCAGCGTTTCTTAGTTAGGTAACGACATTTACAAAAAAAAAACATATCGTTACTAATACAACAATTGCTTAGTATTAAAAATACATCATATTAAACAGTGATTATGTTATGTGTTACATCATGACCATGCATTGCGGTCATTCAAATAATCGTCTACTTTATAGTATCCTTTGCTCATTAGCGACTCTTTAATGTAACATTTAAATTTATGCAATGGTAGTTCAATTATATGCTGTGGAACTTTATTAAAAAAGGCTATGCTTTTCCCCAGAAATGAGGCTCTGGATTTTTCTAGCCTAAACTTGGGAACGACAAGTTTATCTTTATTTCTTGTGTTAAAGCGATGAATATCGCTCTGCTTTACAAATGTATTATAATACTTTTTCACATAAATTATATTTTCATAGATGTAATGTCCTGCAACAGTTAAAATGTTTATTTCTTTAAATAGATCTCTTAAAGAATCTCTCGATCGGAGGTTGTAAATGGCGCGAATAGCCCTTTTTTGGAGCACGAATATACTTTGGATGTTAGCGGCTGAGCCCCACAACAAAAGGCTGTAGGACATAACACTATGAAAATAACTAAAATAGACTATTCTAGCCGTTTCAATATCGGTTAAGAGCCTTATTTTCTTAACTGCGAATGCAGCCGAACTGAGTCTACTCGCCAAGGCTTCGATATGAGGATCCCATTGTAGTCGCGAGTCTAATATAATACCTAGAAATTTTGTATTGTTAATGAATTCGACCGTATCGCCGTCTAGTCTAATATGAAAATCAACTTGTCTTACATTAGGTAACGAAAATTTTAAACACTTAGTTTTCTTTGAGTTTAATGATAAATTATTACTATTAAACCAATGTGACACTTTTGAAAGAGCACTATTTACTTCGTCAGAACAGTCATCACCTCTATCTACTTTAAAGACTAGAGATGTATCATCGGCAAATAGCACCGTCTCACATAAATTCTTCGCGTAGTAAGGAAGGTCATTTATGTATATTAAAAACAACAGCGGGCCCAATATTGATCCTTGGGGTACGCCCATAGTAATGGGAGCTCCGGTAGACTCAGTTTTATTAATAACTACCTTCTGAGTTCTTTCATACAGATATGAATGCATAAGGCTTACTGACAATTCAGAAACACCATAATGTTTTAACTTCCTTAATAGTGTTTGGTGATCAACACAATCGAATGCCTTGGAAAGGTCACAAAAAATAGCGATTACATCCTGCTTGTCCTCCCAGGCATCAAGTACATGTTTTAGAAATGCAACCCCAGCATCAGTTGTACTTTTACCTTTTGAAAAACCAAACTGTTTCTCATGCAGTATACTATTTAATTTAAAATATTCTAAAAGTTGAGCATAAATTAATTTCTCAAAAATTTTACTTATTGCTGGTAGTATGGATATAGGTCTAAAATTTGCTGGGTCACTTTTGTCACCAGCTTTAAACAGAGGAATAATTTTACTATTCTTCATTAAATTAGGAAAGACCCCTTCACTTATACATTGGTTAAAAATTATTGCTAATGATGGAGCTATCACATCAATTATTGATTTGATGATACTTGTAGATATGCCCCAGAGATCTTCTGTTTTCTTAATATTTATTGCTTTGAATGCTTTAATAATATCTTCGGTAGTGACATAGCTAAAACTAAATGTTTCCTGGCACTTGTTCACACTAGATTCCATAAGAGAGACAGCGGTGTTGGGGCAAGAATTAAGTCTGCTAGTAGTTTCTAACGGTATTCGAGCAAAGAAACCTTCAAAAGCACTAGCCACCTCAATATCTGATTCAAAAGTCTGATCACTAATTTTTAAGTTAAATGAATTAATTTTGCTTTTTGTTTTGCCAGTTTCTTGGTTTATAATACTCCAGGTAGCTTTTATTTTATTTTCAGATGATTTAATTTTATTTGAAATATACCTAGATTTTGCCAAAGCACATACTTTCCTAAATGTTATTGAATATTTCTTGACATATTCAATGAAGCTAGGATCACAGGAAGTCGTTTTTTGTGCATAGAGTTCAAATAACTTTCATGTGCTATTATAAATACCAGGTGTGGCCCAGTCACTAAACTTCTTACGATCATTACACTCCATCTGAGGAATACGTTTCATAGTGAGCTCGCTTCTGTAACACAAATGCTTCTGTAACGCAAATAAATATTTAAGGGTTAGATAAAGGCTCACGAACTAAATCAAATCAAAACTTTCTATGGCACCTTTAAACGGAGTAAAAAGTTAATTATTGTTACGATCTTACGTCAAAAATGACAGGAGCTACTTATAAATATACGCTCATGTAGCATATATAATTTACTGTGCTCATGTCGGCCATGTTTGACAATTACGATATCATTAAGACATAATATATCACTGAGCATTAAGACATTTATTCCTAATTATTACTCAAATTTGACTCAAATTTATACAAATTTTTAACTAAAAAGGTTAATAAGGTAAAAATATATAACGAAGGGACAGTTAATATACCTTAATTTCTGAAGTGTGGTTTACATGACTCCATCTGAGGAATACGTTTCATAGTGAGCTCGCTTCTGTAACACAAATGCTTCTGTAACGCAAATAAATATTTAAGGGTTAGCTAAAGGCTCACGAACTAAATCAAATCAAAACTTTCTATGGCACCTTTAAACGGAGTATAAAGTTAATTATTGTTACGATCTTACGTCAAAAATGACAGGAGCTACTTATAAATATACGCTCATGTAGCATATATAATTTACTGTGCTCATGTCGGCCATGTTTGACAATTACGATATCATTAAGACATAATATATCACTGAGCATTAAGACATTTATTCCTAATTATTACTCAAATTTGACTCAAATTTATACAAATTTTTAACTAAAAAGGTTAATAAGGTAAAAATATATAACGAAGGGACAGTTAATATACCTAAATTTCTGAAGTGTGGTTTACATGACTCCATCTGAGGAATACGTTTCATAGTGAGCTCGCTTCTGTAACACAAATGCTTCTGTAACGCAAATAAATATTTAAGGGTTAGATAAAGGCTCACGAACTAAATCAAATCAAAACTTTCTATGGCACCTTTAAACGGAGTAAAAAGTTAATTATTGTTACGATCTTACGTCAAAAATGACAGGAGCTACTTATAAATATACGCTCATGTAGCATATATAATTTACTGTGCTCATGTCGGCCATGTTTGACAATTACGATATCATTAAGACATAATATATCACTGAGCATTAAGACATTTATTCCTAATTATTACTCAACTAGCGGCCGCCCGCAGTTTCACCCGCGTGGTTCCCGTTCCCGTGGGAATATCGGGATAAAAAGTACATAAATAAACCTTCCTCTTGAATCACTCTATCTATTAAAAAAAACGCATCAAAATCCGTTGCGTAGTTTCAAAGATTTAAGCATACAAAGGGACATAGGGACAGAGAAAGCGACTTTGTTTTATACTATGTAGTGATATGATCAACTATCTTCAATTATAACTTTTAACATTTTCACAAAATAACTAAGCATTAACTGCCTTGGCGACAGCAGTAAGTAATCTGGAAAATTAAATTCATAATAAACATTAACCCCAAAAACAAACGAGGCTTAAAAATGTATATTAACTCCTTCCATTTTCTCTACAACAATTCCCTGTCACATCGTAGTTTTAATGTCTTAATATCCCGGTTTATCTCATACGTACCATACGCTTCATCATTGTTGGAGTTAATTAAGTAAATTGCTTTATCTGCCCCAGAAACAATGGTGCCAATCATGGGGGAGAATTTTATTAACGCGATCTATGATACCGTCAGTTTCAACCCATACGGGCGAGCGTTTACTTATCAAATAGAATTGATTTGTTTGATTTTAATCTTACCGCTGGCGTTGGTAGAGTTAGTTCCATTGGATTACGTTTTCGTTGTGGGTTCTAATTTGTTCTAATTGAACGTGATATTCGTGATTGAGAAACTAATTTTTGTGTCTGTTTGGCATAGGAGTTTTGAGAGTCAACTCAAATATTGATGAATAAGGATGTAATCCTCTTTGTGTCTTTGTCCATCCCTAAATTAATCAAGTGGGTGTCTAATATTCGTGTTATTGTAATGGATGATGAGATGGTGTTGCATGAAATATTTATAATAATCGAATGATTTCATAGATAAACACGTTATTCATATAAAAAAACTCACATTAAACAAAAGATGATACACAAAAAAAAAACAGAGATTGTTACAGCACAATACCTACTTTTGATCTATAAACCTACAAGGCTTCATAATAAGCTACATTTTCTCTAGTAGAAGCACCTCATTTAAATGAATCCATCAGGAGGTACGGGAGTGCCTCCGCCAAGACGAGCCAAACAAAGCAATAGGGCGCTACCTAACTTTTCTCAAAGTGCTTTGACGTTTTTTTGAACCCTTATAACTTGGGTTTGGATTATATCATATAAACAAAATTCTCGAAATATGATGTCAATAGTAGACCTATTAAACATGTAAAGTTTCAATTGCATTGCTTTTACATTTTAGATTTTATTGATATCTAAAGAAATGCTGATTCTGTCACTCACTTCAGGAAATACCATATTTTGACTTAGATAGTTTGTAGAGTTAAAAGCTATTCTTTTCGGTTCTACATGAGATCTGATAATTTCGTCATATAGTTTCGTCTTTACAGCATTTTGTATCATATTTATATCATATACTTTGTATCATATTTATACATTTTTATCACTAAACTACAAGTTAACACGTGTCTTTATTTAAAGTCAGCTAATTTTAACAAGCCGAGCACAGCATACTTACTTGTTATAACGCCCATAGTATAAGCCAGGCGACTCATAAATGCCTCAGTGTCATACAAGGGATAATTTATCATAATCACTCTTAACTTAGCCATGACATTTGCTTCGGCGTAGGAAGCATATCAGCGACCCAGTTCACACAATGGTAAATTAAACTAATCGGCTTCTGAAGATGTCAAACCATCGTTACAATTAAAGCTATGATATTATACCTTTTTATCTCTATAAAAACCTACCGTGGGCCATAAGGAACATAATATGAAAAAAAAATAGCTGAATTGGTCCAGCCGTTCTCGAGTTTTGCGCTTAGCAACATTCATTTTTATTTTATATATAAGAATAATCACATATTATTCACATATTGGCGAACATAAACTCGTAAAAAATACATTCTTTGATTTTTACGTGATTATAAGAATGTTCCATCCAATATTTTAGCTTTGCATAAATAATTTAATTCAATCACTTCTGTATATCTCTAAGGTTTATCAGCAGGTAGTAACCGTAAACTGTGGAAAACGCATGAAGATTTGATTTGCGGACTTTCGCCTTTTGATACATTCAAAGGAAAACAAAATGTCAATATTATTTGTGTTTTATGGAAATAATAATTGTGATACACTTGTAAGTTA
Source organism: Crambus lathoniellus (assembly GCA_949710035.1). Taxonomy (NCBI): domain Eukaryota; kingdom Metazoa; phylum Arthropoda; class Insecta; order Lepidoptera; family Crambidae; genus Crambus; species Crambus lathoniellus. Next base: position 19,544,512 of record OX453310.1, read on the forward strand.
CATAATCTATTTATTTATTTACATATTTAGTACACACACACATAAAAGTAAAAATTGAAAGAAATAAGCAGAAAATTATTGTACACGGCTTATTTCAAATTGAAATTTCTACCAGCTACTCTATCGTAAATAACTATTGAGGCTAATTAAAATATACCATGACTCACAGTTGAACTGGCTTTAACGATCGATTAGGCAATTTAAAACCTATCAAACGTATAAGGTATTCGAAAAAACCATATTTTTCCACAAAATTAATCGATTTAAAATTAACTTCTTTAACAAATACGGTGATAAATAACCGATATCTCGTAAAGAATGAAGTATTTTCGAAACCAAATTGATGTATGAGCATCGATTATATAAAGTTACCCAACTTAGTAATTTCATGGCCCAACAAAAGATAGTAGGTATTCAATCTTGTAAGTGATCACGCTTTCCATGCTGGGTTCATATTTATGTAGCACCAAATTGCTATTCGGTGTAATGTAATAAAGTTAATTTACATAAATTTTCTATAACATTTACATTAAGAATAAATGAATTGAGCCTCAGCGGAGCTGTAGAGTTCTCGTAAGTAAGTATGAATGCTGCTGGTTGAAATAAAAACTTCTCCATATTCCCTCAGTTATGTTTAAATGTTCAATGAATTTGAATATTGTAATAACTTATAGAACCACAAATGCATTATTGTTGAATTTCTTGATTTGAATCAAATTTTAATTTGAATACAAATGTACATACATACATACTTATAGAGACTTCAAGATTCAATTCTTTCCATCTGCATACGTTTTAGCTATAAAAATGTTAACTTCATCTATAAAACTCTACAGTAAACAAAACATGCAAGTAGCTTATTTTTGCTAAAGCACAAACCAAATAAACTGCATATAAAATTATACTTCACCAATAAATAAACAAGGTTTAAAATTGTATACACCTTTGACCTACGTCTAATTTCATAAATTATGCACATCAAAACTTTTAGAGAGACCTTGCCTGCCCCTTTTGTCCCGCTCAGTGAGTGTTTGCCCCTGGCCATGATTTGGCATGGCCAATCTATGGAAGTCTTTAAATAGGCTTTGGTCTCAGACCGGCTGAAGCAAGTAAACATGGTCAGGCGGGTTTTTCAGGTGGCTTCATAAACTGCATATGCAAACGATGGCCCATCTATCATCGTGCCCGGCGTGCCCCGATACCAGCACGTAGGAGGATTTATGACAGTAACCGACAACGCTGTCAAAGTGGCCAAGTTCTAGGCTGCAACAATTTAGTGTTAATCGCCATCGACACGCTATGAAGAAGAACCTATATTCATTACAAAGTTTGAATTAATTTTGTCATATTATTTGATTTGTATTTCTTGCAATAAAAAGTTACCATAGCAACTATATCATAGCAACCGATGTTTTATGTTCTTCTTTTTCTTATCGAATCGACGATAGCCTCAAATACGGGCAGCCCAAAAGGCCGCAACTGCAATAGCTAGCGCTATGTATTCTTTTTATATTTTATATAAAAAGTTAGTAAAATAACTCGTTAGTTCCACCACCGGAACACAAAACGTTGCCGCACTGTACTTATGCCATGCGCAATCGGTAAAGCAGACCTATTGCTTAGACTGGGCAACGGAAAACCTTACCTTGCGGTGACGAACCTTTTATTACTACCAGTGTACTGGCCCAATACTAACTTGATATTCTCGCTAGCCTGAAAGTTATGTAGAAAGAATGATATCTGTTTATATTTCTGTATTTCACTTTTTATGCGACAAGAGCATACGCAAAACCAATTAAAATGTAGTAAACTTTATAAGTAAGCTATGTAATCGATACAACGGAAGAAACTTCAGCACCTTTTTATTTAGTATTCCCGCATACGAAATTGACAATTTATTTTTATTTCGTTTATCGCTACTATAAAATCTTTTAGACTTTTCAAGCTTCATCTAACTGTACCGGGCTATAAAAATGTTCAATTTCAAATTAAAACTATCGATAGCTTAATCGTTAACTGGAATCAAATGTTTAACTGCGATTTAACGACAAAACACACGTACGACCTGTGTTATGCAGATTGGTGGAACCGTTAAAATGTTAAAACAGTAGGTTTTAATGTGCATCACCTACTGTTTCAACATTTTAATCATTTTCCCTCTTTTAATAATCACAAACAAAGCAAAAGCAAAGTAAAAAATAATTTTTAGTCTTTTAAACCCTGCATGTCTTTTTTACTTACCACCAGAAAGCTCAAATTATCTATGTGTGCAGCTGTTTATGTATGTTGTCTAACTCGAATAGCTATATCATATATTTTTATTATTATTATGTAATCCAACCTTCATCAACAAGTGATGCATGTCTAATTGATAACGCGTTAGATGTTGAGTTAGACAATTAATAGCCATCTGGTTAGTATAGTACCTTTAGGTTTAACTATGTTGCGTCACAGAATAGATATAAGTACTACGTTGGGTTACATTTTTTCACTTTTCTGTTGCTCAAATGACAGGCAGGTAGCTATTAAAAAAACCAATGTGTAGGTATACCAATCCTAATTAATTTGTCGACACCAAAACTTTCAATAAATAGTTAAGTTACCAGATAAAAAGCTCATGAAGGCCTGACAAATAAATTTCTTATTTAAAAGGCTTGTCAGAATGAATTGACGGTAAAATGAGTGTAGATGATCCGTTGTTGTTTTGGTCAGCGTCATAATTACTTAACAAACTGTTCCGGTTAGCGCAAGCGTTTATGAGACAAGTAATCGGTAAGTACAGTAAGACATGTTTAATATACCTACCAATAACTTTTGTGCGAAATTAAAGAAAAAGTATACGTTAGTTAATAACTTCGGTCAATCTTCTAACCTTCTTAGTTTCTATGCACGCCGCATTTTTGAAGTGAAAACTTCTTAAGCGGCGTTGTGTACTTTTTGTGATGGGTAAAAATGTTAAACTCGCGACAGGACACGTGACCGTCAGTCCGTCGTCAAATTTCGCCAACGTTTCCAAAGTTGTAACAGCTCAGGTTATAAAACGGGCGTCATTGAAGCCAGAAGACCTCGGTTCGAATCCAGTCCGTATTTTTTCTTTTTTTTTGTCAATTTTTTTTTTGTGAAAACGTCTAGGGAGCCCTTTTCACTTCTGCCGGCACTCCCGGAGTGCAACCCGTTGTTTTTGTAAGACGTGCCTTTTTACGGCAAAGGCTGCAAGGTTTCAGCACTTATACTTCATCACACCTCAGTTAAGTGATGATAAAGCTGAAGGTAGAAGCGCACTTCGGAATCCTCAAACACTGAGGAACTGGCTATCTTATCTTTAACTGCCGGAACACAATAATGCTGAAAACATCATTGCTTTGGCGTCAGATTTAGATAAGATGGTGGAAGCTAGCAAAGTGGACAAAGAACAGGTCCTATCACCAACCAAACCGAATAAAATATATACCCCCACCGGGAATCGAAACCAGCAACTCTGGGTCTGTAGCCGGTGGTGTGAACCACTAGACCACAGAGGCGGTTTAGAATTTCATTTCAATGCACATCTTCAATCTCATTCATAAATTTCAAAACTTAGCTGTGAAAAAATATATTTAATGAATTTATTTGACTTTGAATTTGGTCTGTATTTATTAGTAAAAGATACTGCATCTAATTTGACTGTACACATGCCGTCCGAAACGAGAGCGCGGTTGATAGAGTGAAGCTGTCATTGACACAAATTATAACAGCCTTCGACATGTTCAGATAACTTTCTCTGGACAAGATTAGGTACCTGTACCGTGTTTGGCTTAGTTGACTTTAATTATGTTGTCATTACTCTATGTAATAAGAGGCAATTTAATTTGACTCTATTTCGACAATTTTCTTCTTACCCGACAGCGGCGAAGCCCAAAAGGAGGGTTATGTATTTTACCTAAATATAATAATATGTGTGTGTGTCTGTTCCTGTGTTCCCTCGTAACTACTAAACGGAAAATCCGTTTTTTTATCATTTATCATTTAATGATGAATGAGATTCTAGAAACGCGAGTGACACTACAAAATAAAAAAATGGCGGCTTTTTGTCGGCATATTTTGTGAATTGTAAAAAAATGGTTTTAAATAGCGATCCCACAAATATACACCTCTAACTTGCAGTTTTGTAGAACTCCCCGAATATCCCGTAGCTTCCCGAACGCAGCCCAACCGAGTTGGATTCGTCGTGCCACATCTTTGTCGAAGTTGGACTTACCTAACCGGACCGTTTGTCCAAGGTAGACATTGTATTCTTCGACAACTTCGAGTGTATCGTTGCCAACAGTTACGGGTAGAGGTAAAACATGAGCATTCTAAGTACATGACTTTTGTCTTGGATATATTCATTTTAAGACCCACTTGTCGGGAAGCTCTGCAGTGGTCGCTGAGCATGATACAGAGTTCGTCCAGCGACTCCGCCAGAATAACAATGTCGTCAGCAAACAGCTAGACAATGTTAGTGAAACAGTTATCTAAATAATTTATTATCTACACTCATGTTATAATATTCGAATTATGAACTAATGCCTGAATGTAGAATGATACACTTTATGCCATAGTCAATTTCAAAAAATAAAACTGCTGTATCCGGGTGTTTCATAATGACCATTATGAAACACCCGGATATAGCTGTCACTCATTATAAAACACTTAGGTATATTTCTTAATTTTACAGTCTCCATGGCAACCGTAGGATTTACCGGCCCTGACTTCCAACTCTTTCAAGCTCTTCCTTAGCCGGCAACAATCAGAAACTTTTTTAAAATTAGAATTTTGAATTTAGAAGGAATAGACCGTATAGACACAGTAAATATATATGCTACGTGGTATAGACTCCTAATGAGTGGGGTTTGGCACCAATTAATTTTGATTTGATTTATTTTTGAAATATATAATAAATGTAATGAGTGTAGATAAAGTAGTGTATGAGACTGCACATAACTCGGTACTAAAACACTCGTGGAATACTATTAAAAAACTCGCCAAGGCTCTTTTTTAAACTCCCACTCGTGTTTTAATACCCTTCATTATGCGACAAACACATAAACTACTATTATGAGCATTAAAATAATTATGAAGCCAAATTAGGTAACAAAAAGGTTTACAAAATAGTTTCCTCTGAATAATTTAGTTGATCTTGAAAAATGTTTAAGGAAACAAACATTAAAATAAAAATATCACATATGTTTTTTTATTCTGTTCCATTTCCGCTAGCACTTTCGTGATTGAGTCATAGTTGACAAAAACCACTGGCTCTATTATACAATACTCGTTATACTTAATACGTAATACCACACAAAGGAAATGTTTAAAACCAGTACAACTCAACGACACCCATTAAACTTGCACCGATTAATTAAAACTTACTCAACTGCGACCGGATTAATTGCTCAGTTTCTTATTACGATTATTGCACAACATTTTATAGGGGAAGTATATTTCCTAGAAAACAAACAAGATGAACAACCTTTATATTCTGTTATAAATTTTATTGTAAAATAAATATTGCGGTTGATATCAGTTGATATGCACCGACGATCTAGTCAAGGTAGCGGGAAGCCGCTGGATGTGGGAGCGCAGAACCGATATATCGTTGTGGAGATCCTTGTGGAAGGCCTATAACGAGCATCGTTCGCCTGACATGATGATGATGATTATTATCAGACCGAATCATACACATTGATCTAAGTGATTCAATTCCAAATCGCTACATCACTAATGTATAGTGCGACATGCTTTTCTGTTCCGGTTATCTTTGGAACTAAAACAGTTTTCACACGACAGTCCATTTTGACAGCTAATTTCGTATTGCAAGTGGCTCCTCTGTCAGGGCTGTCACCGGAACAGAAAAGCTTGTGGCACTGTAATGCTAATACGAGCTCAAGTGTTTAATTTAGGGTTGCCAACCGTCCTGGTGTCCTGGGCTGTCCTGTATAGTTTCTAAGCATCGTCCTAAGTTTTTAAAGAGCCCTGTTAAGGACCTATGTTTTAAAATTCGCGCGCCACTTTCTGTCTCCAATCGTTTTGTCGCTGGATTTTTTCACTTATAAACACACAGTGGTCGAAAGAGAGAAATCGGTTACTTCCAGCAACAGTTGCTGCAATAATCGAAATCATCTACAACATGGATATGAACTGTGACAAATTTTCAACTCAACCAACGCACACATGTTGAAGAACATTTCTGGAGTTAAAAAATACAATAAAATAAAGATGAGACGTCCGAATTTGTCGTATTACATTACTTACGTAGGTAGGTACTAGGTAGTGATAGTGATTATTTTATTTTATATTTCTGATAAAAAACATCGTCTCCATTTGATTTGATAATTTAGTAACTAAATGTCAGTTGAGCAATAATAAAAATATATGTGATTGCTATTAGTAGTTTTATTGACCGTCGTCAAATTAAAGATATACTTGAATTATCTTGACGACCTCCGTGGCCGAGTGGAGTACGCACTGGTTTTCAAGGTGCCGCTGACTCTAGAAGTCCTAGGTTCGATTCCCAGTTGGGTAAATATTAAAAACTAACTTTTCAATATTGAAAATCGTTCTTTTCCATTTCCATAGCACTAGTGCTCAAGCTACTACACTACAGTTTGGTATTGGAAAAATGTAAGTAGGTATGTATAGGTTAGGTAGTATGTGATGGTGTCCAGTTTCTTTTTTATAAGTAATATCATCACCATCAAAGACCCATCTCTTGATACCTTAATAAATAATAAATCAACAGAGATAAGAAAACTTTCTATCGTTATCAACAGATGTGGTTGAAGGGTTCCTATTAACAGACATACAAAACCACTTCAGAGCTTTCATGTTACCGACAAAGTAAACAGTTGTTTTTATATCGCACGCACTTATTTTCGAGAACGTGGGTAGTCGAAAGTGAAAGTCATCTGATTTCTAGCTCTTGCAATTATTTTAATAATAATTAATAATTTACACATATTTTACATATTTTTATGGATTAATTACCTTTAGAGTCCTAACACAGCTGCTGAAACTAAAATACTTCACTTCACTCCTATAACACAAATTGTTTTTGTATATCACTTCACCGTCCGCACTATGGAACACAATCTTAGCGAAAATTTGAAGAACCTGGAGAAGCTTTTTGACTCCCGCCTCAATCAATACGAGGAAAAGCTGCAGAAGGTGACAGCAGGATCCACAACATCGAGCCCTGACATCACTACGCTGTCTCGTGAGTTTGCCGACTTCAAATGTTTTGTCTTGGAAGCGCTGAAATCTATCAAATCCCAGCTTGATCTTCTGACGTCTGTGACCGATAGACATGAGATGGTCATGAGGCGCAAGGTGCTCTTGTTCCACGGCGTGCATGAAACCCAGGGTGCGGATCTGGCTGAAGAGGTCCATAGTTTAATTGTGAATAAACTCAAGCTACAAGATATTACTAAGGACAAGTTGCAGGTTTGTCACAGACTTGGCTCCCCGGGCAACAAAACACGTCCTATTGTAGTCCGTTTTCATGACTTCGAACATCGCCGTCTCGTCTGGGACAGCAAGACTGCGCTTAAGGGCTCCGGTGTCACTATCTCGGAATTTTTAACAAGGTTCCGACACAGCGTATTTACATCTGCACGTAAGCACTTTGGCATCAAGAACTGCTGGACTGTAGAAGGCAGAATCGTAGTCAGTCTGCCTGACAAGAGCAGACGACGCATTGAAACCGAAGCCGAGTTGCAAGCGGTCAAGGAGCTGTTTCCCTCTTGCGTGGGTGATAGCGGTGGCGCCGAAGGACAATCTTCATCTCCAAGGGAAGCCGACGTTGGCCCATCGGCCCCGGGTACAAGGAAGACGAGACGCCGTAATTAAATTGCCTTGACAAAACGTAGCCTTACAGCTGATCTCACACGGTATTGTTTGCATTGCACCAGGTTCGTATTTGGTATTTCATTAATAATGAATGATATTAAACTTGTGTTTATCATTCCTTATGCCGGTAGATTTATAAAAGCAACAAATTATTATTTTATTTAATTTAATTGACATAGCATGATTGACAACTGACAACACTACATCATACATGACATCTGACTTTGACAGATTAGTTGATTTCTTTTTTTTTTCTCGGCATTGGAACAATGCCTTGGGCCATACTTTTTTTTTTTTTTTTTTTGTAAATGTATGTTTACCGCTTTGGCCTCCGCTTGTTTTTACTATCACTTGTTAGAACTCTATTTTTATTTTTATCAGTTTATTACATTGTGACTTATTTTAGTTCCTTTCTTCAAAGTTTTCTTAGTTTTTTTTTTTTTTTGATTGTTTTTTTTTTCTTTTTTAATTTATTTTTTTACACCTGGTGCAATGCAAGATACCAAATTAACATGAGTTTTTGTTTTTTTTTTCTCTATCTTTCTTTGTGCTTTACTTGTTTGTGTTTTTATATTACTGTGTAAGCAGCTTGTGTAACGGTCTCTAGTTTATCTGCCATCTATATATTTATACAATTATATTTAGTTACTCATATTTATATATTTTATATTACTTTTTATGAACTCTTTAAATTTAGACGACAGCTTTTTCTCATGTTCTTCCTCACCGTGCAGCTTTGTCAGTGCCGACAGCGATTCATCCGGAACTTTACATGACAAACTGGTCCCCCACTTTTCCAATCATCCCAACAATTTTAACCTTGCACATGCAAATGTGCAAAGTATTCCTGCTCATCATTCTGATCTATTGGCATCCATCAGCAGCTCACTAATTGACGCATTCTTAATATCTGAATCTTTTCTCAAGCCCTCTCTTCCGTCTTCTATTTTTGCTATTCCAGGATATAACCTTATCCGTAACGACCGGATTGGTAAGGGCGGTGGCGGAGTAGCTGTTTACCTTCGCGCTGAAATACCATTTCGAGTTGTAAGTACCTCACCTTCTTCTTCTACCTATAGCGCTTCAGCTGAGCACCTCTTCTTAGAGATATCTTTTCGCCAGACTAAACTTCTTCTTGGTGTATTCTACTCACCTAACCTGTCTATTGATTATTTTAATTCTTTCGAAACTCTCCTTGAGGAGTTTAGGCCATCCTATGAACAAATTATTATAATGGGTGACTTTAACACGTGCCTATTGAAGTCGAATTCACGCTCGACAAAACTTCAAACTGTCCTTTCTTCCCTGAATTTACACATTCTTCCTTTATCTCCCACGCATCATTTTCCAAATTGCACACCCTCCCTCCTTGATCTCATGATAGTTTCTGCTCCCGACAAAGTAATCTCTCACGGCCAAATCTCTGCTAGCTTTTCGTACCATGATGTGATCTTCCTTTCTTACCAAATACGCCCTCCCAAATGTAAGCCCCGTTTCATTTTGCGCCGCAATTATAAAGGTATCAACTTGGAGGCACTACGAGGCGACGCCAGCGACATGGATTGGTCATCAGTGCTCGATGCTCCTACTGTTGATGAAAAAGTAGCTTATTTCAATAATCTGCTTATTGAACTATTTGATAGGCATGCCCCGTTACGACGATTTAAAATGAAACGCAACCCTGCCCCTTGGCTCACTGCCGAAATCAAGGAACTCATGTCACTTAGAGATAAGGCGAAACGGAGGCTCAAAAAATTCCCTACCGATTTTAATTTATCTCGCTATAAATCTCTTCGAAACCGCTGCAGTCGTATGTGTAGGGATGCCAAGAGACGCTTTTTCCATGATTCCCTGGTTAATCGCAACCCGGCGGACGCGTGGAGATTCTTGCGCTCTGTTGGTGTAGGCAAGGCCCCCTCTTCCATCCCTACCGGTACTGATATTAACGCTCTAAACAGACACTTCTCCCATCCCCCCGTCAGTCTCGATCGCAGTGTTAAAGACATTACATTAGAGAAACTTTGTTCCCTTCCTAGACCCAACTGCTCGACGTACGACCTCTCTTCTGTTACCGAGAGTGAAGTCAAAAGTGCCATCTTGGCTATCTCTTCCGAATCAGTTGGTGATGATAATATATGCTCGAGAATGTTCATTCCTATCCTTTCCATACTTCTCCCTTTAGTCACTGCAATTATTAATGCTTCTCTTGATTCAAAGTGTTTCCCTAAGATCTGGAAAATTGCACACATCATTCCTTTACCTAAAATATCCAATCCAACTTTACCTTGTCATTTTCGTCCAATTTCCATCTTACCGTTTCTATCGAAAGTTCTCGAGCATATCGTCTACAAACAACTGTCTTCTTTTCTTATCTCCAATAGCCTCTTAAATGCATTTCAATCTGGTTTTCGCCCTGGACACAGCACTGCCACTGCCTTGCTGAATGTCACTGACGATGTTCGCTGGGCCATGGAACACAAAGAACTTACTGTCCTGGTTCTACTTGACTTCAGCAGTGCCTTTAACTCCGTCGATTTCGACATTCTTCTCGCCTTACTTCTCTCAATAAACGTTTCTGCTTCTTCCCTTTCTTGGTTCGAATCTTATCTTCGTGGGCGCACGCAGTGTGTTCGCCTTGAAGATTCAATATCCGATAAGGCTGAGCTGACTGTAGGCGTCCCACAAGGAGGTGTTCTCTCACCGCTCCTTTTCTCCATCTTCATTAACTCAGTTACCAGAGTCATATCTTCCAATTTCCATCTCTATGCAGACGACTTGCAGCTCTATCGACATTTTAAAATTGAAGAACATGACACAGCTATAGCTATGATAAATGACGATCTAAATCTAATATCCACCTGGGCTAGACACTATGGTCTTCTAGTAAACCCAAACAAAACACAGGCCATAATCGTTGCAAGTAGACATACGCTTAACTTAGCCTGTCAACTTCAACTGCCTCCTTTGTTGCTTGATGGTATACATATTCCATATAGTGACTCAGTTAAGAATCTGGGTTTGATTTTGGACTCCAACCTCTCCTGGGCGACACATGTCGCTGACGTCAGTCGCAAAGTTTACTTTTCCTTTCACACTCTTAAATGTCTCCAAAGTTATCTTCCTCTACCCACTAAAATCTCTCTTGCACAGTCACTCATTCTACCTCTTCTCGACTACGCTGATGTCTGCTACTTAGATGCCACCGAGCTTCTACTAAATAAACTTGAGCGCCTTCAAAATCTTGCTATTCGTTTCATCTTCGGCCTACGCAAGTATGACCATGTCTCCAACTTCCGGAAGGCACTCAAGTGGCTCCCTATACGTCTGCGTAGGAATGTAAGAATACTCTGTCTCCTCTTCAATGTCCTTTACAATCCTTCCTATCCTTCATATCTCCGCGATCGTTTCTCCTTTTCACACCCGCCTGACACTCCATGCAGATCCCATCTCAAATCCCTCCTGAAATTTCCATCCCACCATTCTGATTTCGCTTCCTATTCCTTCTCCGTACATGCCGTTCGTCTCTGGAATTCGCTGCCAGCCGAGATACGCGATTGCCGCACAATTTCTCTTTTTAAAAAACGTTTAAAAGAATATTACTTATCTTCCTGTTCTTAACACTGTACCCTGTCTGTCTTTTGTTATTCACAACTATCTCTCGCTATATGTATTATTATACCTTTATGTATTTTATTATATTTAAGTATGTTTAAGTATATGTATATAATTTTTTTAGTTGATTTTCTTTATATTTCTGTTAAAATATTTATTGAAGTTACACACTGTCTGCCCTTCTCCGTGTTTATTTCCTCTCGCGGGCCAGCTGGTAGATATTCCAATGTGGAATAAGTTGTGCCCTTGTACATTTCTTCTCTGTATATGTTTTTCTATTAAAACCTTTGTGTGTACAGAATTATTAAATAAATAAATAATAAATAACACTTTGTGATATTCATAATAGTTTACTAACACTGGCTTCCTACTGACGTTAACATATTTCGGAGTACTTAATAATTTCTAGGTAAGCAACCAATGTACCTAATTATGAAAATATATATATATTCTAACGTGTTATTATGAAATCAACATAAAGGCTGTGATTTTGTTATTCGGTATTATTTTACGACGAAATAAATCATTCATCAAGCATGCCAAAGGCTATGAAAACAATATTAACCCAAATATTGTGACGCCATGCGAAACTGACCCAAATTTACGAATGCCCCATAGCTTTTATTACGGACGACTTTATTTCGCATAGGTATAAGATATTTTAATAGACTAAATGTGACCATATAATGGCATTTGATACAATAAACATTCATTTTTTGCACCAATTCAAATGCCCACGCGAGTTTAAGCTCCCCTTTAATATTCCGGGGTACATTGTATCACGTTGGAGTGTATATTCAATTTTTTACGTCGTACGCCAAACAAAGCTTATTTTCGAGCATCACAAGAAACTCTGGTTTATTTAGCCATTGTTGTAGCACCATTTATCTCTTTAATTTATGGGGTAGCGTCGCGAATGGTGGACATATTTGCGTCGAGCAGTCAACGGCTCAGAGTGGTATTGTGTTGAAGACTTTTTGTGTATGGTGTTTAGCTCACCTACCAACTACCGACCTCTTTGATTCGCCACGGAGTGTAATGCCTCCTATAAGCCATTGTTTGCAGGTTCGTTATGCACCGGGAGCAATTTTCTTTGGTTCCAATTGTCGCACTTGTGGTGAGTGCAATAAAAACATTTATCAGCTAGCTGCAGTAGGTGTTAACTGTAGGAACAAAGACCACCGCGATTGTTATTGCAAGCTACTGTTCAACAATTGGCCGGACGCCTAGGCGTTCATTAATTATGTCGTTTGGTGCAATTCTTGAGGTGGCTTCTTGGTATTAGAGAAGTATGACTCATTTTTATTCAATGGGGTTTCAGAAAATTGAAATTTCTAAAAGAGAGTGTAAATCTAATTAAAAATATATGCTGTAGGACTCAATAAACACTTTCAACTAAAATTGGTTAAAACACATTTTCAAAATCTGCAAATATAACTAACATAGTTGTACGAGTAGCATCGCACATTATTTTGTACATTAATATTATTATGTAGGCCATTATTTTCACGCGATTTCGTCACGTTCTGCTAACGTGTGCAAGTTGTTAATTCAGTGCATTTTATATAATAAATCAGACAGTTCGGTTACGACAAGCACTCAACTCGGTTGTATCTTTTATCAGTTCCCGTATCAGTCCATATCATCCCTATATCAACCCTTCTCTTATCATCTATAAATGTGTGTAGACTACCCCTACCATATAATAGTGGTATTTTACAGGTATTTGTAATCGGTACGTGGGTACGGAACCCTTTATGTTAGAGTTCGACTCGTAGGTACTTGGGCGATTTTCTTAACTACTTGTGTGGTATGACCACCAATCACGTATAGACTCGAGGGTTGGCAGGATAAGGTCATTTATCATTGTAATTCTATTTTAATTAGCTATTGCTAAATTTATAATTTAATGGCAGAATTAATTAATAGGAAAAGTATAGGCAACTGCTCTAGAAATCGGTATTATATGCGAAAAATCAAAGCTAATTATCTCTTTAGAAATCGATAATCCTACCGGCGGTTATCGTTCAGTCATCAATAAATATTTATAACTAGAGGGCTTTAATAATTAAAAGTCACCGACACCCCATGCTGTCACCTTTGAAGATAGATCTCTCTGACCCTAGTCCAACAAATTACTTGAAGCAATTTAGCCGCAGTCTTACCACCGATATTACTGCAACGGATTTCACCCGCCTTTTTTATAATCTTGACCACGAAGTAGCGAAAAATCTCTGGACTATTTTCTAATCAAAAGAAAAAAAAATCGCATTAACATCTGAATAAATGTTTGTGATTATTAAAAACTAAATTAATATACGCGGTGTTAAGTAGGTTCCTACTACGTAAGAAGAATTTAATATTTTGCGAGATTTAGGTATAATAAATACCTATATGAACACAAATAATGTGTTATGTTAAAAAATTTTTTTGGAATGAAATAGAGAATTAATAAAATGTACTACTGTACAGCTGTAGAAAATCTACGCTTTAAGGCGCTACTTGGAAAAAGTATGGACTTTTTGATTTAAAACTATAGGACGCTTACAGTTGTTACAAATCTGATAATGAGATATATATTTCTTCATACCTTTATCTAGAATCGTATAGTTTCAAAAACACGATTTTATGATTTTGCCTCGACACTTTTTCTTTTCGAAAAGACCTCTAAAAAATACGAAAATTCAAGATTATTCTTAAATGGGATTACATACACTATTGGAAATTGGTTTAATAAGTGGACACCACTAATATTTAGGATCGTATACAAGCATTTTTCAAAAATCGCTGTAGTTGTTTAATACAAAATGATTTTGTGCTTTTTTTGCCTAATCTGCAAAATCGGTCTCGCTCCCTCGCTATCTCGCTTCAGCATATTTTTTCCGAGTATCGCCTTAAAAATCGTGCTTGTATAGGTCTAAATGTCAGAGATAATAGAAATAAGACAATGCAAGCAATTCTTAAATTTAATTATTTATCTAACTAATTGTGGAGAGCTATTACGCTAAACTTCTATCTATCGGGATAAATTATTCATGGCACGTTAAAAGGTAAGTAAAAAGTCTACTTAGTCTGTTTTTATTGAGCTTCTTTTCAGGTTATTTTTTGCGCTAATATTTGGCAAGTCAATCAGCGGCTGAAGTATATTAATTGTTATCGCCGCGTCTCGTTTTCAGTTAAAAAGTTTGAGTATTCTGTGAGATTAAGTACCTTACAAAATTTACCAAGGTTGTTTCATAGAATACACACACCAAAACTGTCTAGGGATCAAGGACATTTTAAAGTATCGTTGCGTTATAGAATTAATATTTTGACTTTTTTTATCGTTATTAATTTACTTATCTTTAGTTATTTTAATTTTTAGTTTTTTGCATTCACAATGCAATTTTTATAATAGAAAAATGGAAAATGAAGTATTTAGAAAAAATCGACCCGTCTCACAACTAGCTCCGATGGGACTCGAACCCACGACCTTTCGCTTTCCGGGCGACTGCTCTAACCACTGACTCCGTAGCTCAGTGGTTAGAGCAGTCGCCCGGAAAGCGAAAGGTCGTGGGTTCGAGTCCCATCGGAGCTAGTTGTGAGACGGGTCGTTTTTTCTAAATACTTCATTTTCCATTTTTCTATTACTTATCTTTTTTGTGAATTTCACGATATGATTTTTTTACATTGTTTAAATATGGATAATTAACCGTCAAACTGAATTCCTATAAAAGAGCGTAAGGGAAATTTTACAAAAGCAGTAGGTACATTTTCTGCACTGGAATTGAAAAATTTGCAACGATATAGAGCGTCGGCGTCATTTGACAAAGGAATGTTGTAAGCTGGTCCCAGGCAACGTATACTGTGGCTGCCGCCATGTGGCACTACACAGACAGAGTGTCATAGGCCGCCTCTGGACACGTGTGCGAGCGACATGGAGGAAGATCTCGTATCACCACTCGACAAGACCTGGGTGCTTACCATCAACTCTTATTGCGGTTTTGTTTAGGATATAAACTGATCTGCTTCGCTTATTCGTACCACGACAGTTTAATATCAATGACAGCGATTCAGTGATCATTCAATGACATTTCACAGCCGCTAAGCTGTCATGTACTCTTATTTGACTTATAACTCGGCCAAGCTTACATGACACCTGCAGGTTATACCCGTCCCTCTCAATCTCCGGGCATGACAGAATCGAGTGAAAGAGACGGGTAGAAGAAATAAGGACACAAATCGTTCGGTCATTCTCATTTAGCAATTCATTTGCGATCCAGTTTTGAGAAGGTCATAGTACGAAAGAAAGCAATTCATTTTAGGAACCTATTCTGCATCGCGCTATTTTTGAATCGCTGTCTTAAAGTTGATGGTAGGCACCCTGTACATCCAAAATACTGCTCGACGGAATCGTACCATGACCGCTATGATGTTGGCCATAAGGCTCCACTGCGCTTCAGGCTTGCTGATAAGCGACCAAGTCATCCGGAATCGTTTACGCGTACGTTACGTCTGCGTTCCCGAAGGCCGCTGACGGTTCCTTCCATGGCACCCCACAATCGTATGGCCCGTTTACAATGGGCTCGCGAACACTTGTACTTGTACTTGGCCCCTAGGCACTTTTGATGTATGCATGTATATTATAAATAGGTATACCGTTTCAAAATAATTACTTTCAATAGGTACCTAAATTGTGAAAGTTCAAACTGAGAAACACATACAAAAGTCCTTTTAGTGTTATCATTATCATACCAGATGCATGACGTTTACTGCAGGGCCTGGCCTTTAACAATGATTTATAATTTACGATATTACCCTGGTTCAATATTAGATTTTTTTTATCTATAAATAATTTTAAAGAGACTTTAAAACATTAAAAGGAATATTGATTCAAAATTCTCCATATAATAATCTTCTTAGCTCCATGTTTCACCGTTAAAAGAATTTCGTCCACGCATAGCTTCCTACCCTACGAAACGCATCCCCTTGAAATTTTCTAGGGGAATGCAATCATTCCCTTTGATTTCTCTTCCATCCTGTTCAATTAGGAAGCGCCTCTAACTGATTTTGTGCGCGAAATACTTTCAATAGTGAGATTCAATACATCAACGATTTCTTTATTCGGAACAAAATAATATACTGACATTGTTACATTGATGCGCGATATTATTAAAACTCAAAAAAAATCTATGTATGGAAAACTGAATAAATATGAATCCCACGACCTTCACTGTCCTGGCGAATGCACTAAACACTGATAATAACGACTCTGTAGCTCAGTGGTTAGAGCATTCGCTGGGACAGTGAAAAGACGCGGGTTAGAGTCCCATCAGTGCTAGTTGTGAGATGGCTGGAGGTGCGTCGATGTTTTCTAATATTTCATTTTGAATATGAATATGATTATTATGTTTATGTAATATTATGTTATGATCTGGATCAGGTGTTCAGATCCATTCAACATAAACCTCCATAATTGATGACATCTAGGGTCAAATGGTGTGCGCACCGGTTTTCAAGGTGCCGCTATCTCTCAAGGTCCCAGGTTTTTTAACAGGTCGGATAAATGTTGATTTTTTTAAATAATGGAAGAAGTTAATATCAAAACGTTAAAAATATGCATTGAGTTAGATAAAATGTGGTACTTTATACTTATATGACTAAAGGAAAATATAATGTTTTTTAGTTCTTGCTTTTGCGGCTGGACATTTTTGCACTATACTAAATACAACACTTACATAAATTGGAAATGTATGAATTGTTAAGTTAAATATTAATAATAACAAAACAAAAAGCAGAATGTTTTGTTCAAATTAGCGCGGCTGAGCCCCTTCTTACATCAGTCACACATTTTATTTCGTCAACTCATTTCGTAAATTGCGTCCAATCCATTCATAGCACAATAACTGCACATGCACATCTCCCCTTAAGCTCTTACAGTAATACGTACTCAATACAAATTGGCGAATGTTACGCGTAACGCTTCCTTCCTTTAGAAATAAGTGGCATTTCATAGACAACTGTACAAAGTATGTTTGTCGAATTTTTACTTGCTAACGTCATGAGCTGTGTGAGATAATATTTTTTATCTTAATGTTCCGAAATGGGTCGGAAGAGTGCACACGAAAAGTGTAGACTTTAATGAAAATGCTTTTCCGTGCTTAAAACTATTGGTGCTATTTTAAGTTTTATTTTGACGTAAGTGTTTGGTTCTGATCGGAAAACAACGTTTACAACAAAAAGGGGTATCTTTTTCAACTCTTTACCTATATGGATCATTGCTCCGATGGTGTGAATCGTGTTTGCGGTATCGGTCACAACTTGTTTCCTTATACGGGTACAAATCTACTGCACGACTGGTACCCTCGGGAGTACCACAGGGATCCCATCTGGGACCTCTGTTTTTTCTAATTTTTGTTAACGATTTATCTTATTGCATTAAATCTCAATTTAAAATGTACGCTGATGATTTAAAAATTTACCGTAGAATAAACAGTACTGAAGATGTTTCTGCACTTCAACTTGATATTTGTAAAGTTCAAAATTGGTGTGATGTTTTGTTCTTCGGTTTACGAGGAAGATACAGCCAATTGATGCTACCTATCTTATCAACAATGTTCCTTTAAATGAGGTCTCGAGTATACGTGACTTAGGTGTGATTATTGATAGCAAACTAAGGTTTAGTCAGCATATCGATGGTATTATAAAAAGACTTCTAAGCTGAGTGGGTTCATCACATGTCAAATGAAAATATTGAAGGATTCTCATATCACGATTCTTGTTTTCAACAGCATTGTGCGCAGTATCTTGGAGTACTGTAGCACTGTATGGAATCCTGGATACCAAGTTCACTCTGATAGATTGGAGCGTGTGCAAAAACGGTTTCTGTATCACCTTAGCTATGCTGATAACAAGTGTCATCTCCTACCGTCGTATGAAGCCTGTCTTTCCAATTACTGCTTAACACCTTTGTACAGCCGTAGGAAAGCTTCAAATATACTTTTTGTATTTAAATTGGTAAACGGTCTCGTGGATTCTCCCGACATCTTAGAGCGCTTGAAATTTTTGGTTCCACGCAGTGCTAGTCGTCTCCAAAATCGTAAGACTTTCTCACTTCCGGTGTGTAAGACTCGTCTCGGTGATCACTCTCCGTTGTATCGTATGTGTGCGGCTTATAATTCTATACGCTTTAAATTTGATATTTTTAATGGTTCCCTTGCCTCAGCCAAGCGTTGTATTAGAATGGCTCTTTAGTTTTTTTCTGTAGGTAAATAGTTAACTTTTCGATCTAAAGCTTTATGTGTTTTTTAAGTTTAAAATTTAGTAGTTAATAATAGAATTAGGTAGTCTACATTTTCGAATTGTTAGTAATTTGCATGCTGTGCTTACTTCGAGTAGGGTAAATCCTAGTAAGTTTGTTTTTAATCAATTATTGTTAGCATAGAATAAATGGATTATACCCAGTTCTGTAAGCCAATTAAAAATAAATGGATAGATGGTCACAAGATGACATTAGTTTCGTTTTCGACAAATTTTATACCAATTTTTTTTTAGTGAAACTGATTAATAGCTTCATATAGCTGGTATTTGTGAACGAAATTGTAGTAAAACATCAATTAATTTTATCACTTTTTACTGCTACTTTAACGAAATTACACTACATATAATAGTCTTACGCCCGAATTCTCGAACGCAAATCATCTTTGGGAGCGTCTCAAACATCATGGCATCTCTTTCATACGTTTGACATTTAAAGTGACAGGGCGATGTTTGAGACGCTCCCAAAGATAAGTAGCGTATGAGTATTCGGGCATTAAATATTCACGACATGATAGTTTCATATTAACTTCATCCAAGTTCCTAGTATACCCAGTCGGCCCACATAACTTTGTTCCGGCTAATGAGCCGCTTGCGCAAGCGCACCAAGCGTCGACAGCGAGCGCGCACCGCATTCGCCACGCTCCGTGTCGAATCGCTCCCGAATACGGGTGTGTTCAGTCCCACAAACATATCTGACATGGTGGTGGAGGCGCCACTAGCAATACAAAATTACCAAAATGGCTGTCGGCTGCATAGAAGGTTTTAGTTCCAAATTTTGACCACCACGTCCGATTATGTTTGTAGTAAGTACTATATGTGTGGGATTCTTTTGGTCCAAATACGAATCGTAAATGAATAACCGGTTGAATCTTAAATACCTGGTGATATGTGGTTTATGAATTTTCGGACGAATGTAGTTTTAATTTAACACTGTTGTGATATTTAACTACTCAAGATAATATTTTTTCGTCTTGTTTGAACTTGCATTAAGTGGACTGTAAGGGATTACAAACTTGTTTATTTTTCCATTTTTAGTGTAAAAATCTACCATGAGAAACCGCATAATGAGCAAGCGTAGCGCAATGTGCAACGACTGTAGCCCATATCTAAATTAGAATACTGAGACAAGCACCACCCTCCAACTCCTTCCACCATCAGCTAACCTAAATTACTTGAAAGAATACAACCTAAAGTTCTATTCGTGCTTGTGGTACTTAAAAACATACTTTAACTCCTAAGCGTTAAGGAGTTTTACCTTCCATCATCAGCTTACCTAAATAACCTAAAAGATAACAACTATAAATATTTACGCATCAACAATATTTAAAGAATTATTCTCCAACTCCCAACCATTGAGGAGTTGTACCTTCCATCACCAGCTCATCATCGTGAGATGATGACTACCAGACGCAAATACTTGAAAATTGCTTATACACCATATTAAAGAAATCGTATCGCGCCCGTAAAATTTAGTATTTTATTAATATTTCCGATGACCATCTGAGGTCCTCATCATCAGTTCCACTACACCAAATGGTGCTTACCGAAAGCAAGTGCTCAAGTTATTTAAGAAAATACAAAAATCGCTATAGGTTTGCCTAAAAATTTGAAGAGTTCCCTTGATTTCACCAGGATCCCATCATCAGATCCTGACCGTATGACAATGGGACCAATTTGTAACTATATGCTTTTGAACAAAAAAAGAATTTCTAAATTCAGTTTATAATTGACAAAGTTATGAGGTAACAAACATTTAAAAAAAAATTCAACTAAACTGAGAACCTCCTCCTTTTTATTGAAGTCGGTTAAAAATAAAAGATAATCCTGCGATTACACGCACTATATTTCGAGGAGAAGAAGGGTGGCGGTTACAGTGTTGCCATACACATAAAAATACAATAGCAAATAAAAGTTGTCAATATTATTGTTACTTAAATGTTGATATAGGTATTTCCAACAGTCTTTAAATTAGTAATTCGGCCTCGCGGATTTCATTTTTTTATTACTCAATTGATCCCGCTGATTCTGGCAAGGAGATAAGTTTTGAGATCGACCCAATTTGAAATAGTAACACAATATCTTTCGTGTTACTCAAATTTTCCTAATAATTTAAAAAAGTGTTTTCAGCCCTGTACCATATGGTTAACCAAAACAATTGTGGCATACTTAAAACACATCTCTAGGAAATTTACGGGATATTTCAAACTTAGAATACTCATTACTCTCAAATTTCCTCAGGAAACTGTTATGTTACTCGTATCTATCAGATACAGTTCATTGGATTCAGTAGTCGAATAAACAACATTAAACAGAATCTTAATTCGTCGTATTGTTTACTAATTCCCATATTATTCAAATGAGACATGCGAACACTTCGTCACTTGCGCCGGAGCAATAAAACACCTAGTGCACAATCTCATAACAACTGAAACGACGGCAATCGATTTAAAATGCAAATACTCGTACGTACAGCTGTTTATCGGTCATCCGATTGCAGTAATGGGTCGTGTAGACGAGCTGCAGTCTTGTAACTGAGGCTATTGCTTGCTACATACAATTACATACATATATCCGAGAGGTTCGGTAGACGGCTAAACCATGAAATGATGACGATTAAAAGTTTTTACTTTTTCTCTAGAAAATAATTGTAGGAACTTAATTAGTTCTTCATTATTACAAGCCGATTTAATTCTTAGGTAGGTACTCGTTCAAACTACGGCTCATCGTATCATCCTTTTTTATTATCAACGGATTTGCTCAGACAGAAGTAAGATGACTACTACGATGAAACGGGCATACCCAGAACATGCCTGTGCACTCTAAAATTAAAAAGTCTGGGTTGAGTTTTTTTTTTATTCACAACTTATGTAGCACTTAGCTTTCATCACACCTGATGTTAAGTGGTGATAAGGCTAAAGATGGAAGCGCACTACTCCCGGAATCCTCAACCACTGAGAAGGAACTGGCTATTTTATCTCTAACTGCCAAAACACAATAATGCTGAAAACATCATTGTTATGGCGTCAGACTTAGCTAAGATGGTGGTAGCTAGCCAGGCGGACTAAGAACAAGTCCTACCACTAACCAAACCGAATACATTATGTACCCCCACTGGGAATCGAACCCGGGACCTCTGGCTGAAATCGGTAGTGTGAACCACTAGACCACAGAGGCGGTTCCTGGAAAGTTCCACTCTTTTGTTGTGCGCATGGTAAATGATGTGGAGAAGCGCTTAGTGTGGAATCTAGGAACAGAAGTGGTAGCGAGTCTGGCTGGATGTCCGATAGTAAAAAGGGGATAGCGGTTTACACCGCTTATGAGCTTATTGCTCAAGTAGTTCTTGAACACACTCTCTGAAGTACAATCTGTAGAAGACCGACGTGGCTAATTTCTGTGCTGCAAAAATTTACTGTCCAACATCGACACGCTCTAAGAAGAAGGGCCGTCGAAACGTTGGGTAAACCAAAGTAATCATAAAACGCAGTGAGTTACTCTTAAAAGTTGGTTCATTTCAGAGAAGAAAATTCAAAAATAAGTATAGGTTTTCCATTCTAATCATCCTAATACAACAATGCCTTCAGGGGGCTCATGAGGCTGCGTCGATACTGTAGTGCGTCATGGATGCTGGCTGAGGCGGATGTAGATAGCTTTTCAGGTGCTATCGCAATGTATTGCATCCCTTATGCATCGTGTGCTAGGCAGCTCCAACAGTCTCCTGCAGAGAGCTGCGGAGAAGCTGATCGTGGATATTGTTGTTATGCAACACTGGATACGCGTCCACCTTTTAAAGGAGACCAAACAGTCATATAAGTAATATTTTTTTAATAAATCACTAACATAGGATAAAGCACTCTGTTACGAACATTGTGGGTACTCACCTGAAATAAATGACGTGTATTTTATTTTATAAAAAAAACATTTATCGAGTTAGCACTTGACAAATAGGAACTTAAAGTATATAAGTTTTAAGTTAATTTATACAGGTACTTAAATGTTATTGAAAACCATATTTTCTTCACTTCAAACGTATTTGTGCACAACCTACCCTAATTTCGTTTACTATTCTTTAAATATGGGGTGCCTGGCAGAAATCGCTGCTAAGCGATAAGGCCGCCTAATTGTACAACTGTTCTTGTTATTTGTAATCTAATCTAATCTAATCTAAGTTTCAATATATAGTTTTATTGGTTCTGTCGAAGGTTCTCCCTCATAATGTTACGTGCTCAACGGTGGCACGTTGGGTACGTAATATTATATTTTTATTTGTAACAAAATCTTCTCGTGTACACCCCCCGAACATAGTTGGCAGCTTAATTGCACTAGTGTGGGCGACCGGCGTCGCCTGGACGTACGCCAATCTACGGCCAGATGACAGAATTACGGTGTGTCTGAACAAAAACCGGTATTAATTAATTAGATCACCATGATATCGGAAAAAAGGAACAGCTCTAATGAACTACGGCGATACTGTCGAGAGTTAATTTTATTGAAGTTTGTCAGGACAGGGTGCCTACCATCAACTCTTATTGCGGTTTTGTTTAGGACCTAAACTGATCTGCTTCGCTTAATCGTACCACGACAGCTTAATATCAATGACAGCGATTCAGTGATCAATCAATGACATTTCACAGCCGCTGAGCTGTAATCAACTCTTATTTGACTTATAACTCGGCCAAGCTAACATGACACCTGCAGGTTATACCCGTCCCTTCCAGTCTCCGGGCATGACAGAATCGAGTGAAAGAGACGGGTAGAAGAAATAAGGACACAAATCGTTCGGTCATTCACATTTAGCAATTCATTGGCGATCCAGTTTTTAAAAGGTCATAGTACTAAAGAAAGCAATTCATTCTAAATCGCGCTATTTTTGAATCGCTGTCTTAAAGTTGATGGTAGGGGTGCCTACCATCAACTTTAAGACAGCGAGGTATGAATTAAAATGCAAGTTTATTCATTAAACCGTTATTGTTGAGTATGATAATATGGTGCAGAAGATGGTAATTAGCGCAGAGGACACGTTAAGGCTAAATTTACGTGTCTTGCAGATACCGTCAAGCATAATTAAGTGTTCTGGTTTGATAACTATTCCTGATGGTTTTTTTTTATCAGTAACGTTCCAGTTACACTAGCTGGTACCTGTTCCTGTGAGAATATCGGGATAAATTATACCTTTCGTCACTCAGAGTTAATAATATAGCTTTCTAGTGATGAAAGATTTTTCAAAATAGGTTTAGTACCTAAGTAGTTCCAGCGGTTGATAATCTCTTACATAAAACTCATAAACTTTACCTCATTAACTATAATTAAATATTATTCCTTCTGTCCTTTTCTTTCTTTGTCCTTTAACTACGTTAATAAATAAGTGCTTAATGAACGTAGGCATCAGTCGTTTCGTTACATTACACAAAAGTGATCATGAAGATCTGTAACTTCTTCCAAAGTTAAAGCCACGTTGAACTAATAGAGACGTTACAAATAAGTAAAGCCAATTTCCTAGTTAACCTGATATGATAATAGAATAAATCTAAACATAATATTGTTTTCATAACAGTGACAATGAATACACAGAATTTTGTAGCAGCATATGTGGGTATTATTTTTCGCTGACGCAACAAATCATAGTAGAGACTGGAGACACACCGGGGCCGTGTCACCTACGCCAGTTAGTCGATAAGCGTGGGAAATGGAAAATGACATAAAGTAGAAGATACATACTTTACTATATTTTGACGATCGTATGGCGTAGGACTGCTTGCCTTCTAATTAGAGGTCGCGAGCTCGATTCCCGCATCAGACAATTTATTTGTGAGGATAAACATGTATGTTCTGACTGATTCTTAGACCATTATTTATTCATTCAACTTTTTACTGTATACGCAAACGAACTACGTTTCTGTTTCCTTTCTGCGTCAAAACCACTGAATCGATCATGAAAGCGACGTGGCTACTAATTCCAAAGTTACATAAAAAATTCTAAGTGTTGATAAGTTATCATTACTCACAAAGTCAGAGATTTTGTCAAAGTCGTGATATTATAATTCCACTAGTGAAATTATAATTTCGCGTGATATTATGAATAAACATTACGAGACAGTATGCACACGGCTGTGAGCCTCGGAAGTCATATAGAACACGTGATAGGTTAGAAATTTCGTGGTTATTTTTTTATAATTCATAATTTATATAATCACGAATTATAATATCACGACTTTGACAAAATCCCTGCGAAATATACAAATAAAAATATAAAAGTAGCTTAATTCGACCGACATTGAGGTTGGTTCACATCATATTTTAAACAGTGTCTTAAAAGGTACTCAATAAAAACGCCTTTAATTTAAATATATGGCAACATAACACGAACAAATTTTATGACATGGGGGTCCTTTCGGTAGCATGAACGACAAAGTTACTTTGATAAGCGTAAAAAGTGAACATTTTTTATCAATAAAATGCAACGTCATTTCAATAGGCCCATGTACACTTAATAAATAACGATTTGTATTGATTCGATACGCACTTTACATCTATTATTCTCGCAACTATGATTTTAAATCTGGCTATAGATAATATTAAAAGACACGAAAGAAGGGTTGGTGTGTCACTATTAATATGATTAATGAAACAAGTTTTTTTTTATTTTGTAAAAGCCAAATATTTATTTTAGTAAAGTTGTACCTAGGTACAACTTATAAGTATAGGAATAAAAATAAACTTTAATTCTACTTGACGCTCATAGTTGAACTTCTTTTAAGTCGTGGGCCACACTGGAGTGGCGCGTCTTGCGTCCGCGTTGAGCGGGAAAAACAAATATATTGAGACGGACGGGAGGGGCCACAC
Source organism: Crambus lathoniellus (assembly GCA_949710035.1). Taxonomy (NCBI): domain Eukaryota; kingdom Metazoa; phylum Arthropoda; class Insecta; order Lepidoptera; family Crambidae; genus Crambus; species Crambus lathoniellus. The sequence goes on from OX453310.1 coordinate 19,570,126, forward strand.
TGACGCGTCCAGCGGTCGCCGCGACCGGCCGAGGGAATAGTACGTGTTCGCGCGTACTGCGGATCCGCAGGTCGCCTCCGCGCCCCGCGGTCGCTCCAGTGTGGCCCACGACTAAAAGTTTCACGACGATCAGTCATGGTGGTGTCCGTATTCAGCAACAGATTTTTCATATAATGATATAAAATATACCTACTTATTCAAACCAACTGAAAATTTAAAAGCTTTTTAGTTTTTCATGAATTTTATACAAAAATGTGACGATAAAGTATAGCAACAAGAAAAGTTGTCGTAAGAATTTTATATCGCCTTTCATCCTGAAATTAAATAAGTTCTCAGCCTTTGATCTGTATACAATAAGATAACAGTATCCAACACACGATCTTTTTGACCTCGTCCATCCACTTCCCCATTCGAAACAAAACAGCATCGACTAACACCAATTCTCGTCGATTTCGTAGCATCCTTATCCCTTCGCATTAGAACTCATTTTAGAAATTAATTATTTTCGAAGCTCGATATTTACTAAGTCCACGGCAAAGTGCTAAAAGCTCAGCAAATAGACCAGCTAAGTAACATGTCAACTTTAGACAAAGGCACTGTTCCCTAACGGACGCTGACTCACGCACGAGTATCGATTCTATGAGGATGCGGTTATACTGGTTATAGGAAATGAAGGTGGTGTGGTTGATATTTATCGTGGTTAAGGTACGTGGTATTCGGCTGACTTATAGGCACCCTATAGCATACTTATGAATGTCTTAGTCAGATCTGGCCGACCTCTCAGAGGTTCCGCACTGGGAACTTTCCGAGTCCAAGATATAGACATCATGCGTCTTTATGACCACATTTCAAATGGTTCAATAAATTTCCTGTATAATGAGATCTTCTTTAATGGTCCAAGTCCGTATAGTATAGGCCAGATGTAATAAAGAAGAAGACGTAATCGAAGTGGAATATTATGGCCTCGGTTGCAAAGGACCTTTTTCATTTTTCCAGTGGCCCCACGGACAATTTCCATGCTGCGGACAAGTTCTAATTTCCATGCTGCAGTCCCAGTTATGTGTAAGCCAGGTGCCAAGGTACCTATATTTGTTCACCTGTTCCAGTTTTTAGCCCGCCACAAGTATGCTAGATTGAGTATTTGGATTGTTTGAGATGACAATCAACTTCGTTTTATAAGCTTCTCTAATATGTGGTAATTAATAGTCTGAATATGTAAAAAGGTTACGTGAATTTATAAAAAAGCGATAGAAAACAAAACTACGAGCCATCAACCACTGTAACTATCAATCTTCATCAACTACTTTAAAAACTTGGGACTTAATAAGTAGAAAGAAAACTAAGAAATTTAAGATGTGTTTACATATAAGAAGTAATTAAAAAGCTCTTCTGGATCTATCTTTGATACTCTTATAAAGATGCTCTTTTTATCGACTAGGTATGTAGTTTGTGTACTACTTATATACACAAATGAACCGCCAACATTGCAACTATTTATAAATTAGTGTTATATCATAGCATATGAACAAAAACTTTAACAAGCCGTCCTAAAGCAAATTTGATATATGACGTAACGGTTTATTTGTAGACTCTTGTTGGGCGTCAGCTGGTCGAAAAGGGGAGGATTTGGGTGTAAATTGAAACAATAATAGGGAAAGGTTACACTCTATTTCATATAAAGAAATGCAACTTTGGAGTTTATTAATACGCATTAATCATCATACTGATATCAGTCCTGTGTCTCTGCTGGCCTGGATATAGCACTGCAAATACTACTCACAGCAAGAAGGGGCAAAGAGAGTTGAGGCAGCATAGCCGTAAGAAGACTGGTAGATAAATTGGATGGATGTCTTCTGAATTTTTGGTGATCACGAATGTCAACATACCGGCAAAACGTGGTAGTTGTGGCAACTGTACTATTTAAGAAAAATCACCAGTGTTATGGCTAATATAATAAAATTATGTACCCGGTTTGTATCGATATTTCAAGTAAAACAACCGATAAACATTTTGTTATGAGAATAATTATGAAAAAGACATTAAATGATTCCTAGATTTACTACTAAGAGTGTTGCAAACATATTATATACAAAAAATTGAATAAAGGTTGACGCCAACTTCTTCCAGTAACCAGTTTTTGATCCGAACTTGTCAAATTGAAAATCTTTCGTAATAGCTACAAACATTCCCAAAACAGATTTTATTCTATTCGATTCCGTTGCGCATCCCAATACAATAACATAAGAACGGCTAATACCATAATTCGGTATAATTCAAAGCGATCTCCGACAGAGATTCAGCCCGATGTCACTGATCGTATATTGTCGCCTGAGATGTTCCGATACGTTTGGTGAAGAGGATATGGGCATGAGCAGAGCGGGGAACATAGCTTTTCATGTGAAAAAAGGTACATTCGGAGTCAATGTGACAAAGTAGAAATAGCAAGTGTTTAATAGATACGTTTAATATTAATTTTTATTGGTGAAACCTGTAATTGGCTTTCTGTTGTTATGTGTTTAACCTACTCCTGTAATTTTGCTGTTGGTCTTCCGAAAATAAATAATAATAATACTTACATAATATTTTAATCAGAAATGATTTGTGAATTATATTTTGTTTTGGGATTCAATACGGAGACAAATTCATTGAAATATATATTTGGAATGGGATCGCGTAATACTTGTAAACATTTTAAATAAAATAAATAAATAATAGTTTATTGACCATTCAGTTTTACATAATTATTTTCTTAAGCTACTAAATAAATTAGGTACACAAACTTTGCATAAAAGATTTAAGAGGTTAACGTTGGCAGCTGTACTAGTATGAAGTGTACCACAGCTGCCAGCGCCTCCACCCAAACACATTTCACATAATATTGGTAACTCACTAATTAAGAGATTAAACAAAAGTTAATAATTTTTATGGAATATAAACCATTATAAAAATACTACAAATGCAAAAAAAGAAATCAAAATTGAAAACTAATATACAATTTTACCACGATGTAGTTATCTACCACAGTTTAAGGTGTATTTGTGTGTTTTTGTGTGTGCGTGTGTGTATATGTGTGTGTATATGGTGTGTGTGTGTGTGTCTGCGTGGGTGTGTAAAGATAGAATGGTATAAGAAAATTTAAATTTTATAATATTATGTTGATTTTATGCAACACACAAGTAGTCGATGAGTAAGAATAATTAAGAATTCATATTATCTGTGCTTATCTAAAAGCATTCAACAACGTACTTAATTGGACAAACATGAATCGGTATCGGTAAATAAGTTGCTCAATAACAAAATTGTATGCAAACTGCGATTCCAGTTTTCCACAGCCGGTAAAATATACGAAAGCAACATGGTCTCTATCTTATCTGATGTCATTTATAGGATTAGGGCTAGATGAGACAGATATCGTATAGATGGGTGGTTGGACACCAAAGAATGTTTGAGAGAAATCGTTCAATGAGTTTCTTGCTTTGTTTTTATGTTAATTAGATGGAACTGGATGAAACCAGTCTGACGGGCCTAAGTCAAACTTCCGTTGCAAGTGTTTGAGTACAAAATCACACAACGTGGGTATTTTGTATGGAGTGTGAACTTTGGTACATCATTTCTTCAAACAAATACGTGTGTAGACGTCTTCACTAACGTGGTTCCTTCATTACCGTTTGTGTGTACTTATTGAAGATCAGTTACTCTTACGTGTATGGACGACGTTGATACCTTGTGTAAGTAACACATCGTCTGTATTGTCTTCATTGGATCTAATCTGAAAATAATTGGCTATATCTTTGTTAAGAAGAAATGTGAAAATTTAATTAACTTCAAATCTAAAACGTTAGAGATATAGACTTATAAGGTAGGAAACAATTGTTTTGAAAAAAAATATGTACTATAGCTACTGAATTTCACATCAATGTCGCATTGAAGAGAAATAAAATTCTCAAGTATCGTTTTTGTTTAGCAAAGTGATTACAAGTAGAAGCTCCATAAAACGGTTGGTGAGAATGATACCGGATAAAAAGAACTCAATAATGACTTCTTTTAATATAAACTTAACACTAATATAAGCACTACGAAGAAGATCAACGCTGCTGATCGCAAACCTAGCATTATTCTAAGTGGGGACCGTTTTGGGACATACCGCACCTAGTTCCTATACATAATTAATTTTTAAGTGTTTTTGTTTTTGTAATGTCACTAATCAATAAGGCTGCCACACACCAAAAACGCACGCAGACGTGCTGCATTGCGTCTGGGTGGGTTATGATTTTGTAATATTTGAACTTGTACGCGTAAGTTCACACATTGACAGTGTTGCATCACAATGCGTCTGCGACAACGTCGGTGTAAACCTAAACGCACGCAGACTTGCTGCATTGCGTCTCTGCGTGCATTTTTGGTGTGTGGAAGCCTATAATGTAATGTTTCCATTTTTAATAAATAACGCAAAAGATATACTAGACATTGAACACGATCATCACTACATACGTCAAGTCCAGAAACAAACTGCTGTCAATAAAAACAAATACCACCTAATCAATATATTTAATCACATAAAAACATTGAAACTGAGATGACACATCAATCGCTCATTCTAACCCATTGGCTACGTCGACAATTTGTAATGTTAACAGTACAAGAGTGATTTAAGCGTGGACTCTTACAACCGCAGCCATCCAAACCGCAAACCTGATATACGTTGGGTGACTTAACCGCTAACCCATCCCGTCACGTGCTAGAAACTTCTTTTTACCATCGTGACATAACGGTCTAAAACAAGGCATCAATGGACTGAATAGCTTGCGCCCTTCTTTTTCTACAAATCTTAATTATACGTACTACTTGCTGAGAAAAACTGGCCGTTATTCTATTTCAATTAGTTTACAGTGGGCTCAATTAAACTTTTTTGGGTTATATTTTTTTTGTTTTTCTTTGAAACAAGTCTTTATCTTTTATGGCAAATCTCTGTAACCTTATTGGTAAAATAATAATGTTGATTTTCGGATTAAGAACTTGGAGAAATACAATTTTTTTTGGAGACAACATATTAAAATTTAATATGCTGCCTTGTTGGTTACAAAATTTTATAAAAAATAATGTTTTGCAATTATAGTCAAAAATATCATTCAAATAGCAAAAATAACAAAAAACAATTACAAAATTTAAACTCAAACTGTAATTACGACCCTCAATCTAAAAGCTGTGTAAAGTGAAATCAAGTTGTCTTCGCCTCGCTTTAAATGTCCAAGTGAACAGCCCTCAACAGGTTTGTGATTCGCCATCGACATCCGACCACAAGCGCGTGTCAATGGACAGTGGCTCCTTTTTTATCCAAGTACTCTTGCGGTTTGTGTCAATATCCGCTTGTTATATTGTTGATCTGTTAGCGTTCGTTTTTGAGGCGAGGGTACAAGTCAATCTGTCTATTGAGTTTAAGAGAGCTATCTCTCTAAATTAGTTATAAATTATTGAATCAATTTTATAAAATTGTAACTATTGACTAAAATAGTCAATACTTAGTTACAATCTTATAAAACTGATTAGATAAATACATCTGTGTCCCAAGCACGATAAACTCTCATTCTCAAACGTAAACGTTAACAATACCACCCGTCAAAATTATAACAAAGCTGTAAAAGTGCTGTCTTTTGATTTTTAGTTCCGTAAACAACCGTAGCGGCGCTGCTCTAATTTGAATTCAAAATAATACGATTACAAGAACGAGAGTTGTTCATGTTTGGTCCCTGAAAAAGTGTGTATGCTCCGTTATATTTCTGACAATTTCAGAAACATAACTTAGTGAACAGAGATCGCTGCTGGTTAAATTTAGTACTTAAAGGTTATTCCGGCTCGTTAAAAACCAGGAGCAAGGAAATTTCTCATGCACCATTGACACTCATTTATTTCGTCACAAGAATAAGATAATATGAATACATCCGTTTCAATCGTCAAAATTTCTATCACTAAGTGGGTGTGTCAGTCATCATTCGTTAGACGCCCATAGTACAAGTAGAAAACATCACGCGAACGCCCACATCGACAGAGACACACAAAGAACATGTCTTTTATTTCACAATCAACGAAGAAAATCTCAAATTTTCCCTTCTAATCAACCCATCTACTTAGTAACTCATGGTTGTTCTAGCGTAAATGACAACAAGAAACTGTTATTAGTCCTTCTCAAGTTTGCTTTTAATTAGAATGATTTGATATTTCCGCCTCGGAACACGTTTCGGAATCGCATAATAGAATACCGTTTTCATTAGGGACTTTATCGTCCCTATTTTTGAAAGCAATTTCAGTAATTACGTTGGCTTATTAGTTTTTATTGCGTTCATCTAGTTATTAGGTTTCGTCTGAGTTATTTCTGTCAGCAACATTTTTGAATTTTTATCTACATTTTCACTTGAAAACGTGGGAATTTCTGTTGACATGCAATAACTGCAAGAGTATGATTTGTGTGACATTGCGGAGTAGAGTGAATTTAAACTGCGCTCTATTGTCGTAAATGACATTGTGACGTCACTTTACGTGTGGCAAAATGAATGGATGGCGAAAGTTGGGTGCGACGATCACGATTTAATACTTTGTTGTGCGATGGAACGACTTCTAATAAAATTCTCGTTTTGATTTCACTTTGATTTATCGACTACTTGATTTAAATTTATTATGATCAAATTTAAAATTTACTACCTACAAATTATTTATTTAAAGTCTTTCCAAGTAGATTAAATAAACATATCTGTGCTTAATGGTTTAAAGTCATTGATAAGATCTATCACGTCACGCTGTTTCATTCTCTTCCATGAAAAGGATTTATTAAAGTGGCCTCAGAAAATCAGGTAAAGTGAATCACTAGACATGAGTTGCAAATTTATTAGTATAAGCCTCTGAATACAAAGCAGGCTTAAAAGGTGTGTGGTACGGTGTGATTCAGAAAAAGTACGTGGTATGCAAACGGAAGTAATAAAGGAAGAGAATGAATTTTGTGAATTGATAACATCGTTAAGGATTATTTATGAACCTTAAGGTGAGAAATGCGATATTTTTACCGCACGAGTGACCTTAGCGATAAGTTTCAATATACTAGGCTTTAATTCGCAGTTGATTCTAAAGCTTTAACCTTTTGAAGCAAAACTGTTTAAAAGAAAATCCTTCTCGACCCGTGTTAAGAAACTTGGCACTCACTGAACTATCTTAAGATAATAAGGATCGAAACCCTTTGAAAGGGTGGGGACAAGAGTCAATATTTGCAAATATAAGACGTTATTTAGATGCAAGACACGGTCGTCTGGCCTCAAGGAGGCCGTTCGGCCTTCTTATGCAAATCTCGCCATATCTCCGACTATTCAGTAAGAGGTTTATTTGGCGACGTCCTTTGGAACTCCTCAAAGTGGATGTATTAAATTTTTCATAACTGCCCACTTCGCATAAAGTGTACCGACCGTTTCTACAGCTCCGCTCTTATTCGTTCGAGGAGTTTCCGTATTTGTATTTGCCTAATACAATTTTGTATTAGCAGTATATGAGATGAAACGGGGCGCGAAGTGGGTTTCATGCGAACGGATAAAAGAATACCTACGTGGTTGGCTACAGTTTTCGAAATTGGTCGTATTAACAGAAAAACACGCTCGCATTCGGTTACCTCGGTATCTAGTCTGCACCTTTAAATTAATGCATTCGAAGCTTTTTAAAACGAAAATGTGAAACTTTCTTCCTTTACTACGAAGACATTTATCTTTAAGTATACCATTGTTTTACGACTTTATTATTGCACTTTAAATGTTGGCGTAAGAACTTTATTCTTTAAATTAACCTAAATGTACATTAAGACTAAGACAATTTGTAATATAAATGAGTCATAAACTAAAAGTATTCGCTCACGTTCCGCCAGTCAATTAAGATAAAATCCCAGTCACGTTTTTAAGAAACAGAATAGTTTGTATCAAAATATTTCCTTTTTCGTTGAATTTGACCTTTCACCCACCTGTTGTTCTGAGGGAATTGAATTAGAGTGTTGCATGTCAAGAGGCAGTAACATTTGAGAGGTTGGAATAATGATATCAAATATTTCAACAACCATTGTTACTGTCAAGGGTGAGAAGATAAGTTAATAATATAATGACGTATTATTGCTCCCTCTGTGTCTATTCGGCTATTGCCACAGTTTTAAGTTACATAAATTACGTCTTTAAATGCCGTTCCTAACACCCAAATACGAGGGTGATAGAAATCATAATTGCTTGACCCAACTTTGATGTAGATTGCTGATCAAAACAATCGTGTTATTATGTTTATGGTGTAATGTCAAAATAAAATGTTTGTGCTCTTGTAAGCGCGTCATTAATTCAGAATTTATTCATGTTATATGGCTACGATTTTCTCTGTATTTTATAATGTGAACCAATACCATTAACTCTTTTATTTTATTAGGTGATGCAGATAAGTTTTATATTCTTATTTACTAGTTACCTATGAATAATTTTATTGTTTGTTAAGTAACATATTATTCAATGATACAGACGTGTAGTATTTTACTGTTAAGTTTGAATTTTTGGAACGTTCTTAGATTATTTTCTCACTATATAATGAGGAGACGACATTTAAACAATAAATGAAAACATTGGTAACACAAGTTATTAGAATTACCTACCTTGAAACTACCAAAAAAATCCAAGGACAATTTTTGTTTGTTTTTTTCAAACAAATTAAATAGTACCAAATCAGATTCATCTGCCATTTCGTTGACATTGATCTGAAGTTGTATGGTAGGCATACAACTTCACATCAATGTCAACGAAATGGCAGATGACGGGCGATGACATAATTTCGCTTTAAAGATTTCAGTTTAATTTTTTGTAAAATTAAATTTAAAAATAATAATTTTAGTGATTTTTTTTCTATTTTATTTACGTTCTAAACACTTAATTTGACCACCCCCTGCTCGTTTTGCAGTTTGTTTCAAACAATCTTATATAAAAAAAATATTTCTTTAATTTTACTGTACCGATCAAAAGGCTCAAATTATAAGCATTTATTTGTTCTAAGTAACAAAATCATCCTAAATAAGAGGAACTGTTTTAAAATAAAACCTTCTTTCAATAATATTTTCTATCTACAGGTATTTGAGGTACTGTTCCTCCACAAGACAGGGGTGAACAAACTATTCAAAATTAAATGTTATACGTAGTCTTCCTTTTATTTAAGATGCAATGTTACTAAGAAGAAAGAAATGCTTTTAATTATGCCTCTCGATCGGCACAGTAAATTTAGAGAAGTATTTTTTTTTATCACATTTAGCGGGCTCGATTCCAGTTCTACAGGCGATTATTTAAAATTATTTAAATGCTGTTCGTTTTCTCATTTAAAAAAATGAAGTCTTACAAAAATTTTATCTACAGTATTTAAGGTACTTTCTCTCCATGTGGCACAGTAATTGTGGGTGTCCTGTTTACATCATGTAGAAAAAGTTACAAATTGTAAAATGTTTTTAATATTTTTTGTTACTGAGCTATCGTATTGTAACTAATATATTGTGGATATTTTTCTTTGTTTTTTTTATGCAATCTGAGACCGTTACCAGATATACGACATTAATTTATTGTCGCATTGTCGTCTCCACATTGTATAAGTTGCAATTTTTTTACGAGTACCTTCGATCATATAAACCCTAGATACAGCGTAAACGCACAGAAAGTGAAGCCGCCAACGAATGCCCAATTCGAAATTGGGCATTAGATCTCCTCAGTAGGTAGTCATTCGACCGCCCGGCGAAACGATGCCTAAGGGCGTTTGTGCACTACACTGAATTTTACCGATCCGGAAAAAAACGGATGCTTGTATTTAATTAATTACTAATATAAATGATTAATAAATGATTAACTAATATAAATGATTAATAATTAAAATACAAGCATCCGTTTTTTTCCGGATCGGTAAAATTCAGTGTAGTGCACAAACGCCCTAAATGTGCTGAGAGGATGCGCAAAAACAATTCGAAAAAAGGAAAAAAAGAGATTTAATATAATATTTTCAGTCAGTATTGAACGTAAGTATAATTGCACAATAATTTTTAAAGTCAAACATGTACTGAAACTATCACAATTTCATTATTTATACTAAAATATTGCAATATTCCTTGCCGCGCAACCGTTTCTTCTATTTGCGTTAGTAAGACAGAGATGCAAACATGACGAAATACGATTCGCTGTTCAAGCGTCGGCCGACCATCTGAGCTTTGCATATAATAAGATCGTAAGTACTACCATGCCGACCGAATTTAAATCCAATTACTGTTGCTTAGGGTCGAATATCAAATGTGGTGACGGCAGTATTCGGAATCGAAATACCTATAAGTATAACTACTAATGACAGAGCTGTTGGAATCACTTTTTCAAGCGCATTTAGTATGGAATTGTGTATCTAGGGTTTATAATATGATCGAAGACGAGTACCTATTTTATAGGATTCTGATACGAACGAAATAGAAGTTGCACTTTAATTCTTAACACTAATCCTCATTATCTTCAGCCATACGAGACGCCCACTGCTGGGCATAGCCAAAGGATCTATCTTTACACTAATAAATAGAATACCTAATGATAGTTTTTATGATACTTCAAATTACCTACATGTCACATCAAAGCCGTATAGTGATCCATCAAAATTCAGTAATCCATTTTTCAGTTCTTATCGCCCTAAACAGTAATGTATGCGGATGACCCCGTTTAGCAAACATAGTCCTAAGCCTATCCCGGGAAACCATAACTTATGCTTAAGTAAACATCTCTTCGATTATAATAGCTTTACTTATTCTTACTACCTTGGGAGTCTGAAGTAAAGGAAATAAGAAGAAAAAGGAATGGATATGGGTCCTTAGAAATTTAAATATTAACTGCAAGTGAGATAGCTATCTTATTAAACTTTAAATAAACTAAGAAGTAACAAGCGCTTGTAACGTTGAAAAAGCAAAAAAAGGATATAGAAAGAAAGAAATTAAAGGAGGTAGTGGAAGATAGATAATCTCTACTTTTCTCTTTTCTATAATGATGGCCAGGACAGCCAGCTTGTCATACCCACATACCAACCTATAGATTCCGCTGCCGTTACTGTTTATAAAGATTTAATAGTAACATTTAAAATATAACATTTAAAAAAGTGAAAAAGAAACTGTTGGATAACAAGCAATTAATGAGCTGCTGAATTGTGACTAACTGTGGCTCTAGCTATTTCTTTCTAAAACAATTTTGCCGGGAGTTGTCTCTTCTAACATCTGACGTCACATGTGTCTAGCGCTGTCCTTGACTAATAAGGAAGTTTGATGATTATTATATATGAAAACAAATGCTTGTGTCGTGTTTCTAATATTTCTAAAAACATTTTGAACAAAAACTAAAATCAGTCCGATCCCCTATTCAACTAATAGTAGTTTATGTGACTGTCGCATACACTACTTTATCTACACTCATTACCTACATTTATCATATATTTCAAAAATTAAGCAAAAAAATATTAATTATAAAATGTGGATTGGCGCCAAACCCCACTGATAGGAGTCTATACGGTCTATACGTCTATACCTTTTAAATTCAAAGTTTCTTATTGTTGCCGGCTAAAGAAGGGCTTGAAAGAGTTGGAAGTCAGGGCTGGTAAATCCTAAGGTTGCCATGGAGATTGGAAAATTAAGAAAAATTAAGTGTTTTTTAATGAGTAAAAGCTGTATCCGGTTGTATAAAAATGACCATTATTAAACACTTTTATTTTTTAAAGTTGACTATGGTATAAAGTGTATCAATATACGTTCAGGCATGAGTTCATAATTCGGATATTATAACAAGAGTGTAGATAAAAGTATTTTAAAGAACTTAATTAGTAAACACTTTTCGGGCGTTTACTGTTCCGTTAACATCCGTGAAAGTTGACAAAAGATTTCAGTTTAATTACTAATTGTGCTTAATTAATAATCTTAGTATTGTTTTCTTCTAAAATGTTTAATTTTTTTTTTTAATTTTACCCGAATCTCAGACTTTTATAGTACTTTGATAACTATGCTTGAGCGGAGATGCTCCAACAAATTCTCTTCACCCTTGTTTGAACAAACTTTTTTAATTTTATGAATTCATCCCCTTAAGAGTAATTTTCTGTTGACTTTAAATGTATAGTTACGTTAGTTTAACGCCAGTAATTATTTTAACTTAAAGATTAATTTCATTTCTGAATGCTGAAAATTCTTCATACCTACGTCACCTACGTAGATACATTACATACTATTACCACATAGTATTTTTTTTTACCCTGCTATTACATTCTTATGGCTTCAAAAAGTTTAAACACTTGTGTTCCATAACACGAGGGGTACAATGAAAGTTTTGCGTAACTAACATTCGAAATTCAAACATTTATGAGCGGCTACGCTTAGGCAAAGGTATAACAAATAGGTACTTATATTATAAGCACCCATTCACAGAAAAACACAAATCTTAATCACTACATAGTATAAAACAAAGTCGCTTTCTCTGTCCCTATGTCCCTTTGTATGCTTAAATCTTTGAAACTACGCAACGGATTTTGATGCGTTTCTTTTTAATAGATAGAGTGATTCAAGAGGAAGGTTTATATGTACTTTTTATCCCGATATTCCCACGGGAACGGGAACCACGCGGGTGAAACCGCGTACTACTCATGAGTAGAACTCAAACTCACGACCTCTTGTTCACCAGGCATGATCAAATCCACTATGTCATCAGATATTATGAAACACTTCTTCGTGTTTGAACTAGCATTGATTGAGCAGTTTGACGTTTAATTGAACTTAATAGGGGACGCATTGGTTTTTTCCGCTTAAATCAGAGTCAATTGAACTGGAGACATAGAGCTCTAAGAAAAAGAGGACTACCTTCATATGTGTAGCAGAATTATTTACAGTATTTTGTCGTAAATAGTGTAAGTACATACATTCATTTTTAAATGTCGTTCCATATTATAATTAGTGTTTATTGCCTTTTTTACTTGACCAAATTGTGATGACACAATATTATGCGTTTTAAATAAAAAAATTTAAATAAATAACTAAGGCATAACTTTTAGACATAATATTAATATACAACGTGTTAATGCAATACCTGAAAATCGCAAACACCCCAACTAATTTATTTTATATTAAGAGCCAACGCGCACTTGAGATTTTTAGTCCACCGATAGTTTAGTCGGAATCGTAAGACGACTGTCGTCGACTGATAGTTGGGCGATAGTTTAGTTGAATGCAGTGCGCGCGCTCACATAGTCCTTCATGCACATTACCGACCGGTCGATAGTTGTACTGTGCGATAGTTTGATCGTACAACTATCGGTCGATAGTTTGATTGGTGGATTTTTAATCTTCAGTGCGCGCACTGCCATTTAACTCTATACTGCTGAATCCGAGAACGATCAAACTATCGCCCGATTAAAAATCACAAGTACGTGCTGGCTCTAAATTGATTTCCATTTTTTTTTAAAGAAACTTCCAAGATATTATTGCTCATAGTTGTCCGTAACATGACGTAAAAGAGCACGTGACGGTTAGCGCGTATTGAATGAATATATAGGAGGTAGTCACAAACATTTTTAGAAGCAGCAAAAGTTAAAGCATTTTTTTTTATTTAACCCTTATCAAAAATGTGTGGAATTGATTCTACTCTCGATTCTGAACAAACTATTTTCTCAGTTTCGAACACGTAAGTATGTTAATAGTATTAATTCATGTAATTGTGTACACCCACAACCTGAATCTTTACAATTTTATAAGGTGGTTCGATGAGCTCAGTAGCGCCACCAATAGAAATAAATAATTTACGATGTATCAAGGGCTTAGAATAAAAGTTTCGGTTATTTTCCGCAAATAGAAGAGTAAAATGCGATATTGCTAAATTTGGCCACTTTTGGCACTATTGAGATTCACGACTTATTGCGTAAGTTTGAGTTCTTAAAAGTATATTTATAACATGCATTTTACTCTTTTATTTGCGCAAAATAACCAATAATTTTAATCTAAGCCTTTAATAAAATGTATTTTATTTATTTCCATTGGTGCCGCTACTGAGCTCATCGAACCACCTTAAGGAAAAGTCAGTAATTAACCTTTATAGTTTGAAAGGATACTTACACAACATTGTCACTGGAATGCATCTTCATTGGTATGGCGAAGTCGTCGGTCCCGCTCTGTAATATACAAAGCATTATTAACACATAATGACACAGGCGCACTTCAGTTGTGCACTGAATAGAAATCGGGCGCAATGACACCTCTAGCTTCAGATAATTATGTCTCATACTGTATACAGTACTTATTGGTGAAATTAGTAGGAACTCTAAAAGGAAATGTCGCGGCGAGGCTTTGAAACAGCCTTTTACGGTTCATACGGAATTGCAATAGAAGTTTTATAAATACAGGGTGCCTACCATCAACTTTAAGACAGCGATTCAAAAATAGCGCGATGCAGAATAGGTTCCTAAAATGAATTGCTTTCTTTCGTACCATGACCTTCTAAAAACTGGATCGCAAATGAATTGCTAAATGTGAATGACCGAACGATTTGTGTCCTTATTTCTTCTACCCGTCTCTTTCACTCGATTCTGTCAGGCCCGGAGAGTGAAAGGGACGGGTATAACCTGCAGGTGTCATGTTAGCTTGGCCGAGTTATAAGTCAAATAAGAGTTGATAACAGCTCAGCGGCTGTGAAATGTCATTGAATGATCACTGAATCGCTGTCATTGATATTAAGCTGTCGTGGTACGAATAAGCGAAGCAGTTCAGTTTAGGTCCTAAACAAAACCGCAATAAGAGTTGATGGTAGGCACCCAGTATGTTTTATTTAACAATTATATACTGAAAATAACAACTGTTTTCTTTACATGGATTTTTTAAAATGGTTATAACGGGAACTTTGTTCACGGGATCCTGCCAAAAGTACCAAAACTTAAAATTCTTGCAAATCATGAGCAGGAAAATTAATAAAAAACGGGTCCAGAAAAAGTATATTTTTAAAACTTGTATTTTAAAGAAAGAATCACTTGAATTGTTTTAATTACTCGTTCATGACTGAAATAAAAGTAAGTAGGTAGGTACTTAAGTTAGTAAAACATAGCTGATGATGTGGTTAGGAATTCAAAACTCGCTTTGCAGCATCGGAGGTGGCCTGGCAAGCTTTTTACGCAACCATTTGTAAAATACTACGAAAACATCAGACGATAGGTTTTACTTCAAAAAACTTCAATCAACAAGTTTTTTAAAGAAAAATAAAACCGCCTTCAAAAAAACCACATCAAAAAAGTAAGAAATAATTCCTCACCAAATAAATAACGTAAGTACTTTGAAGTCGGGCGTGAAACATGTACAATTTTTTGCTGCTTTTGTTAAAACCCGCCCGACTTCAAAGTACTTACGTTATTTATTTGGTGAGGAATTATTTCTTAGTTTTTTGATGTGGTTTTTTTGAAGGCGGTTTTATTTTTTTATAAAAATTATTTTTATTTCACTCTTTTTAGTGCATCGTGCAGGCAATTTACGTGTTTTCTGGTAAATAGGTATGTGATCAAACTGAAAACCTCCTTTTTCGAAGTCGGTTAAAATACCTTGAGGTATCCCCTTTTTACCAAAACAAGAATCATCTAAATCGGTTTATAAACAAAGGCGTTATGCCTAAAGATACGTATTAAATTCACATAAAGTGGTAACGAAAACGACAGTATTTTCAAAATTTCCTGAAAACTACTGAACCGATTTCAAAATTTCAAAAAATGGGACCATCTTGGAAACCAACCTGATGTAATAACGTTTGAACCATTTCAATCGGTTCAGCCGTCTTCGAGTAATCGGTGGACATACACAAAAAAAAAAAAAAAAAAAAAGCGAAAAAAAACATACATGCAGACGAATAGAGAACCTCCTCCTTTTTGATTTAGAAGTCGGTTAAAAATATATAACTAGCTTTTATTTAACTTGCAATGTATGTACGTACATCCGTTTGGGTAAAATTGCAAGATAAATTTAACCCACTTCTCAATCTCCGATTGAGCTTTGGTTTGGATGACAATCCTACTTAAATTTTAAATGTGAAAGTTTAGATGTTTGGTTGTTTGTTACTCAATCATGCCAAAATGGCTGAACAAATTTGGCTGAACTTTGGGACACAGATACTTTGTAGCCTGTAGAGGTACCTAGGAGAAAGTACACTCGGCAAAAAGTTAGTCAGAAAACATTTTTTTACAATCAACTTATTTTTTATAAAAGTCGTGTGTGAATAAATGTAAAATAATATGTACTCTGTTAATGTGTGTAAAAATCGTCTACTCTTGTTGTAGAAGTAAATTCCAAATTAAAGGCGTAGTGATTCCTTTATAACCAAATTGTCATAACAGTTTACTGTGTTACTCAAGCAATTTAAACTATGAATACTAATGCCAATTTCGCATGATTTCTCGTTAGCACTTAGTTTTGTAACAAAGGCTTGTACATACACAAATATTGGTTGTAAGCAGATTAGCAGCGGCTTAAACCAACATAAATACAGTTTGATGTTTTGGCCACATAGTATGTAAATCTGTTTCAATGTTCATTCCTAACACAATCCCTAGAATTTGGTATTGAATGGCAGAGGGATATCCCGATCATTAAAGTAGTCAATTTATGTAAATTTGAATGAAATTTCATTTGAATAACATATTTTCTATTATCGACAAGTTTTGATCCATGTTGTATGCATCGAAACGCAATATAAGAATATTTACTTTGAAGGCTTTATAAAACAAAATGTATTGCAATATTTTTTACTTACTAACCACCTGAAGTTTGATTAATTTACATGGAAAAGCAGACACGTATACTGTATTGGATTAGTGCTCGTATAGTATAGATTAAAATGATTTTCAAAGTTAGATTACTTCGCAAAGTTTACATGACGTGCGAAGCTGAACATACTTGAAGAACGACTATTATATTGATAACTTATCAAGTCTTATTTATAATATTAATGATTACATTATTTATGGCCAGCCTATGCCCAGCAGTGGGCGTCGTTCGGCTGACATGTTGATGATGATGACATTATTTATGCAGGTAGGATGCTTTTTTGTCTTGCGAATCCATGGTGACGGCTGAAAATCAGCGATTTGCTCTAGAGCAAATAGACTGCTGAGCTGCGACCTTTTTGCACCACTACAGCACACATACATGATTGTTGTATTAAGTTTAATGTGTTTTCAATGTGTGTTGATTCTGTTTTTGTATTCATTCTTGTGTGTGTCTGAAGTGACAAATAAATGTCTTATCTATCTATCTATCTTTAATATGCTATTTTATCAAGCAAAACTTTGTATTAATTTCTTTATCTACTAAAAGGCCTCATACAAACGTGATATTCATTCTGTTTTGATTCACATAAGCTCAAAAATGCATTTCTTGCCGAATATAAACTGCATCGAATAAAAATTGTGCTTTTATGGTGCGATTACTGAACTACATGCTTGGGTTTAAGAAGCTTCTTCTTATCACGGTTTAATAGAAACGATTTAGGCCCAGTTCAAATATCTATAAACTTTACAGCAATAGTAAAAGCGAAACTGCACCAAATCTCATAAATTTAGCATACGTTAAAGCTCAATATCTAAAAGGGATATGGAGAGTCATAAAAATCCTTTCAGAATATTCGCAGTATCGGACGCTCATCCTTCAATGTACTTGTAGGTAATGAAATAGCCCTCGTAGTGTTATAATAAAAGATAGGGACTCCTCAGGGGAACCATCGATTCTGGTTAGCCATTAATACTATATTACCCTTACCGATTTCCCACTGATTGTATCATGGTTTGTCGCGGTTTATGGTTTGGTCGTTAAATATTAATTGATGGGGCCGATATTTGACTAAACTTACTCTTAATCGAGTTTTTATTTTGCCATTTAGTGATATGTTTACATGGGCTTTGATATATGAAGGTCAGAATTTTATGTTATTGATATTTTTTGCAGTGTAAATATAAAATGAAGTACCTAAATACTTACTTATACTTTTTTATAAGATAGGTTTAATTAAGATAACGAATTAATAAGAAACAATATAAACTATTATATTGTTACTTATTAATTTATTTTAATCCTTTATGTTACTGGTTCATACTGATTAACCAGTAAACAAAGGATAAAAACATATAACCTATAAGTTAGTAGGAATGATAAACTAAAATATTTAACACAATAAAATAAAATAACAAATTTTTCTTAAAGGAAAGTTCTGCAGTTGATTTCATTGGCATCTAAAAGGTGATACAAAAAAGAATACAATTATGAAAATCCGGGGAGGGAAAGCAAAAAAGGTTTACAACACCGAGGTGAAATTAACATCGCAAAGGACTCCTAAGCAGCATAAAAACAGGGGTTGCAAATTGCATCTTAAAAATACACAGGTTCTATGAGATTAACTGAAAGGTAGCCCTTGGGCTCGCTTTGATATCAGGAACATCGGAGATCAAACAGTTGTTGAATAAAAGACTGCCAGCCTCTTTAAAGGTACATCCTCTAAGTGCCATGATAATTAGCAGAAGTAGGATCACTTTTGCTTGGGAGTTTAGAGTAGCGTGTAATTTAAAAATGTTTTGAACTGACAGGTAAAAGAACTAAGATCTGAGACAGACTGACATGCTATATTGCTATTGACTTTAATGACTAATTACGGCAAAGCAAAAAAGCTAAATACAGAGTGTAGTTCAGAATTTTGTTAAAAGTATTGTTTATTTTGGTTTTGAGTTTCTTATTCAATATTATGAGTGGTCTTAAACGTGAGAATGTAACCGAAATCATATAGATCGAAAAAGGGCAAAAGTTATTTGTCGATGTCATCCACTTTTTGATACAATTCAAACAAATTACTGACACAGTGGGCTGAGGCGAATCGATTGGAGAATGCCACGTCATCTTAGCTAAGGGTTTTGTTTAAATCACTGTGGCACGCCTACCACAATGACTTAATGGAAAGGGTTCTTAAACAATTTGTAATAAGTGCCGTCGATCAAGCAGGAAATTGTAATAGAAAAAATGTGAGTTATTTTTATTTCTCTCCCTGGGACATGATTGATGACAACAAACAAAACTTTACAAATAAAACCTTGATGTCAAAATAATAAGTATTTTTAAAGCAATGATTTCTTTGCAATTAGTATATAGCAGGCATTATCAAACGAAAATTCTGCTTGCCTTGTCTAATAATAACGTTTACAGACGGTTGAGACTTCTTGGACGGATTGCAACGCAACATATCTTACTTGAGTTATTAAAGTCCTTAACAAATAAGGCATTCCTTATTAATAACACAGTAAAAACAAACAAAAACTCTTTTCTCATACCCAAACCGCATTTCAGAACAAAACAATAAACAAAAAAAGCAGGTGCGTTAACGAATGTGGAACATTTTTCTGATTTGTTAATAACTTTTTTGAGCTAGTGACCGTAAAATAGATGTGGATGATCATTAATTATTAAGGGGTAGGCAGTTTGTTTTAGTCCGGTCACGGCCTTCCAATTTATGCATGAGCCATACCATTAAGGGATTGTCGCTCCAGGTCATATCACGTTAAAAAAAAGCTATCGAAATTTTAAAGAACATCTGTAAAACAATGATTAGATGCCTAAGGCTTATTTTTATTGTAAAACAAACAGCTCATTTGTAACCTAACCTTTAAATTATCGAACTAATGTTATTTAAGCCAAGGTGCACTGGATTATCCCGAGTCAAATATTTTTTGTGAAGTAGATTCTAAGGTTAAAGATACCGCCACACATTATCAAGCTCAAAGATTTTGTATCAAAAATAATACTTCTTAGCAGAAAGTCTTCTAGTTCAGATGACAAAATAACGCGTATACAGATTTTTACTCAGTTTCGTCATTCTACACTCCAGCAGGTCCCGTTTATGCATATCGAGTACATCATTATCAGATGCAAGTATGCATTTATCTAAAAAACCTTACTAATTAACTACCTTGAGCTCACATAATTATCCTTGAAACCTCCAATGATCAACAAACAACCTGCTCAAAGTCTGTCACTGAACACATGTACAGTATCAAATGTCGAATTTTTGTAACAGGTGTAAAGGTTTTTTGTCATCTATTTGCATATCATCTGGTTGGGAATATAAATCCAAACACTGTCAGCTGCCGCCTTACGCTTTGTGTACATATCATCACACCTGACGTGATAATAATCATTTTTTTAAACTGAAGTAGGGTGATGAAAAGTAAATTTTCAAATTTTCAAAATAAATTTCAAAAATCAAAACATGTTATTATACTTCATGCTTCGTCCTCAAGATTAGCTTGATTTAACACTTGTAGTACGCCCTAGTAATCGCCAATTTCACACTATATTGAGAATATACCTACTTATAAATTAAAAAAGTAATAAAAGAAAATTATTATTTTTTAAATTTCAAAAGTGGGTAGTCAACACCGATCTGGCTCAAGCGCCCATCATAGCTGTCATTCGCTTTCTAGTGCGTCGCCGATTCACATCTAGTTTTTAAATAAAGATAACTGTGAACACATTAAACGAAAAATTATAAGATTGGAGAGAAAGTTGGAGCGAAAAAAGAAGCACCACCACCGGTGAGATTTATCTTGTTCTGTGTTATCGGAACAATTCTATCGCTCGTCGTCCTTATCTTAAGGTACGTTATGTATTTTTATACATTTATAAGTCACTGGCCTTGACATATCATGTTGCATATTGAAGTTCAGTGACCTGGTTTTCTAACGTTTCGCAAAAAATGCAAACGATAATTACGTTCAACGATAAAACGGTTTGACTATTTAACTACCTACTTATTACTAAGTTTGTAAAATAAATACTTTCAATAAAGTGTAACAAAATTATTAATTAATTTTAAAGTTATAATTGAACATAAATGCATTAGTTCATCACAGACTTTTACAAGTTCTCGTATAAGTAGATTTCAAACAGTTTGCGGGCAGAACTTTCTATGAACTGGGACTGCTTCTTACTGAAAATAATTCACATAAGTGACTAAGCTAAAAAACAGCTTTGTACTCTAAAGTATTATGCTTATTATGATGTGTCGATTTTCAATAGTTTGCGGACAGTACTTTTCTTTTGAACTGGTACTGTTAAACAGTTTGCGGGCAGTACTTTCTTTGCACTGGGACTGCTTCTTACTGAAAATAATTTACATAAGTGACTAAGCTAAAAAACAGCTATGTACTCTAAAGTATTATGCTTATTATGATGTGTCGATTTTCAATAGTTTGCGGACAGTACTTTTTTTTTTCGAACTGGGACTGTCTCTTACGAAATTTAATTGCATACCTAAGGTTAAGCAATACAGAATCTCAAATAATGATAACATAATCATCATTATATACACTGCAGTCACTGGGTCCTACAAACAGTACAACGGGACTGTTATAAGGTACTACTAAGTGTAGTTTGCGGACAGTACGTGTTGTTATAACTGGGGACTGTCTCTTACATTACAATATTATACTGACATGCTAAAATTGTATGAACATGAGGCTTACTCTGTCCCTTACATACGACCAAGAGGTCATAGTTGACCTCGACGCACCATGTTCTAAGGGTTAACCTGAAGGACAATTAGAACAAGTACTTGGAACCAATCCCCAGTACATCCCAGTCTGAAAACATTACAAATATACAAGATGGTCATTCGTCGACTGAGGCTCCGAAGCGTGATCTACCTTCAGATCAAACGTCTGCTCTTGAAACAGAAAACATACCTTTAGATAGTGAAGTATTAGAAATATTAGGTACTGACCCTACTTCAGTCAGGAGTGCTGGAGTTTTCCAGCACTGGGTCACAACAGGTATTAACAAAGAATTGCGTAAGGAACTCGTAAGTACATGACCCCAGAAAATTGCAAATTGATTGACCCACCTTAGCTTGATCCTAAGATTAAAGCAGCTGTTTCAGATATTATTGCTAAACACAATAAGGCCATTCAACTGAAACAGAAGGAATCGACTGCTGGAAACACTTGTCTGGTAAAATCTATACTATTATATTGTCTGCAAATGAGAAAAATACAGCCTTGCTAAAACACTTATGGATTTGGCAAAAATTATGTGTGATTGTCAACATTCTAATTCAATTTACAATTTTTTTTCTGAATGCCGTGAAGATGGATCTAAGGGATTCTCTTCAAAAAATCAAAATTGATAAACAATTATTCGGCGAAAACTTAAGGGAAAACAAAAAAATCAGCTAAAGCTATTATTAACAAGTCTAGCACAGACCCACAGCAATCAACGACACAAAAGTTTCCTAATAAGTAAGTTATACAGTTCTTCGCGAAATTTAAACTGGAAGGGTCCGGGTCCTAGTCGCAGGCCGACGGGCCCTCCCAGGAGGAAGAGCCTGCAACGACTTCGACGCGTAGACGGCTCATCAACTTATCGAAGCAGTCGCAGTGTCCGTGGCTGAGACAGAACAACAGCCGACGCTAAATACGTTAACGCATGCAGGTCGTTTATCATTATTCCATAAAGAATTTTTAATGATTACCAAGGACCCACTGGTTCTTTTTCATAAAAAGGATATAAGATTCCCTTCAATCGAAAGCCGATGCAACCTGTATCACCGTCAACCCAAAAATGTAGTGAAAAGGAAAAGGCTCTTTTCATACACGAAATAAAAAATTTGCTGTCTCTGCAATTTCAGAGATCTCTGAATCTGATCAATATCTATCAACTATTTTTTAGTACCCAAGCCAAATGGGAAAATGCGCTTCATCTTAAACTTATCACTAAATAAATTTATTGACTCAAGACATTTTAAACTCAAGTATTTAAGAACAGTAATAAAATTGATACCGAGAGATTGTAACCGTGCACAGTAGACCTGAAAGACATACTTTTTGTTAAAAATTCACAAGGAAGACCGAAAATATCTAAGATACCAATTTGATCAAAAAGCATATGAATTTAATGTCTTATTATTTGGTTTAAACACAGCTCCTTTTTTTCACTAAAGTCATCATGAAACCGGTCATGAAATACTCATGATTATATGGTTACCTGTTAACAATATATATTTGGATGACCTCTGTCTAATATAAGGGTCTTAAAACTTACAAGATACCGTAAAGTTGCTTACAAGCTTAGGTTTCATTATAAATACCGATAAAAGTAATTTTATACCTTCTCAGTCTTGTAAGTTCTTAGAATATAGTTTAAACTAAAAGAAATTCTAGGTCACTTTGCCGAAATTAAATTTGCAATACAAAAGTTTTCTAACTTAAAAAGGTGTAAAATTAGAGAATTTGTTAGTTTTATTGGACTGTTAATATCCGCCTGTCCCGCCGTGAAATGCAGCTGGTTGTATACTAAATTATTTGAAATATGTATAATTAGTACATGGATATACCTTGTTACTTGGAACAGGATTTCTATTGGTGGAGCCGCACCAAAATAAAAATAGACAAGTATGACCTGGAAGTTTTTCAGGTGCCTCAACTACGGGGTGGGGAATTGCATGTGGAGACGACAGAGCTAGTGGTTTATGGAGTGTAAAAGAAAGTAGCAGACAATAAATTATTTAGGAATTCTTGCTGCGTTTATTGGTTAAGATACTAACTGTCAAGTACTTCTACGAACTGACAATACCACGGTAATTTCCTACGTAAACCATATGGGTGATATACACTCCCCACACCTGACAGAGATCGCAAAAGACCTCTGGCAATGGCGTAAACGTAAAAATCTTTACGTTTTTGCATCTCATATTCGATCTTCAGATAATACTATGCAGGCAGACCAAGAATGGCAGCTAGCTGATTATGCCTTTCAACAAATTGTTGAAAAGTTTCATAGATATTTTCGTTGATACGCTAGTCGTTAAAAATGATAAATGTCCAAGATATATATCCATGGCATAAGAATCCGGATGCATACGCCGTAAATGTTTTTTTTTTCAGTGTCGTGGTCGAAATTAAATTTTAATGTTTTTCCTCCTTTCACAATGATGCCTAAATGTTTAAGAAAGATTATCTCTGACAATGCCACAGATATAATAGTTGTTCCATTTTGGTCCACATAACGTGGTATGCACTATTTAAGAGTCTTTTAATAAGTAAACAATTCGTTTTCAAAGCAGATTCAAACCTAATTTTGTCTACAAATTCCAGCCGCAAACAAATGCGCAACTCCATTGCCCTGGTGATGGTGATGATACGAAGAGGCGTCAAATAATTTTCTCTGGACGTCATGCTTAACCCCTTTTTTGGATAACGTAAAAAAGTTTGCTATTAAAAGTGGTTTATTTATTGTCAACAAAATAAACTAAACTTATACGAAAGTATCAATTCCCGATATACAAAATTTTTTGCATCTGCTTTAAACAGTGGCGCTCAGTATGGCACAATTAACTGTTATCATTCTGCTTTGACTTTAATAACTAAAATTGATATATCACTAAATCAAGAAATAAAAAGATTTATTAAAGGAGTTTTTCGTACCAGACCTTCATCCCCTAAATTTAATGAAGTCTGGAATTATAGCACAGATTTTAAATTGTCTTGAAAAGTGGTTTGCTAACGAAAGTTAGAATCTGGAAAATATATAAATATATATATAAAAAAAAAAAACACATTGCTCGTTATACCATTCTATAACGAAAAGCCACGTATTTGTCCTGCAAGAGTTTTGATTACTTACCTTGAAATGAAAATGTTTCTCTGTCCTGATTCCGACAATTTATTTATTAGTTACCGAAAGCCATATAAGCCTGTTACGTCACAAACCTTATTCAAATGGATAAAAAATACGTTACATTTAAGTGGAATTGATATTTCTACGTTCACTGCGCATAATACCCGGTATGCTGCTACGTCAGCTGCGCAAAATTTAGGTTTTAGCATAGACCAGATTATAAAACTGCAGGTTGGTTTTCAGAATCACATACGTTTGCCAAATTTTATAACAGGCCAGTAAACAGCAATTGTGATAAAAAATTTGGCACCACTGTTTTGAGTGCTTAATCAAAATATTTTTCGTTTATTTCATAAGCGATGTTGATTTTTTATGTAACAAATAATACTTTTTTATTGCTTTTTGTTTCTATGTTGAGAAAATAAAGAAGCAAGATAGTATAAGTTAAGTTATAATTTCAATCTATATTATTCAGTAGCCTATATATTACAATTTTTGTATATTTTTCGAACACTTAGTCTCTAAACGTCTACAAGTGTTAAATCAAGCTAATCTTGAGGACGAAGCATGAAGTATAATTAGAGATTAAACGAACTTACCTGAAGTGAAGTTCTATCTTAATTATACGAAGGCTTCGTCCGAAGAGATTAGCTTCCCTCCCTCCCAAAAGTTATTAACTACTCCCCTATATGATTCGAAAAAAAATAATACTCTAAACTAAATGACAGCTATGATGGGCGCTTGAGCCAGATCGGTGTTGACTACCCACTTTTGAAATTTAAAAAATAATAATTTTCTTTTATTACTTTTTTAATTTATAAGTAGGTATATTCTCAATATAGTGTGAAATTGGCGATTACTAGGGCGTACTACAAGTGTTAAATCAAGCTAATCTCTTCGGACGAAGCCTTCGTATAATTAAGATAGAACTTCACTTCAGGTAAGTTCGTTTAATCTCTAATTTTAATAAAGTAAGTACATCATAAGTTTATTCATTGAAATACTCTTATAACAGTTTACTCTTTAGATACCTATTAAAGTACTTTTTCCGTATTTAAACGCGCATCAAAAATTTTATACTTACTTAGAAAAAATTCACTTTTTCACATTTTCAGTTTAAATAAAAGTAGTAAAAAAACAAAAAAATACTTCCATTACCTACTGATTTACTACTGTAATATATTATGCTCGTTTAAATCCGCTGGAAATTATTTTATTACAAGGTTATTAAAATCAGTAATATAATAAGCTACTATTTGAACGAGGATCTCCTTTTGTTTACTTTATAATGTTAATTATAGTTAATTTTTAAAGATAAGGCTGTTTAATTGTGCTACTGAGTAGGTACTTTTTCTAATCATAACTTCCCACAATATTGCACAAAATACTTTTCCCAGGACTTGATTGACATGAGAAAGTCACTAAATACAGAGTTGCAAGACTTATAAAAGATAACCACTTTCTAATGCCAACTTTTACCTGAAGTTTTCAATCCTCACACGTGACATGGATAACAAAGTGACGCAATTTACAGCGATGCGCTTTTGGGTCACTTTTTTTTGACATTCACACGCCTACACGTGTGCAAAATCTTTGCACAATTGCATTAAAAGTCATTCAGTTCATAGCGGTCTCGGATCTATTGTGGCGAATTCTGTCGACCTGATGACTCGATTCGACCGTATCAGGTAACATGCGACAGATGGGACGTAGTCGGATACTGGGAAAGTCTGAGATGCAAACTAAGCCAGACGTGACTTTGTCAGACTTTCTACCATAATAGGTGTACTTAACTTGTCATTCGTGGGAACATGAATTATTATAAGTATATCTAGGGTCGAGTGTCATCCTTGAAACAAAAGATAGCGCAGCTTTTGTTTTTCGATTTGAGTTAATCGCTTTAGTATTAAGGATTAATTGGTAGCAATTGACGAGTAGTGTTCAAGTGGTGATTAGCGAACACTTCAGTCCAAACTCTAATCTGCGCAGTTCCCTATTAATTTGGAATTGAACGTGCGATGGACAATTGAAACTGTCCATGTACGAAGTACGCTTTAACACGCTCCGAAGGCAATTATGGCTGCCCAATTCGATTGAACACACAGTGCTAATGCGAAATATCTAGATTTATCTGAAATTCGGCAACACTATTCAATTTAGTCGCAGGTGTTAAACTGAATTAAATTTTCGGCTATTGTGTAGCTTTTGAAATGGTACTTGCATTTCCGAATGATTAAATAGAATTAGCTTTGGCCAATAGGTACACAATATAGTAATTTTCTCATGTTTGCAGAAATAAGTGCTTACCGTTTACACACCTAGAGAAGTGACTGAACATCAATTGCGATTTCAATTAAGTAACTGTAGTTTTAGAATATTAATGTTCTTAAATCCTACAACCGTGAAAGTATTGTTAACTTCTTGACCCACCCTTGTATCTTTTTGGAGCATCTAATTAAAACAATACCCGACCCAACATGTTCATAAATTGAAAACCTTCTTCATTTTAAATTATTAAGAAGATTCGATAAAATCAGTCCATTCTTTATGAATTTCAATAACAATAAAAAATCTTTATTTGTTCAAAGGCGCATCCCCCCGTGCCTAATTTAAATGAACAAATTTAACTTCAATTATTTTCAAGTAGGGCGGTTCCATCCGTATCCTTTTCACGTTTACCCTTCCCTCATTACAATCCACAATCGTACAGTTCTACATCTAGATAAGAACCATCCAACTTTATTTTCCTGCTATACCCTTCTATTTTGCTTTTAGGGGGCAGCACGTTTCGATTCAATTCATAGAGCGATTTCATATTTTTTTTGCTACTAGAACAGGAAACTTCTGATGATTTCGCCGATAGTGGATTTCATCTGTTATTTTGTGACTGTGGGATACCTTTTAACTATTCTTTAGAATGGCAAATAATTGTTTAAAATGTTTGAAAAGCGATTTGAGGACTGCATGTTTGTTCGTGCCTTATTATGGGATGTTGAATAATAAGCAACAGTTAGTAGAAACACAGTGCTTTATTTATTGCAGAATGAGATAAAGTCTTGGTTATTTCGTTTACACGTGACGGTCTTTTTTGAGATATTTCACACTATATACTAAACTTACACAAGCACATACATATAGGTACTCATGTTAAGCTAAAATGTTCCTTCATTTTTTTAATTCGTGTGTTGTGGATTTTAAGGGACAATATTATTTTTATTTCTCCACACTACCCTATAGTTGACTGATGGAGAGTAATGAGGCATTAAGCCCGCTTACTTAAAAATGTGCAGAAAAGAAAAATAAACAAATATCATTGTACCTAGTTACAAAAATAAAATCAAAATTTACATAGAAAAAGAGTATTTTAGCGTTAACATTTGATATTTGGCCAGTTGGCTGCACTTTCTTTCGCGCGGTCTTTTCCGGAGATATCCACACCATTACAAACTCTTCAGTTTTATCAAATTAGTATAGATTCAACAATGTGCTTACAAGTCTAAAAGCTCCTCAAGAACAGTGAGTCGATCGTGACGGTACACAGCAATCCGTAGCGCCATCTCACGACATTTGAGTTGTCAAAATTAAGAGTAGAAAATGCACATGCCGTACATACTTGCTAATAACCCACGCAAAAGAAAAACCATGCCAAAATCATGTGGACAATTTATGTACCCGACCACAGTAGTGCTTTGTCTTCTGAATAACTTTCCCGATAGCGTATTCTGATCGTAAAGTTAGCAGATAACTTCCTCCACCAAAACGATTTTAATCGTATAAGAATACGTACTTGAGTGTCTTATTTGAATTACTTATCAGCAAGAACAATATTTCAAGTGTCCCAAGACATTGCAGTAATTACCACGGTGGTATGTGTAATTAAAATACCATCTCCCATTTCACCGAAACATCTGGTTATAACAATAAACCAAATCACTACCTGACTTATACCATTAGGTTATAACAAAGCAATGTCATAATATGCCCCTAAAACGTCATAAATGGAAGTCAGAGGGAGCCCTAATATGTAGCAATTTCATATTTGTGAAATGGCACACGCACCCACTGCAAAGGCACTCGTCACCGATCTTTTCTGCGAGCGTTGTGTATGAAATGAAATGAGAGTACCAACTTCTATATTCCAACATTAACTACAAATGCTGGAGGATTATGAGCTTTAAAACTGGCGGATAAGGGTTGTTTTATTCGAAATGAGGGTGTTTTGATTGTAGTTGCACTGTCAGCTATTTCCCTTGTGTTGCACCCTAATCGAATTGGTGCACGCGTGGTGCCCTGTCTTATGGGTCCGACCCTTGGTAAGGACATCAGAGGTCGTGTTGCGAAAAATAAATACACTCCCAATTCTATCGGTGCTTTAATTGGGACCTTTTCCGGTCATCTTTGTGGATTACTTAATTTATTATTAGACCTTTTTTGGGTACTCGTTTGTTTTAATGGGATGTGGTTTTTAGTTTATGCCAATTAGGTAGCGATTGCTTGCTGATTATGTTTCCATGATTTCTCTTTGGGGAAAATATTACATAGAAGTAAATCAGAATTGAATACTTATAATATATAATTTTTGAGTTAATTAAAAGTTATCTACTTCGATAATGAAGAACTTATTAGAACGCGCTATTTAGCCAGAGCGTTTATTTCAACTAGCTCTAAGTTCTGAGACGGGTAGATCTAACTTCATGTTAGATAATAGAAATTGCATTGTGAATGCAAAATAGTAAAAATAATAAAATTAGTCTACTTATTAAAAATATGTCAGTAATCAAGAGCGTTTAGTTATTGTTTTTGATTTACAGTAGCCGTAGCACAAAATATTGTCGTTATGGTTATCGTAACTAAATCTATACTATCAGTTCCTTAAACGACCGAACGAGGCGCTGCTCTGGTTTTCATACAATATAATACGATCACGATAACGATAACGAGAGTTTTTCGTGCTAGAGGTCTATATATCTGTATATACTAAATAAATTTTAAGAGGATTTTTTACAACAGATATTTAAAAAATCCTACTATTTTAAAGGTGAAAGTTTAGATGTCTGGATGATTGGATGTTCCTTTGTAGCCTGGAGAGGAACATAGGCTACTTTTTATCCTGGAAAATTCCCGTGGGATAACGTCGTGTAGTTCAGAAGCTAGTATTTATACATAATACTGAGTATAAGCCTGTATTTATTGATACTGCACAGTCAACGAAAAAATATAACCATCAAAGAATAATAATCTTATAAGATCAATCCAGAGTGAATGTTATAAGAGGAAGAACCTTAAAGCTTTTGTAAGTTATTTCCTATAAATCCATGCACTATCTCTGACTAATTATTCAGACCAACACCGTGTACACTCCTCAGATTTGTATCCGATTGCATTTCATTACTTGTCACAATCTTATCACTCTTATCACAATCGACGTAAGGTTGCAAATGGCATATACTATTGACCGTATTAAAATAGATAAGGCTGATAAATGATATCTTGAAGACACTTCGGCAAAATTAGCCTTTGCTCTCTCTGTGACTTTTGTTCCCTTAGATTAAGGTTGTGATTGGGTTTTTATGTTAAACTTGGTGATGATTCGATGTTGGGCTTAGTCCACGCGTGGCCCGGACTTGACGGCGTGCGTCACTTTCGTCATGCTCGGCTGGAACGAATTGTCTCACTCTGAGCTATAGGGGAGCTAGATGCGTGTGCGTTAACACAGCAGAATAGTTCAAGAGAGTATGTAAAATGTATTTTTCATAAAAAAAAACTGTTTATCGTTCAATAAGCGATATGACCAATATTTTTTATGTAATTGAACTATTGAAATGTAATGAAATTCTTATAAGACTCATACTCCTATTGATCCTTATTAAAACCATTTGGGTCATAATTAACAATGAAACTACCCGTAGTTTGCTAAGCGTTTATTTGTTTTTGTCAATAATTTGAAATACCTATTCAAATTTTTTTACTGTCTAAAGCAGTCATCACGTACTGATCAGATTCTGATTTAAACCATAGGTATTCTTGAAAAGTAAAAATACTTTCGCTATTTTAAATACTAAAAAAATTTTTTTTAGAAAAAAATAAAACCGCCTTCAAAAAAACCACATCAAAAAAGTAAGAAATAATTCCTCACCAAATAAATAACCTAAGTACTTTGAAGTCGGGCGGGTTTTAACAAAAACAACAAAAAATTGTACATGTTTCACGCCCGACTTCAAAGTACTTACGTTATTTATTTGGTGAGGAATTATTTCTTACTTTTTTGATGTGGTTTTTTGCAGGCGGTTTTTTTTTTCTAAAAAAAAAATTTATTTCACTCTTTTTAGTGCATCGTGCAGGCAATTTACGTGTTTTCTGGTAAATAGGTATGTGATCAAACTGAAAACCTCCTTTTTCGAAGTCGGTTAAAATACCTTGAGGTATCCCCTTTTTAACAAAACAAGAATCATCTAAATCGGTTTATAAACAAAGGAGTTATGCCTAAAGATACGTATTAAATTCACATAAAGTGGTAACGAAAACGACAGTATTTTCAAGATTTCCTGAATACTACTAAACCGATTTCAAAATTTCAAAAAATGGGACCAACTTGGAAACCAACCTGATGTAATAACGTTTGAACCATTTCAATCGGTTCAGCCGTCTTCGAGTAATCGGTGGACATACAGAAAAAAAAAAAAAACATACATACAGACGAATAGAGAACCTCCTCCTTTTTGATTTAGAAGTCGGTTAAAAATAGAGATATAGGTAGAGTTCTTTTTCTAGTATTTCAATTGTAATAATTGTGAACGTAAAATAGCATTGTAAATGCAAAAAACCTTTATAAATAATTTGAAATTCTTCCTCTATTCTGCACTTGGCCCTGCCACGGTAACGATCATTGCACCCTAACTTAACATCATGACAAATGCAACATCCGGAAAAGAATATCAGAGACCCCTTTTGGGGACCCCAAATTTACGTCAATACTCGAGTCTTATTAAAAGAGCTTTGTCAAATGTCAAAAACAATAAAAGCATAACATTTCCTAAGATTCGCTTACATGCTTTTATATATAAAGCCCACCCTTTAATTCACAAATTAAAAATTATCCATTCTACATATTTATTTGACCAATTAAAAATATTCTGTTCTATTCTAAAAATACGTTTTTTTATATAAAACGAAAAAGTTTCATGCGTGAGGTACCTATTCTAAACATTATTTTAAAATTTTAATTTGGTAACGAATAAACATGTAATAAATATCCAAAATAAAACTGAAGTAGCCTAGCATTCGCTAATGCATCTCATATAGCTAAACCGTTGAATAATTCATTAAACTATCATAAATTTAATCTACAACAGAACAGAATTAAATATTGCCACACAATATATCAAAAGCAGTCTAATTCACTTAGTATCAATGTAACGTGTAGTCATAAAAATCATCTTATGCTCATTATAATTTAATATATTACGGGCTTTTTTCGAAAGCTCGATTTCTGTTTTACCTTATTTCAACCAATGTGCCATAAATTTCGATCAGTGTCTCGGCTTGGTTGGAGAGAAAAACTTTTAAATTTTCATGGTAATTTCTGAACGGCACTTTGAATGTTTCGGTAGGCCTATTCTTTAAAAGCTATCACATTATCTGTAAGCGCTCCTGTGCATTATGCAATGTTGCCGCCTCTAAGTTTGTCGACATAAATATTTTTACGACTTTGGAATGGAATCTTTTAGTTCTTCTTGAAAGATCTTTAGCTTTATAAATTTTGTTACTTTAGCAAATGTACTGTAAAGTTATAACCAACACAAGTTTTCGTAGCTTTTTAAAGCTTTGATTATTTAATAAGAATTAAATAAAATCTTACTTTCTTTACTAGTTATCTCTACTTTGCATGTTATTTAAATACTGCTGCCCTTATCTTTTTAAGGACTACGAAACCTATAACAGGATTTGACTCATGCCGGTAGCACAAAGTTGTTGAAGCTTAAACTTTGTATAAAAATACTAACTAAATAGGTACAAGATTTCTGGTTGAAAACAATGTTTGAAATGAAAATTTAAGTAAAATTGCAAATCAATTTATTGCTAACAAAAATTTGATTGCCTCCGATAATATTTTGTGTTATTATTGTTAACATTACAATCAATCAGTTAAAATCTTCAATATTTTACCAATGTAATTTAAATGGCTGATGATGACGATGATTTAATAAAAACCAACTTGTCTGTTAAGTGCGTTAAGCATAAACTATGAATAAACAGCCAGAGCGACAGAGTCAGGATAGCAGAATATTATTTTTAAACATAAGCAGGCTGTAGTTCGAAGGTATTTTTCCGCTTCGCTACTTCGCAAGGAGAAAAATGCTTCGTTTTTCTGACTGACGAAGGCTCTATGCGGTGACTTTTTATGACGTCATTAACTAGAGGAAGCTGGGGCAAGCGACGCCTGCGGTCGTTTTTATTTTAAACTGTTGATTGCAATCGCAAAGCGCATACAGCTTTGTACCTACTTCACAAAAAAGTTTTCAATCCTATTTTTCTAAAGCAATGAACTTAACAGCGCGGCGTATTCGAAGTTATTTTTTCTTTTAAATTGTTAGTTTTAAATGATTGTTTGTTTTTGTTTCATACTTATATTCTTGAAATTAGAATTTAGATTTATTAATAAAGATGTGAAAGGAAATGTCAATTAATGATTTAAGGAAACCTCGCAATACTTTGTATTTATTTGGACTTCGGTATCTTGTTTGAATTATAATTATAATAGGTACTTAACTAGATTTCTGTTTGCGGCTTTTGCCGCGTGAACTGAACGATTTTCCTGTATAAATGAGGTAAAATGTATATAATCTACATGCTAATCCAGACCATAATCTATCTCTGTGCCAAATTTCATCTCTGTCTGTTCAGCCATTTCGCCCTTATTGGGTAATGAACATCCAAACTTTCGCATTTATAATATTAGTAACATAAGAGTAAGATTTTTAAGTTCGCTCCATGTTGGAATAATGATTGTGTTTAACATTTGAGAATTTTACCCTATAATTGAGTGTGGAAGTCCAACTTTCCTTATTTGCTTGGTCAATAAGTAGTTTAGTCTCGTGGGCGAATGTCAACATCAGATTTGTATAATCTTTGATTTATCATTCTGTTTCCAAGTCTACCACCTACTATTACTTTAATAAATGCACAATTTTTATTAATGACAGGCTGTCGAATTCGCGAATTTCTTGTTTTATATTTGGGTATGATTGATACACATACCTACTTATAATAGGTCTTTACATATGAAATTGCCGTTTTTTTCTTTTGTACATATAACTTAACAACTTTTATAATATTATAAATATATAATTTCTTAAATATTGCGTTACATTAAGACCGTATCGAGCAACTTTTGATAATTTAATAACCACGATATTTGATTATTTACATAGAAAAAACTTATTCCGAAAGTTACGACTATTTTTGTTTCCAGAATTTCGTACTTTATTAGTTGTAACTTAGTGAAAAAAAAAATTTTTTCTCGTAACGAATGTGTCATTTAGTAGTTAAAATGTCCATAAATACGTGTGTAAAATTTTGTAAATTTACATAATATTAGTCGTTAAATAATAACAAAAACGTTAGTATGGAAAAAAAAATAATTACAGAAATCTCCATACAAAACGGCAATTTCATAGGTAAAGACCTATTATATACTAATATTATAAAGAGGAAAGATTTGATTGTTTGTTTGCATCGAACATGCTCCGAAACTACTAGACCGATTTAGAAAATTCTTTGACCATTAGAAAGCTACATTCTTCCCGAGTGACATACGCTATATTTTATCCCGGTACCACGCGAGTGAAACCGCAAGGAACCGCTAGTAGATAATAATCAAGGATTAACAAAATATAATGTATAGTAAAGTTAATGTGTTGTATTTTTAAAGTCATTGATGTGTCAATTATTCCAAAAATTGTAAACGAAACTGTTGTTAAACACTATTATTCTCTATTACGTGAATCTTTGTAGCTTAAGAAACAATTTAATTTTAAGAAAAACAGAGAACACCCAAAACCAGGCATCACGTTACTTCCGCCACATATTTTTCACGTCAACATGCAAGTTCACGCAATATGTCAAAACAACGCCTCTCAAACACCAAATCTGACAAGATCTTAAGAAATTTGAATGCGTATATGTGTAAACGAGCTACTGTCGCGCCAGGGGGCGCCACTGTCACTCGATCCTTGCTACTGTGCACCTATCAGATTTCATACGACAGTTTGAACATGACTGATGAAACAAATTGAGCATTAACGAAACATTTAAGTTTTAAATTTATCACATCCCCGCTGTGTTTGAGTAACGCAGTAGAAGTAACTTAATCTGTTTAATATAAGAGTGTCCAACTTATTTATAGATAACGGAAGTTTATTTGAAACTTGAGGTATTTTTTACATTGCTTAGAATAACACTGAACCTCATCTCACTAGTTTTGGGTACACTCACCAAGCATTTTTTAGGCTTTTTACCCGACTGCGATAGGAGGAGGGTAATGTTTTTTCAAGAGTATATAATTGTAAGTATGTAGATTTATATGTGCCCTACGACAGCCTAAACGGTTTGAAAGATTTTAACGTATCAGGTATCGTAATTTATACGCTTTTGCAAAAACATAACATAATTAATACGTAGAGTAATAATTAAGTTTTTTTCTTTTTGTTACTATTTATTTACTTCAATTATTGTAAATGCGATTTAGAAAATAGTCTCATTCGAAATAAACTGTGAATTTTAGCAATTAATTTAAGTTTTATAGGCGACTTATTTCCTGTCTGCAAGTCAATCAAGTAATTTAAAACTTAATTACATACAAATAACGTACAAGTAAATTAGAAAAACACAAAAGATAACACTAACAAAATTATAACATTAATGAATAGGTACATATAAAAATAATTAAGTTTTTTTTCTTTCCTTTTCTATTTATTAACTACAAATGATTTTAAACTCGACTTAGAAAAAAGATTCATTCGAAATATATTGTGAATTTTAGCAATTATTTCGACGATTGCCCAGTTCAATTAAAACCATAAGAACTAATAATACCTAGCTTATTACTTTTATAATGAAACACTATAGAAGCTCAAAGAAAAACACAATCAAATAACAAATAACATTGTAATGACTTACAAAACATCTAGTAGGTATTCATTCATCATTAAGTTGGCGGCTCACCAAAAGGCAAACATTTTTTGAGAGCATAAAACAAGGGGAATATTTGCAATTCTGATCGTGTATTTTCATAAAAATATCAGAGGCATCCGTTAGTTGCAATTTGCTATAATCACTGTGTAAAGAAAGCTCAACCTTCCTGAGATGATTCAGAAACTCATTTGCGGTCAGTGTTTTTGATCTGAGCCGTTTCTTGACGTCCAACCAGTAATGTGTCCATGATGCACTAATAAGTTTCATGTAGAGATTAACTTGGTAACTGTACTAGTTTGATGATGCAACGGGTGTAGTTAGCCTGCTAACACTGACCACGGTCGTAGGTTCGTTCCCCATTCGTGCGACTATAGTCATGTAATGAACACAAAAATTTGTGTGCTATGTTAAATCTGAATAAAATCTTGTTTGATTTTCAATTACTTATTAGACCAGAAACTACAATTTTGCATAATTAGCTTTAAAAACCATAAACTTCTTAAATGAAAAAGCGCTGAGAACGAAAAGTACCTATAGTTGGTAATTTACAAAGTGAAGATTGAGTTACCTAGGTATACCAAAATTACCATTAAAAATCCTTTATATGTAACTGTGGTATGAGTCAAAAATAAAGGTCGGACAGTCTCTATCCAAAGAAAGTTATGTAGAAACGTCCCAGCCTAGGAATAACACACCGTCAACCTACAGCTTATTACAACAAGGCGCTCGAGCGCATAATTCTGTGGTTACCACTTACCAGCTATCAGAAGAAGGTCTCTAGACCACGCCAAGGAGGGCCCGTGTCTTCACCACAAATCATGAAAAACAAAATGACACTATAATGAACAAAAAGAAGAAAAGGAAATAGATTGTAAAGACAAGCAGCTGTAGTGTGTGTACCACCGTAGTAACACACATGCATGTCCATCTTAGTATATAAGCGCATGTAATCCTTTATTAGCTGAATAATAACTCCTAACTACAACTATTGTTTCATTTATCCGTTGCGCCGAACCTTCTATATTGCACAGCAATAATTTTTAAAGCTGATATCATAAAAATTAGTAACATTTTGTATTTACTGTCATTGTGTTGTTTTTTATATAACAATATATTACATTTTAGCATCGTTTATTATAATATGTTATTGCTAACGGTTATTGCAGCGTTTTTTACCGTCATTATCGTTATCGTAAACATGAACTCGATACAAAAAGATACCGATCATAATACTAACACAGTTCAAAATATACAAGTAGTAAACATTTATAGCGTCAATCTGACCGATTTTCCATGGTCCCGTCTTATTCGGATCATGAGCTCAATTGTGACCGATTTAGGCCTCATTGAGTCTAAAGCCGTGCGTGAGACAGCACATTGAAATTTTATAGTTGGTTTTATTACTTATAAATGAGATTGTTAAATTTATTGTTCGTATGATTGAGTTTACGATTCGGATATACCGGTTCCGTGAACGCTATCTCGATTTCGCTTTATCTCACCGATAGTTAAAAGGGCTAAATCTTTATGTCCGTTAACATTAATTAGGTAATAAACACTAAACGTTGAGAAATAGAAACATATGATCTCAGTTTTTATAACTTCCATTAAAATGATAAACGAAATCATTAGAGACCAATTCGATACAGCGATGATACTAATGATCAATATTTAGAAAAATCTTATGTTCAAACTTTATTATTAAAAGGACATAAGAACAATAGTATTAATATCACAAACACGATCGGTAGGTATTTGGAAACTGTGTCAAGGTTTATCGATGTATCGAGTAGTGATTGCATCGAATATGCCTGAATCACTGCCAGATTCCATTTCGAAAGTAAATGAACCATCAAAGAGATCGTGACACTTACCAAGAAGCATAACGAGCTTCATAGTAACCGATCCAAAATGTCGAGTGTTTGACTGTTTGTATAACTTCATCGACGAGTTCTAGTGTAAATAGGTATAGTTGAGAAATCCGACCTATAGTGTTATGATACCCGCTTTGTACTGTGCCAAGGCTGAACAACAATAGTAATTGTTAAGAAAACACTTGGCAGATGAAAAGAGGATCATGTGAGATGAAACATCTTTGGAAATAATATTTCTCATAGCGCCCTCTAAACTAAGCTTCTTGACATAAATAGTGTGGTATTGAAAATGCGCGTAAATCTTTCAAGAACATATGGAACACTTAAACCGAACAATAATTTAACAGGGTGCTTTATGGTTTCTCCAAATATTACGCAGTAAATTCATATTTAGTTTTGGAATTTTTAAACATAGAAAGACTCATAACTTTAAAGCACTATGTACGAGATACATCAGATTTAGAAAAATAATCACTAGTAAATCTTACTATTAGAACAATTTAAAAAAAGCTACATTGGTGTACAATGCGCAACAAAGTCAAAATTCATTTTCATCACAGCGCACAACCAACGCAATCAATTATACTTTAACACATGTTGAATTGAAATCGATGAAGCACATAAGTAATGACTATTTAAATGAGTGTGAAAGAGTCAGATACATTCAGTCAGATACAAGTCAAATCGGTTAACCCTAAGATTCCTTGGCACAATCAGCGTGCGAAGTCAAGCCTTGTTGGTCCTG
Organism: Crambus lathoniellus; assembly: GCA_949710035.1. Taxonomy (NCBI): domain Eukaryota; kingdom Metazoa; phylum Arthropoda; class Insecta; order Lepidoptera; family Crambidae; genus Crambus; species Crambus lathoniellus. The sequence goes on from OX453310.1 coordinate 19,608,653, forward strand.
CCAGTCTTGTTAAGGATGATATTTGAGACAGATTCAATTAGTGCTACCTACATCATCGCTCCGAATAGCGTGACTTGGCACTCTCGACAATGAATAAGTTAGTGTGTCGTAAACGCATCCTAAATCGGACTAGATTGTATCAAATCGCCAGACTATAAAGGCTTTCCCATGCGGCAGTTTGGGAAATAAATTACCTAATTATTATTTATAGATTAGTTCAATGAATGATATGTACTTCACCTAACTTACCTAATCTATGACTTTACTTAAATAAATACTGATACAGCAAAATCATCAATGTGAATGATAAAAATACATAAATTAAATCAATCATTTTATTTTAAGAAATATCTCATCTCACTCATCCAAAAAAATCTGTTGGTCATTTACTACATTTGTAACGACAACCACTAACATAGAATAATGTTCCCTCTCCTAAAACGCTTAAAGGTTTGCCGAACCTTTTAAGTTAAAAAATGAGGATAGATAGATAAATTGCCGCAAGTCACATAAAAATAAAGCTGTGTAAGATTTGCTCCAAAAATAACCGTTTGTCGTAGCGCAACACATTTTTAGTCGCTCGGTCAGATATGATGTAATGGAGTGGCGAGAGGTTCGTTAACATTAATAAATTCAGTACCTCTACCACTGGTTCTCGTGAACATGTCGCTGTGTAAAGCATAACAGCGTCTCTATCTATGCAAGCAAGGTAGGTAAAGTAATAATATGAATCCTGTTAAATGATGTTTAAAATATAAATAAACTGATTAAATTCCAGAACATTAAATATTTGACTTTTCTTATATCTTATTATTTTCTTGCTTGTTCTTCGTTCATGATTGAAACGCTTTGTACCGATCGATGTGATATGGATCGGTTGTTTCTGTTTTATATTTTTTGCGGTTTTTTTTAAGTTTTTAATATGTAAGAAGATATTACACATAGTACCTAAATTTTAAACATATATTCTTTTTAACCATAATTCCAAAAACCCCTATGCTATGAATCCCAATAAGGTATAAGTAGTGGCACATAAGTTAAACGCTGACCGTGACGTTTAGGGGATAGCTGCGCATGTTTTCCTATGGTATGGCGCAAGGCCCAAAATACCTTATTTTTGACTTCTGCGCAATAACGGTCAGCACTAGAGATACTTGTCGCTACTCCTCCTCAGGAGATATTTCGTGCGAAAACCAACACCAAAATTTTGGTGTAATGGAAACTGTTCAGAGTCAGCCCGATACCTAAAACCTCGAATAAGTCTAAGGTAGAAGAACACAGGCCGGTTGCGGTTCTCTCTTCCCCAGCAAAAGTACTTGAGAACGTATTACACAAAGGTGGACAAGTATCTTTGCAATGAACAACACGGATTTAGAGCTAAAAGATCAGTGGAGACGAATTTGTTGACTTTGGTCGAGTACATTTCTGCTAAATTAGACGGTCGCTCCCAGGTTGATGTACTCTATTTTGATTTCCGCAAGGCGTTTGACCGGGTATAAACAACGATGTTTTACTAACAAAACTCTGTACTTTAGGTTTTCCCCAAAACTTCCAAAACCACAATGTGATACGCCTTATATCTGCTGCATTGGTCCGATCAAAACTGGAATGTGCGATGTGCGTGTGGAATCCTCACGAAAGTAAATATGCACTATTACTTGAAAAGGTGCAAAAAGCCTTCCTCAGGTATCTGTTTAAGGATACTATCCGTACATGTATCCCACTACATTTCTTCTTGGTTGCCTAGGATACAACTCGCTGGAGGTTAGACGGGAGAAGCACCAAATGGTTGTAATGTGCAAAATACTAAGAGGCAAAATTGATGCTTCGGATCTACACGCTGACTTGTCTTGTTTTTTCGTCCCAAACAGATACAATCGAAGCAGAAGGCATAATTTATTTGCGGTTCCGTCGAGTCGCACAGTAGCCCGTGCTCAGTCGCCTATATCGCGCAGCCTTTCATCACTCAATGCTCTCCTTAATAATAATCCCGAGTGCGATCTGTTTGCAGATTCATGGTCGAAGATATTGTCCGAGTGTCTGCGTTTTTGTGAGAGGATATGTTGAAGACAAGGGAATGTAGATTAATATATTAATTTTGAGTTTGTTTTATTATTGTTGTTATAGTAACGCCTAAAAAAGTATGTTTTTTTCTTTGTTTAATTGGAATTGAATGATGTCTTAATTAATGTTATTGGTGTATGTAACCGTTTTAATTAAAGTAAATAAAAAAACAAAGAAACAAATTTGCGGGAGTAAGCTACATATATTTAGTTTTTCACAACAGTTTTTTTGCTTAAATCATGAAAAATATAGGTAGTCGAGTCAAACTCGCAAGCTTATCACAAATGTGAATCTTTCAACATTAGTAGTGGTAAACTCCTTACCCGACGGTTTTAACTTTCCTTCGGCACTTCGTTAGGCATGTTTGTATTTATTTAGAGCGTGATAAGTTATCCCGTCGACTGAAGGGGAAACAGGATATATTCCCTACGAACTCTCGGAATTCATTTGCCATTTCCAAGCCCAAACGGTTGAGCACTAGCTTGTTTGTTTAATCTTGGGAAACAAATGAAGTGTGGTGCATTTGAGCTCAATGATTTGATGTTAGTTTATATAGAGCAACTTATCGTTGTGCCAAATAAATGCTAGTTGGTACTAAATACTTTGTTTTTAGTATTCATTTTATTACAACAATATTTAGATAAGTACAAAAAATTAAGAAACTATAATGCTTTGTTTGTAGCATTGATGCTATTCGATAAAAAATAATTAGGATATGGTCAGGAAAATAATGATGATTCGTATTTAATCCCTAGAAAAGTTTTTTTGTACCGCATCTATTGTTGCCACTTTACAGCATCTACTTATCTCATACTATTGTATTTTATGTTGTATTCCATCTTAATTTACTAATTGCTTTTACGACAAATAATAATCTTACACATACATTGAGTATAATTTAAAATCCGCAACAAGTTTGTTCCTTTCCCATCGAAATGATGACTTATTACAAAAGTGCAAGTTACACGTTACAACATACGGCTAGATAGATGTAATTATGTCGTCATTCACATATTGCACGGAGGAACTAATCGACAATTCGTTCTTAGATACTATAGCAACTGCTGAGGATCGAAGAGTTATGAGTTTAATTCCCACACACTAAGGTTGATAAAAGATGAGTGAAATCGATATAATAATTATGTAGATGCGTTAGTAATTATGACTGCGCCAAACTGACCTTTTACGTCTAAACTACTGTATTAAAATGAAAAAAATAACTACATTTTCTGTGAAATAAAATTTATACCAATGACTTTTTCTCAAAAATTTAAGCCAAGGAAAATTGCTTGAAATATATCCAAGTAATTTGAATATTTAACCCTACAATGCACGAAGCAGCTCATCAACATTTTCCTTAAAATTAATATAACCAAAACGAGCTTTCCACCCTCAAACAGGAGTCAGCACAACGTTTTACTTTAATTTCGTCGGAGACGTAATATAAATATAAAACTTCACGGTTTATTTTAGAAATGTGCGTTAAGTATAAAGCTTCGGCCAAAGGAACGCATCAGCGACACGGGATGACACGTGAATCCTACTTTTCTAACGCGGAGTTTCCGCGACAAAGTAGTTACTACATACTATGACGCGGAAAGCCTGTGTGAAGTGAAAAAGTATAAATGAATAAACTGCCAGTGTCTTCTTCTTTTTGGAATGGCGGTGCCCTGTTGGATTTCGCCAATGTTAAGTTTTTAGCTCAGTTTTTTCTGTCGTTTATCTGGCCTTAGCTTTATACTCTTTCTAGCGTTTTTCCATTGTAGGCGTTCGATGAACGTATGCGCAGCGCAGTCGTCGTGAGAACGCAACTTTGTCACGGCGTTTATGCTGTAGCACATGACTACATCGCATTACTGCGGCGTGAAAGTATAGGTAGTACCTAAAATTGCCCGTTCAATTTACTGCTGAAGAAACAACGCGACGTGTGCGTTGCGTTGACGCAAATTCTGCGCAGCGCACACATTCATCGAACGCCTTTGCATAAAAAACGCTAAAGCTTTGGCCAAACCAAACCTATACGACTGCGACGTATAGGTAGCGTGAGTGACGCACGCTTCCCATTTTCTCGACGCAAAGTTCCCGCATCGTGATTACTTAGATAGATGTAAGGAGACCGCGCGACTCCCATTACCTCGTCGATGCCGCTTTGGAAACGCTTGGTCACATCTATATAGCCGGAGCTTTAGCCCAGTGGGACCGCGTCGTTCACTGAAAGAAATTGAAATCGTAACCGGAGCTTTTGCTCGTAAAGAATTATTGTTAAAAGTCCTTTGTTTCTTATAATAATACGGGTCGTAATGTGAATATTGTAGGCTCTACGATGCTTGTGAAATATAATAATCAGAACGCTTGTATTTTAATATAAAACTACGTATTCTGTACTTTGTGTTTAAACAATTTATTCATATGTGATTTAATAGAAGTATTCACTTATACTTACGAGTATTTTGGAAGCTTGAACTTCTCATCTTGTTATAAACAGTACAGTACATATAGAATTTTGAAGCGTTCGTTTGCTTATCGCTGTGTCATATTTCGTAAGTTCACCACCAACATTGCACAATAAATATATTCGTACTAAAGACAAAAATTGGTACATTATCAATGTAGGTAAGAGTACCTACTCCTCAAAATTGGCGTTTGTCATTTTTAAATTTAATATGTTTGTGTTTTATATTGTAAGATGTCTTCGACTGCCGCCTTACTTTATAGGTCCTCACACAATTAAGGGGTCTTTCCACAACCACTACGATTGACAAGAGGATTGGCTTTTTTATCCACAACGGGGTAGCATTGAGCCTTCATCATACCATCACACCTGATATTAAGTGATGATAAGGCTGAAGGTGGAAGCGCACTACTCCCGGAATACTCCATTACTGAGGAACTGACTATCTTATCTCTAACTGCCATAACACAACAATGCTGAAAACTTGTTATGGCGTCAGACTTAGATAAGATGGTGGTAGCTAGTAGCAGGCGCCTTTGAACAAGCTCTACCACTAACCAAACCGAATACAATATGGGAATACCCCCACTGGGAATCGAACCCTTGATCGCTGGGTCTGATATCGGTGGATTGTATCACTAGACCACAGAGGCGGTTAAGCGGATAAGTTAGTTAGTTAGTGTTAAGTTAGTCAGTGATCGCAATAACCAAATTTTTAAAAGACCCTGACTTAGGTATCGAATCTAACTAAACCGATGAGATAAAGAAGGTAGTGCCATATCATGCTGTACTGACACTATACAGTACGAAATAAATCCGATCGATCATTCCACTCCTAGCAGTAATTAAGCTTTAATGGTGGTCAGTTTGTCCGTCCACCTGTTCACTGGATATTTGCTTTTGTAATTAAAAGTACACAGGGCAAATTAGAGGGAGTTCCTACTGAATAATTAATGAAGTGATGATGCGTGTCTTCCAAATTAGTTGGTTTTGGTGCGTTTGAAGTCAATGTTTGCGTTTAGGAAATGCAGAGTGATAAAATAGAGCTAGCACATAAATAAATAAATCACTTCTTACAATCACACCAATTATAATAATAATATTATAATAATATTATAATAATTCTTATAATCACATAATATTATGTCTATACATTTAACGTTTTTCGCACGTATGTTGAACCGACTTACGAAATTTTTTATACAAATTGGTTAAACATTGTTATAAGGTCGACCAAAGATTTAAATAGGATGAACATTGAGCTGAATTAAATTCACCGCCAATAAAGACATGAAGGCCTACCAGTAATATAATAAAATTGGCTGTATACAGGGTCACTTGTAAAACATCAACAACCTCGCAAGACTAGATAACAAACAAACAAAAATTTTTCGACATTTCATATAAAATCTCCGAACAGCGGATCGAGTTTTGTATGAAATTACGAAAATTTATTTTGTGTTTTTTTGAAAAGATGAATTATTTATTATTATTATTGGTTGATAGGCAAGCGCTTGTCCGCTATCACGCCTGATGTTAAGCGTTGATGCGATCTACGATGAATCGCGCTTGCCTAGAAGGTACCGGTTCACTCGCGACTTGAAGACCCCCAGATTGTACCTATCGGGAAATACAGACTCAGGCAAGGAGTTCCATTCCTTAGCGGTACGGATAATAAAATTAGAAGCAAAACGCTTAGTCCGTGTCCCAGGAATATCCACTATAAAACGGTGGCGCTGATTCGTACGTCTGGTTGTCCGTTGGAAGAAGGGAGATGGTGGAATTAGGTTGTGCAATTCCACTGCACACTCGCCGAAATGTATCCGATAAAAAACCGATAAGCTTGCAACTTTGCGTCTATGCTCGAGGCTTTTGAGCTTTTAATCGAAGAGATAGTCATTGCCAATGAGCTTTCTGGCCCTCCGCTCAATAGCTTCTAGTGTCTGGAGCTGGTATTTGGCAGAGCCATCCCAGAGATGAGAACAGTACTCCATATATGAACGAATTTGCGCTTGATAAAGATTGAGCAGCAGTTCCGGCGTGAAGTACTTTCTCACCTTTGCCAGAACGCCAAGCTTTTTAGACGCTAATTGAGCTTTACTCTCAATGAAAGAGCTAAAATTGAGAGATGGAGTCAAAGACATGCCGAGAAGCTCTAGATGTTCAGTAATCGGCACGGATACACCTCGGAAAGTAGGAGACAGGTCAAAACTACTCCTTTTGGCAGAGAACAGACACGCCTGGGTCTTAGATGGATTGAACCTGACCAGATTGGCATCGCCCCAATCGGAGACTGCCTGGAGTGATAGGTTCATGCGACTAACCATCGCCTCCCTAAGACATTGGACCTGTCCTGCACCAGCTCGAGCATCAGATATGTAGCTCTCTACAACGGTGCTGTCATCTGCGTACCCCAAAATACCGGGTATAAGCAGGTCATTAATATGCAGCAGGAACAGCGTTGCAGAGAGAACCGAACCCTGAGGGACTCCGGCATTGATAGCCAACTGGTCGGACGAGCAGCCGTCAATGACAACTTGAATCGACCGATCCCTCAGGAAGTCCGATATCCAGACACAAAAACCGGTGGGAAGTCCGTATGCTGAAAGCTTACCAATAAGGCCATCATGCCATGAAGAACAAATGTTGTTGTTTATGATGTTAGTTATCTAGATCTGCGAGGTTGTTGATGTTTTACAAGAGACCCTGTATTGACACAATTAAAGCAAACTTTAAGTAAGATGAAATAAAGGCGTTTCAACCCTATATCGTTATGTTATCAAAATGTGATTAGCAAAATTGTCAGCCCACTGTCCATTGAACTATGTAAGTAATGGTAAAATGTAGCACGTAGCATGTCGCTCAGCATTAATTAGCGCGATTAGCCAGCACGTGATTGAGGGTTAACGGGCCCGGCCGGCCGGTGACCTATCTCGGATTTGTGATTATTGCACAATAAAGAGGCTTAGCGACGGTTTACGTTTATGTGGACAGTCTGCCTTAGTTTTGGTAGTCATTATTTTTTGTAGCGAGGTGTGAAAGTCAGGTTAAATGTATGGTCTTAAATTTTATGCATCACAATTTTCGAAGATCACAATGCAATTTTATTGTAAGTAAATGAAAGTGTAGGAAAAATCCTGTCCAAAATCCAAATTTCCAACATGTAAGAGTTACTAAATTAGTTTTTACCTTCAATATCTTTACTTTAATAATTGTTATATACTTATCTAACTGTTTATTTCTCTGCTCGTAAGTATACTGTTAACAAAAAAGATTTCATTATTTTAACTAATACGGCTTGAAAATATAAAATAGGTTCAAATTTGATTTAATCTATACGGTAAAAAAACAAGTCCGAATAAATTAATAAGAACTATTAATGTAAGTTATGGTTGTTGACGATGCACTAACGGATAATAGTAATAATAGACCAAGTTGTGTAACAGTGCCGACCCAACATATAGAGTATATGGAAAGCACTTCGGGAGTGTTAACCCTTTGAAATTAGACCCTGACGATTTTGAGAATGATCAAGTGGACACAGGGGACGGAGTGGACGGCGGATGAGCTAAATTAGAAGAGCGTCTTGTTACTTGAAAGCCCAAGGAAGTACGTACGGCCTTTGAGTTTGGCGCTAAAGGGAACACCCTGTTTTGTTTTGGGATAAACAGGAAATAACTTGAAGAGGATATGCATGATTTATGTGGATGCATAAATAAATAAAGAAAGAAAAAGCTCTTACGTTAGGTTGCCTTTATAAATAAACTCTTTTGCTTCGTCAATATTTTCAATTCAAGACTTTTGGAATGGTATGACCACAGAACAAGAAAAAATCTTTTTCACTTCTCATGCTCGTAAAGTTCGTCTTTAAGTTGAGTATAGGCTGCATAAAATCGCTTTTTATGGTCTAGTGCATAAAGTAAAATCTTCGTCTAAGTCTCGGTCACTAAGACAAAGGTCGTCAGGTAAACAGTCACACACGCAATTAAACTTCGTTAAATAAACTTGTTATTTCATTCTGTTTCATCAAATTTGTACATAATCCATGTTATAATACTAAATTAATAAAACTAGGCAATTTTAATGAGTTTATTAAGAAATAAGTATTTCAAGAGCATTATGGACTACGATCTATGCTAAGTCACTGTGCTGCCACTGCCACGTATAAAAAAAAGAAAAGAAAAGTCTTCCGGCCAATATTTTATTTTATTTTTTATTTATTAAACTTTTGTACAAAATACATAATGTACAAGGCGGACTTAATACTAAAAGTATTAAATAAAGATATGGCGAAGTCTTTATTTTTTATTTTTTGCAATATTGCTATTTGAATTCCACACAATCGAAGTGAAAAGCAGAGTGATAACTCGTGCATAAAACCCATTTTACCCTCGTCTTGACTAATCTCGGGTAAAATGGTACGTTTTATGCACTTGTTGTACAATCTACTATTTTCTTGTTCTGTGGGTATGAGTGCCGATTTTTAACATACCACCCCTGTAAGTCACTTCTCTTGGTAAAAGCCATCAGCAATATTGAAGAAAGACAGCGCTATGACACTCCGCATATCGCCATTTAGCTTACAATATTGCTCCAGCTGCTAGATTTATTTTTAATTGCATTTACTTTTAATCTGTAAGAAAGTATTAAGATTCATTTCTGTCAGTAAGTAACAAATTTGTTACGCAAACTCGAAAATTGCTTGAAATAGCTCCAACATGACGAAACTAATAAAAAAGTTTGTTCTAGTTATTCTAATAACATTTTTTATACGCCCACTCGATCAAAATCTGTCATCCTGTTGTAAAGTCCTTAACATTTACCTCCTCACCAACTAAAAAAATGAGTTTTTTTTTAAGATAAAATGGCTACATTTAACGGCAACCCAAATTAAGAGGCATCTAATTATTTTCTATCGCACAAGATAACTTCATTGATTTATTACCAAGGCGCTTGTCTAAAACGAGATAGCAAAACTAATTTATGTACAATGTTATGATAATAGTACATTACAGCCGAGGACAGGTAAGTAAGAAATTACATTGTCGAGGATGGTTTGAAGCACGAGCCGCAGGCGAGGGCTTTAATCATTCGAGGCAAGGTAATTTGCTTACCGTACAAGGCTTGTATAGTGCTTTTCTCAAGAAATGCGAGGAAATAAAAAAAAACTGTTTAACTAAATAATATTTATTAAAATTTATATCACACATGTTCGGGCAATTATTAAATGTAAATGTTATTGTTTTCCCGGGCACACTTTGTATAAATCGCCCATAATAATATTATTTTAATGATGTATCATTAAAATACGCCAACAACACAGATTCCGAAAACGTATGCGCCTTTTTTTCACTTTTCAAAATCAGATCGCAGGTTTTCATATATCTTTCTTTTGATTTTGCTGGCAGTACCTAAGTTTTCTGTAAGTAATTAATTTTGCTTCTGCTCTCATATTTGGTGGAGTAGGTACATACGATGTCTGTATATGTTTCATTGGCAGAACTCATTTTGATAATTTATTACACAATAAAAACTGTATTGATATCAAATCAACCGCTGAAAATAATTCCCGCCGTTTTTTTATATTGGCTTGTGAGGCCATGTGGAACGGTCATACAGCCTATTGATAATTACTACTTGCTACTAAAATGCGCAACTTCAATACCCGCTTCTGGGCGGTAGATGGCGCTGTACATATTTCCCATACAAAATTACTCGTAAAGGATATTTTGTCTATGATAAATCTCATTTTGTTTTTTCGATTGATGTTCGTTCGTGCTAAGAGGAGTGGATTGCCACAACAAAATAAAGAAGAAGATGGTCGTGCTAAGGGTACATAGCGCTTGTGGTACAATACGAAGTAATATACTCTGTGCGCACCGTATTTAAAAAAAGTTAACCTAATTATGATATAATAATTACCTACCTATATAATAATAATAATGTGGCTGTATGGTGCAAATGTCCCTTTGCTTTTTCTGTTTTTATACACAGGAATAACGAAAGAAAAAATAAAGAAAAAAAGTTGGTAGTACCATTGCAGATCACTGCAGTAATGAATTTCAGTACTTACTTACTGCACTAAAATCAGTGCAGTAAGTAAGTACTGAAATTCATTACTGCAGTGATTTTCAAATTTAGAATGTTTACCTCGGAAAAGTGTCACGTACTGCATTCTTTTCTCAAATATAATATTAACATTTCAGAGCATAAGTGTGAAAAAGCATTTTAATTGTTTGTTTCGGCGTTTATTTCATGTTCAAATATGTTTTTCTTATGATATATTATGGTGTGTAGAACAAGTTGAGATTTATATCTGCATTAAGTTTTAGCATTTATATTAAAATTTACAAATAAGGTTAATTTAAAAACAGTCATAAATTATTTTAGTTCATTACTTATTTTGTGATGTCGTAATTATATGTTTGCAAATATGTTATGCAATTTATCATATTAATGTATAATTCTACCAAAAACATTTTCATGTAAAGTGCTTCCAAGACGAGACCATAAGGCTTGCATTGTCTAAAAGTTATCAGATCTCATGTAGAACCAAGTTTCCTGTAGACGACCTAACTCAACAAGCCATAACTTCATAAACTCTACTCCAAGTCAAAATATGTGGCTCGGCCGTTGAGTTACTACAAGAACTATTTAGCAGAAAAGTAATGAACAGTGAATACATTTTTCACCTTACGGTAGCGTAACAGCCAGTTTTTGCATTCATATTAGCTTAAATATCAACTTTCAGCTTTTTAGGACTTCAGGAAGTACCTTAGCATTTTAATGATCAACAGTCAGTCAGTGACGAAATCGCTTTTTTTAGCTATCATTGAAATCTAAAGTATAAGAGTTATGCAATCAAAACTTTCTATATTTTTCTAAGTCCTCTATTATTGACATTATACTCTGAGAATTTCGTTTATCTGGTATAATCCAAAGCAAATTTACGAGGATTCAAAAATACGACGAAGCATTTCGAGAAAAGGTTGGTACCTATTGCCCGATGCCCTTTTGCTTCGCTTGGCTCGTCTAAGCTGGGGCACTCCCGTGCTCTCAAATCTGTGAATAATAATTTTGGAATAGGTACCTAGTTGTTAAAGCATTCAGCAACCTAAATTTTATTGCGGTAGTTTGCTTTATTACCTAAATTATTATATTATATTACATTATTTACTTGCATTCAACGAACGTAACTACCTACTTAGTACTTTAGAATTATCTTTTTATTAACACTTTCTTAATGAGCACAAATAAGTAAACTTACCTTTCTTGTATTCAACTCCTAAGTAAAACTTATTCGCTAAACAGCTTACTTATGACGTCTTAGAACCTTTGGGATACCGAAGTCCGGGGATAATGGCTTAATGGGATAAGTTTATCTCAAACTGCTATCAAGAGGGTGCTATTCCTCATTAACAGATGGAGCCTCTGTTGAATTATTCTTCAGGTCACTTCGGTACCGTTTAAGTTAATTTAAATTTCAGCCCGACTTATCAAGGAGGTGTTGGGACGTGTTTTGAATATTAAGTTTTTATTACTAATTTATTTAGTTGAGACGTTTTTGTGCCATTGTCTTATTAGAATTTCTGAAATTTAATAAGGTCGAAAGCTTTTTTTGGACGTGATGCTGTATTTTAGATTTAAAGTATTTTGTTTTGCTAAAATGAAGAAACCTAATTCGGCAATTCATAATTAGAAAAATGGAAAATGAAGTATTTAGAAAAAATCGACCCGTCTCACAACTAGCTCCGATGGGACTCCGATGGAGCTAGTTGTGAGACGGGTCGATTTTTTCTAAATACTTCATTTTCCATTTTTCTATTATAAAAATTGCATTGTGAATGCAAAAAAACTAAAAATTAAAATAAATTCATAATTATTTTACTGGTATACCGCCCGTGGCTGAGCCCGCTTGAACTACACGAGACGGACGTTTCCCACAGGAATCTGATATCTTTCCAGCATAAAAAGTAGCCTTTTGTCACTGTCCAGCTCCCAAACTATCCCCACACCAAAAATTTTGCAAATCTGTTGCTCCGTTTTTATCGTGAAAGACGGACAAAAAATAAACAAATCCACTTTCTCCTTTAATTTTCATTAGTATATGAGTAAGGATTTTAATTCTGCAGATAGTACCAACCTATACTTAGTTGTTTATCTCAGCAATAAGTACCTAATTCACAGCTCAAATCACCATAAACGTTATCATGTGGAAAAAGTCTAAATAAATAGGAAAATGATTCAGCGTATTTTTATACAAATTGCGAAGTAATATAGTAGTTATAATGCCGTAAAAAATTTAACAAACATTTATGAATACGTTCCCATAGGATAGATTTCCTGTCATTTAAATTTTAAAGAATGTACTTACAAGACCGCCAGCAAAAGCTAGTAAATTAAGGTAATAAAAACATCAGTCAAACAACACTCGTAACTTACAACTTTGAGAAACCAGTCGTACAACTTTAACGCTAGTTTGAGCTTTGCGTAGCCACTGGAAGCATAGAGCTGCGTGCATCGCGACCCCATTATTAGTGGTAATACGATTCATAATACACAGATGGCGCTAGTTGTTTCAAATCTTGGGCAACCATGTAATATGTAAAACCATGCGTGTACTAACAAAAATTGTTTTTATAATACAGATTGTTTAATTGTAGTCTATCGAAAATTCAAACTTTTGTTAGCTTCATATTATAAGTATTCATTTAAGGTATCCCATCACAGGAGTTAATAAAAAGGATACTTACTTACTTAGATTATTTATTATAGATAGTTAGGAAACTCATTTACTTTCATTATATTTTTCAAAAAAGTAAATAGCAAAAAAAATCGATTTCTTTACCAAATTATCAGTGGAAGATACCTATTATCTAAAAGTCTGAATGATAATAAAGAAATAAAAACAAAAATCTTTTTAGATAATTTATTTTCTCTAGTTTGTCCTCAATCGCTTGTCTCCAAATCTTCTCCCAATTTTTTACTAACTAACCGGTCATAATCAAACACGATAAATCTACCTTGAAACCTTAATAACACGCCAAACAATTTCGTTAGTGTTTCGGTATAAATCATGAGCGACGAAAGGTGCATTACTCAATTTAAATATTTGATACGATGTAATTTATTGATGGCCTCTAGTGGATCGCCGATTGAAGAGTTCATGAGATTTTATTTATAAGTAAGTAGGTATACGGAATGTGAGCTTTTATTTTACAAAAATAATTGTTGTGTTTTAATTTGCAACTTAGTGAACACGAAATGAAACGCGATAAAGTTTATCGTGTAAAATCCATAACAAAATTATGCACAAGGCCAACCAAAGTATTTCATCATCATCATCTTCTAGGAAAAATGTGATAGTAAAAAGCCACTAGCCCTATAAGTAGCTTTCAGGCAGGATACTTATAGGGCTCGTGGCGTTTTACTATCACATTTTTCCTATACTTACAAAATTGCATTGTGAATGCATAAAAATAATTTAAAATCACATCATCATTTTATTAACGTCCACTTCCGGATATATGCCTCTCCACGAGTACGCCATCGAGCACGATCAGTGCTCTCATCTAGTTCCTCTTGCCAAAGTATTTAGATCTACTCATATCATGATATATATTTTTGATGCTTTGTTACCTGTCAAATTTCTGATAAGCACTAAGATTTTTTCAAGCAGCTGCAGGTTTTTCATTTTCCATTTTCTACGTCAGCAGCAAACGCAAATTGCAAAACATTTCTGCAAATTTCACGTGACTTTATCCCTTTTCCACCTTTTATTTTTGAGCACATGTTGTGTGGTCGTTATATTGAATTTAATCGACCGCCAAGTATAGCTAATTTATTGTCTATTTTACAAAACCGCAAGATAAATATCGTGTCGAAACAACCGTAACTCTTTGATTCGATAACAGAAGTATTAAGCGATATGTTTTGATGTACCATAAAAAAGTCTATTCTGCGAAATTCGTTTTAGACCTATATAAATTAGCAACGCGTCACCGCAAAAAAGGCTTGAACAAACAGAAAGACCGACAAAGCCAATCCCGAATATGTAGGGTAACCACACCACTTTGTTATTACAAACTTTTATTAAACTTGACCTCTTTGTAAAGGGGCTTGCCTGCAGGCGGAACTGTCTGTGGGGCCCTTTAGTATCGGACAAATCTTTGAATTGAATTTTCAACCAATTAACCTCAACCGATTGGACTGTAAACTTGCATAAAAACAGCAAAAAAAAAGCTTGTCACAAAAATTGGTGTAGCAAAAACTTATTTTAACGACAACATCTATCAAATAACAGATGCAAGGTTTTTTTATATTGAGATATTCGAAAAAGATTAGTTAAACTACAGGGTATTTTTAACCGACTTCAAAAATTTAAAAGGAGGAGGTTATCTATTCGTCGCGTTTTTTTTTATATATGTATGTACACCGATTACTCAAAGACGGCTGAACCGATTGAAATGATTCAAACGTTATAACATCAGGTATTTTCCCAAGTTGGTCCCATTTTTCGAAATTTTGAAATCGGTTCAGTAGTTTTCAAGAAATCTTGAAAATACTGTCGTTTTCGTTACCACTTCATATGAATTTAAGACGGATGTTCAACTATCATACCTATTTACCAGGATATACGAAAATTGCCTGCATGATGCACTAAAAAGAGAGAAATAAAAATTATTTTTATAAAAAAATAAAACCGCCTTCAAAAAAATCCACTTAAATGTAAGAAATAATACCTCTAATAACGTAAGTACTATGAAGTCGGGCGGGTCTAAACAACAACACAAAAAAAAACAAAAAAAATTAACAGGTTTCACGCCCGACTTCAAAGTACCTACTTACGTTATTAGAGGTATTATTTCTTACTTTTAGGTGGATTTTTTTGAAGGCGGTTTTATTTTTTTATAAAAATAATTTTATAAAATGCATAGGGCTATTTTTACACCTACCGTAAATAGTTATGTAATTGTTATTCCTCTATCTTAGGGTTGTTGAAACCTAAATTTCGAGCTTTAACTTGAACACGCAACTCAAGCACCATTGTTTTTAAAATAAATAAAACATAAATTTTTAATTACCCAAACTTACAGAAATCAAAAAGTAAGTTATTAAATACTTCAGATATGTTAATTTCATTCCTATGATTTTTTTACCAACAGTGTTTTAAGTTTGTTTATATTTCAACACTCATTCCCTAATTATTTTTTTCTATCACATTGTTTCTTTTTAAAACAGAATAAAACATTGCGTATGCTGAAAAATAATTTTAAATCTTAGTTCAACACTCCTTAAAAATCTTGTTCATAAAGGGCCACCCTACCAGAAATATTGATTCAGTAAGGCCCGTGACTAACGAGCCGTGATGTACACATTCTTGCGGTCGCCGGGCTGCGCTGCGCGGGCGCACCGGATCGGTACAATAAAACCCGATTATGAATCGGCATCCGGATAGTTTGGGACATAGATTAATATTTTCAACAGAGGCGCTGTTTAACAAGAGGGTTAACTTTAAAAGTTGGTGTCTAGACAGGTGTCTACTCTGTAATTGACAGTGAGAACTAACAGTAAAATACTACATGAGGTTATGAACTTCATTAATTGTATTATTCAATATTTTTATATTTGCCTGTAAAACTACAAAATGAAGCTTCATCATGGGCATAGGCCTCCCCCACGGATCTCTATAACGATCGGTCCTGCTTGGTCTGGTCCGGTCCTCTACAATAAAGCTTAAGTGGATGGCATTAGTTAATTGAAATTTTATTTAAAACTAGTGGCTTTCCGCGGTTTTGCCCGCGTGGTACCCGTTCCCGTGAAAATATCGGGATAAAATATAGTCTATGTCACTCAGGAAGAATGTAGCTTTGTAATGGTAAAAGAATTTTTAATATCGGTTCAGTAGGTTTTGATTTTATTCATTACAAACTTGCAAACTAAAAAACAAAAACTCAAATCTTTTCTCTTTATTATATTAGTATATAGGTACTAATATAATAAAGAGAAAAGATTTGAGTTTTTGTTTTTTAGTTTGCAAGTTTGTAAGATTTAAAAAATCCAACTCTTTCTTACAAAACTGTTAAAACAGAAGAAACTACTAAGCCCAAAGCTCCAATATTATAGAACGACTCTGTTGAACATAATAATATAATATACTCTTTGAATCATTCGATATGACTCATAATTAGGAGGCTCCTAAACTACGATTGCGACAGAAAGTGTCAGATTTTACGGCCCGGTGGTGTGGTCACACTAACGTGTCAAAAATCACGTACCTTGCACCCGTTAATGTATAATTCACAGCATTCTTAAGTGTTTCGACATACCAAAAGTATTCGAAACCATTATTCTTCTTTTATTAAACTTTATCATTAGCGTATAATACTTTGGAACAATTTTAGATATTAAATATGTTATCAGAACTTTTTGGAACTTGACCAAATAGATGAAGTAATCGGTACTTGGTTGTTTAACACTAATAAAGGAGTTATTGTTGTGGTAATAGACGTTATAATATCCACCATAAGCTTGTTAGCTGTATAACGGCGTCATTAAGATAGCGCTTATCATATAAATGTCGGTTTTGGGAAAATGTTTACCAAACGAAGTTTAACCAGAGAAAGGTATAGATAAAACGACAGATTAAAACCTAATTCTACCCACATTCGGTAGTGCGTTATGAATTTTAAGTGAAACGTTCAGTCTGATTTGTTATCTTAATGAATGTGAATAATTTATTACCATTTTGGCTTCCTCGTACATGTATTAGGGAAACTAAATTATTCTCTGTAAGAGGTATCCTAATAAAAACTAGGATTTATTTTGAAGTTTGTGTATAATATGTTATATATATGACAAGTAGGTAGATGAATAATATTGAATATGGAAATTCTCAAGTTCTTGTTCCAACAACATTAAATTAAAGTTAAATATCTAAATATTTGGTGGCTTTACCTAAGCAACATATAAGTTGCTCTTTGTGTGGAACTCCGAATTGTTTAAATAGTTATTACTACATTTATTTTAGATAAACACAAAATAAATATACTTCTGTTTAGATTTATTATATGTATACAATGCTTGAAACATTCTCTTCTATAGAGGCTATAGAACCTGTTTTAATAATTTAAATATACTTAGGATTCATCTACTGAATAACGTATACATATTATTATTATGAACTTTTCACACCGGAAATCAGTTTACCATGCGCGACTTTTTTTGTGTACTAAATAGATTACTCTTTCTACATAAACACTTATATCCGACGTTTACAAACATTATGTAAGTAATGAGCTTTAGATATTTTTTAAAAGAAATTTATTATAAGTATAGGAGGAATCATGGAAAATCTGTTTCGTCAGTAGGAGCCAGAAGGTAGCTAAAACAAACGTTGACATTTGCTACCTTAGAATAAACAAATCCTAAGAACGGGAGCGCTTACTTTATAATGTCAAGTTCAGATTTGAAGAGTAAGTCACATATTTGCAAACTTTGCGCTTACGACGTTGGGCAGACACTTGATGAGGTATATTCTTAGGACTGTGTCAATGAAAGGTGTGATTTTATCGTTGGATACTAATAACATTTATTAGTTCCTCAAACCTTTTATTAGTTTCTTCATTCAATAAAATCATATCTCAGGAAAGGAAGGTATAATTAGTGCAGGTATCTTAGATTTTTGCGCGCGCTGTTTATTGAAGAATTAAACTTTTTTACGGATACAAATGAACGATGATTTTAGTGACAGTCTTGTTTTATGTTAATTTGTTATTATTTTCTTTTTAAAGAGAAAGATTGTTTGGTCTGCAACTCTCAGGCAAAAGGCAAACAAAAAATATTTTTTTACCAGTTCGTTTACTTACTACATAAACAACAGCTTAATCGTGAATACTGCTGATAGACAAAAAAATTAAAAAGTAAAGATTTTTTATTGATATTAATAGCAAAACCAGGCAAAATCTGATATAGATACGAAATGATAAGCCGTTATTTTGACGTCCTTTATTCATCACAAAACGCTCCTTCACGTACCTAATAACCTCACAAATCGGTCATAAGCCTCCAAAAGAATAGTGATCCCAAGATAAGGTTCCATTCATACAACACTATCAATCATAGTTTACCGGTTTTATATCAATATCGAGAAAACGCACACTCATTCGCTTTTCACACGATTTTTCCGGGAACCACCGGTAGGGGGGATGTGTCAATCATCCCATTTGGAGCAACATCAATATTACTCTCATAACTATCACTTTCTTTAGAAAATATAGGAAAGATGAATCTATTCATTTTGTGGAGCTTTGTGTGTAAAAGTGTCACTATAGATGTGAATTAACACTAACGCCGATCAGTTTAATTGAGACAAAATTAAATCTTTAAGTTATGAAATATTTATTTTAATGAAATTAGCGGCGTTTATGGCACCTTAAGTATGATTTGAAAGTTGTTATAGTTCTAATTAGTATACAGGGTAATTTTTTAATCAGTGCACAAATTTTTAAGATCGACTCAGAAGCGGCCAGTGGACAACTTTCTCCTAGAAACATAGGTCGAAATATGACTCTTCATACAAATCGGACTGATCACGTGATCGATTTAGTATGGGAAGTCCAAACATTTTTGTCGTATTTCAACCCATGTTTCTAGGAGAAAGTTGTTCACTTACCGATTCTGAGTTGATCCTAAAAATTTGTGCTCTGGTAAAAAAAATATCCTGTATTTTACTGTTAAGGCGCTACTCGGAAAAAGTATGGACTTTTTGATTTAAAACTATAGGACGGTTACAGTTGTTACAAATCTGGTAATAAGATATATTTTTCTTCATACCTTTATCTAGAATTGGATAGTTTCAAAAACATGATTTTATGATTTTGCCTCGACACTTTTTCTTTTCGAAAAGACCTCTAAAAAATACGAAAACTCAAGATTATTCTTAAATGGGGTTACTTACACCATTGGGAGTTGGTTTAATTAGTGGACACCAATAATATTTAGGATCGTATAGAAGCATTTTTTAAAAATCGCTGTAGTTTTTTAATACGAAGTGATTTTGTGTTTTTTTGCCTGATCTGCAAAATCGGTCTCGCTCCCGCGCGCGTCGTTTTCTCCTTGCTATCTCGCTTCAGCATAATTTTTCCGAGTATCGCCTTAACATAAATAGAACGGTGACGGTTTAGCTTTATCTTTCAAAATTTGCGTAAATGCGCTGCTGATCAAGCGTTAGTTCCCAGTAATATCCGACAATGAAATGCAGCCCTTCGTTTTTACCAGAAGCAATTGCAAACATTTAATTATTTGAAAATCTTATCCTAATTTCTGAATGGCCGTAAAAGATTTTATCAGAATCCTAAGCAGTTGTCAAGAGCATTCCCTGCTGGGTCCTCAAAAGCCGAAAATTGTCTCGATCTCTCGATGAAATTGCACAGATCTAGTATAATGCAGTTTAATTAAGCTTTACAATCAGCAGCCGTTACCAAAGGAACGCCCCAAACGTGGAATAAATTCTTGAGGGGCTGGCATCAAAACCATGGAGTCTGTGGTGATATCACCATGATTACAATGCAGTTTGTGCATCATATTTTATGCTTTATGTCGTAAATGATAGGGGTGGTATTCGTTGCTTGTGTCCGTTTTCAGTTTTGTTTCGTGGGGTTGACATCCCCGTTTAATTTTCTTTTAATCCCAAACGCGTCGATCGTAATCATTTGGGGGTTGCTTCGTAACGAATTAAACGTATTGCATCGGTGTCGCAAATGAGGCTATTTTCATTTCTCCTGAGATGTGCCCGTGGGCACAGCAGAGGGTAAGTTAGATGCCCGATTGTTTTGGTTTACGCTTCACTGGTCCTTTATTGGCATCGAAAATTGCAATGAGAGGGATGATTTCTAATTCTATCACGATATGGGTAAATTTAACCTAATCAATTTTCTCTAATCCTTATTATAGCTTTGAATAGAGGAATAGGGAATTTTACTATTTATTCAAAAATTTGTGATCGTACTTCGGCAACAACAATACATTTTTTATTAAAATTATTATTTTTATTAAAAAGTAGAGCATTGGGCGGGTTTTCCAAGATTGCAGGTTCATGTCCCATCCGAAAACCTACTATTTTTATACAGGTATACATATATGTTCCCCGATTGCTCGAAGATGCCTGAACCGAATTGGGAAATTCTTTTCTTATTTGAAAGAGTATTCTTCCAATTTATCCTAGGAAAAAATCTTAGTATCGTTTCATTAGTTTCTGAAAAATCCTGAAAATGCACCGTCACGTTCCAGCTTTAAGCGTCGATATCTTCACGAGTTGTTACTCAATTTTATTGATTCTTGACTGAGGAAAGACTTTTATTGACGGAGGAGGTCCCATTGTCACCAAGTTAGGATCCGATAAAAGCATATTTCATTTTATTTCTATAACAATAATGTAATAGAAAATTATTTTATGTTGTTGCTTCAATAATTATTAATTGACAAAATGCAGAAATAAATTATATCGTAAGTAATTAAGCTCTTTTTTCGAGGAAACTCCAAGGAATAAGAGTTTTCTGCTAAGTAATCAACACAAACGATGTCGAATCACTACGAAATCCTAAACAAGGCTTTGGCTAGCGGAATGAAGACGTTTCATGCTTAATACTTTGTGTGTTCGCTTCAAAGAACTGCTAAGACAGTGCAGCTTTACGATTTGCGAACAAAAGCCAAACATCCATTGTCTATTGATTGTAGCCTGGAGTGCAGTTTGTTGTCAAAGACGTAAGTTGCTCTTCTCGAAGACGCTCTTATGAGTTACTAGAAGTTCTCACTTCTCTCTTAAGCAAAAGCTTAGTGAGTCAATTATAAGCTTTTCACTCTTTCATTAAGTATGTGTTTTCCTAGTAAGAACACCATTACTGCAATATTACAAAACAAAACACGCTTAAACTCTGCAAGGTAAAAAAATTTACTCACAGCGTAAAGTTTTACCAATATTCTGTAGCTGTAGCAACAACAATCCAGTGTTTTATTAAGGTACTAGCGGCCGCCCGCGGTTTCACCCGCGTGATTCCCGTTCCCGTGGGAATATCGGGATTAAAAGTATCCTAAGTTATTCCTTATTATATCAGCTACATGCCAGTGAAAGTCCCGTCAAAATCGGTCCAGCCGTTTCAGAGATTAGCCGGAACAAACAGACAGAGAGACAGACAGACAGACAGACAAAAATAGTAAAAAATGTTATTTTGGTATATAACGTATATATAATCATATGCATGTAGTAAAAAGCGGTTATTTTAATATTACAAACAGACACTCCAATTTTATTTATTTGTATAGATAAAATGGATCGTATCGAATACCTATTATGTCACTACATACAGAGGTCTTCAGAGAAATAAGATTTACAGAAAAAACATACAATTTTAAAACACTTTTATAAAGAGGCTTAACAATGGACCGATTAAACCATAAATAACCTTCGATTACCAAAAACAATTAACATTGTAACAACTTGCCTTGGCCTATTTTTGTTTTTTAAACTAACCCATTCTTCTCGGCGAAGGTTTTAAACCAAGAACACGTTTTCTTGTTTGAGTAACTGGTCATGAAGAGTACTTTATTTTAGATTCCACTTGTGAGGTCTCGCGGCGCGTGCGCTTGCTTCAAAAACGTAGAGAAAATAAACGGTTTGTGTAACAAGAAATATGACGAATGTATGAAGGTTTTAATACTATTTTGCTTCATGTTTTGGTGTACCTACAGCATTGAAAATCAAAATTCTTACTTTTCTTATGAACTAAGTAGGTACCTACTTGTGCCTTAGGTATACAAATAAATAAAATTGGAGTGTCTGTTTGTAATATTAAAATAACCGCTTTTTACAACATGCATATGATTATATATACGGTACATATTATAACAAAAAATATTTTTTTTTACAATATTTGTCTGTCAGTCTGTCTGTCCGTCTGTCTCACCGTCTGTTTGTTCCGGTGTATCTCTGAAACGGCTGGACCGATTTTGACGGGACTTTCACTGGCAGGTAGCTGATGTAGGAGTAACTTAGGCTACTTTTTATCCCGTAAAAATATTACATTCCCGCGGGATAACGTCGTGTAGTCCACGCGGGCGAGGCCGCGGGCGGAAAGCTAGTCTATAATAATAATATATACACAGGAAAGATATGATTTTTAGATATAAATGTTTGAGGCAACATAATACTTTATCAATTTTACGAATGTGCTGCAGATTGCTTTGCTTTTATATGATAACTAGCTGACCCGGCGCGACTTCGTTCGCGTAACCCTACCCCCTACTCCACGCTACCCCTACCCCATCACTACTCTATCCCTACACTACCCTACCCCTATCCTACCCTACCCTTTTTTACTACTTGCTCTCTCTGCGTCGATTGGTCACGGCGGGGGATGTGGTGACAGTCTCCCCTGCGACCCGACGGGTGGCCTGGCTATCCGGGCCCCTACACGGCGGGAGACGACCGAGCAAGTATCCTACCCTACCCTACCCCTACCCCTACTCCTACCCCTACCCTACCCTACCCTACCCCTACCGTACCTCTACCTTACCCCTACCCCTACCCTAGTTTCAATTTGACAGCAAAAATGATCCGCCATTTATTGAATTCATTTGTTAGAAAAAATGTGATAAATGAAGAACCGCTCGACCGATTGTGCAAACTTCACCTAAACCATCTACTAAATAGTCCGAACAAAGCCTAAACATTTGGTTTGGATAGGTGAGCCCGTTCTTTTAATATAAAATTACAACGAAAAGTGGCATTGATTTTTATATATAGATACGCAAAACCAAATAAAATTTAGAAGCCGTTGCTGGAATCATTAAGACACATTAAAAACCGATCTCAAGTTACATACGAATATCTTGTCACCCGTAATAATGTTGATGAGAGCCCAGACTAAAATAACGAGTGAAAAATCATAAGATAAAATCCTAACGCGATATTAATAATGTATGACGCCATTTAATCGTGTTAATGATGCGAATATCGGTTGTTTTGTATTGATATTTTGTTAATGATGAAATATGATTATTGATGTATTTATTACCAGATAAGCTCTCTTGCATAATTTTATTTTTCAACGAAATACATGAAATTAATTCGTAAGCTATGACTTCGAAAAACTTTTGATGCAGCTAGATTTAAAGAAGCTGATTATTTCTTATTTATTTCAACACATATAAACTAACATAAATATTCCTTTATGAGCTAGTCAGATCTTATAAAGGCAGTGATATCAGTTTGTTTGTATTTTTTATATCACCATGTGGATTAAGCTTTACTCGTAACTACAACAAAATTTGACAAATTAAAAGTCTAAAATGAGGTTTACCGACTGTCTGTATAACACGTTTTCTCCCTACTTCATTCAAATTCAGCATTCAGTTCATATCAAACTTAGTTTAGCTAAAGGATAGTTATGTCGCCAACTTTCTGTACTAAAAGCATGGTTAAAATTTCAAAAAAATATACCGGTTCGAACTCTTAGTAAGGTTCCTTATGTCTATTGAATGTGCCCCCTAATGCTTATGATGTGTTTTAACTCCGTTTCAAGTCTTCGCCATTACCGTGAAACCTTTGTAACTGTTGTCTTGATTTCTTGTTTGCTTTGAGATCGTGGATCTTTCACAACGTTTCTAGCAGTTATACAAGTTGAAGTTCGCAAAGGAGTTTCAATTTCATGTTATTAGTAACGAACGTTTGAGAGTATTCGTTAATACCTATGTAATGTATTGTCTTTGAATTTTTATACTACTGTTTGTTATTACAAACTTACCAACGACGTGCTTTTTTATTTGAAAACTGAAATATACATAAATATCAAGCCTTTTATGATAAACAAAATTTTAGTGCAAATACACATCTAAACATGTGTTGAATTCGATACAAAAGTGTAATTGATGATTATTGAGATGATGACCTACAGAATGTTATTTTTAGAAAAAAACATTGAGGGTGTTATAAATAATAATAAACCACGAGTGAACATAAAGTATTGTAATTACACAAGTTGAATGCAACAATAAAAAAGACATACTGACTGTTAATAATTTGACGACCGATTTGGCGCAGAGGTAGGCTACCCACCTTCTGCGCCAGTGGTCTCGGGTTCGATTCCCGAACAAGACAAATATTTGTGTGCATGAACATGTCTATTTGTCTTGGTCTGGGTGTTTACTATGTATATTAAGTATTTATTTACAAAAAAAAAGTATTTAAGTATATATTTATCCATTATCAAGTTTTCCATGATACAGTTTCTTAATGAAATTAACATGGGCTTAGATAATTGGTGTGAATGTAAGAAGTTATTTATTTATTTATTTTATTTATTTATTTAATACCTACCTATGTTTATCTATAGTTAGAAGAAAAGTAAGTACAACATCTTTATAGATGAAACTTCAATGTACAGTCGAACCAATGGGCGATTTTCTGAAAGCTCAGTCACTAGATGGCGCTGTCCCACCTATGCAGTTAGAAGGAACGAAACGTTATAAATTTTACTTTGACGCGACTTTTTTACGTAAAACGGAACGTCAGACAGATGTTATTTATTTACCTAAATTTTTAAATTTACCTATTTCGTTTCTGTTCCTCACAGTAGTACTTATTTAATATATTATTAGTTTCCTTTGGGTTGTTAAAAAGTAATTAATTTAAATATGTTTCATACCAAAATATACCATAGACATGTACATACTTATTCAACGCCATCTAGTGAAGCAATTGGAAGCTTTTTTTTTTTAAATGGCCTCTCAGAAAATCGCTCATTGAATAATGACCCATTTTACTAATAATTTATTTAAAAGCGTCAAAACTAAAAATTACATGCTTTCCGCCCGCGGCTTCGCCCGTGTGGACTACATGACATTATCCCGCGGGAATGTGATATTTTTCCGAGATAAAAAGTAGCCTTTGTCCCTCTCCAGGCTACATAGTATCTACTAAACTAGGGGGTCAGGGTGTTTAACTTGGACAGTGTTTTAAAGTGCGTTTAACGCTAAACATGGATTTGAAGTAGACATTTTTTAAACACTGTTTTTTAAATATTTTATGGTAAGGCTGTAAAAGTCTGTGTCAATCACAACAAGTTTGCATTTCGGCCTTAAGGGCGTATAGTATGCATACCAGCGCCGGCGCCGCCATTGGAAAAAAATCATAGCGCTTAAATAAAGATCATATTGCGAATTATCAAATCAAAAATCAAATCAAATTATTTATTTGCATTAAATAGTGTTACTTACACATATCACAGTAATGTGGGTGTTATTTTAATCAAAGTTCTTATACCTATTTAGCTACAATTTTACATAGCATGCAAAATTCAATATTTAATCCAACTAATAGTACATTGACATTTATGTTTTATGATCAAAGAAATCTTTCACAGAATAAAAACTCTGTAGTGCATTCCGAAGAAGTTTTGTGGTACTTTTTATTGCTTTATATATATTTTCTAGCTTGTCGTTTAATTTAATGGACTTTTATTGCTTAAAGTGGCCAAAAAAAACTGAATAAAACCTTACGACAAGCTAACAAATATCCTACAAGCGATAAAAAGTACCACAAAGCTTCTTCGGAATGCACTACAGTGAGATAATTCACAATTTCGTCTGTATTTAAGCAATATGATTTTTTTCATTGGTGGCGCTAGTGTGCAGACTGCGCACTTTTAATGAATTTTAAGATCCGTTGGAAAATGAACTTATGGTGGGTCAGGATTCAGTTAGTTTGTCTGTACATACCTAGTATTAAACATTTTATAGGCCGACCCTTTGATCCTTTATGATCCTCGAGCAAAAGAGAAAAATAACAATAAAACGGGTTAAGAGCACCGATGAACAAAGATATTCATATTATATTATGACTACTTCTTTTATTTCGCTCTCATAACACAAAATATATTTGAAGCCAGTGCTGTTCTCTTTAATAACATGAAAGGCCCAATTTGGGAAACAAGATAAAATGTATTCAGTGCGTGTTTTCCGGTTAATATAACCATTTTGTAAGCGGTATATCGACGTCCCAATTTATATTCATCTGGTATGTTATTAAAGAATGATTTGGATGTGTGGAATTGAATGGCGATGTTTTAAATTGTCCATTTTGCGGATCCCGTTTTTTGATTGATTTTGACAGTGTTTTAAATTTGATCATATTTCTTGATGCAGTTGGAGACATTTCAAGAGTAGGTACCAGAAACCAGCGACCATGTATTAAAAATGTGATAATAGTAAAGGTTATAAGAGTAGCTATTGTATTAAAGCATTGTATGTAACAAGTAGAACGAAGTGATCTACCTGCCTAGAAAAACGGAGAGAGCTTTTTTTTGAAACGAAGTCTAACCACATAATAAATATTAGTACAGACAGGTAGTCTAAGCTTAAACCATTAAACTAGCAGATATCGTAGCATAAAAAACTATCGTTATGAAAACCGTTATCGTGGTCGTATTATTTTGTATGAGATACCTGAGCAGCGCATCTCTCGGTCATTTATGGAACTGAAATTCAATACATGTTTGGCAGCAGCACTTTTGAAGGAGTTCACTATTCACTTACCCGATAGTTTTTCATGCTATGGCTACAGCTGTTTAATACCATAATTACAAATTAAATACAAAATATTTACATATCTTATTGCAGTAGACACACTAACCAACATACAAAGTTGTCGCTTTCTCAACAGCTATCGTATGCAATTTTGTTTTCAAAGCCAAGTTTACACCACAGAAATTTCCATCTCAAATTAATATCAGATGACTACAAAATGACTCCTACGGCGTGAGTAATTGTAAATTAAATTCTAGGGAAGGTTGCATGTGAAATTTTCACATCGCCAACTGTTAGGGTTGGCCCGTTATCGATGGAATAAAAGAATGAGAAATCAGCTTTATATCATTAATTCGAAATAAGAGCTACTTTGAGTCAGCTTAGACCAGCCGGCCTAGCATGAGCGGCTTATAACGCGCGATATGATATGGTACGGCAAGTTGTCTTGCTTACCCCACTAAGGTGTAAGCAAGACGGCATGCCGTACCATATCATATCGCGCGTTATAAGCCGCTCATGCTAGGCCGGCAGGGTGCCTACCATCAACTATAAAAAAACTTATTCGCAAATGAATTGATTATATTGGATTATATTATTATACTGGTGATATTGAGTCATCTGTATATCTGATAACAATAACTTATACAGATATTCTTTTTTCATATTATTATCTCCATATATTATTTTGAAACAGAAACTGCTTTATATTTTGAGCTAGAAATAGAGGTCTAATTTATGAAAGCTTTTATTGAATGAATGCCATATTGTTTCGTGAGCTAGTTTCAAATCTGGCTTTAGTTCATTAGGAAGGATTATTACAATTTCACCAGTAAGGGTAAGCTCAGGATATAATGCCATTTTAGCCACATCATGGCACTAACGTGGTCTTTAACCACGTTGGTGCCATAAGATCCGACGGTGCCATATGCTAGGGTTTGCATGATGATTTTGACCTCGCATGCATAACTGACAGGCAAACCTTAGCGTGTTAGGTTTGCACAATAAAAAAAACCATTAAAATCATCATGCAAACCCTAGGATTTATAGCCTCCATAAGAATAGCACGTTCTAATGGTATCTATTCGAATTAAGGCAGCTGCGATCGCTAATATCTCTTCAATTTTAAAGAGACCTATGTCCTAACATTTCCTAAAAAGTATCCCAAATATTAAAAACTACATCGTTGGTGTAGTATTTAGGTGACACTTAGGCAGTTCCCACACTGCACCGCACACCACTCTCCGGTTTGTGGTAGTGCGCTTCTTAACTATGGCTGTAGAATCTTGATGTGCATACAAAACCCTCTGTGTATGACAAATCACGCCGCATCTCCGTCCGGTTGTGCAGAAACCGGAGGCAGTGTGATGGAAGCCTTATTCCGGAATCTCACTGCTCTTGAAACTACCGAATATATGATCGACTATTATGACGTCACTGTCAACTAAGCCGATTTGAAACTGATAACTACGAGGCAACCGTTAGCCAACCCTCAGTGCCGAAGCAGTGGAGGTTTGCATAAATATTTACGGTTCCGGATCACTGGCTTAGATGATTGCATTAAATGTGCATACAAAATACGGCGGTGCCCACCGGAACGAAATCGATAGGTGGAATCTCGAATTGTAATTAGTCGGTTAGAATTTTCGCATCGGTTGTAACGGTACTTGGTTGTGAATGGTAAAGGGTTTACCTATTTTGTTTTTGAATGATACTGTTTTTATCTTATTGGGTATTGGTAAGCTGGAAATAAAGATGGCTGTCACAAGACCCTTTTCTTATAAAGGGAATATCTTAACTAAACTAAAACTACATCTTATTAAATGGGTAAGACTTATTTTTTGATTTAGTTCATTCAATATTTTTTTAATCTTTCACAAACATTCCGTAAGAGGAATGAAAATATCTGATTTCTTGTATTGAATAAAGTATACTGAAAAGAATAATGGAATTTTATAATTCTTATTTTTTATTTCAAAAGCAAAACACCTACGTCGTCAGTAGTTAATAAATATTAATTAAGTTTGAAAGTAATAAGGACACTTATTTTTATTATATGGCTAATAGAGATTTTATATTATTTTTATGCACTCACAATGCAATTTTGTAAGTATAGGAGTATATTTTTTACTATCACACATTTTTCCTATATGGCTAATAGTCATCTTTGGGGAAAACAGTTATAAATCTACAAGGTGATGCATACGAAGAGCTAATTAAATGGTTTCATTCGTTCTTATATCAAAGCTAAATCTATAGATCATCTCAGAATGAGAGCCCCTCTCATTCTGAGATGATCTATAGATTTAGCTTACCGGCTAAAAATATGGATATGGACACGGGCTTCATTTAACATTTGAAGCCCATACCTATTTTGTCCTT
The DNA here is from genome assembly GCA_949710035.1 of Crambus lathoniellus. Taxonomy (NCBI): domain Eukaryota; kingdom Metazoa; phylum Arthropoda; class Insecta; order Lepidoptera; family Crambidae; genus Crambus; species Crambus lathoniellus. The sequence goes on from OX453310.1 coordinate 19,638,129, forward strand.
ATTTGGGCATATGTTATTACGTTACCCCATGAAGTTATGATTGTCATCAGCTACAATATCCATTTCTTTTTACTTGCAGTTGCTTTCTAAATCACCCTACACCTACACTATGGGATGGGTGTACTTTATCAATTCTGAAAATCGCATTATCTGTGGCAGTTCTCGAGTGATAGTTGCTCCCACTAGACGTCTGGGTGATAAACGAGCTGTATTAGGGCCGTGATAGACGCATTATACGCCAGTCGCTATTGACGAAGAGTTGCGTTGACAGGTGTGATGCGACCTATTTGTAAAAAAACGGTCAAGAACGAAGTTCAGATTGAAACTTTTTGGTAAAAAAAAATCTTATTGCGAACTTTGTAATTGTATAGTTATTGGTTATTTCTATTTTGTTTAAATAAAAAAAACCATCGGTATGTAATTAAGCGCTCGCTATAGCTGCAATCAGTTAAAGATGGTTGAGAGAATTCGACGTTATCAGCTAGATATCAGAAGTAGTGTGGTTTGTTGTGTGATATTATAATTAATTATTATTATTTTAATGTAAGGGGGCATCTCCCGTCGGAAATGTTAGTCACTGCGACCTAAAAGATCTATTGTGACTCGCCACCTGGTTAAAGTAACTCTTTTAGCCTGGAGGTTTCCAAGAAGTCTAGAATACTCCTAGTTTTAAGAGTTTTAATCTCCTCCGGGCGCATAATGGTGTCTACCCAGATGGATACTGCGCTTGTAGATAAGGGGCCCTGAGTGAGAAGGTGCCTGGGTGTCTCCCTCTCCTCAGTACAGTAGCGGCAAATATCATTGTCACTCAATTTCTTGTGAAATTGGTGCCTGTTTAGTTTGCAGTGGCCGGTTAAGGCGCGAACAATCGCACAGATGTTCGTCCTGCTAAGCTCCAGGAGTTCGGAAGTTCGGCTTTGCAAGTAGCCTTCTATAAGGGATTTGGCATGAAGCAGGGTTGTGTCAACCAGTACATTTTTGATTCGCCAAATACTTAGGTTGCCCTTGAGAAGTTGCATGGTCTGGTTCTTTGAGATACTACAGAAAAGTTTCATGGCCTTGAGCTCCAGTCCCTGCAAGTTCGTAGGCTTTTTCGTTGCTTATGATTCCCGATTGTTGTTGTGTGATAAATAACTTCTCTTAATGTAGCCGGGATCAACAACACATAAGCTTATGATCACCCATCCCATGACCAACTTAAGTTACATCACAGGGCGAACCAAACTCCAAGCATCTCATCCTACTAGTGTTCACAATCTTAATTTTCTCAGCTTATTCAAACCTGCAGAAGCGCAGACAGTTAATCAGTAAAAACAAGACTATTATAAAACTCGCTACCAAAATAGCTCAAAGAGAATTTCAACGGAGCATTAAGCAGGCGGCGCCACTGTCGCAAAATGAAATATCTCTTAATTAGTGTTACCGTTAACCATTTAATCCGAGCACTCGACAACTGACTTCGCTTTGAAATTATAGCGCATTTTTTATAGGAGCAAGTCTATACCTAAAGAAAAGTGTCAAAAACTGTTTGTATGATTATAGTTTCAAAAACAACCATTGCCCCTTATTACCTATTGACTGAGAAAGACACCAAAACTAAAAATAGGTAAGTGCTGAAATTCGATTTGCTGTGTAGGTACGTGTAATGGGGTGGTTATAGTGAGGTTTATCGAAATTATATAGATGTAAATAGAGAATTTACATCCCTCCTACCCGTAATCAAAATGAAAAATATTCTCATTGATGCACATAAACTTAAATTGCGCGCTCGCTACGTCTCGCAGCCCAGACGGAGTCGCGGACAGCCGCTAGTTTTTAATAAAGTAGTGTGTTATGCAAAATGATCGTGAATCAAATGGACCGTGGTTAGCGGACGCGCAATCAACATTCTATGAAATGTGCCTTCCTAGCTCATCTTGAATTTTGCATAGGTATGTTTAATAAAATTGCTAGCTCAAACCGTACTAGGTGGAATTTAATTTCTGAAGAAGAACATACATTTTATTTGATTAAAGCGTATGGAAATGAAGTTTGTATGAATTGTAAATGAAGTATTAGAATAAAAAAAATATGCATAGTGAATGCAAAAAGTAAAAAATAAAAATAATCTGAAGTTTGTAAGCTCAGAATTAAAATGTCAACGCCCCATAGCTTTTGTGTCCTAAAAAACAATACAATCCCTACTTCCCTATTAATATTATGAATGCGAAAGAAACTCTGTCTGCCTGCTTTCTCGCCTAAACTACTTAAGGCGATACTCGGAAAAAATGTGCTGAAGCGAGATAGCAATGAGAAAACGACGCGCGCGGGAGCGAGACCGATTTTGCAGATTAGGCAAAAAAAACACAAAATCATTTCGTATTAAAAAACTACAGCGATTTAAAAAAAATGCTTCTATACGATCCTCAATATTATTGGTGTCCACTAATTAAACCAATTTCCAATAGTGTAAGTAATCACATTTAAGAATAATCTTCACTTTTCGTATTTTTAGAGGTCTTTTCGAAAATAAAACGTGTCGAGGCAAAATCATATAATCGTGTTTTTGAAACTATACGATTCTAGATAAAGGTATGAAGAAATATATATCTTATTACCAGATTTTTAACAACTGTAACCGTCCTATAGTTTTAAATCAAAAAGTCCATATTTTTCCGAGTAGCGCCTTAACTGATTTTGATGAAATTTGCATCAAAATTGGTTGTTAACCTTGGGCTCATTTTTATCCGGGCAAAGCATGTACAAGCGGGCGAAGCCGCGGGCGGAAGGCTATAACTATAAATCTATCCTTACAAAAATTTAGTTTGTAATTGATAAACTAAAAACTTTTACATCGACTTTAAAAACTCTTTGACTATTAGAAAACTACATTCTTCCATAGTGACATAGGCTAGGTATATTTTATTCCGATATTCCCACGGGAACAGTAACCACGCGGGAGCCACTAGTAGGTACTTAATAAAAAATAGTTTATCCCGATAAATAAATAGCAATCACTTATTGAAAACGTACAGATTGGCAACAGTTAGAAGTTAGAACTTTATTACTTAATGTTTAGATATTCATCCACACTAATATAATAAATGTGAAAGTGTGTTTGTTTGTTTGTCCGTCTTTCACGTCAAAACGGAGTAACGGATCAACGTGATTTTTGGTATGAGCATTATTTAAGAGCTGGAGACCGACATAGGCTACTTTTATCCCGGAAAAACATCACAGTCCACGCGGGCAATGCTTCGAGGAAGGCTAGTAGTCGAGTTCAATAATATCTGTGGATTTTTGGACTTTATCGCATTAAGTTTTTTGACATCTTCTTTGACTTTCTGTACAAACTCTCACAATAATTACAACAACAAAGGTCAAAAGTGCACAGATATTAGTGAGCTCGACTGTAGGTAATAAAATCACAGCTTAACAATCTACCAAAAGTTACTCAATGAAATTCACATAATCATTTTGTAAGCCTACCTAACTAGTTCGTAACTAGTTCATGACTAGTTGGTAATATCAAGCATCTGGTAAGGTAGGTCTAACGACAGACTGACTCAGTCTGACTCATCAAAAGTTAATCAAATGCGTAATCTTAGTCCTTTAAGGGCTTGCACCAAGCAATCAATTTGTTTATGACAATTATTTGCAGTATCTTATTTGTGAATGAATGGTGATAGTTATAGCTTTACAGCGATGGTACTTAAATAACAATTTTGTTGCTGAAACTGCGCCCGCAGATTGTCGTCCCCTGGCAATATTGGAATAAAATAGATCCGATGTTCTATTCTGAATCATTGATACCTCTGTATGCAAAATTAAAATCAGTTCTGCTGTTTGAGCTGTTAGCAAATAAACTTACTTACAAAAATTAGCATTTATAATGTTACTAGTAGCGATAAAAAACACATTTCGTTGTGATATATCTAGTATTCCATCTTTCTTTATCATTTCTGCCAGAATTGAAACCACAAGAGCTGAAAAAACAAATCGACAAGTGAGACTTTTGTCGGCATAAACTGCAGGGTGCGTCATTCACTCATTCATATATCTAAATCGGGAAACTTTGTCGAGACGTTGAAAGAAGTACTTAGTCAGGAATAAATCAATTTGGCTGGGTTGAGATGGTGCAGTACCTACTACAAAAGTCGTGCTGCTATTGACTGATTGCCAGTGATCCTAACCGGAAAAAGGAAAATTTGTAAGGAAGTTTTCATTTGTTTCGTGTTTGGTTGTTATTACTGTATATGGTTTGTTCTGATACTAACAGTTAAAGTTTGCTGTTTGGAATATTTACTTCGGAATATAATCAATATTTAATATGACATATTTATCCATTTGCATTTCTTTTGAATGCTTAGGTTTTTTAGAGCTTTTCAATCTTAAATATTTCACACCTGTATTCTTATCAAAGAACCTTAAAGCTAAGCTAACATAAAATACGTTTAAGTATACAAAGCGAAAAAGAGAGTTAGTCTGTTGCACAGACTTAGGGCGATTGTGCACTACACTGAATTTTACCGATCCGGAAAAAAACGGATGCTTGTATTTTAATAATTAATCATTTATAATAGAAATTAATGCACAAACGCCCTTAGGGCGTTTGTGCACTACCACCGTCACCATCCGGCGGTCCGTGTTTTTACGGACCGGCGTGGCATGAAAAACACGGATGGTTAGCTTGTGCACTTGTCTGGTTTTTTACTGGCCGGGGCAGCGCAGTTATCTCTTTGAAACTACACTCTACGGACGCGTTTTAAACGAGAGGAATAATGAGTTCCTTGGAACGTCTCGGCAATTACTTGCTTTATTGCTTTATGTACGAAGACGTAGAAGACAGAAAGAATTTTGGGTTCATCCTCTTATCAGTGAAAGGTACCTGCGGGGTCATTTTACCGAAATCACAATAAATTGAGGCAGGATGAAAAATTATTTTTTAACTACTATCGAATGTCTACGGCTAGCTATATAACAAAAAAAGTTTCATCAAAATCCGCTTAGTAGTTTTTGCGTGAAACACGGACAACAGACAGACAGACAGACAAACAAAAATTTCAAAAACCATATTTTTGGTGCTAGATATATTACGTGTTATTGGTGAGAAAGGCGCTTAAATTCATTTTGGCGTGCGTTCATTTATTTGCGATAACTCCTAAGATATTCATTTAAATTATATGGTGTAAAAGAGTAAAATAATGTGCATAAAATGCTTAAAGCAACTAACGTATTTAGATTGATAAGGGTTAATACTGTATCCGTTTAAATAGCTTTCCAAATTACCGCATTGTTCGTAACCATTTTTTAAGAGATAATATGGCTATAATATGCTATCCTTAAAAGATAGACATATGCTATCGCGGACTATTTTGTAGATCTATAGAAGAGAAATATCCCAATATGCATTATTTTTTTAAACCTTGAAAGGATTAGGAAGCGTTTTTGCTGAAAGCTCCCGGGCGGCTTGCCGTTTGCCGGCACTTTCGACAATTATCGTTATATTTTTACCAATTTACACAAAACTTTCATAAATTATATATTAAAACCTTCCTGAAGAACCACGCTACATATTAGTGAAAACCGCATGAAAATCTGTTTCGTAGTTTTAAAGATTTAAGCATATATAGGGACAGACAGACGGGAAGCGACTTTGTTTTATACTATGTAGTGATTTATGATTAAAATACAACCATCCGTTTTTTTCCGGACGGTAAAATTCAGTGTAGTGCACAAGCGTACATATGTTTTTCATTGCCGTCATCTCGGAACGGAAAAAAACGGTCCGGAATGGGGAAAAGTAAAATGACGGACGGTAAAATTCAGTGTGGTGCACAAGCGCCCATATGTTTTTCATTGCTGCCATATCGGTCCAGAAAAAACCGGATCGCCGGATCGGTAAAATTCAGTGTAGTGCACAAACGCCCTTACTCTCTTCTTAGGGTGCTATTCCACTTATCAAAGAACTTTGTCCAATATGCATTTGATGAAAGAATTTATCAATGAAACCATTCATGAAATCTTCCTCGTCCAATTTCTTTGATCAAATATTTGATAAGTGGAATACAACCCTTAGATTAGACACTACAGCCGTAAAAACTGCAAGACAAATGAACTTGCGAACTTTCATCGGCGCGCACTTCGATGCGCGTCATTCACTCATTCACTCGTCTTGTTGCCGCGAACGCGTCGTGTCGCGTGCGGGCTAGATTTACAGCGGCAATTAGTTATGTACCCGACGCACGACAAACGATGTCGGCTGACAAATGGGCCGGGCTAGCCCTGGGTGCCTCGACAGCTCGCCGCAGACAATGAACGGCGAATACTTGGCCGTTCAATCATTCGGTCACGAATTAGGGATTGTAATTTTTCAGTCTGATGTGAGGTTTGTACTGCAGCATTGTCCACTTCCTTGCGTGAACAACGTCGGTCGCTTATTAGTCATTTGGTATACATCCAAGAAAGGATTGACAGAACTGCAAGCATTGGATTTTACAGTATTACACTCTTTTCTACATAAAAGTTTGATTATGCAGCCTATTTGCTCTCATATTCAGATGCTAAGAAGTCGTTAAATAAATAAAACGAGTATATTAATTTCTTTAAAGTAGGTACTTACTTATTTTATTAAATACCTTTTTCTTAAATTCACATTCATTAAACACGTGAAGCACATTTTGATTCGTGCTCAAAATCCCTAATATTATAAATGTGAAACTTTATAATTTTATTAAATACCTTTTTCTTAAATTCACATTCATTAAACACGTGAAGCACATTTTGTTTCATGCTCAAAATCCCTAATATGATAAATGTGAAACTTTGTATGGATGTATGTATTGATATTTGTTACCTTTGTTACACTCAAAAACTTCTGAACAGATCTGAATAAAATTAGCAATAGAGATAGATTATAGGCTGGAATAATACATACAATACTTTTATCTCATTATTCCCACGGGAACGGAAACCACGCGGGTGAAACCGCAGGCCGTCGCTAGTAAAATAAAGAGCGGCAGAGCCCCTCCCAATATGGCATTTGAATGGTTTCGCTATTCGCCAACTTACTTTGTAAATACGAATCTATAAGGCAAATAAAATATTTCGATATTGCAGCTTCAGAAGTAGTTTAAAATGTTGTTACCATGTCCCTATAAATTATCGCGCAGCTTTATACTGAATCAGTTCAATACAAAGTGCGGCACAGTACTGATACTCGTCAGCTATCTTCAGACTGAATAACTGCAAACTTTGTATTTCAACTTCGTATTGTAATTCAATCATTAACATAGGTTTCCAGTGTAATCCTAAGTTTTGTTCCATGTCCGAAACGTTGGTACACGAGTTGGCCACTCCAATTAGTTACCGTGTAGTGGCTACATGACACGTCGGGCTAATCTGAGATTACACGCGGGCGGCGCTGAACTGTGGCGCCCTCTACAATGCTAAGTTCGTGCCTTTGAAGCCTACGCCGGGATCAAAAGGCAACGCTGCTGGACGGATTATCGAATGCAATAGGACCTCCTTAGGACCGCTTGTGTATAGACTGGTTGACTTTGTTGTTTAGTTTATAGCTGGGAAACGATTATTATGTTATATTAATGGAGATGTTAACTTCTTATATTGATGCTCACTCTTCTTCTCTTCTCAGCATTAGAACTACTTTGGTACAACAGATTCGTAATTGTTGCCCATTTAGCTTCCTAATTATTTACCGTGTAGTGGCTACATGACACGCCAGGCTAATCTGGAACTGTGGCGCCCTCTACAATGCAGGGTTTGTGCCTTTGAAGCCTACGCCGGGATCAAAAGGCAACGCCGGACGGATTATGGGAATGCAATAGGACCTCCTTATGACTGCTTTCGAATAGACTGGGGGCTTTCTTGTCTATGACTGGGAAACGATTATTAAGTCATAGGAATGGACAAGTTTAAAAAGTTTCGTATTCTCTTCTTAGCATTATTATAGCCTTTTGACATGTCTGCTAGAACAGGGGGGCTACCGGCTAATTACTATGGGTGTGGACATGGGCTTTATTTAACATTTGAAGCCCATAAAAGGACAAAATTTGGGCAATAAAGCCCATGTCCATATCCATATTTTTAGCCGTTACAGGGGCTGATTCGTAATTTTCTCCCATTTAGCTTACCAATTATTTACCGTGTAGTGGCTACATGACACGTCAGGCTAATCTGGGATTATATGCGGGCGGCGCTGAACTGTGGCGCCCTCGACAATGCAGGGTTCGTGCCTTTGAAGCCTACGCCGGGATCAAAAGGCAGCGCTGGACGGATTATGGGAATGCAATAGGACCTCCTTAAGACCGCTTGTGTATAGACTGGGTGACTTTGTTGTTTAGTTTATAGCTGGGAAACGATTATTATGGTATATAATAGACAAGTTTAAAATGTTTTGGTTGTTAGGTTTAGGCTCATAATATTGATGCCCACTCTTCTTCTCTTTTCTGCGTTATTATACCCTTTCGACGGGTCTGCTAGAACAGATTCGTCATTTTCTCCCATTTAGCTTTCCGATTATTACTTACCATGTAGTGGCTACATGACACGTCTCGGGCTAATCTGGGATTACACGCAGGCGGCGCTGAATTTTGGCGCCCTCTACAATGCAAGGTTCGTGCCTTTGAAGCCTACGCCGCCGGGATCAAAAGGCAGCGCCAGACGGATTATGGGAATGCAATAGGACCTCCATATGACCGGTTGTGTATAGACTGGCTGACTTTGTTGTCTTAGTTTATAAATGGGAAACGATTGTTTTGGTATATTATTATTATAGTAATAGACAATTGAGATAGGTTTAAGTTTTTAGTTGAGTCTTATAAAATTGATGCTCTCCCCTCTCTCCTCAGCGCATTTAATTTACACATATCTCTGATGGGTCTACTTGAACAAACTCGTCATTTTCTCCCATTATATTTACCATGGTAGCGGCTTTGTACACGTCCGTCGGGCTAATCTCGGAGTAGATACAAAAATACAGAAATCTTAATTACAGTTCATCAACTTTCCATCACATCACAATAACAGTGATTGGAGCCAATCTAGTAAGCATACTGAAGCCGATGTCAAGCAAAAGCAAGGGCGGATTAAGGGGGGGGGGGCACAGCGGCAGCTTATAATGGCTGATGATGATGATGATGATACTCATAGTTAGGTATACTATCTATCTGTTATTTGGGAAAAAGATTAGGTACACTACTAACGCCTGTTAATCCGAAAAGTTAACATTATTTTTTGTTAAGTGACCGTTAAAATAATTTGACCCGTAAAGTCAAGGATCACGGATTAACCCCTTTTAGGGTAAACGTGGAGTTGGCCGATGTCAATATTTTATCGTGTAATCCTAATTTAATCGAGTATTAGGCCCACGTTAAAAAGTATTGACTATACCTTATTTAGGCTTAGGATGAGTTTGTGAACCAACATTTTTATAAATAGAATAAGTTGGATCTTACATTAAAGTTTAATGATTAAACATCACTATCACTACATAGTATAAAACAAAGTCGCTTTCTCTTTCCCTATGTCCCTTTGTATGCTTAAATCTTTGAAACTACGCAACGGATTTTGATGCGTTTTTTTTAATAGATAGAGTGATTCAAGAGGAAGGTTTATATGTACTTTTTATCCCGATATTCCCACGGGAACGGGAACCACGCGGGTGAAACCGCGGGCGGCCGCTAGTTATAATTATATTTTAGTGTTGCATAGAAGTAGACTGAACCTTTTATATGAATATTACTTTTTCAAACCAATCCTTAAAAAGGCGTAAAATGAGAAAAGCTTTAATTTGTGAACTTTCAGCTCAAACGAAAAATACCAAAACAGATAAGGAGTAATTTAATTTTATGTATTGCGTATTATTGTCATCTTCTTCGTGAGGTACTTGCTGGTTTAAAAGTAGATGATTAATATTTCACGGTTTAAGTTGATAATTATTAACTTAATCCATGAAATAAGTAAATGGTCACTGATTATATTACGAGTACTTTGTCGTATTCCAATGCCACTGTAAGAAACGGAAATTCAAGGACTAAACAATTTTTTTCAAACCAGCAAATACCTCACAAAGAAGGTGACAATACGCATACATTTTTACCCACAAAGCTTCTCTTGCACCATAAATGGAAACCTGATTGACAACGAAATACAAGCTCACGGACAATTTAATAAAACACCATTCATGAAAGCGATACAAAATATTCATGTACGTGTCCAATAAAGTAATCAAGAATCAGGCGTTGACATCTTACGATATACATTCAGTTAAGTGCCACACAATTCGTGTTAGTCGGTTTTTAAGTAGTCATTATATGCAAATTACTGGGTCGTGATGATGTCTGGATAGATAGACGTAACGTGTCTGCTGCATCTGAGTGGCACAGTGGCGTAAGGTTTGTGAAGTATCTATTGTTGTAGGTATTGTATCAGCTGTGAATGACTAACGCCCGAATACTTGAAAGCGACTCAATTTGGGAGTGTCTCCAACATCATGCCGTCTTTTTCATACCTTTGGCATTTAATACAACAGGGCGATGTTTGAGAGGTTCCTAATATTAAGTAGCGTACGAGTATTCGGGCGTTAGATAAGTCTCTCATGCCCGAATTCTCGAACGCAAATCAAATTTGGGAGCGTCTCAAACATCATGGCATCTCTTTCATACGTTTCACATTTAAAGCGACAGGGCCATGCTTGAGACGCTCCCAAAGTTAGGTAGCGTTCGAGTATTCGGGCATCAGAACTCGGGATCATGATCCCTGTTCATCGTCATCAACATCAGCCATTTAATATCCCAACTGCTGGGGTACAAGCCTTCCTTATGGATGGATAAGAAGACTGACCCATGACCAGACCCAGACCCATGACGATGACCCATCACGCGAAATCAACGTGGATAGGTGGGTTAATGACTGCCATCGCAGCAGCGACCTACTGCTTAACTTGTCTCCCGAAACACGGAGCTTCTCGAGATACCTAATAAATTTTGTGGTCGGCCATGCCTTGATCAACCATTACGAAAGTTTCTTACCTCAACGATATCTGCTGTGCCACAGGCTTGTCTTGGAAAATATACAGCGGAAATAAATCAGCTGTTCCAAAGAAAAGTACAACATCGACTTGACCAAAATGTATGGAACAGTTGATTTTTTTCCACTATGTTGTAGCTAAATGCCGTAGTATAAATAAATTTGTTCTTATTAATGGACACTTCAATAGATCGTCAAGGTCTAGATCGATTTGGTCAAGGTCGCAGGAAGCCGCTGGTTGCGACCGATCGTTGTGGAGATCCTTGGGGGAGACCTTTGCCCAGCAGTGGGCGTCGTTCGGTTGACATGATGAATGGACACTTTCATCCCGTAAAATGATTGTGTACTTACTAGTTAAAAAATTGTGGTGGTGGATTATTAATTCATATTTATTTTGATCAAGAAATTGTTCGTTATGCAACAAAGCAGTATGTCAGTTCCCAAGGAGTGGAAGCGTAATTGTTTTGAAAGTAACTGTCAGTTAAGAGCCGTGTGGGAGTTTCTATGGCCCATCCAACTTGCACAATTCAGCAAATGTTTGCACGAAACTGTAGCGCGAGGTACTTTGGACATTCCTTTAATAACACCTATGGATATTTGGAATTGTTCCCTTTAAGTATGCTGAAGTTGTGTTTTGGGTCAGTTCCACGTCTTCCGCAAAAGGCAAACTATTCAGGAAGCAAAATTAATTTTCATTTTACCGAAAATTAAATGTACCTCTAATATTTTAAACTAGCTTCCGCCCGCGACTTCGTCCGCGTGGACATTCGAGAAAATACTTATGGGACCAATAATCAGGATAAAAAGTATTCTATGTTATAAGTTCATAAATCCGTTCGTCATCCGTTTCTACGTGATTAGGCAGGTCCTCCCTCACCAATTGAGCAGCCTCGCGCGAGGCAGAACGTTTGCCACGTGCGGCGGGCCTCGCACATCGCATCGCATAGATTATTCTTGTGCATTCACAATGCTATTCTGTAAGAAAGGGAAAATTGTGATTGTAAAACCACCAGCCCTGCAAGTAACATTCAGGCAGGATTCGAATCCGCGCCCCGGGAATCTGGCCCGATGCTCTGACTAACTAAGCTACCGAAAGGATTACAAGATTCGTCGAATTCGAAATCGAATCGAAATTCGAAACACGCCAGAGTGTTTTTGCTGCTGTTTAATAGCAAAAATCTTCTTTTATTTTTTTATTCCAAGAGACACTTATTTTGAAAGCCTACTCGATTTCTACCTCCTAGCGAGCCACACAGCCAACTAGAGAGGTGGATGGGCGAGCCAAGTGATCCTCGTTTCACCTCTCTTCATCTTCTTTTGATTTCGGTACACACCGCGAGCAAACGAACTTTCCTCTCACGCCAACTCACCGCGCATCGCTTTGCTGCTCTTTAGCTCACTGTGTGGCCCGCAGTTTATAATTTAAATTAATTATAAAAACTAGCCTTTACTCCGCGGGAATGTGATTTTTTTTCGGAACCCTCCAGCTCCCAAACTATCCTCAGACCAAAAGCAGGTCAATCCGTTGCTCCGTTTCGACGTGAGGCAAAGAAACAAACAAACACACTTTCACATAATATTAGTATGGATAATCTTAAATGGGAACAAACTATTGACAGTCAACTCTTGTTAACTTGTACGATTATACTTCACTTTAAACTACGATTTGAATGGCTGATAAGTGCAAACGCTTTATGTGAATTTATGCTAATGTTGTTTGCACTTACGTAGGTGGTTACGACTCCAAATAATGCAATTCTCTAAATGGAATGATTTTCTTTTAAAATCATAATGCGTCCATGGGTACAGTTTTGTTTTCACCTGACTCGACAGGTCACAGCACATATATCAACTCGTAAACGGAACGTAAACGTATCAACTCGAGCGGTTCAGTATTCTTTGTATGAAACTCCGTACTGCAACGCACACTCATCGGAAAGGGAACGTAATCGCCTCGCCTCGGGACCAGCTCATGAACCGCTTTGCAGGTCGGTCAACTTGCGAACTTGGAATACTGTCTTGCAATAAAACTTACAGTTTTGATCGCTATTTAATTTTTCTATCTAAAGTTTTAGAATTAGAAGAAAGACCTTAGAAGCTGAGAACCAGACTCGGTGTCGTTAGCTAAGAAATGCCTATTTCCAGTAGTGGATGGATAAGGGCTGATGAAAATGACGTTAAAAATTATCAGACTTTAAAAAAGCATCATAAAAAAGAGGATATCAATTGTTTTTAAGACTACTTTATATACCTACCCTTTTTCATGTCAGTCACAGAACAAAGAAAGTAAAACACATCATAATAAAAACTACCCCCTTCCATTATAAATTACTGCTCCCGATTAGTTTTCCCATGAGCTCTGATTGTTAGAGGTATTATTTGTTCTGTTCTATAGATGGTATCATTGTTTTCAATATTTCTGCGGGCGGGACACTTACTCCGATTGCCATCAGAGAGTCAAATGTAAGTAAGGGTGCGTTTGATTTAAAACAGAAAGGGGGCCAACAGGATTGTCCCGGAAATATAAATTGAATTTTTATCTCGATTCCGATTACGAAATTTCATACTCAGTCCATTATATTCGGATATTGGTTTGTTGAATTATCTGAATTAATTTTCTTTTACGCTTCAATCTTTTGGTCTGCATTTTAACTATTTAAGTTAGCTTTGAACACATTTAGAATATAATTTACAAATTCATCGAACTATAAGCCTAGCTAGACTACCTCAGTCTTTCGACGCGGCCTTTTTAACGAAAACAGTTTTACCTACTTACAAGAAACGAGGACTAGAAACATATCATGTAACTTATGAAAAATACTCTTTAAAGAAAGTTTAAAGCTTATAAAATAAATATTTCTCTTGATTTGCACAAAACAAACTAGGAATATCAAATAAATCTTTATTATCTTCACCTAACGCAAAAAACCTTATCTGACTACGGCATATACAATACAGTGCTTTATTACGTACTTAGGTACGTACCTACCATACATATTCTTAAATTGAGCTTTTTATTTTTAACATTTAAACCACGCATGATTCCCGCTAACTTAATTCTAAATGGGGATCAAGACATTACTTAATTAAATGTTTTAATTGTAAACTTTGCGATATCTTTAAAAAACTATTAGGTAAAATTAAAAGTCCGCTTAGGAAATGTTTTCAACCTAAGCAATCTTAGCTCATTGTGGCTAATTAGTGCTAGATGAAATTTGGCTCATTGATAGATTATGGTCTAGTAGAATAACACATCTGCTACTTTTTACCCCAGGAAATATCACATACTCACCGGAAATAAGTTTTTAGTAAAAATTTCATTTTCATGACAAGCTTTTTTGCTGACTATACTTAAATTTCTAATGTCATCTAAACCAAACCTGTATACAAAATTTCAGCTCCATCGGACACTGGAAAGTGGGTCAAATTAAGCTTGCAAGATTTGTCCCCACTAACTAACTAACACAACAAACTACCTCTAGACAAAAAGCTTGTAAAAACCGTGTAGTTCACGCGGGTAAAGCGGAAAGCTATTGTTTCATATTGCAGAAAATTTCTGGAATATGAAACGTACGTTATTTAATAGCGTTGTAGTAATAACACTTCACTTCAAGGAGCCCGTGGCGCAGTGGTTAGCGCACTAGAACTGCGATTGTTGAAGTTAAGCAACTTCCACATTGGTTGGTCACGGGATGGGTGACCAAAAATTTACTATCTCGAGCTCCTCCGTGCTTCTTAAGGCACGTTAAGCCATTGGTTCCGGCTGCGTTTGCAGTAGTTAATGCCCACCAAACCAGTGGTGGATCATGCATGGACCCATTCTGCTTATCCATCTATAAGGATGGCCTGTACCCAGCAGTGGGGACATATAATGGCTAATGATGTCGTCTGAATGAATCGTCGTCGTCTGTCTAGTTGTAACCATCTCACACATCTTGACTGAAAGTAAAAGAGTCAATATCAGCTTACATAAAAAGCAATTCATATGCCAGACGCGACTGGGGGCTTTCAAGCCTGCCCATTCAAAGTTCTTATGCAAATTACATAATGTTCTTTACGACATGAGATGGCGAACTTTACTTAAGAGTAAATATTTATATAAAAAATTACGTCCGTATACTTTTTGGGGACTTCTTGTGGTGGACGTAATGGGTCCTCCATTAAGAGAGACACGTGCTTTATTTTTACTTTGTGATCTGAATTTTTTCCTCATATGTTTGGGCAAAAACTTTTTTGAAGTTATGTGCATATTTTAGCTCTTCTTTTCATGTATTTGTTTATCCACAACGGGGTAGCACTTAGCCTTCATCACACCTGATGTTAAGTGGTGATTAGGCTGAAGGTGGAAGCGCACTGACGAATCCTTAGTCACTGAGGAACTGGCTGTCTTATCTCTAACTGCCGGAACAGAATAATGCTGTAAACATCATTGTTATGGCGTTAGACTTAGATAAGATGGTGGTATCTAGCCATGGATGGCAGGGATACCGGAACGAAACGGCATCGTTACAAGGCGGACTAAGAACAAGTTCTACCACCAAGCAAACCGAATACAATGCACACCCCCACTGGGAATCAAACCCGGGACCTCTGGGTCTGAAATCGGTGGTGTGAACCACTAAACCACAGAGGCGAATAAAATGGTATGTTTTCGATTTACTAAACCATATTTCGAGTTTATCCTTTGAGTTTAGTTGTCTGTATATAACTCTACACTTGCAAAGGGCAACATTAGAATTTAGGGAACATAAAACGTAAAAGAACGGTTTCAAAAGTCAATTTGACGACCGATTTGGCGCAGGGGTAAACTACCTGCCTTCTGCGCCAGAGGTCTCGGGTTCGATTCCCGAACAAGACAAATATTTGTGTGCATGAACATGTCTATTTGTCTTGGTCTGGGTGTATTCTATGTATATTAAGTATGCATTTACAAACAAAAAGTATTTAAGTATATATTTATCCGTTATCAAGTTCACGTAGACACAGTTTCTTAAGAAATTAACTACGGGCTTAGATATAATTGGTGTGATTGTAAGAGAATATTTATTATTTATTAATTTAAATAATTTGAATCTACACTTCTCTTAACGTAGGTACTAGCAGCTACTGGCACTTATACGAATATAAGATTTCGAATATAAATTCATACGAAATGTATCACTTTTCTAGCATGCTTGGCAAATAGATGAACTCCAAAATATTTGATTCCAAAACAAAAGCCAAGCGCGACCAATAGGGATATACATATTTCAATCCGGCACTAGATCACATGCCAAATATTTACTATGCGATTATTATAAGAATAGGACTGTCAAACGGCATTTTTGATCTTTGTTCCTTTTCTTGCACATCCTACACCCTGAAGTGGAAGCGAAACGCAAACAAATATGGCCGTTTTGACAGTCCTATTCTTATAATAATCGCATAGTACTCGATGGCAGTTGTCAGGTGCGTCTGACAGCTGCTACACCAGCCATCTTGCCAAATTGGACGTGGCAAAGCCCACTTGGATTGGCTCCAACTTGGCACTATCTGGTGTAACTTGTAATAACAAGCTGTATGTATTTAGCCCCTTACGAGGCGACCAGTTTAAATGTGTGTCTGGTTAAGCCTAACTTAATCAACCGTCTTTAAAGCGTATGGGTTGGAGTCATTTGTGTGGAAAATGGTATTTGCACCAAAAGCTGTACCAATTGGTGTACAGACACGAGCAATAATATGTAAACAACAATGAACTTTGTCTAATTGCTTGATGCGTTTCGAAACAAAATTATCTGAGCCGCAGATGTCATTAATAATGTAATATGTTTTGTACTTATTGCTCGTGAATGTACCTAGTGTAAGGATCATTTTGTTAGCCATTAAATACATAGATAAGATACCACAGACCACAGAACATGGTGCTAGTCTGTGGTAAATACGTCTTGAAAAGCAGAGCTGTCACTTTTGACAGGCTGATTTACCTGAGTTTTTAACCGACTTCTATATCAAAATGGAGGAGGTTCTCTATTCGTCTGTATGTATGTTTTTTTTTTTTTTTGTGTATGTCCACCGATTACTCGAAGACGGCTGAACCGATTGTAATAGTTCAAATGTTATTACATCAGGTTGGTTTCCAAGTTGGTCCCATTTTTTTGAAATTTTAAAATCGGTTCAGTAGTTTTCAGGAAATCTTGAAAATACTGTCGTTTTCGTTACCACTTTATGTGAATTTAATACGTATCTTTAGGCATAACTCCTTTGTTTATAAGCCGATTTGGATGATTCTTGTTTTGTTAAAAAGGGGATACCTCAAGGTATTTTAACCGACTTCGAAAAAGGAGGTTTTCAGTTTGATCACATACCTATTTACCAGAAAACACGTAAATTGCCTGCACGATACACTAAAAAGAGTAAAATAAAAATTATTTTTATAAAAAAATAAAACCGCCTTCAAAAAAACCACATGAAAAAAGTAAGAAATAATTCCTCACCAAATAAATAACGTAAGTACTTTGAAGTCGGGCGGGTTTTAACAAAAACAACAAAAAATAGTACATGTTTCACGCCCGACTTCAAAGTACTCACGTTATTTATTTGGTGAGGAATTATTTCTTACTTTTTTGATGTGGTTTTTTTGAAGGCGGTTTTATTTTTATGATATGTGTTACACTAGTATTTCTGGGATAACTTATAGTCATGCCTCTTTGCACAAGCGATTTAATCAATGTCGCTGAGTCTTTTTTCTCAAAATTTCTTTACTGATCGCGGGTAAAACGAAAATTATAATAATAAATTAAACTCGACTTTTTGAACTTTTTTCAGATTTTGAGTAGCTTTATTTGATTATTTTCTTGGTAGTTGTACTTCCAAGAAGACATATCTAGAGAGATACTTAAAAAATTAAAAAAAAACTTAACAAAAAGTTATCCAGATAACAAGAAAATATAATTTTGCAAGTTGATAAGTTGGTCATGTCTTCGTAATGCACCCTCAGTCCTAACAAATCAAAAAACAATTTGTCTAGGAAACAAAAGTTTTCATAATAACCTTAGGGGAGAATAATAATCTTATAATAACCTTGTGCTTAGGGGTGGAAAATGTATAAATAATTATGTTCAACTCATTTTAACTGATAACTCAATCGTTAGTCAAAGTATGATATTATTATAGGTAAGTAATAAGTATATTTATGTATTTATAAATCTATATAAAATCGTCCCGACTTCGCTGGCTAGGACTTGTTGAAAGAATGGGAGAGGATCGAGCTGCCAAAAGAGCGTATCTGGGGCCGTCCGAGATATCGCTGGAAGGATGAAGCTGCCAAAGACCTAAGCCAAATCAACGTAGCTGAGCGGTCGGAACGGCGCAAGACCGAAGAAAAAGCGTGCTTTGACATCGGAGGCCAAGATCCACTTCGGGTCGCTGAGCCAGCGAAGTAGTAGTAGTAGTATTTACTTATGCATTTTGACGGTAATTTGAAGTCCTCATTGCTGGATAACAAGCCATCCTCATGGATGGTAAAGTAGACTACTTCCTTGAAGCAGTTTGAGATGAATTTGTCCTCTATTCCACTTAGCTTTACTGCCCTATTCAGCCTGGTGGTTGTGTGGAATAGGGGAAAAAACCCTATTCCACATAGCCCTACCTGGTAGCTATAAATGGCAAAATTCTAACTCTCCCTACCTCTAGGGTTATATTATGTAAGTAACAGAAGAATCTATAAGTATATCCCAACTGGAGCGATAGTAGGAAAAACATCAAGTATCCCTACCATGGGGGTAATAAAAAATCCATATGTTCCATACATTTGATTAAATATTTTTTTTATGTCTCATATTCTGAAAGTACTCCTAACTTGCCTAAAATGCGGGTTGGAAGTGGTATTTGGCGGCCCTAGGGCCGTTATGAAATTTAAAAAAGGAATAGGAGGAGTCATGTCAAAATCTGTAATAGCATCTACACACGTTCCGATCCGACAGCCGATTCGGTCTGCTCCCAGACCAAATCTGCGCTACACACGCTCCGATATGGTCTGGGAGCAGACCGAATCGGAGGTCGGATAGGAACGTATGTAGAGTCTTTAAGTATCTCTTTGGACATTTATTTACCAAAGGTATGCAGGCAAAGGCACAGAAGCCTATACAGCCATGTTTTGCTATTATATAAAATAATTAATATCGTAGATTTATTATTTTAATATCTAAAACATTGTTTTTTTAACAATTCGTTTTTAGAAACAGATTAAACCAAATAAGTTATTAATGTAACATAAAAAATCAGGCTATTAATTTCATGGAATTGCATAGAGTACGGGTCAAACACCAAACAAGACTGTATGGACTTAGTTTCCATTGCCTTCCCTAAAACAGAGAAAATGAACAAAAAAGTTATAGTCTTTCGAAAATTCCGCGGCCATAGGAAAAATATTTTTTAGATTATTTCTGTTTATTTTTACTTTCCTCTTATTCAAAATGAAAAGTAGAGTGTTTACTTCGGGCGTATGGACCCATAACAGTCGAGTGTTTTGGCGCACGAACGAAGTGAGGGCGCCGATAGTTCGAGACTCGGTTCGATAGTTCGGTGCCATACATCCCTTGTTAAACAATCTACTATTGCACTTTTGTATGGAACAGCTTTTAAGTAACTAATGCCCGTTTGCACTAAACTCGGGTTGAGCTTGTCATAGATAAGATACATCTTAGCTTAGAAACAGCCTAAAACAGCCGAGCTAAAATTTTTGTTTGAACTGACAGACTACGTCGTAAATAAGTCATCACATTGCTAAAAGAATGAATGAATGAATTCAAATATTAATTGTTTATGGATTTTAAACCTGGCGAGGTAAAGTAGGTCACTGGATATTTTTTTGGTTGAAACTTCTCATTGATTCCTTCGTAAGTTAAAAGGAGAAAAAAGCTAAGGCGTTGTCTATTTTATTTGGTAGGAGTAATTCACCGAGAAAAGAAAAAGTCAACTGAGCTCAACTGTCAGGAAAAACATAAATACAGTGCGCAACCTTTTCTGTTCCGGTGGCCAAAACTAGAACTAACGAGTTTTGTTTTTAATGTCGTTTTGCTAATACTTTCATGTTTTGCTGCTAAACATAAGCGCCGCTGTCATGGAAACAGAAAAGATTGTCGATCTGTAATGTTTTTTTTAAATAAATGATGAATGACGTATGTCACATGTGTTGTGTCTCTTTCTAGCAAACAAGAATACAAAAGCCACAAGCTTTTCTGTTCCGGTGACAGCCGTGACACAGGAGTCACTTGCAATACGAAATTAGCTGTCAAAATGGACTGTCGTATGAAAACTGTTTTAGTTCCAAAGATAATCACCGGAACAGAAAAGCTTGTCGCACTACTCTTTGCTCACAATGCCACAGACAATAATCACTGATATAGGTATTTCTTAAGCCTTAGGCGCTCGATATTGGGCCCGTAAGTTAAGAATAGCCAAAAGTGCATTTAAGAATGTCCTAAGGTTAGTGCAAAGCAATTTTTTGTTAAGAATCTCTTAAGTTAGCTAGGAAAAGACTTAGGCGATTTTTAAGTTTAGTGCAAACGGGTGTAAGTAACTTAAGCACCTGTGTTATGGAAATTAGAAACAACGACGGTATTACGAATTTACGACCTCGCATACAACCCAGACGCGAAAATATTACGAACTCGGGACCCCAGACCTCATTGATTTAAATTTCAAATGCATTTTTGTATAATTCCAATATTATTACAATCTTATTTGATTATTCCATAACAATACATATCCAAATATTTTAATTTAAATTACAATGTTATTTTTAAAAAAATTAAATAAAATAGAGTTTAAGAACTTATGTACTACTTGGGTACTCAATAATTTTTGTTAACAACAATTGCGTTGAGACAACCCCAAATAGTTATACCTACTTACCAAATATATTAGTGTTGGGGGTTCCAGTCAAATTCACCGAAAAAAAACTCACCGAAAAAAACTCACCGAAAAGTTTTCTCACCGAAAAAAACTCACCGAAAAAAACTCACCGAAAAAATCTCACTGAAAACTAAACTCACCGAAAACTTTTCTCACCGAAAAAATCTCACCGAAAAACCAAACTCACCGAAAACTTTTCTCACCGAAAAAAACTCACCGAAATCAAACTCACCGAAAAAAGCTCACCGAAAACTTCTTGATTTACGACAATCTGAATCATCTAAATCAACGTATCGTTTAGATTTCTGCTCATATTAATGTACTTAAATAAATAAATAAATAATCAAAAATTAGGAATTAGGTCATATAAAAAAGTATTGAAAATGAAAATAACGACTCCGCAGCTCAGTGGTTAGAGCATTCGCCTGGACAGTGAAAGGTCGTGGGTTCGAGTCTCATCGAATGACCCCCGTAGCTCAGTGGTTAGAGCATATTTTTTATTTATTTATTTAAGTATGTCACCGGGAAATTAATAAAAACCGTAAATTCATAAATTGCCTAAAAAAATAACCACGAAATTTAAGGCAATCGCTTCGCTGCGCTTCGCGATCTTAAATTTCTAACCTATCACGTGTTCTACAGGACTTCCGTAAACTTATAAACTTCGGTAAACGGTTCTTATTGTTATTTTCCGGTGACATTTACATTAATATGAGCAGAAATCTACCCGACCCGATACGCAGATGATTCAAATTGTTGTAAATCAAGAAGTTTTCGGTGAGTTTTTTTCGGTGAGTTTTATTTCGGTGAGTTTTTTTCGGTGAGAAAAGTTTTCGGTGAGTTTGGTTTTCGGTGAGTTATTTTCGGTGAGTATTTTTTCGGTGAGTTTTTTTTCGGTGAGTTCGGCCGACACCATGGGCATATTTTATTAATTTAAATAATTTAATTATTTTGAATTTTATTATTATCTACATTTTATTAACATAGCACACACATAATCAATGATATTATCTAAATTAACAACACTTTAGCGCTTACCTCTTAGTTTTTTGGGGGAAACTGAAAATCAGCTATTTACTCTACGAGTCAATGTACTTCTGAGTTTTTGCCATTTTTCATTGCTACGGCAGACAAAATGATATTTAAACGGGCAATAAACGGTTATATTCATTTTCAAGAATGTAATTATTTTTTTCCTTTTTAATAGTTTTCTATGTTTTTGATTGTTTATGTTATGTGTGTAGGTATGTCCGGTGCAAATAAATGATGCCTATATCTTATTATTATCCACAACGGGGTAGCACGTAGCAAGCAAGGCGGACTTTGAACAAGCTCTACCACCAACCAACCCGAATACAATATGTACCCACCACCACTGGGAATCTAACGCGGGATCTCTGGGTCTGATACCGTTGGTGTATACCACTAGACCACAGAACCGGTTGAAAATACACCATACTATATCTCAGAGATAGCGGTACCTTGAAAACCCGGTGCATACACCACTCGGTCACGGATGTCGTCATAACTAACCATTGCGAAAGTAGATTCCCTTTTTAATGCATGTCCTATGCATCATCTATATATATAAAAATGAATCCCTATTTCCCTTGGTCACATCACGCATGAACGGCTGGACCGATTTGGCTAATTTTGGTCTTAAAATGTTCGTGGAAGTCCAAGGAAGGTTTTAAGGGTGAGAAAATAGGGGAAGGAGGGGTAAGTAGGGGTAGAGTAGAAGTAGGGTAGGGATAGGGTAGGGATAGGGTAGGGATAGGGTAGGGGTAGGGTAGGGGTAGGGTAGGGGTAGGGTAGGGGTAGGAGTAGGGTAGGAGTAGGAGTAGGGTAGGGGTAGAGTAGGGGTAGGGTAGGGTAGGGTAGGGGTAGGGTAGGGGTAGGGTAGTGGTAGGGTAGGGGTAGTGTAGGGTAGGGGTAGAGTACGGGTAGGGTAGGGGTAGAGTACGGGTGGAGCAGGGGGTAGGGCCACGGGAACGAAGTCGCGCTGGGTCAGCTAGTAATACCTATAAAAACACACCTGGGAATTTCTACAGTTGAACGAAGACTATGTAAACTGCAGAGCATCGTCCATTTGCAAAACAATTGCGAGACAATCGTTTGAACTAAATCGTCTAAACTGTATCGGAGGTGCCAATAAACGTAAATGTAAGGACTGCAAAATGCTCTGCCTGTTTACTTTGTCATGTGCGGACTTTACCCGAAGAAAGAAAACTTTAAAAATCTATGAACAAAATTGCCGAAGAGTAAACGGTAATGGACCCGGGGACAATGGTGATGAAGGTGCCACTTGCAATACGAAGTTAACTGCTGAAATGGACTGTCGGTCAGCCGTCAGCCAGCAGAAACGAAAACTAATCCCTTTACAAGTTAACACCCGAAATTACAGTGCGATAACGTTTTCTGTTCCGGTGGCAAAAACTGGAACTGACGTGTTTTGTTCATAATGTAATTTTGCTGTCAAGTTGCACTGTCCAACCAGCGCCGCGGTCACCGGAACAGAAAAGATTGTCGATCTATAACCATTCGTGAGTGTTGACTTTAAAAAAAGTCTCCACCTTACGCGAAACTATTTTTGCAAACGCAACCGATGTCGAAGCAAAGTCTAGGAGCCCGTGGCACAGCGGTTCGCGTGTCGGCCTGCGATCGTTGAAGCTAACAAACTTTCGCAATGGTCGGTCACGGGATGGGTGACCATAAATGTATTATCTCGAGCTCCTCCGTGCTTCGGAAGGTAACGTTAAGCCGTTGGTCCCGGGTGCGTTTTCAGTTCTTAAACCCACCGCCATCAACATTGGGCCCGCGTGGTGGGTTCTGGCCCATTCTCCTTATCGATCCATAAGGAAGGCCTGTGCCCCAATGATGATACAAGCAAAAATGCTAGAAAGAGGTTTTTTTATTAAAACTTGTGCGATAGTCGTGAGGGTCTGATTGCTGGAGACATTATCGGCTCCATCAGGATTTTTCAAATATTTTTTCGTCGTTTTTGAAGCCAAAAAAATTAGGAAATCACATTTAACAGTATTAATCAGATTTATTTCTCTCGGGTGTAAAGGGTATTAGTTTCTAAATTTACCACCACCGATTCTAATAAGTTTACCACTGTTCGGGCTGCTGCGTAGGTTTCTCTTCAATAAAGCTCAGTTTGTTGCGTAGTTAAATATATAATGAATAAAATGGCGAATTACAATAAAATAGATAAAATAGCGAAAATAATAGGACAGAAGTAAAATTTAGTGCGTATAGGAAGATGCGAAATTTGAATGTGACGAATATTTAATTTTTAGTAACGAATATTGTTTCGCGCTAAAACTTCAATTCGGGGCGCCCCAGATGAACTTCATTGGTCGAACGCACGGGCCGCGCAGCCAATGGACGTACGGCTGCTGCAACGTTCCAGTAGACGCAGCTCATCATGTCTTCCGTCCGAACATGCCCCCGGCCTTGGAAGCACCAGCGTCCAACGTCTTGTCTTTCTTCGATTTTGATGAGAGGACGTAACTTGGGAAAATCGTGAAGGAATCTCTCCTACTTCCAACTTGCATCGCTGAAATGTAATCTTTACTCCAGCGGCTCCAGAAGTGTTGTCGAATCTATTCCTGTGGTTGATGGCGCGTTAGTCGATGAGCAGGAACATCTTCCAGTTGCATAGTCGCTGGTGTAGTTAGCGACCGGCCATTAAGGAAGAGAGGATATAATGGATTAAGATTATTCGGATCAGTGAATATGGGACTCATAGGATGGGAATTTAGGATGGATGTAACCTGTGACAATACTGTGCGAAATTCCTAAATGCTAAAAGAGCATTTCCATCTACCCGTCATAAATCATGCTTAAATGATTTACTCCAGCTTCCACAATCCACCGAAATGAGGCGCTTAGAGACAAACAAATGAAAATAAGTCTTGACTAGTTAAGTTGCGTATTCAAGGATATCATTTGAGCATCTCGATAATAATTTTCCAAACTTGTTCGCAAACGCTTCAATGTTTCCATCATCATCTCGAGCAAGTTTTCCATGACGTGCAATTATATCATTGTAACGCGAGCAGATACAAAGCATCCGAAGTCAAATAGCCTACAAGCTCTAAATGTACAGCGCGACTACAGAAATAAATTAATAAAAATATACCCTTCCACTAACTAACGATTCAGTGTGAGCAATAGTCAAGCGTAGGCTACACCTACACTACACATACCTATATATATTGGTCATAAAGGTATGAGAGAGAAAATGTGAAAAATATTAACTAACATAAATAACTTGGCAACCCTAACTAAGGTGTCAAAACTTGCGCTATATTAAATACTAGAAAACGTAAATAAATAAATGTGATACATATTTTTAAATAGCGTACTAAATTAAAACGTAACACAGTATTTAATTAACCTAATACTAAAGTTTAAAAGAAAAATCACCAAGTGACAGCCCTGTAAAATGGGTGTTCTATGGTGTTATTGTTGATCAAAGACAATAGAAGTCTATATCATTTAAATTAAAGTTAAGCTTCCATTTGCGAAGTGGAGCAACTAGAACTTAATTTACCTATACAATAATATGTGATTACTAAATTAAAATTAAAACCAATAAAATATAATAAACAAAGTAGCTAGACACATTTACATATAAGTGCCAACCATAATGATATGCAAATATGTTTTCATAAAACGTAATTTATTAGGTTTTCACTAAAAATTATACTAAACTACAATAGCGAATGTGACTCGTAGTCAAGTTGTAGTTCGTAGT
The DNA here is from genome assembly GCA_949710035.1 of Crambus lathoniellus. Taxonomy (NCBI): domain Eukaryota; kingdom Metazoa; phylum Arthropoda; class Insecta; order Lepidoptera; family Crambidae; genus Crambus; species Crambus lathoniellus. Next base: position 19,663,816 of record OX453310.1, read on the forward strand.
ATGTACCTACTATGTTTGCGAAAACTATCATGGTAGGGAAAAAATTTGAAAAAAGATGAAAATAGGTATTTTAAATTTACATTGCGCTGTAACTAGGTACGCGAATTTCAAGTGAACCGCTGTTCAGCTTGCGAGTAGGAACCTATTTCCTAATACGTTAGGATTTTCCTTAAAAGGTTTCTGAACGCAAAACCTTTCATCACTTATGCGCGTAGTAGTTGTGATGAAATGTTTTTCACGTGCACGTTCCTCATTAGTTCGCGTATCCCGAGTAACGTTCCCTTCTTCGAGCTCGCAAACTTGACGAAATTAGGAGTTAACTATCCGTGACATATTACAGTGAATATATCGGTTCTGTCGTAAAGAATGGCAGATCGGACCTGATATAATCCATCCCAACTTAGAATCTAATAAGACGGGACCATTGGCTAATTTTATTTTACTATTAGTGTTTAATAAATCCCAAAACCTATCGGCGCCGATAAGAATATCTATACTTTGCGAATTATAGAATTGCGGATCAGCTAACTGAATGTTATTGGGAATATCAAATTTAGCGCTATGTATACTCGTCGCGGGTATCGATGACGTAATAACCGGCAAAACAAAACATTGTAGCTGCGTAACATACGGGTTGGTGCGCGACTTAATCTCAATATCACATTTTTGCGTGGAATTTGTGATCGAGTTTCCAACACCACGTATTTCGTGAGTGGACTGTATTACTGGCGTTTGAAGTAAATCGCATAATGATTGTGATATAAAACTACTTTGGCTACCGCTATCCAGAAGCGCGCGTGCGACGTGATAATTATTATAACGATCGGCTATTTCTACTAATGCGGTCGGAAGTAAAACTATATTCGCGACGTTTAACTGTGAGCCGTCAAATTGCGTGTGTGCGTTGTTTGCTTGTATAGTAACTTGCGCTGATAAAGATGAAGATGGTAGGTTCGGTGCAGAGTGCACGGGGGGAGTGGTCCGCTGGTGCGAGTCAGTAGTCACTTCAAGCCGCGAGCTACCAGTGCTTTGCGGAGATCCGTATGCGATAGATTTATCATTAGTCATCGTCATAGCACTATCGGGATGTACAAGCGAATTATGTTTCTGGTTGCACATTCGACAGGGACCGAATCTACAGTTTTCTAACGTATGACCAGCGCGCAAACAATTAATACAAAGGTTCATATCGCGAATGAATTTTAGTTTTAGATCTAAATTATAATTTAAAAAAGTGTTACACGAATATAGCGGATGGTTTCTTTTACATAACAAGCAAGTGTATTTAGTGACATCGCGTGAAATACGTTCGGTTGGCTTATTTGCGGAAACATTACAGTGAATTTTAGAATTGTTTGGTTGCGGTTGCGGGTAGTGTTTTTTATTTTCAAAATTAATTTTATTATGCGATAATTGTAATGTTTCTAGCATATCAGCCCGGTCTTTGAGAAAGTTAATAAGATGTGTTACTTTTAGTTGCGTTTTAAAATCACCGTTAGCAGAATATAAGCTACCTTTGTATTGTTCCCACTCGCGTTCGGTAACTGGGTCTAGTTTTGAAACCATAATGTAGATAACCAAAGTATCCCAATATTCTGTCGGCTCGCCAAGTATTTTTAATGCGCGTAAATTCCTTAAAACATTGTCGATTAACTTTCTCAGTAAAATTGATGATTCTTTGTTTACACTTTGCATGTTAAACAACGACTTGATGTGATTCTGCACTAATAACCTGCTATTATTGTAACGATTAAGAAGTAACTCCCAGGCAACGTAATAATTATCACTTGAGAATTCCACTGAATTTATTACTAGCTCTGCGCTATCCTTAAGTGACGACTTAAGATAGTGGAACTTTTCTATATTACTAAGTTCAGTCGAATTATGTACCAAAGAGAGAAAAGTGTCCCTAAACTCCAACCATTGCTCACATGAGCCGTTAAATGTGGGCATAGAAATTGTAGGCAACTTTACAGATCTATTACTATGCTGATTACACTTATTAGAACTGCCGGCCACCTGACTAGGATTCAAAAGATATTGAGCTCGCGAAAGAATGCTGTAATAACTATCTTCGAATAACCCTCTCTGTGATAATTGCTCGTCTAAGTCAATGGATAGCTCCTCAAGTTTGCCCTGGATATTATTAAATTCAGAAAATAAATTAGATACTCCTTGAATGCGCAACTTAAGGTCAATTTGAGTTTGACCAGATATAGATTGTACGTTAAGATTAGATAGATAATTTTCAAATTTTGTCAGTCTCCCTTTAACAATCCCGCGTTTTTTGACTAACTCTCTAATAACTAAACTACTGTCAGTCAATTTGTTAGGAGATTTATCGCGACTATTACTAGCCTCAACGTCTAAAGTCATTTTCGGTGGAAAGTAGAAAGATGGAGTACTCACGTTTAAAATATGCCCGTTGATGCTGCGTCACGAAACGACTCGTAGGCTTGTACAACACAGGCAAGTAGTGACACTGAGAATAGGAAAATACACAGTATTGTACAGTGGAAATGGAAAAGAAAAGGGAAAGGTAGGATTGGCCGGCCGTAGCTATATGCGCGTATTTAATGCTGGCTGGTAAATCCCTCTTTTGCGGCTCAATTTCTTACTCCTTGGCTTCCTGACTGCACAAGCTGATACCTCGCTCCTCGCAGGATCACGTTGATGGAAGTATTTTCTTCGAAGTCGAATGATGAGAACGAAGTCTTCGGTCCAAATATCCGGCTCGAAGGACCAAATGTTCGGGCTGCTGCGTAGGTTTCTCTTCAATAAAGCTCAGTTTGTTGCGTAGTTAAATATATAATGAATAAAATGGCGAATTACAATAAAATAGATAAAATAGCGAAAATAATAGGACAGAAGTAAAATTTAGTGCGTATAGGAAGATGCGAAATTTGAATGTGACGAATATTTAATTTTTAGTAACGAATATTGTTTCGCGCTAAAACTTCAATTCGGGGCGCCCCAGATGAACTTCATTGGTCGAACGCACGGGCCGCGCAGCCAATGGACGTACGGCTGCTGCAACGTTCCAGTAGACGCAGCTCATCATGTCTTCCGTCCGAACAACCACCGTTTGTAATATGTATATGGTAGAGAAAGATATAATTTCGTAGAAAATCCCCATCTTATCATTCTCCGTTACAAAGTTCTGCGCAGTGAAGCTACTATTTCCAGAGATGAGCACCACGTTATTCGTAAAGATAATACTTAAAACTTACGTAAGTCCAGGAAGCACTTTCTTTTAATCTTGACGTTGCTTCTATTTCTATTCAATTCATTGAAGATAGCAAAATACTGAATTAATAATTAAATGATATGATAATATCTGGTTTACTCTGTTAGGGTAACTTAAAAATTTTAGGAGGAAATTGAGGACATATTTAATATCTCCTCACAAGATCTAAATTGAAAAGCAGCAAACTGATTTTAATAGTTTTGTATAGCGAGAGGCATTAACTAGAACTTAATGTGACTTGAATGTCCGATTAAGCGCAGGCAACTTAATAACAACTTAAACGTTTGAACCATTTGTTAAGGCGAAGTGCATACAACAGTATTTTAATACAAAAAAGCCTATAAGTTTAGCAAAATCATAGCTTACTTTCATCATTGTTTCATCGTCATAATAGAATGATAATGATCATTTGGTTTTGTTTGAGCTTGCACTTTTATCTGTTTATTAAATGAAAATCTATTTTTATACTAACAAGTAGGTACGCAAAGCAAACTAAAGCTCTATTAGCTTTATGTGGAACTTACGCTTGTGGCTCACAATATAACATATTTTTTCTCTATTTTTTTCAATACTTACTTACCTACTTGATTTTTGCATGTTTTTTTTTATTTGCATGTCTTTGACAATCATGGTAATACGAAAAAGTCTTCTTGGTTTTATGTCCAGGGTAATCCAAAAGTAATGATAACCGGTTGTTTCCAATTCGTATCGGAATCGTGGACTATGGCCATAAAATCATAAAAATAGTCCACGATTCAAAATAGTTAGTGCATATTTTTTTATCTACAACGGGGTAGCACTTAACCTTCATCAAAACTGATGTTAAGTGAAGACAAGGCTGAAGTTGGAAGCGAACTACTTCCAGAATCCTCAACGACTGAGGAACTGGTTATATTATCTACGAATGCCGGAACAAAAAAATGCTGAGAACAGCGTTCTAATAGCGACAGACTTAGATAAAATGGTGGTAGCAAGCCAGGCGTACTAATAATAAGTCCCACCACTAACCAATCCAAATACAAGTACCCACACTGGGAATCGAACCCGGGACTGGACCCCTAGGTCTGGTACCGGTGGTGTATACCACTAGATCACAGAGACAGTTAAAAAAAGGAATCATTTATTAACGAACCTTATAAAGCTGATTATCATTACATCCAAAAAGATCACCCCTCGTAGTGAGTGCCTCGCCTTAAGTGTAGTAGTTTTTGCATTCAAAGGCACTGCATTTGCCAGTCTTTGATGCACATTGCGTAGGTGTTATGAACCTATAAACTAGAATTGTGACTGTCCAGCTCGCCATTGTAAATCTGAAGTGGCTACGGGCTTAACATTATGCAGTTTAAGAGAGCAAGATGTTAAAATGGATTTTTGAATAATGCAACTTAATATTTGTGTCTTATAGTGGAATAGTCCGTAGGTAACATCAGTTGGTCTCCGTGGTTATATCCATGTTCTACCTGTTCTAGTGATACAAGGCAAGGCAAGGGGGCAAATGCCCCCATTTCCCCCAGAAACACATTTTTACCTACATATTTTTTTATTCATGGTTTCAAAACGTGAACAAAAGGAGTTTTCTACTGGTGAAAGAATTTTTAAAAACATTTTAGTACTTAGTTCGAAACTAAATTGCTTACATAATAGAATGTTGTTATCAAAAAATAAAAAAATAGTTCATAGCGCTTTTACAATAGCTTTGTAATAAGAAACTATACATAAAGAATAAAGGTCTCCTCTATGACAGGCTTTTTAGAACTTAAAAGAACAGATCCACAGACCGTAAACACCATTTTAAGTAAAAAATAAAGACATTTTTTATTTTTATTTTTGATAGAGTAAAGCGAGTTTCTTTCGAATATCAACTTGCTTTAATCAAAAGTGTACCAAAAATTATGAAAAGTCGTATAAGATTTCAGTATCCCAATTGGAAAACAGCCTAATGAATGTTGAAGATTCACAGGTAATTATTTTTATGAATAGTATAAAATTTATGTGTCATTATGTCGTATGTACTATTTAAAAGTTACTTCCAGTTCACGGCATCATAATGAGAACATAAAGTCAACATTACAAAGTTGGCACCTAACTTTCATAATTAAAGCAACATTTAAAGGTAATTTCGGAAGGGTGAAATTTTGTTACTCAACGCTAGTTAACCCGTAAACCGTCGACGTTCACCTCATCAAATTAATTGGTGGCTGGCATCATTTTGTCATCGGAATAATACTAGAAGTGGAGGTTTTCCCGCCATTTCCCGAGTGGTGATTAGTAGTTGGAACGCTGAATGCTCTCTATTAATTTGTCGGTAGCAATTGTGACGCGTTCCGTGTCTCCCAATAATTGCTCGAGCGTTGCGGTTTACCGACTGCGATGCCTTATTGCGAAATTTCGTGCCGCCATTTTGGGGAAATTAAATTTTGACCCGATTGGTTGTGAACATTTTAAATCGTGCGTGGTTTAATAAAATTACTGTCTGCATGGATGAAATGAAAATATGCTTATTCTAGGTTATTATGCTGCTTATTCGAGTAAATATCTAAGATTTTTGTTTTCTCTTCTTTGCAGATGCTTAAAAACAGATTCGCTTTAATATCCGCCACACTTTATGAATTAAGTTTATCTTCCTGCACACTTAGTAGTCAAAGCAACTTCACGGTAAGTAAATGGTGATAGTAAACAGTGATTTATGCCCCATCAGGAGTGTTCGCTGCGCAGTTTAGTACTTTACTTCGACCTACGACACTGTCGGGCGGGACCGCTTGTGCATTTCTTGTCGTTTTATTTGACGACATCTTATTTATGAAGCAGGTAGGCATTTAACCTAGAAGAATGTGCTCGTTGAATTACTTTGATGGTAAGTATCGGTAGGGTTAAGTTTGTAAAATATTTTAATTATTATTTTTTTGTTTAATAAAAGCAGCAATCATGAGGAGCCCGTGGCGAGTAGTTAGCGCACTCTAGTTAATCGGGGTGCGATCTTTGAGGTTAAGCAACTTTGGCAATGGTCGGTCACGGGACGGGTGACGAACCCGCATTGGGCCTGCGTGATGAGTCATGGCCTATTCTCCTTATCCATCCATAAGGAAGGCCAGTGTCCCAGCAGTTTGGACATTAAATAGCTGATGATGACGATGATGAATAAATGTAGGTAGGTACCTAAGTTCTAAATGTACGGTTAAGATTTTCTAAATCATTTTGCATTGATTACCATAATCTTCAAGTATTTAAAAATAGAAGCTTCCTTTATTGTGTTTTGATTTGGAAGAAGTGATAAATTGCTAGAAATAGGATTGCCTAATTACTTAGCTATAATCATGTCTTAATTCATGGAAACGACTGAATAGGAAAAATGGCACTGTCATAGAATGTGTCTGAAAAATGAAATAACAATAATATAATTTAAGTTGACACGACTTCACGTGAAGAATTTATTTTTGATCGAAACTAACAGCAACGGTATTTTGTTGCATTTCCTATTTAGCTAATTGTTCACATTTATTTTACTGTTATTTTAAACTAGTTCTACATTTAAAATGATAGAAACTCCAAAAAATATTATTATAATAATATTAGGTATAAAGTTGGCTCCCGCTCTCCTATACTAGCCGCGCCATCTTTTAAAGAAACAAGAAGTTAATCTTACATTCACTTGCGGGCAGATGGCGCTTGGTGCTCTAAGTTAAGTTAGAAATACTTTGTGCATAACTTTTATTAGCAGCTTTACAACGAGCTTTTTTAATTTTTCATGCTATTCTAAATTGTCTAATTAATTTAATTCTAAATGGTAACATTAAGGCGGTACCTACCCTGACCGAAACTGGCGCCGCCTTGAATTTTATTTAATACTAGGTTTCCGCCCGCGGCTTCGCCCGCGTGGACTACACGACATTATCCCGCGGGAATTTGTTATTTTTCCGGGATAAAAAGTAGCCTATGTTCCTCTCCAGGCTACAAAGTATCTGTGTTCCAAATTTCAGCCAAATCCGTTCAGCCGTTTTGGCGTGATTGAGTAACAAACATCCAAACATCCAAACATCCAAACTTTCACATTTATAATATTAGTAGGATAGTAGGATTATAATTCTAATACACAATTTAAATGAAACTTTACGGGGATTTTTTAGGGCCCATAGTCTAGTTTAGACGGTATCATTACATTCTCTCGTAGTCACTGCGAGAAGTAGATAGCAAAACTGCTAAAAGTGGCCGTTTTTGACACATTTGCAATCTACTTCTACGAATGACTATGAGGGAATCTAGCGATACCTTCTATACTATGGGCCCTAAAAGCTCCCTGTAAAATTTTATATAAATCCTTTCGCGTTAATTTTATTGCAATTTGTGTCCCATCACCAAACCATCCAAAAGTAAAAATAAAAAGTACCTAATCTAATAGTACACCTACATTACTGACGTGGGCTATACCTACTATAATGACAAATCTTAAAACTTGTTGTTTACCTCAATGTTGAATTATTTTCCGGGCCACCCTGATATTGTTTAATAAAGCCCGAAATGATAGTTTTAAAAACATGTCTTATTTCTTGAAGTTCGTAATCATTTTGATTTTAATATTTATTTGTTTATTCTAAATTAAAGAACGAATACAATCTAAGGAGATTTCCTTCTTAACCTCATTGTTTTAAAAAATATTTGATTTTAAATAAAGGTAGGCCTTAAATGAATCCCGTAGGTACCTTAATTATATTTAGTTAAAGTAATTTTCCATCAAACAAAGTCATTGGCAAAGTGATTCCATATAGCTTTATTATGTTTTTTTCTCCTACAAGATCGACAGCACGCTACACGATCGATGTCATACATATTTATTGGGCCGATCATATCGCGTGAAGGTTTTGCGACGGGAATCGAACACCATCCAGGAATGCATCGGCTAATTGCATTGATGCAACGGGAAAAAGATGAACTGAAACGTACGTACATATTGTTGCGTTAGTTGGTTTAGTTATTGTTTTGGTTATTTGGCAATGATATTATGAAATTATGTTACCTATTTCTATATTTTCCTGTAGGCAAATTATCCAAATAAAGTATTAGTTGAAAATAAACATAGAATTAACATTTATTTTATGAGCAAGTTGATGCTCAGAAATTTTAGTATTACGAGTAGGTACATCCTATTGTACTTACTCATGATACTGAAAGTGTAATCATTAGTTACCTAATTATCTGTTAAAAACGGAGTCACCCAAAATAACCGAAAAACAAGACGATTACATTCGAATAAAATGTAAACCCTTCTCTTGTCGTTTCTTTTAATTGTCGATTTGCACTTCTTATATACTTCATTGGAAACATTTTAACTTAAAGCACATTACTATATGTCTGTGTGACACTTTAACATAGCGATAGGTACAATAATAAAAAAGTACCTTTTACTCCACGTGAATATTTTTGTGATTGTCGTTATAAAGTGGCAAAATATCAGATCATAGCAGCAACAAATTTTGCTAGCACAAAGTTATTTAAGTACAACAGCTGCAAATCAGTTGCAACAAATCCCGTAAAAAATCACCGACCGCTTTTGACTAATATCATTATTACTTATTCCCATGTTAACTAGGACATTAATTTTTATAACGTGAAAATGAAAATCCAAACATTATTTTGCGTCCTCATATCCTTTTAATCCTCGCTAGAGGCGGAAAACCCGTCACATGAGGATGTTAATTGGACAGTAGTAGACAAAGGCCAATAATAAGAGCGCAGATTACAGATGAGCACAGCGAGCGAGGGATTTGTGAAAAGCACTGGTCACACTGAGTGCTTACTGCTTGTCCAGGAAGGGCGAATTCGCCACGATTTTAACAGCGATTTTCATTACATCACTGTCAATTTGGCAGATATGACGCAGAACGCCAAGAAACCTACTTAGCGGGCAATGTACCTGTGTTAAAATGCGTCGAACTCGCGCGAAGTTCTGGATAGGGACTTAGTAAATCGTCATGTTGCGAATAAAAAACTGGATTCATCGTGAACAAGGTTTGGCTTGCCACGCAAATACAAGATCCAAATATACACAATCTGTTCAAAAAATAAGGTGACTTTTGAATTTTTTCGAAAACCATTTATTTATTCATCAATTTCTATTTTGTCTCCTTCAAAGTAATCACCCTCTGATAAAATACACTTATGCCAACGCTTCATCCAATCCGCGAAGCACTTGAGAAAATCGTTTTTCGGAATCTTGTTCAGCTCCTCCAGCGATGGTGTCTTAATTTCCTCAATCGTGTCAAATCATCATCCTTTCGTGGGCCTCTTCAGTTTGGGGAATAGGAAGAAGTTGCAGGGGGCCAGGTCCGAAGAATACGGTGGCTGAGGCAGCACTAGTTGGTGTTTTTGGCCAAAACATTGCGCACAAAGAACGATGTGTGAGCCGGTGCATTTTCGTGTTGCAAAATCCACTTCTGATCTATCCACAAGTCTGGTTGTTTTTGCGAATTGCTTCGCGCAAACTGCGCATAACTTCGAGGTAGTACTCTTTATTAACCGTATGACCATGTGGTAGGAACTTGTAATGCACCACGCCTCTACAATTAAAGGAAACGGTGAGCAAAACGGTGCTGGGCCGTCCAGGATGCTCCTCATCATTAACATCTTCTGGACCTTTCGGGAACAACTTGTACCACTTAAAAATACTTTTTTTGTGCAACGTATAATCTCCAAAGACTTCGCGCCACATTCCCATAGTATCTGCGCACTTTATTTCACGCAAAATTTGATGCATATTCTTTGATCCATCTTTTGGAATAGGCGATAATCGCCGCAGAGGAAAACACCTTCGCGCTCTTTTAGCTGTCAAAAACTAATTAAACTTCCAAAATGGCCAACCTTGTCAGCATAAGCGAGGGACAGGAGTACCAAAATAATGCCACAAAAAAATTAAAAAAATATTTACTTAATCCGTGAAAATTTAAAAGTCACATTATTTTTTGAACAGCCCTCGTATATCATCTTTTCAGTCTAGGCTGTTAAAGTTTTTGTAAATGCTATAGAAGCTACGCATCGGTTTGCAAACCCTACGGCGGAAGACCTTGTAAGTGGAAGAACAGGCAAGAAACTCGCAAGGGCTTTTTTCCCTGTTATATTTCATACAGAGTCATCCAACTGAAAACCTTACCTTTATAATGAAATCCCTTATTCAAAACCGTTCGGAAAGGCAATCCGCTTCGAATTCTGTTATAATAATAATGGACAACGCAGGTGGACCACGGGCAATAAAGGAAGAAAATATTTATTTATTTACATAGACATAATAAATATTATGTACTTACACAACAATCGTCAACATTTTCCTACCGTACTTGTTCTTTGTTTTTGTAAGTGTCTCTCATTCCATAATAGAAGAACTCCGCTGTCGGTAACGTTTTCAACAGTTTGTGAATAAGAGGGCAGATTTTTTAACGGCAATAAATTTGCAGCAATAAATTCATCAGTGCAAAGTTACTTATTACAGTAAGCAGCAAATCTTTTGATAAGTAAGTAATTACTTATCAAAAATGAGTGAACTCATTTCGCCATTCTTCGCTCCCAATGTAGCCAGCACTTTATGCGTTAGCGCCGCGCGCTTTGATTAGCGCTGTTTGAAAAGAGGATTGAATATATGATACTGAGCTTTTTTGTTAATGCAGTGATTAGATGGACTTTTAGTTTAAAAGGTTGCTAATGAATGGGTTCGAATGTTTAATAAAATAAAGCGAGATACTTTTTAGTGAGCTACGAATTTGCCACTCATCTGCAAATTAGGATTAGTATACTATAAAATATCAAAACATTGATATCTTTTTTTAATAAGAAGGTAATTTGATACTCTCTAATTGCAAAAAACCAAGATGTTTTTTAGTTTTTCTTTTTTTAATCCACAACGGGGTAGCACTAAGCTTTCAACATACCTGTTATATATGTTAAGTGGTGATAAGGCTAAAGTTGGAAGCGCACTACTCCCGGAATCCTCAATTACTGAGGAAATGGCTATTTTATCTCTAACTCCCGGAACACAATAATGCTAAACATCATTGTTAAGGCGTCAGACATAAATAAGATGGTAGGTAGCTAGCCAGGTGGAATAAGAACCTACCTCGAAGTCCTACCACCAGCCAAACCGAATACAAATGTACCCCCACTGAAAATCGAACCCGGACCTCTTGGTCTGATACCGTTGGTGTGTGCCACTAGACCACAGAGGCGGTTAAGGTCTGTAATAAACACACAACACAGTAAACTTATGTACATTATAAAGTCAATGTAAACTTATTATATTATTAGGGATTGCGCTTAGTAAAATTCATTATTCAAGGGCCTGATTCTCAGGTATTCGAACTTTTTCAGTGTGGTAATTTGTATGTCGAACATTTTGTTTGTGGTTTCTATTGAAAAGTTAAAACGTTTCAAACAAACTAATCTGTCCCACATGTCAAAAAATTCATTTTGACAGCCAAGTTCGTATTCGAACATCGATTGGTCCGTACCACTCGTTGCGTTTGACTGCTTTTCAATCGAACTTTTCTTGTGAAATTCTGACAATACACAAACTGTGTTATATTTGAATTTCGAGCTTATAAAAGTGACCTTTTCTCGATTGCCTGAGAATCGGCCCCCAAGTATTTTAAATTTCCAAATACTTTGCTTATACGCCCCGTTCACATTAATAGACCATAAAATTATACAAATAAGATTTACGTACTTAATGTTAAGTATCTGTTGGTATTTTATCTTAGCGACCTACTGGCTCGTATTTCTTAATAAAGCATAAACCAAGGAGAAATTATTCGCATGGTTATTAAAAGATCGTTAGCTACATAGTAAGTAAACGACTTAGGAACTTACCTACTACGTAAAAGCACTGCGATAATCTGCAGTCCGAAAGATCGATTTGCTCGAACTTATTGCTGAGCTATGTACATCAAATCGAAGTAAATGTTGATTTTCGTGCTAGGGTTTTCAAAGTAGGCCCCCTGAATGCACCTTATCTCGTTAAATTAAAGTACACAATATATAGAATGTTACTAAGGCACTTAACGTAGCGAAACCATAATCGGTCTGTATTGAACATTAGCTATAGAGTACTATAATGTATTAGCATGCCTTCCATTTATGAAAATGCTGTCTTATACTGTTAAAATAATTTAAAAAAGTTCTGTACACCAAGACATAAGATAATAATCATGAAAATACCAAGGAAGTAAAATGCACTGAATTCTTTGGTATAGTATGGTATGGTTTGTTTTGTAAATGAAAACCTATTATAAAACCTTCTTCATCGCGAATGTTTTTGTCGCAGATAATGTCTTGTTTTGTTATCTACCAACTAGGTGGTGACATTTTTTAAAAGGAATAAGTATTTGAAAGTAGCTTTTGATATATTTGCAGATATTAAACCGTCAGTACGGTAGCATACCACGCAAACTGTCGTTAAGGTAATCGTAATAGTAAACTATTATATCCGTAATAAGATGTCAAAGTGCTGCTGTCAAAAATGAATTGAATTTTAGTTCCGCATACGACCGACAGAGGCGGTGTTCTGGTTTTCATACAAAATTATACGATTACGATAATTATAGTTATTCAGGCTAGGGGTACCGGTTGTCAGCCCATCAAACTTAACATTGCGAAAACCGCTCTTTTTAAATAGGTACTCAATGTAAACTTGTAGGTAAATCTTGAAACACAGCGGATTAAACTTAAAAAAGACGAATCGACATCGACCGCAATTTCGTGCCATCGTATATTTACTTGTTGAACAAATATTTCCCACACGCTATTATTAAAACATTACCCCACAATTTTCTGCCGAGCAATATCGATACAATGAAATTATCCTCAATTCGCTTTAATAATGTAAAAAGTAAATACAACATAATCTTCCGCCGATACTGACCGATTATGACTGCGAGTGAGCTGCGAGTGAGCTTTACGTGGTAAACCACGGCAGACCACGGAAAATACTTTGTTAAAAAATAAATCGAGAAATATTCCTAGTTTATATTTATTTGACGACCGATTTGGCGCAGGGGTCAACTACCTGCCTTCTGCGCCAGAGGTCTTGGGTTCGATTCCCGAACAAGACAAATATTTGTGTGCATGAACATGTCTATTTGTCTTGGTCTGGGTGTTTTCTATGTAGGTATATTAAGTATGTATTTACAAACAAAAAGTATTTAAGTACTTATATATTTATCCGTTATCAAGTTCACGTAGACACAGTTTCTTAAGAAATTAACTACGGGCTTAGATAATTGGTGTGATTGTAAGAAAATATTTATTTATTTTACTTTATAATTGTACAGTTCTGAGAATATCGACTTCAATTGATTTTTATAAATTTATCAAGGTCAGCAGCCATGCCAGTAGCCAGCACCAGGTCGGCTACACCTTCGCGTTCGTTTCGCTTTGTTAGTTTCGCGGTGGAGGTGTGCTGCCGAAATCAAGCAGAACAGCTGATAAGCGCGCTACAGAGACAGGCTTTACGAGCAGTTTTCAGACAGCGTCTAAGTTAAATCTCCGTTTTAAGGGTAATTACCAGCCCGCCGGCAGGCCACCTGCAGTCCTCGATCGAACAGGCCGCCTGACATTCGGTTTTTGTATGTTAAACTGTGAGTGTGTGGCCCATTGCGGCAAACTGACAGGCCTTTGCCTGCAGGCGGACTGGTAGTCTGTGTGGCCCTTTAGAACAAGCAAGTTCTCACGCGCACCCTACAAACTAGAACTCGGACAAATCTTTCGTGGTTTCGCTACAACACTGTCACGGCGGAAGTGTGTTACCGGCATACACATCCCGCTCATCTTTAAGGTTGCATAGGAGATCTAATCCACCTCGCGGTCATAATGCCTAATTGGTGGATGTTAGTGAATGCTCTCGGGACCAACGTAAACGTGGTTTCTGAAGCAAGGAGCTCTAGATTGTACATATTGGTCACGCATCCCATGACTTGACCATAGCTAAGGACGCTAATCAGCTCCTCACTATATCATAGGTAAGTATAATACAAAATTTTATTATGTTGATCAGTGTACTGCATACTTAATGACTAATTTCCGAGCATTAAATGGAGCCCACCCAGTCATTGACACTACCAGCGTTAAATGGTTAACGGAAGTTCAGTGGGACACTGCAAACAGAGACAGTCAGCCTGACCAAAACCGGAAGTGTGTTAGTACAACATACATATCAGTACACATGAGCAAATATGTTTTAACGATTTGAAGTTGTTTCAGGAATTTCAATAGTTAAGTGATTCATATATAACAATGCTGACTTTTGGTACCCAGTAATCAAACTAACTGCTTGAAACCCTAATTATAGGCTTATATACTAAGTAATAAATTTAACATTAATTCTTTTTAAGTTTTTTTTTTTGGTAGTTCATAACTGCGTTTTTTCTTTTAGCTCAAAAATCATTTAACCACTTTCTATTGTAGCACATCATACTTTTGTGAACAGATTCATCATACAGCATTAGTTTTATTTAACCCTTGGCGTGCCTGGTAGGGTCTGGCAGACCCACTGTTGCAAAATATCGTCAAAATCTTTTGTAATTCAAAATTTAGCGTTTCCTGTGCTTGAGTAGCTGCGCATTACAAATTCAAGGTCATTTTGGTGCCCCTCCCGCAGTCCGGCACCCACTCCCGTGTGATTAACACGTGCGTAAAGTGCATACGGGTCTTATGATTTCATACTAAAATGTAAGATTAGAATGTATTGGTAAGGAGGTCCATTTGTTAGAGGTCTATTTGTTTTATTTTTAAGAACTGAAAATTTACTGCCATTTGTTTTTTATTTCATTTTATATAAAACATGATTGAATAAACCAATAAATATTAATAAAAATCTTCCTACAATCTATCTTTTATTACAAACATATTTTTATATAATGGGTCTGTCAGACCCACCAGACACGCCGCGTGATTTTTACCCACCAGGCACGCCAAAAGTTAAACAAGTTTTATCATGAAACACCGAATAATAAATTCAGAGATTCGTAGTATGTCTACATAAGTATGAAATCCAAAATCATTTCACGTCCTGATAAAGTTATAGCCTATGACACTCGTGAATAAAGTAGGTAAATAGCTTTCTACAGGTGAAAGAATTTTTGAAATCGGTTCAATTGTTTTTGTGTTTATCATTTACAAACACACAATCAAACAAATAAAAATTTAATCTTTCCTTTTTATAGTATTCGTATAGATTAACATTTTAAATATATTCTTTATAAAATATACAATGTAAATAAAACACTTTCACGGATTTTTCCACGCAAGTTATTTAACAACATAGTTAAATAAATTGCGTGAAAAAATCCGTGAAAGTGTTTTATTTATATGGACAGTTCGCGCAGAAATCTAAGAAATATACAATGACCAAGTCAATGAGGTAGTCATATCTGCCATACGCAATAATAATTGCAAGTAATGTTAGCAGCACTTTAAACAAAATACACTCGAAAAAACACACCCACCATTCTTTTAACTCCCATTTAATTTACAAACACACAATCATACAAAGAAAAAAAAATCTTTCATTTTTATAATATAAGTATAGATTGACATTTAAAACATAATATTCATTATAAAATTTACAATGACCAAGTCAATGAAGTAGTCATATCTGCCATACGCAATAATAATTGCATGTAATGTAAGCAGCACTTTACAAAATACACTCGAAAAAACACACCCACCATTCTTTTAACTCCCATTTAATAAATAATCCCTTACCAAGACCCCAATATACTCGTATGCTATCAAAATTCCTTTCCATAAAACATTTTCATATTTGCATCGAAAACCGTTGTTTAAGCAAATGCACACCGCAAGCGATGCTAATTGGGTGTAATAATGGGGGTTTATGTTACGAGAACGGAAGCCCACACCGCGGAGACAATCGATCTCTACTGAGACTACATTTTGTGCAACTATTCAGTAAGAACATTTCAAGCAATGCAACACTTGAAGCAAAGTTTGTCCGTGTTTCACGTCAAAACGGAGCAACGGATCGTCATTTTGGTATGGGGATAGTTTGGAAGCTAGAGAGTGACTTAAGCTTCTATAATTTTATTTATCCCAAAAAAATATCACACTCCTTTCCCGGGGTATAATGCAGCGTAGTCCACGCGGGTAATGCCACGGACGGAAGGCCAGAATACATAATTTGCAAAAACAGAAGTCCACACCGTGCACACGATCGATCTCTACTGAGACTGCATTTTGTGCAACTATTCATGCATTTTGTGCAACAATTCAGTAAGAACATTTCATGTCATGCAATGCTTGAAGTAGGGCAGGCGTACCGGTTTTGGCCACTGTACCGGTTTTGGCCACTTTTTGCTCTAAAAGTTTTTAAACAACTTTTAGCCATTTTTGATAAAGGCAATTAAAATAACAACCGTTAAAATTCCTTATGTCATAAGATTTTTTTTCAATGAATTACATTTTCTGTTTTAAAAAATGTTTTGTATGAAAATTTTAAGAAATTTGTTTTGGATGAACTACTTCACTACATAGTATAAAACAAAGTCGCTTTCTCTGTCCCTATGTCCCTTTGTATGCTTAAATCTTTGAAACTACGCAACGGATTTTGATGCGATTTTTTTTAATAGATAGAGTGATTCAAGAGGAAGGTTTATATGTACTTTTTATCCCGATATGCCCACGGGAACGGGAACCACGCGGGTGAAACCGCGGGCGGCCGCTAGTTAAGTATAAACCTTTGTTTTTTACAATTGAATTGTTGTTTTGCAATTGACTGGTTTCTAGCGCATTGGAATATATTGATTTTACTTGAGTTTGGTTTTGATTTTTCGCAATACTTACAAAAGTTTAACTATCAGTAAGTGGCCAAAACCGGTACATTTGGTACCTCTCACACATTGTGTGTAATATAAAAAAACTATTATACTTTTATAAATTTGAAAAATGTACCTTTAAAGGTATATAAATTATCTATAATTTAAGATATAATTTGTGTCTTAAATACCTAAGACCATTTAGTACTTAGTGCTTAAAAGTCAAAAAATCCTTAAAGTGGCCACAAAGGGTACCTCTGCCCTACTACATAAATAATTTGCAAGAACAGAAGTCCACACCGCTGAGACAATCGATCTCTACTGAGAATGTATTTTATTTTTTATTTGGGGAGCTTACAGCATCATTTACAATGCATCTTATTACGTAGATACTTATAAGCTAATTACAAGCTACCGCATGTAAAAGCAGACTGAAATTTACAATTAAAATAACAGTAAACCAAAACTAACTCTGCATTAATTCAGTAGTTAAAATTGTTTTAGCCTGTCTTACGCTAGTACAAAAAATATCGAAGCTGTTATCTGAGCAGATCGTATTGAAGAAGTCACATAATCTTGGTATAAAACTATTCATTCTATAGTTGGTATGAGCGATGGGAGTGCGAAGCAACATACTTCTATGGCGCAATCTATTATTTGGTGCCTTTAATTGAAGTTTGCTAAGGAGCCCCGGACAGTCCAGTTTATTATGAGCGATCTTTAAAAGAAAGCACACGTCAGTAATGTTTCTTCGTAAAAAAAGAGGTAAAAGATGAAAAGATGAGCAATGTTGCTCATAGGCATCATAATATGATATACGAAACTTTCCGCAAAGAAAACGAACGAACTTCCTTTGTATTTTCTCGATACTATCAATATAAATGTCATAATTAGGGTTCCAAATTTGGGAAGCGTACTCTAGGGTGACTCCGAACATAGGCACAATATATTATTTTTATAGTTTTCATATTTCTAAATGGCTTAAAGACGATCGAATCACAAATCCAAGAGCCTTGTAAGATTTATCAACGACATGTTCAATATGCTTATCAAATAACAACTTACTATCATGTATGACTCCTAGGTCTCTTACATCCGAGCTTCTACCGAGGCATTGATTTTTTAGTTTATAATCAAAGTTGAAAGTATTACGTTTACGAGTGAAGTTCATAGATAAACATTTGACAACGTTTTGTGCAACTAGTTAGTGAGAACATTTCATGTAATGGAATACTTGAAGCACTTCATACATAATTTGCGAGAGACAATCGATCTCTACTGAGACTGCATTTTGTGCAACTATTCAGTGAGAACATTTCATGTAATGCAATACTTGAAGCACTTCTATACTAATATACTAATCCTACTAATATTATAAATGTGAAAGTTTAGATGTTTGGATGTTTGGATGTTTGTTACTCAATCACGCCAAAACGGCTGAACGGATTTGGCTGAAATTTGGGACACAGATACTTTGTAGTCTGGAGAGGAACATAGGCTACTTTTTATCCCGAAAAAATGTCACATTCCCGCGGGATAACGTCGTGAAGTCCACGCGGGCGAAGCCGCGGGCGGAAAGCTATAATATTATAAAGAGGAAAGATTTGTATTTTTGTATGTAACGAATAAACTCAAAAAGTACTGGACCGATTTAGAAAATTCTTTCACCGTTAGAAAGCTACAGTCTTCCCGAGTGACATAGGCTATATTTTATCCCGATATTCCCACGGGAACGGGTACCACGCGGGTGAAACCGCGGGCGGCCGCTAGTCATACATAATTTGCGAGAAAAGAACTCTACACTGCTGAGACAATCGATCTCGAACTTTCGACGACCTCCGTGGTTGAGTGGTGTACGTGCCGCTATCTCAAGAGGTCCGCTATCTCTAGAGGTTCCGGGTTCGAACTTCGAACCCCGGTCGGGTATATATTGAAAACGAACTTGTCAATATTTCCTCGGATCTGGGTGTATGTGGTACCTGTCGTTGTTTCCAATTTCCATAATACTAGTGTTTAAGCTACTATACTTTGGTATTGGAACGATGTATGTGATGGTGGCCAATATTTATTTAATATTTTTTATTTATTTATTTAATATTTACATAATTTGCGAGAACAGAAGTCTATACACGCTAAGACAATCGATCTCTTCTGAGACTGCATTTTGTGTAAATATTCAGTAAGAACATTAAATGTAAATACAATACTTGAAGCATACATACATACTTACATTATGGAACTATTGTTTTAGTAAATTTTATACATAACACTGTATATTACACCAATAGCATGTAAAATGTCACTTCATGTGTTCATCTGTCAGATCTTAAGGTTTTGTAGTAAACGCAAAGGTATTTGTGGATCATCACAATTTTGTCTAATAACATGAAAAACTCCGCACCTATGAACATTCAATTCACCACTGCAAAGTTTATTGTCGTATATTAAAGAAAAGATAAGGTTAATTGGCATTCCGAAAACTAATAGCAAAGACTGAATAATAGATGAGTTTGAGCATAAACAAACTACTTATTCACTTGAATAAAACACAGTCACGTTTTAGCTAAATATTATGTATAAAATTTTTCGTAATAATTTAACATTTATTGAAGTAGGTATCATTATTACACTACGAATTTCACTTTAAGGCGCTACTCGGAAAAAGTATGCACTTTTTGATTTAAAACTATAGGACGGTTACAGTTGTTACAAATCTGGTAATAAGATATATATTTCTTCATACCTTTATCTAGAATCGTATAGTTTCAGAAACACGATTTTATGATTTTGGCTCGACACTTTTTATTTTTGAAAATACCTCTAAAACATAAGAAATATCAAGATTATTCTTAAAATGGGGATACATTTTACCTACCTATACTACATAGTATAGAATAGTATAATTCAAAATTGGTTTAATTAGTGGACACCAATAATATTTAGGATCGTATAGAAGCATTTTTTTAAACTCGCTATAGTTTTTGAATACGAAGTGATTTTTCACCTCTCCAGCTCGAAAAGGGCGCTTTTGGCGCCTAAAAACTCGCAGCAAAATCGATTTTTGCTGCGAGCGTGAGGCAAAGTGCTTTTTTAATTTCTTACACCAACTTTTGAAATAAAGAAATAGAGTGACAAGGATGAGACTTTTAAAATTAGTATGAGCAAAAAGGATAGATAGATAGCTTTATGTCGATGGACATGAAATATAAAGCTTAAAAAATAAATACACGGATACCAAAGGTTCGAAATAAAGAGTATGGACGAAATGAGGTCGCATGCATAATATAAATATAAAATAAGAAAAATTAATGAATTCTAATTACAAATTATAGAAATACGATTGTACTACTATTGCTTTTTATTAAACACGCAATATTTAAAATAAATAATATGAAGTGAACATTATATCGCTTACTAATATCAAAGAATACTATAATATTACTAACGTCTAATATCATGTTTGGTTTTCATAAAAATTACATCCAGTGCAGTTTTTGAACGCAATGCAAACAGTTACTGAAGGTAACTTGCATAATTGCACCAATTTTACTCTTAATTATTAATTTTGTAATTTTGATGTTTTCTTTATTGTTAAATGTTGCCTTCAATGTTGTTTTTCTGACCTGTAACACTTTTCTCGCTGGTAGAGGTGAAAAGTTGTATGTTTAACACGAGAGCAAAATTTTCTGATGTCTCGTGCCTTTAAATCACTCACTGTGCTCAGTAGTCTATATTTGAATCACTCACTACGCTCGTGATTCAATTTTAGACTACTTCGCTAGTTCGTGATTTAAATTCAGCACTCGCAGCGAAAAATGATTTTGCTCTCTTGTATAACAAATAACTATTGTGTTATTTTTTGCGTAATCGGCAAAATCCGTCTCGCTCCAGCGCGCGTCGTTTTCTCATTGCTATCTCGCTTTAGCATAATTTTTCCGAGTATCGCCTTAAGTAATCACGAAATCTAAATTTTCAAGTCTTTGTTAAATCTATTAGCAGAGGTTTGTCTTCATCTCATTTCAATTGGGAAATAATTGGAAAGAAATTGATAGAATTTAGGCAATGATGGTCAAATTAAGGCCCGCGAGAACTTTCAATCATATCAAACTATCAATAAATAGGTCATAAGTAATTGCTCAAATCGTAGTGGTTGGTTACATATCGACTTCTTTGCCGTAGTTTCAGCTTTTAACTTGACTGCTTAGAAAGTATTATAAGCTTGCTCATAAATAATGATGGGAAGCTTACCTATGTAGTTTTCTAATTTAATTTACAATTAACTTAATAAACTACCGTATAAGACATATCAAGCGATGTAATTGCGAAGGTAGGTTGTGTCAGGCCGCGACATGGTGTGATTATCCTGTCATTGTGTCGGGGAAATGCCATTGTTGCTAATAACTATAACTAGATGGTAGGCAGAATAAAAAATTAAATGAAGTTGTGATTATTTCCCTGCTAGATAAATGAGGTAGATGGACTTAGCTGGTCTTTCTTTTTAGTGCATTAAGTATTGGTAAAAAAATGATTCAGAAGACTACAAGCAAAAATTAAAATGAATTGAATCATTCAATTCAAAGGGCAAATGTGTGTGACTTTTTCTTATTAATCTGGACGATCATAGCTCGACTATGCTCGCGTCCGCAGGAATTACCTACCACAGCCCTGCACGTGTCCCCTGGGTGGTGCTAAACGAGCTCAAAACTGTCGATAGAAATAGGCGTAATAACAATAATAAAAATGAACACCACAAGATCCTCACAAAGTCACATAAACGGTCCTTTTCAGGGCCTGAAGACTAAGGATATCGGACCTTCAGTCCGAATCTTACAACTCAACGTTGAAGGCATCAGCAAAGCGAAAAGCGACTACCTGCTCAAACTATCGCAGTTGAACAAAATTGACGTCATTAATGTCCAGGAAACGCATACCAAAGATGATAACGACCTTAACCGAAGAGGCACATTACCTGGCTACACTCTTATAAAAGCAGTTCATCATCCGAAATACGGCATCGCAACTTATACAAGGACGGGGCTAGACGGCGTGCGATTTCTTGATTGGAGCGATCGAGACCAGAATATCTATACAGGTGATTTCAACAGCCACCACACATTATGGCGTTACAGCAGTATCGTCAAGAACGGAAGTGCCCTGGTACAAGCAAACCGAGGATCACGGTATTAGGGCTGAGCTTCTGAAGTCGTTAGATACTCAATGGAAAGCAAAATGGAAGGCTACAGTTGAGGGAATGGACTTTAAAAGATCGAGCCGAAAGGCATGGCGCGTACTGAACGGACTTACTGGGAAACAACACCCTTCAAAGCAAACAACTGCTGTGAAGCCAGACGCTATTGCGAACCGAATGGTAGAAGTGTCAAGAACCAAAAGAAATGCATCTTTCACAAAGCAAGTCAGAAAGGAACTCACTGCGCTGAAGCGTGACTGTCCATCAGGTCAAGAATTGTCCGCACCTTTTACTGCCGGGGAAACATCAGAGGCTATAAAATTACTTAAAAATAATAAAGCTGCAGGCCACGACAACATCTACAATGAATTCCTTCGACATATGGGCCCACTGGCGGTGATGTGGCTTACGATGTGCTTTAATTATATACTAATGCACAATAGACTTCCAAGACAGTTTAAATTAGCCAAAGTGATAGCCATCCTGAAGCCAGGCAAATCCGAACACCAACCTGAAAACTATCGCCCTATAGCGCTTTTGAGCTGTACCTTCAAGCTACTAGAACTAATGCTACTCACCCGGATAGAGCCACTAATAGATGCCGCGACTCCAGTCGAGCAGGCGGGCTTCCTACAAGGCAGAAACTGTACCGATCAAGTGCTAGCCCTTGCCACCTACATCGAAACCGGATACCAGAGAAACCTGAAATCTACAGCGGTTTTCATAGATCTAACTGTGGCGTATGACACTGTGTGGAAGCATGGCCTAGTCAAAAAACTGCTGTCCATAATACCAAGCAAGGAAATCGTGGACCTTATAACAAGTATGCTGAGCGAGAGAGAATTCGAGGTATATCTTGGTAATTCTAAAAGCCGCAGACGAAAACTTAACAACGGACTACCTCAAGGATCAGTGCTAGCCCCAAAGCTATTTAATCTTTACATCCACGACCTACCTAAAACTTCAGCTACTAAATTTATATACGCGGATGACATCGCACTCGTTACCCAGAGCAGGTCTATAAAAATTGGCAAAGAGATACTTACCGCTGACCTTGCTAAGCTCTCTGAGTATTTCGATTCCTGGCGTTTAACCCCCAGTACTAACAAGACAGAGGTATCATGCTTTCACCTTAATAACGGCCTTGCCAGTTCCCAACCCGTAATATACTTCAACCGTGAAAAACTGAAGTTCAACCCATTCCCTAAATACCTTGGTGTAACTCTGGATAGATCGCTTACATACAAAGAACATCTTACTAAGCTGGGTCAAAAATTGTCAACTCGCAACAACATACTCCACAAACTATGCGGTACAACTTGGGGAGCATCCGCCGACTGTCTCCGCACGACTGGATTGGCCCTGGTTTACTCGGCTGCGGAGTACTGCTGTCCAGTCTGGCTCGAAAACGCACACATAAATAAAGTTGACACCAAGTTGAACGAGACGATGCGTTGTATTTCAGGAACCGTAAAATCTACACCGCTGCATTGGCTCCCAGCTCTCAGCCACATAGCGCCACCACATTTGCGACGAAAGCATGCCCTAAAGAGAGAGATCGATAAGATCCAATCCCAGCCTGCATTACCGGTTCATAAGGAATTTGTCTGCCCGCCACCACACAGACTCAAGTCAAGGCATCCGTCGTACGCATCTACCAAACCGCTCAGACACTTTAACACTAATGACCTCTGGAAAAAAGAGTGGAGCGAGGCGGTGACGGATACCTCTTATCCCTTGACCGTTAATCCCACACATAAACCAAAGGGCTTCAACCTGCCGCGTAAACTATGGTGCCGCCTCAACCGTTTAAAAACAGGGCACGGCCGTTGCAATGCCTGTCTTCACAAATGGGGATGGTCAGACAGTCCAATCTGTGACTGCGGTGAGGAGGCTCAGACCATGGAGCACATCGTGCAGCGATGCCCTATCCGCGCCTATCCGGGACCAAGTAGCGATATGAATGAGCTACCAACTGACTTCATCAACTGGCTCCGAGACCTGGACATTAATTTATAATATAATCAGAACTTTTGACATGTAAAAATTTATAATATCTTATTTTGTATTTGTAATCCTATATCTTTTCCGCCTATTTTTTAACTATCATACGAATAAATAAATAAATTAATCTTGAAACTTACTGATCTTGAATGAAATCTGATTGAAGTTCTACCATCAGCTTTCCTAAATTACTTGAAAAAATTCAACTAAAGGTCTATTTTTAAATGCATGTGGTACTTAAAAACATGCTCTAACTCCTACGCGTTGAGGAATTTTACCTTCCATCATCAGCTCACATAAAAACCTGAAAGAATACAACCACTACATTTCAACGATATTTAAAGAATTGTCCTCCTCCTCCTGTCCGACACTAGCTTATCATCAGGAGATGATGACTTAAAGATGCAAATACCTACTTGAAAAACTTTAGAAAATATATTAAACACGTAAACTTACCCATAAAACTTGCGAGTTTTCCTCGATTTCCCCTGGATTCCACCATCAGATCTCAACTTGGATACAATAAGACCAACTTAGGAATATATTCTTTCGAATAAAAAAATAATCATCGAAATTGGTTAAAATAGTTACAATTACCAGTCGACAACAATGTATTTTTTCAGGGTTCTGAATAACTTACTGTAAATTTGTCATTGGATATTTTCATGAGAAGCATGATAGAACGAAGCTTAAATTAAAAAAGAATTATCATAATCGGTTCACAATTGGCGGACTTATCAGTTAAAAAACCAGTCAAGAGCGAGTCGGACTCACGCACCGAGGGTTCCATAGAATCATAAATATAAATAAATAAATCATGAAAATGTTATCACCGGCGAGGCTATATTCGTCAAATTTGCTATGTAGGATATTGCAGGTTAGGTCAGCACCATTTCATGGTCGATAGTGGACTGTCACAGTCCAACCAACCGTCCAACCGTCCAGTCCGACTGTGGAACTAATGTAATATTTGTTGGCGATTTCTAAAAAGGTTTACTATCATCGTTTTATTTTTCCTGTAATACATACATAAACTTCTATCACATAAAATAATTTCAGATTTTTCTCTTCGGAGATAAAAGGGGGACGGTAGTTTTTTTTACATTTTTCATAAAAAAATCGAAAAATTGCGACCTAAAAAAAAATGATTAAGAATGTGCAAGCAGCTCTCTTTTATATGACATCCCATATTTCCCGAATTTTTAAAGACCCCCTTTTTTGGTCTCTGTTGCAAAAAAAAATATTTTTAAATCTCTCTTGTTAGCGAAATCGTTGGGCAAACGACATCTAAAACTATTCAAAATTTCAAGTTGATAGCATTAGTACTTCTCGAGATATCCAGTTGTGTCAGAAAGTCGCACCATAACCATTTTTGTTGGGAACCCTAAAAATCAGACGACTTGAGAACTTCCTTTTTTGAAGCCGGTCAAAATGTTCTTAAAATGTGATAAAAGGCTAAAATTCGATATTCCACAAGACAGAATCATTTTTGTGATGATCGGTGACAGGGTGTTTAAATATTTTTGTTTGTATTTTTAAATTTTTTGTTTGCAAAGGTTGCAACCATTTGTTTGTGTAGCGCCATCGCTTTCACAATCTTGGTTGAATATAGCTCTAACAGATCATGGTAAGATCAGCTCATACCTATACTGGAGCTAATTATTTCGGAATCAGATCTAGTTTTCGTATTTGACTTATCTTCAATTAGGTAAGGACCTACTTAATTATTTTAGTTATTTGATTTAGATTTATTTGCACGAAACGACAACCCAAGATCGTTTGACTTGGCGCAGGAAAATGAGGAGACCCGACCCCAAATAATGGGATAAGGAGAGGAAGAAGAAGATTTAGATTTAGTCGCGATGACATGCAGTAGAATGGTTCAACTATATTTCATTTATCAATTTCATTATTTAAATTAATTATACTTCTAAGAGCTAAAATAATTGAATCCCAAGTCTAATAATATCCCTTTTGTGATTACTTCCAAGTTATAATTACTGTAATCGAACCCGAGATAATATCGGATAACCAAGATATTGTTGAGAATAAAGTCTCGATTTCAAAAACACCAGTTACTTACTTCGCAATAATTGAAGAGTGATATTACCTAACTCCACTTCACTGATAAGGTAACTGCAGCCAAAGAATAAATATAACAGTATCCCATCTTCACATAAAAGATTGGAACGCCAGTTATAACTCATCCCCTCGATCTTGGTCCCTCGATCCCTATACCACCGTCCGTAATCGTAATATTAATGAAAGTAAGAAGACGGAGCTATAAACTGCGAATAGCGCCATCGCTTTCACAATCTTGGTTGAATATAGCTCTAACAGCTCATGGTAAGGCCCTGGAAGGGTCTCGGTATGTGCTTCATACTGAGATCCTTCCAGATCATTCGAAATTGAGGCGATGAGTCATAATTAGTGGCGTTCCTCTTTTATAAGAAGATGAAATACTGGTAGTAAGTACCTGTTTATTCTGTACTGTAGCATACCTTTCTATGGCCCAGTTTCTAAGTTGAGTGATACTTTGAAAGGGAATAAACATTGTAGGGTTGAATAACAAGCTTCAGTGTTTATTTCGTAATGAACCCGACGCGACGTTGTAAACAATCGGGCAATAAGAATAATGTAATTGCAAAATTATACGAGTACGGAAAGTTTGAAAATAACAGCTGTTTTGCAACAATAAGCTAAAAATAAGCACTATGTCTATATGTTATTTATTATTTTCGATGAAGTTGACAGTTTAATGATATTAGTATGCGACGACCTCCGTGGCCGAGTGGTGTACAGACCGGCAGGTCTACTCTAATTCAACGAAAAACGAAATTTCTTTCGAAACTTCGCACATTTCCTACCACCGACTTCTTCGTTTCGAAACTTCGTTGAAACGAAAATGCTTTGACGTTTAAATTTTCTAAGCCTACTCTAATTCAATTTAATAACGAACTCAAAAGCGTTACCTTTCTATTTTCGTTTGGGTCGATTTTTATTAAAATATTAACTGATATGGCTACGAGGCAGCTTTTAATCGCTGCTGTTTTGCGCGAAGAACGCTTGGAGAGGAGAAAGAACCGGCAGCACCTGCGAAATCAGTTATTTATAGCGAATATTCCCGATCTAGAGTTTATAGGAAATTACAGACTCAGTCGGGAATTATTCGAGGAGCTGTGGACTGAGATAGTGCCTTTATTACCTCCAGGGGCAAGGCAACAAGAGATCAAGCCAACCCTTAAAGTAAGTTTGTACTATGTAAACACGCATTTCAATGAACTTTTCGATTTTACTTTTCATAAGCCTGGTTATCGCTTTTCAGATATAGATATTGACATAAACAACAGCACTTAATGCACCGCATACAGACACTAGCAAAGCACATAAGATTTCTTCAAAATCTCAAAAAAGGAATCATATTAAGCGGAAGTAAGTAGTAAATATAGGTACTCGGACCTAGTGATAACCGATTAACGATTTTTTCATTTACTTCATTTTCAATACTTAAGTTCTATTTTATTTATTTTCAGGTGATTCTGGATATCTTCTAAGGGAGTTATGACACCCGTCGATAATGCTGTTGAGGACTCTCTAGAGGGAAGATACTGCCATCCAAAAACGTCCACGCTGCACCGTTGAACGCACATTTGGTGTATTGAAAGCTCGATGGTAGAGATGTCTTTTGTCAGCTAGGGAACTCCATTACTGCCCAGAAACAGCAGCTAAAATTATAGTAGCCTGCTATGTGTATAGTACATATGTATAAGGGCTGGTATTGGAGGTCCTTGATTTCCGTCTCGGGTTAATATTGTAAACGAACTTTTCTATAGTTCCTCGGATCTGGGTGTATGTGTTTATTACCAGTCGCGTCGTTGTTTCCAATGATTTTTTACATTCCATGTACTTCCACGTACCTATTATAATTATTAAAGAGATTTTATTATTATTATAACCTAATTTGCTTTACCTTTTAGCTTTGGTAAGGACTGTATTCACGAACTTTTTTTCTTGACAAAAATCTGTGTCGTAAAATTGAACACTGCTAGGAAAACAAATAAGGCATAACAGTAATTTATGAACAATATTTATTATAATATATTCATTCTCTACGTACGAAATTCTGCAATGCTAATTCAAACTCCGTAGAAAATGATACGAATCCAAATTACGATTGTTGCATAAACCGACATCTCAATATTTCCCGACTCTTGCGCACAATCACAACATCATTCGACACGACTTACTGGTTACGTATTGAATAAACTTTTCCCATAAGTGCTGTCACTTAGTTATACTGTGTATGTACATGTCAATAAGGCGCTTTGCAGACGACACGGGGCGGACCGGGCCGGTCAACTTCACCGCGAACGATAGCATAAATGGAATCCAATACTACCAACGCACATGATGGGCAAAAAGACCGCGTCACAGATGCCCTGGCCGGCACTGCGGCGCGTCAATGAGGGTAGCCGCGGGCATAGATGCGCGACGGGCAGACGCGCTGTTTATTGCTTCGCGGTCAAAAATAGTGCTCCGTCCCTCCCCGCCCCGTCTGCAAAGCGCCTTATGTTCGATACTGATGTAGGTAACTGGAAATATATAAATAAATAAACTAAGTACCTAGTAAATTAATTTTAAGCTCACGTTTATGTTGGTGCGGTACTAATATATTTATAATTGTATAATGAGGGCTGTAACAAGCTAATAGTTACTTATCATGAAACACCTATCTAAGCTTTTTACGACATAACATAAACTAGTCGCCCATACCACCCCAGACGCTTTTCCTCATATAAAGTTTGACTTAACTACCTACTTTATAAATAAGTTATTGACAAGTTTTTGTTAATATGTTTTCTAGACTTTTACCCGGCAAAGAGACATGGTATGCATTTTAGCCTGACCGCACACGGGCCACCGAAAAACGCCGCCTCCTACCTCTTTCCTGTTTACATACATTTTATATGAACGCCGACGCCGCACCGGTAGTCGTGTACTTGTTTCTTCTTCAAGCTTCAAGTTGGAACCGGCGTCGGACGACAACTGCAAGCGTCGACGCTCGATTTCAACAAAACAAAGAAACATCAACTAGAAACTGTATGGCGCGGCGTCATGTCGCTTGCAGTAATTGTCGTCCGACGCCCGGTTCGAACCGATACCTTTATAGGTACCTACCTAAGTATAGGTAATGGGGCATATAAAAAAATCTTGTCTTGTGAGCATTTTAGTAGTGGGCGTCGTACGGCTGATGATGATGAGCATTATTATTGTAGTAGGTACCTAAGTTAAATAGAGCCATCTGTCTTGCATATGAGAACCAGATGAACACCGTCGAGTTGGCTCAACAGCCTTAGCAGACAAGAGTGGATTGAAATTAGTTGTTTGGATACCCGCCTATTTTCCATTAGATGTAGGTAATTGGGGGAGACTATTCCCAGCAGTGAGCGTTGTGCGGCTGATGATGATGATAGGTATCACCTTAAAGGTGAAAGTATACTTGTCCATGGCAAACGTGCTGGACGAAATGAATGTTAGAATTCTATATGAAAACTGCATCTAAGATTCGGACGATTCGACGTCGGCAGGTGTGCGAGGTTGCATAGGATTTTGTAATAAAGAATTCTAAAATTAGTTTTGACGGCTGTTTCGTTGCATTCGCCTCGGACAAGTGTGCTTTCACCTAAAACGTTAACTCAATATTACTTTGAAAAGAGAGAGTGACAAGGGACCGTCGTCAGCCCACTATAGAAGAACACACAGAAAAAAGTTAGTTACGGTATGACTTAGCAGATTTTTGGCGGTTTCAAAGTAGTTACGGCTATCCTATTTCACTACATACATACTATACATCCTAGATAGCGAACTAAACGTAAGCTCAATATACCTGCGCAAAGAGTAACATCACGTAACATGCTAATCCTACGTCCAAACTTTTGCAGTCAGAAATGAATGCAGTCCCACACTTTCACAAAGCGGTATCCAAATCTCCCTAGCACATAATGGTGTCAAGATCACTCGACACGACCTGTGCATGTGCTCGTGGCTTTAGACAACCTGTGCAATGCGCCGCGTCATTTGTAGCAGATGAAATGTAAATGCGCACTCGTTACGTTGCGCCCCGTCCGCTCCGTATTCATGAGGTTGTGGCTTAAGTTGGAAGCTTACGATGTGAGCGTGCCAACTACTTACTAAATCGTCCTTGGAACAAAACACTTTTAGCCCGGTCTTACATTACGATACTTTCCGACGACTGGGTATCATACGCAATTCGCGGAGATGAGTCGCCGAGATATTTTCTCTTAAACATTTCAGCCCGGCTACAAAATTGTGCGCTCGCGGCAGACGTCTAAATCAAATAAAATAAGTAAGTGTGACGCACCAACCGTATTAATAGATTTCGTATTACTGAAACTTAAAATTAGTTTAAAATGAAATACAATTTAACATTTACTTTTCAGATTTCTAATCACCTTAAGAAAATCCAAATTTAATTATGAATTGTGAATCTCAAGGAGAGCTGCGATTGGCATGAAATGAGAGGGAGGTACCTACTCTGAAAATAATATTGACAAGTCATAAGTAAAATGTGTTGTTTGATACCATATAAATAATTGCCGTATTTGAGTAGTTTTTTTTTAAATAGAACGTGCTTAAAAATACTTTACCCGTATAAATCGCAAAACTTAGGAAGTAATTTATTTAGAACGTTATTGTATGATTCTTGATTCAATAAAAAAGTTTATTTCAAAATCTTGTTTTGTACAGCACTCTCCATGTTTACACGTTTCAGTATCCACCGTAAGCTCATAACTTAAGCTTATCGAGACAGAAGGACATGCGCACATTATCTTCAAATGTGTCAACGGCTCGCTCTCTCACGTTTACTACTATCGGTCCATTGTGTGTGCTTTTTTTATTTTCTATCCCATATTTATGAGGGCCTTTACCCACCAGACGTTCGCCGACTACCACACAATTTCACGGCTAATAATGTGGTTTTACATTGTTTACTGAGTTTTTTACCCTTTTGGCATTTATTTGCAATACAATGTTCCAACAAGTGAAGACGCTTCGTAAGATTGACGAATGATTAAGACATGATGATTTTATCAAGAAACAATCGACCAACGGTATGAAAACTATAACATACTTATTTTATCTTTTAGTGTTTCCTAAAAGGGTTTACTTCAGTTGATATGTCATCATATTGATTTCAAGGCCAATACAAATATGATGGCATTTTAACTCATAACTTGTTGATCATTGGTCTCATCTCTCAACACAGGTTTTCGTTACTTAAGAAGAACTTTTCATTGTTAGAAAACAAAAGATTTTGAGCATGTTATACATTCATAAGGAGTACCTATAGGTTTTCGAAATAGTTACAACTTATACCAGCTGTACCATTTAACCAATAATGTTACCATACTACCAGTCTATCTAACCAATTAGCGGTATAAAGTAGTTTCACAGTACGTAATCTTTAAGCTATATCCCTTACATGCTCCAGTTTAAGATTATCTACTATATTACGTTCCAGGTTTTAATGCGAAGTATTCAAATTAGTACCATTTCAATTTGATGGGAAATATAAATCAGAGTAAACTTACGATAAGTGATTCACGGATCGAACGTTCTCTTAGTTTCAATCAATGTTCTCGTGAGATAGAAACAGTTAGGAGGAGTGGCGATACTCAATATATGGACAGATAAAGCTGTCGAAACAGCTGATACTGTAAATTGTATAATAAAAACTGCTCTCGAGATATTGTTCCGTAAACAATTTACTGAAGTAGAATTTACAACGTTATATTCTGACTCATTTTCATACATGTCTTAAGTATATATGTCCCGTTTCTGGGATAGCAGGGTAGACTATGTGACCCTCATTCAAGGTCTTGAGCTAGAATTTCCAATCTTATCAAAAAAAATCTATAATACCCTTCGATAGGCCGTTCCTTGGATATTCCAATAAAGATCATTAGCTGAAAAGAAGGTCACTTCTGAGAATGTGACTGGTTTCACTTTTGCCATCACTTTATATTTAATCATTAAATAACTATATACTTAATATCCTGCTTTTATTTCAAAGTATATTTAATTTTCAAGACCACATGTCCATACTATTTATCTATATTTTGACACCAGCGATAAAAAAATCATAGATGATTCATATAAGACAGAAATAAGCACCACTTTGCACCTTGAAGAGCTTTCAAACTTTCCAACTACAATTGATTGAGAGGACATACATTTCCAATTGGATAAGTGCTATAATAATGAATCTTATATCTTAATTTTTGATCAAATATTTCCATTCTGACCTGATTATGATTGTCAAAATTTTAGTACGTACCTCAACTCTGTAACACCTTGTTTAATAAAGATGATCTCACAGTTCCTATTCCGGTTCTCTGTGTATAGACTTGACGTTTATTTACATACCTTATGCATCAACGATTCTCATTCAGCAAACGCATAGGAATGCCAATGAAATAATAACTCCATTGTTAAAAGACGACATAAATCATAGCGGAGCTGACATTTGAACTGCTAAAACAAAAAGCGTTGAGTGCTATGAACAGAATTGCATAGTATGAAACAAAAGTGCCACAGGGGCCAATTCTTGGCTCAAATTTATGAGTTTCATACTGAGCAGCGATGCATCTCCTTCCCGTGTCACCCGGCCGAGGTCCAATTAAGCTAGACTCACGACCTCGCTATTGGGCCGTTAGAACGGCGATTTAGAAGATTTGACACTTGCACTATTTGCTTACCACCACTTCCACTACATAAAAATATTGCAAGAAAAAGGTACGCCAAAATAATTTATGCATCTATGTCACATGGCTTTATCTATCTATCTATCATAATCTCAGTTGAAAACTGAAATAAAATGATGCGAATCACAAAAACTTGCGACATGTATGTTTCTGGTGAATCATATAAATTCCTCTAACCCCACTACCTATTCGAGTTTATTACTAAAGATTCTTATTAATTTATGGATACGGTTCTGATAAATCTTATATTATTTGGTTAGATGTTGTTTCTTCTGGGGCGTATTTATAATTTATTCAACTGTATTTATTTACTTAACTTTAAACTAATTTAATACAAAATCTCAGCCATCAACACCTACTAATCTTTCTGACTTTTCGTCGATCGTTTTATAATTTTTATTTTGTGTTATTTTATTTTTTCGCACTAAATTTCAACACTTCAGCCCCCTGATTCACGAACCGTCGGAAACGCTCCCGACGGCGGAATGTATGCCCTGTCTCTCTCACTCACTATAGAATAGAAAAATACGAAGCACAGAATTCGAATCCGATTCCGTTTCCGACGGTTCGTGGATCAGGGTTCTGAAGCATGTCTTTGTCCCGCTCTTTTTATGGCCTAGCTGAGGGCTTCGTGCTAGAGAAAGCGGTAAGCGGGTCGCGGCTAGATCACCGCTATTAGATTGTCATGCATGTTAGATGAGGTAATTAATTGTGACAGACAATTTTGTTCGAGTCAAAGCATACATTGCAGGCAATACGTTACGTATTTACCGGCGGAAAGGTGAAAGGTTCACTTTTATCATGATTCAATTTTGTATGGAAATTAATCAGTGAAAATTTTATAAGGTGATTGGAAAGAATGTGGCGGTGTTCGAAGGGTTTGTTAAGGGCTTTGAGCATTATAATTGAATATTTGAAATAATAACGTGATGTCTGGGTAAATAATTGAAAAATTTCAATGATTTTTTAAATCAGTATTTACTTGGTATTGTTAATAATGTGAATTTTTAAGATTTTTAAACAAGAAATTTTTTAATCTAGCTAAGCATTATGCTGAGTCCGGTCCGTTTTGGGACATAGGTACTAGGATTTTTATTTTTTTTGTTTTAGTTATTTAAATTTTTACTTTTTTGGACTCACAATGCAATTTTAATGGTTGAAAAATGGAAAATGAAGTATTTAGAAAAAATCGACCCGTCTCACAACCAGCTCCGATGGATTTTTTGTTTTATTTTACTTTACTGTGATATCACAAATAAATGTGTTTTCTTTATTTTTTTAAAATCATTATTAATTAAAATCGGGCAATGCATGCTATCAATACTACCTCAATTCAAATTAGACTCATTTTAACTCAATTATATTGTTCCATAGCTAATTTATCCATAAACATCCACTGTATACCACTTTATTTAATTTAATAAGATCGAAATTCAAACTTGTTGACATTGACACCGACCTTTAATAGCTTTGAAAAACAAATTTTTAGCAAAATGGGTCATGATTCAATTTGTTTGACTGTACAATTTCATACAATATTTTGCATTTACCACTTAAATTCTTATCACCCGGTTTCCCAGGGCTATCCCAATCCGCAGGTTATTCCTCGTATCCATAACTGTCAGTGTACCAT
Source organism: Crambus lathoniellus (assembly GCA_949710035.1). NCBI lineage: Eukaryota > Metazoa > Arthropoda > Insecta > Lepidoptera > Crambidae > Crambus > Crambus lathoniellus. Next base: position 19,698,479 of record OX453310.1, read on the forward strand.
TATACCATTTGCGTAATTGTACGTTTGCTTAAGGCGAAGTGCTACTCTGTGTTTGAGCAATCCCTTTTTGTTCTATGAGGAAACCACAAATATTAATAACTGTTGTTATTATAGTTTAGAAAATTAAGTGTCAAATGTAACCATTACAATACAATTTGTAAAACATTAAAAATTCATAACAAAAAATAAAAACTTGGATCAAAGTTTCTTCTCTTCTTTGTTCATATTTTGAGAGACATGAAAGTACTTACTTACCTATTATTATTAAATTTTTTAACATAAGCTTTTAAATATAAAGCGGGCAATATGAATCAATAGTCAATACAAAATTACCAAACAAAAAATATTTTGCGACAAAGACAAATTCTTAATGGAACGTACTACGAATTCGAACATTTTTGAATTTCTTGTGTAGCGTTAAATTATCCTCACAGATAACAAGAACGACGTCAGAATTAGTAAATAGGCGGAGCACCGTGGAAACCCTTTGCTCAACATTTAAAATCCTCCATACATTTTTCTCTTGCACAATTTTGAACTTTATCAAGCTGTCTTATCAATGCAAAGCCTGTAATCGATGCCACGCTTCATTGAGTACAAATTGCGTGACATGCTCTTTCAAATCTCTTTTGTTTTCTCATCATACTTCTCCTTAAGAGGCGTATCCAGAGAATGCAAATTTAAGAATAGGGTGAAACAAGCCATCACTACTGTAACATATGTTTTAACGGCTTTGCCGTTGGAGAGATAAAACGCTGTTTTGCGTTTAATTGAGAGGTTTATTAAACTGTTTATCGTTAGAAAACTTTATCTTCTGCGAAATTGTTATTACTTCTCTTCTCCTTATTTTGGTGTCGACCGTGAATCATTTGGATTCGATGATATATTTTTCCGGACCAATATTTTGCCAATAAACTTATTTTCAAATCAACTCGATTGAGATGTATGGATCAGCTGATTTTTTTTCACGATATCAGAGTTGTTCCCTTAGTAAAAGTTGTTTGTATTGATGAGTACTTCAAGTAATTTTCGGGAAGTCAACAAGTAAAATTTCACGGTTTATAGGTCCTCAAGCAAGCAAAGTGAGATAAGCAAGATGAGGAGCATCCAGGATAGACAAAAAATGTGCCATTGTTTGGGGGAGACACCACATTCACATACTACCATAATCAATTTTAAGTAAGTAAGTTTGTTATTTATAGAACTCAAGCCATTTCTTTGTGTAATAAATACATAATTAAGATATAACATTGAATAGCTTACTTTTTTGTGATGAGACTTAGTAGTTGGTCGTAACTGTTCTTTAACATTCAACAACATAATGTGGTGAAGCCTTTTCTTCTTCATAATTTTAAATAATGCAAAAAAAACGTAATTTTGTGGTCTTAACTTCATACCAGACCATTTCAAGCCTGTTGGATGTTGAATTGCTGTTTTATATGAAAGTTTAAAGGTAATGAAATAACCTAGATAAATCAAAGCAAAAACTAATTGACACATCACAGTACCATACGAGCATTCAACGATTTCGGTACCACTGCAAACGGTGGGCATAAAAGAAAGCGAAATGAACCAAAGGTGAAGGTTCACATCTTTTGTGCACCGACCGGGAGCTGGTCTCTTTGTGAGGAACAATGGACGCTGAACAATATCCACTCGTCTATCAGTTGATTAATTAAGTCCATTCCGCTTCGGGTGTGCAGAAATATTTGATGGCGCTGGTACCCGTCTCGTCTGAGAAGTTTCTTTTGGTATTGTTTCAATTTAGATGACGATCGATACGGGCAGAATTATGAATATTTGAAACACAACACTACGAGAAGCCATATAATCCATACTAATATTATAAATGTAAAAGCGTCTTTGCTTGTTTGTCCGTCTTTCACGTTGAAACGAGGTATTCCAGTTACGGCACCACTTTGAACCGCACCATTTGAATGGCACCAAAAGCATTCCCATTACGGCACCATTTGGTGCCGTTCGTAAAATTAATTTAAAATATTATTAAAGCATTCCTGTTACGGCACCAGTGGTTAGAGGCTTAGAAGAGCTGTTACCTAACTAAAAATATCGATAACTCCGTTTAGTTTTTTTATTATTTTTAAAGACTTTATTTGATGTAGGTATTCTTGTAACGGTTTAAAAGTACAAGGACAATGTAGCGTTGCAAATTTAGAAACGGAGCAACAGATCGCTGTGATTTTTTGTAAGGGATTGGGAGTTGAAGAATGACAGGATACTTTTATCAAGTTCCCGCGGGATAACGTCGTGTAGTTCACGCGGACGAAGCCGCGGGCGGAAGGCTCGTATATTATAGATTGAACATTATTTATTTTATTAATTCCTATACAAAATATGGTTACAGTATGTTATAGAAGTACGTGCCTCTGATGTTTCGAATATCCTGATATGATTCGAATATGAATCACTCACTGGCTAAGTGAAGAAAAGCATGTTGGGGCTAAAACATTTACAAACCCTTAAAATGGAAGGACCAGTGGCCCAATTCTGCTAACGTTAAGTCGTAATCGTGTCTCAATCGTGTTTCAATCGTTGTGCTTTTCTACACACTAGTTACAAGAATTATGACAGTACCTATGATGTGATGTGAATGTAGTGTGTAGTGTGACAATCAGTAGTATTGTGAAAAAAGTTCACATTTCTTGTAACTAGTATGTAAAAAAGCACAACAATTGAAACACGATTGAGACACGATTATGACTAAACGTTAGCAGAATCGGGCCACAGTAGCCGTAGCACGAAAAATGTCGTTATAGCAATCGTAATAGTATACTTTACCATCAGTCAAAGCTGTCAAAGTGCTGCTGTCAAACATTTATTGACTTTTTGTTGCTTACAGACTTCGATCATATAAACCTTACAGATCGACAATCTTTTCTGTTCCAGTGACAGCGGCGCTATGGTTGGACAGCAACTTGACAGCAAAATTACATTAAAAAGAAAACACGTTAGTTCCAGTTTTGGGTACCGGAACAGAAAACGTTGGCGCTGGTCTGGTTTTCATACAAAATAATTTCGATCACGACCACGATTACGGTACCGATAATTTTTATGCTATTAAAACAGGCATACCTTAGTTGGTTCAAAGATTCTCGGAGTCGGAGTAAAATATTAAATGTAATCTTAATTAAATATTTTTTCAGACCGCTTCAAGTATACCTACGTCACGATTAAAAATAGGTAAAAAAGTTAGGTCCTCAGTCATTGAGGATTCCGGTAGTAGTGCGCTTCCACCTCAGCCTTATCATCACTTAACATCATGCGTGATGAAGGCTAAGTGCTTTTAAACTGACATGATGGTCGTCATTAGCACTATTTATCTATCATAAAAAACAGGATTTATACCATGTTTAAATTGATTAATAATCCAAAATATCCGGGAACTCGAAAATAAATTTAACATGGTAAATATCCTGTTTAAAAAAAATACTTTATTTATTTTCCACATTTACATATCTTTACAGGTATAATTAAGCATAATAAATCCTAAAATTACATACTTACACTTTAAATCTTATAAATTATATCTGATTATAAAAGGTTCTTCCCCGTTCTAGATAAAAAAAAACATAAATAACTAAAAAATCTTAAAACATTTCATAATCGTAGAGTAGATTAGTATAACTTCCTTCCAAACAAAGTTTTTCATAAGTAAACTGACGTGATTAGACCACATTATTATTTATTGCCGTTTTAACGAGTTCATCGGATACTGAAGATGATGTTATTTGTGACAGATTTATTACAAAGAAACAGATATTATTAGAAAACCAGAAACCATTTAGAACTATGATTTATTGCATACAAGAGGTTGGAAAAATTAAACAGTAGTTATTTAATTTTGATGCTGATCGTTTGACCAATATACTTACCTACGAAATTAAACAATTCAATGACACAAATAAAAAAATATATAAAATTGATGATATTTATTTAAAAAGTTTCTATTTATTTGTAAGTAGAAAAACTCTCATAAGTAACTTTCGAATGTTAAAAAATATATTGCAACTTTTAGGTAAGTACCTTGTAGAAATAAACGCAATATCCAAATTATATACGGTACAAATAAAATATTATTCGTCGCTTTCAGTTTAAATACTCAATATCCGTTCCGTATTTCAGATAGCTAATTCGCTCTCTACTTGTCTCTTTTTATCACAGCTCATGTTATAAATAAAGCTACGGACACACTGTCGCGCCGATTCTAAAGGCAATATTTCAGAGCCAGCGAACGCATCTCGCTCTTTGATGATTCTGCTTATGAATATCGTGCTTTCGCCTTTGTGACAGCGTAGCGGGAATCGGGAGCCGACGGGATGCCGGGAATATCTTCCGGAAAGTTCGATTTGTCAGCTCGTCTGGTGTCACCATTATGAATAGGTGTTTTTAACGAGATCATTTGGTTTAATATAAAATGGTGCTTAAAGAAAGCTTTTGAGGAAATGGATGGTTTGGTATTTTTGGAGTGGGTAGCGAAGTGTTGGATGAAATATTGTTGTTTTACATAGAACTCAGCGCTGTTTATCTTTGGATGGTAATAATAAATATGGGGAAAATCTTCAGGAAGGTCGGGATTTCAATAAAATTTATATTTAATCCTTTTACAATATTTATTTGCTTTCGTATATTTAATCTTACAGTTTTTTTATAACCCGTCAAACAACATAAATTGACAATCGTTTCTTTATTCACACACTAATCGTATATCGTAAAAAATTATGGTATTTTATTATTTTCTTGTAAAATATTAACTGAATTCAAACAATTTACACTAATGTAAAAATCGTATCAGTTGGATAAATACAGATTTATTCATGCAAAATCAAGTGAAAACAACAAAAACGGCTGAATAAATATTTTTTCGTTCTCGTCGTTCGAATTTCAAATATAGCATTGGACATGGACAGTGACAAACTGGCCAGTATGTATAAATTATACTATTCATTTTGGGGTCAAAATAGTATGCTCTTTGTTTTTCAACGTAATTTATGGTAAGTAAAATACAAAATGAATGCTTCAGTTTTGTTAGGTTTGCGTATAATACAATACTCGATTTAAGGAACAGTCCATGCCCTTCGCGAATATAAAACAACTAAAGATAAGAAAATACAACCCAGAAAGCCTTGAAAAATTTAAAATGAAGTATTTAGCAAAAATCTACCTGTCTCACAACCAGCTCCGATGGGACTCGAACTCACGACCTTTTGCTATCCGGGCGACTGCTCTAACCACTGAGCTACGGAGTGGTTACGAGAAGCGTCGAATTTATCCAATACTTGTTACGCGCTGTATAGCCAGCGTTAATTTCATCAATGTGAAGATATCACTACCCTCGCACTGAAAGAAATACCTTTCCAGATATTTGATAATCGCTGAAGATTAAATTATTGCTATTGCAAGTTATTTAAATTTTTACTTTTTTGCATTCACAATGTAATTTAGAGCAGTCGCCCGGATAGCGAAAGGTCGTGGGTTCGAGACCCATCGGAGCTGGATGTAAGACGGGTCAATTTTTTCTTAATACTTGATTTTCAATATTTTGCATTGTGAATGCAAAAAAGTTAAAATTTAAATAACAGGTAACAATGAAAAGTGCGTTCAAAACTAGGTTTTTTTTTAGTAAGTAGGTAGTAGTTAACTTATAGGTAGCTCTTTAGTCTCAATAATCATAATTTCTATGAATACTTTGACTGGATAACGAAACGTATTAAACGGCAGACCTAATGTCTCAGGCATTTTCTTCCAGTCGACCTTAAGATGATGTAGAGACTATGATAATAATATGGTAGAGTGCAAGACCAGTATTAGCAAGAAATAATATGTAGGTACCCTTATTCTGTAAGTAAAGGAAAAACTGTGGTAGTAAAAATGATATCTCGCCTGAAACTTACTTGCAGGGTTGTTGGTTTTTACTATCAAATTTTTTCTTTACGTAGCTACTCGCTAATTATTCTTTTTTATATTAAAAGTGGCAAACGAGCAGACGAGTCACGTGATGGGAAGTAGTCATGATATCTACAACACCAGAAGGGTCGCATATGCGTTGTGTTTTAAGGTCCTATTTACACGTTTCTTGAAGAACTCCATGTCATAGCACAAAGGAAACACCTCTGGAGGAAGCTCATTCCACATCTTACAAGTATGGGGTAGGAACGAACGTGATGCTCGAATGGTTGTTGTTTTCCAGTCGTCAAGAATGTGGGGGTGTTTAGGATGAGTTCCACTCACTTGGAGTGCGGTGGCACCAGTTCAAAAAGCTCCTCAGAATATTCCCCATTGTAAAGACGGATTTGGAGCGCGTATTTGGAGCGCGTACTATTTAGTAGAGCAACTGTTCAGCTGTATATGTTCTGACAGCATCAAATCAAAATAATAAAACTAAAAAACGTCCAAAACTGCTTACCTCAACAATATTCCAATAAGCTCGCTAACAAGATCCCAAACTTTTTACTGCCATCCACGCGCCTACAATTTGTACAAGTAAATTATACTTTTCTCATCACGGTGTTTACGTAATAACAGTAGCGTAGTACAATCGAGGAAATTCTCAGTCTACAACTTTTCGCTGATATTCGCAGGCTACGAACGTCGACGGCGAACGATCTACGCACACTCTAACAGGTATTTGACTTGTATTTTTGTTTATTCAAATACTAAAACATAAGTAGGTAATTTACAAACAATAAATATTTAATTCACGCGAGTGCCCATAATGTTCTTACTAACATTATACTTTGCATTATGTTTCATTGACTAGGTACTAATAGGTATTTATTTTTAACTAATATTTTAAAGTGGAATTTTTTTATTGATTGTATGTAGGTATGTTTGTAATAGACAAACTCACAAACTACTGAACCAATATAAAAATTCTTTCACCAGTAGAAAGCTTCATTTTTCCGAGTGACATAGGCTATATTTAATCTTAATTTTCCCACGGGAATGCGGACTGCGAGGGTAATACCGCGGAAAGCTACAAGAGATATAGAGCATCAAACTTTCTTTATTAGTAAAGGAGGCTGTCTTGTGAGCCAGTAGCATCATACTCTTGCCATAGAAAATTTCGTTTTATAAAAAGCAGCTCGAATTCGCATTTTGAAAACAGTTTTTTTTCTTTTTTCATCATATTTATTTTTCTTAAAAATTTGTTATTAGAGTCATTTTTAAATATTTCTATTTTAAAAACAATTAAATTCCCTAACATACGCGCAGACTCATTTGTTATTCTTATAAATTATTTTTTTGATGTCATCTTTAAATATTTTCATTTTAACAACAATTAAATTTTCTAACATACGCGCAGACTAAATGGAGTGCAAACAAATATTGCCTTTAAGAGGTCGGCCGAAAATTTCCCCGATGGTACAAAAAACCGAGTAGCAAGCAACAAGAAGTAAATTGTCGCCCGTAACAAGAGTCCCAGCGGTGGAGATAATGCGCCGACCACAAAATGACAGAAACCACATAACTTTGATCGTCGAACGAGCTGCGCGATGTGACCTTGCCGCGTGTCTTGACTTATGGCTGTAATTTGTTCGGTACGATTTTCTTAGTCCACTATGCGTTAGGGCTTTTTAAGATTTGATGTTGATACTTGAATTGTATTAGGTACCTAATGTTAGGTAAATTAACGAATTCATTTATGTTAGTAACTTCTTTAGATTTACCTATGTACATGCAATTTATTTATAATAATTGTTGATTATCAAGGTTTTTATTGATACAAAATTTCGCAAAAAATATTAATTCACATAGAAAGTTAAAGTTACTATTTTAGTTACATATTTTTGACGCCATTAAATTGTTGTAAAGGTTCATTCTTATTTAATAACCCTTTTATCATTATGCTTTAATGCCTATATATTGTTTTTCATTAATAATGGCTCGTTGCTTTTAGTTAGATAGATATGTACTTAGGAATTTATTATTATTACTGTTTACCGTGAACTTGTTGCCGTAAGCGCTAGTGATAAACTCATTCTACAGCGGATATCGCTTTTTTTCTACGTTAACTTTTATTACTTATTTCCTCTTGCCCTTATTTTATAAAAAAAACTGACACACGTAACTTAAAACATGTAATACTTTGTGTCCCATCGTTTTGGTTAATCGATTTAGTTTTTATAAAAAAAATATGGGAAGTTCTAGTCAATTGTGAACTTTTTGTCTGTCCTATTAAATGGTTTAATACTTAAGTATTAAACCATGCTATTAATAGCATGACGTCACAATTCTTTTTTTATTATCTTACTATGACAGTGTTAGACTAGAAAAAGAAAACAAACTTACTTAAACTAATATATAAAATAAGTTGCGCATTAGCTCCTTCTACATGTTTTAAGAATTCTTAGCGATAAAACAATTGGACCAATCATTATTAAAATGTTGATAACGATATTGAATTGAAAACACTTTGTAGAAGTTCTAGGCTATGCTTATTTAATCACAAAGTTTATTTCTATTATTAACTTTGTGATTTAATATCGTTGGCAAAATAATAAAGTTAAAAGTTATTTAAATTTTTACCTTTTTGCATTCACATTCGCAATTTTATTATTGAAAAATTGAAAATGAAGTGTTTAGATAAAAATACCCGCCTCACAACAAGCTCCGATGGACTCGAACCCACGACCTTTCGCTATCCGGACGACGACTGCTCTTACCACTGAGCTACGGAGACGATTTTTTTAAATACCTACTTCATTTTAAATTTTTCTATTAAGTTAAAAGTTAAGATATGGTACTACGCGGAGTCCAGAAACAAAATTGTAGCTAAAAAAACTAGCAACTTTGTCTCGGAATTAAAATTTTCAACTACTCTATCAATAAAAAAGCTATGCTGAATTTATTAAGTTCACAACAATGTTCACAAGCATTCAGCGGCGTTAAAACCGAAACGGCATAGATAAGCGGTTCACGGGTTTCGAATAACTCAGCGCCATCTGCTGGACACTTGAGACGACTACCTTTTTCACTTTTTTCTTAAGGCGAGGTACTTCGATTTCTGCAACAATGAAAGAAGGTCAAATCAAGGCTCTTTTAGTTAGTTGGATATTTTGGGGTTTAGATTTATGTGAGAAATTATTTAGAAGAAGATTATATCAAGTACTAGTAGATCCGGTGAACTACGTATCACATCTAATCAAGATAGACAGATAAATAGAAATAATCGCGAAGCTCATCTAATTTTACCAAAGAAGTTTTATACACTGCCTGCCACAAATGTCACTTATTAAAAGTAATCCAAAGCGACTAAAACTAAGTACAGTGCCACAAACTTTGCTGTGCCGGTGGCCAAAATGTGAAACTAACGTGAATTTTTTTAATGTCATTTTGCTGTCAAGTTGATATCCAACCATAGCGCTGCTGGCGGCTGAAGTTCTTAGAAGTCAGGGCCGGTTAAGGCGCTACTCGGAAAAAGTATGGACTCTTTGATATAAAACTATAGGACGGTTAGAGTTGTTATAAATCTGGTAATAAGGTATATATTTCTTCATACCTTTATCTAGAATCGTATAGTTTCAGAAACACGATTTTATGATTTTGGCTCGACACTTTTTATTTTCGAAAATACCTCTAAAAAATAAGAAATATCAAGATTATTCTTAAATGGGGATACATATACTATTGAAAATTAGTTTAATTAGTAGACACCAATAATATTTAGGATCGTATAGAAGCATTTTTTTTAAATCGCTATAGTTTTGGAATACGAAGTGATTTTGTGTTTTTTTTGCGTAATCGGCAAAATCGGTCTCGCTCCCGCGCGCGTCGTTTTCTCATTGCTATCTCGCTTTAGCATAATTTTTCCGAGTATCGCCTTAAATTACTACAAAAAAAAGAAAAACGTACGTAGCGCCGCTGTCACCGGCACAGAAAAGGTTGTGGCACTGTACCTTCTGTTTGGAAGCGGCCACGGAAGGAATGTCAGTTTAGTATTACTTATAGCACGACAATTTATACGATTTTCCATACAAAATTAAATTTTTTATTTTATAATGTTTTTTTAGCTTTTCTTTAGATAATCGCCATTATTTTTATATACACCACCCCTGAGAAATTTCGAGAATTACCTACATCCGTCGCCTTAAATATAAATACCTTGCCAGTTCAGCCAGGTGCAATTGTGAACAATTTGCGTCAGCGCAACCATCCACGCAATTGCTATGCACGGACAAAGAAAAATTGATTTTTTCAATGTTGGTTTTTCTACCAACATGCAATTATTGAAGCTGTTTATGAAATTAACATAAATCATCAATCCAGTTGATGACGGTTAATAAAGGTTACTCTTGACTAACAAGTATGAATGACATGTAGGCAATGTGCTTAATTAATATTAAACTTATAATTTAAACGGCCCCCTGTGACTTTTGAACAGGTAGTTTTTCGACTTTCTAGATTTATTAGCAGAATCATCCTTTTATATTATTATATACCAAAATTCATCATAACAGTATCGCATATTTTATGGAATTTGTCTATGGTGGCCGTATTCGTGAAAGTTATAAAGCTCCAATATCATAGAAATAATCAAAAAGAAGTTTTTAAATTGATTTTATGACTCTTTTAAAATATATTCATAATATCGATTGTCTTTTGTTCTGTTATATTTCGTCGTTTCATTCTTTGATATAATATTTACAGAGTAGTCCCTTTAACCTACAGGCAACTTCGCACGTCTTTAGAGATTAAAAAAAAAAGTTCTCTAATCTGTCATTTACTGTTCTGTGGTCAGTTTGACGCCATTTTTCTCATTCCTTTTTCGTGCGAGGCAACGAGCGCACGCGTCTATTTTAAATGCTGAAACGCAGCGCACAGGAAAATGTTGAACGAGTCCAACGTTTATATTCTTCAGAGAATGAAGATAATGCCACAGGTACGTTTATAGTGCTTTATCAATTCCTATTCGAATATTTGTGCATACAAGTTATTAACAAGCTACACAATAGTTAACTAAATTTATCAGATATTAAGATACAATTAATACTTTTTTGTTTCTTGTTGTTCACTGGTGAACATGAACAAGTGATTTCACTAGATGAGTTTAGTTAGGTACATAAAATCAAACTAAATCGAGATTGACTGCGAGTCAATCGCGATGTCGTAATTAGCTGCGAGCTAATTATGGGTCATATTTATGACATGAAGTAGAATCTACCTGCGTTCTAGGATAGACGCATGTTATCTACACTTTATTTAGTTACATAAAATCAAACTAAATCGAGATTGACTGCGAGTCAATCGCGATATCGTAAATAGCTGCGAGCTAATTATGGGTCATATATTATGACATGAAGTAGAATCTACCCGCGTTCTAGGATAGACGCATTCTTCTTCTTAGCGTTTCGATGGCAAACACTATATTGTTGCGGCCCAGAGTTTGGCCACGCCCACAGCACTATCCGTGGCACGCATTAAATCCTCCCGCGTGCAGGTTTCAGGGACGATTGTTATCTACACTTTATTTAGTTACATAAAATCAAACTTAATCGAGATTGACTGCGAGTCAATTGCGATATCGTAATTAGCTGCGAGCTAATTATGGGTCATATATCATGACATGAAGTAGAATCTACCCGCGTTCTAAGATAGACGCATGTTATCTACAGTTTATTTAGTTACATAAAATCAAACTAAATCGAGATTGACTGCGAGTCAATCGCGATATATCGTAATTAGCTGCGAGCTAATTATAGGCCATATATTATGACATGAAGTAGAATCTACCTGCGTCCTAGGATAGACGCACGTTATCTTCAGTTTATTTAGGTAGTTAGTCAAAATCAAACTAAATCGATATTGACTGCGGGTCAATCGCGATATCGTAATTAGCTGCAGGCTAATTATGGGACATATATTATGACATAAAGTAGAATCTACCTGCATTCTAGGATAGATGCACGTTATCTATAGTTTATTGTCTGCGGGACAATATAAATTATTAGGTCTTAACTTATTAAATTATTCTTGGAATTTTATTTTTTTACATTCTACCCTCATGTTGTTTTTTTTTTTTTTTGGCAAAAAAGAGTATGTTTGTTTTGGATACAATAAATATCATACAAAACGATGCGGGACTTTATCAAACAATCTTTGGAAATATCCATCCAACAAACCTTGGATGCCGCAGTATCGCAAACGGCTCACTCAAGAAATCACATCGATAACTTTCGATCCACAATAATATTGTCAGCGTTGAGGGCGTCTACGTCCGATACGCCTGATTTTGGAGATGCCATTCAGCTTAGCTAATTTATGGACACCTTTATGAAAAATAGGTCTACCAAAAGATCAGAAAGAGAACTTGACAAAGGTACTTGATACCAAATAATTGTTGAATGTTGCACGCACCTAAATTAAACGCAACGATTGCTGCCGCAGTTTCTGACGTCGTCGTCGTGAGGGGACGCTACAAAATGTTTCTTGGTTTTCAACAACAACTTGATATGGGTACCTCGGCAATAGGTAAATAGAGCAATGGACACACTGCTCTCCTCAGACGATAAGATACAATCTCTTTAGTATCTAAGCGACTACTGTCGCATTTTGGTATTGATTTACACCATTTCCTAACGAAAAATAGGATTAAACTTATTACATCTAGTTTAGAAAATAATTTCCTGCACGTCCTACAAGACTCCGATAGATATGACTCTTTATTGGGTAATACATCATCCGAAAATATAAAAGCCAGTTAGGCAATCGAACGACAAGGTTCACAGATTTGGAAAACATTCACAATTCAGAAACCTTCTGCAGTCCAGTCCACAGTCATTCGTCCTGCCCATCAGGGAAACCGGTCAGGACCTCCTCGGTACCCGTGAAACAGGGGGGCGGCGGGGAGGTCAAACCACAGGACAGGACAGAGGCTAGCGCCGCCACCGCGACGAACCTACCCTCAGCCTGCTTCGTCTCATGCGAAGAACTACAATCAACCCAGGCCCCGTGCACTGCCACAATAACAAAGGTACACGCTGGCAGAATTCAATACTTTTATGATTGTTGGTTTCATATAACATACATAATTGAATGAAACGACTCATATAATAGCGATCGAACTTCACAGTAGTTCGTTTGATCATCTATTTTATCATAAATCAATAAGTTTTCACTTTACTATTGTTAATAACAAATCTAAAGGGATTTATGTGTCTTGTACCTACAATCACCATCATTATAAACACATCTTTAGTTCAGTCAGAGAACGAAAGGCTACATACAGGCAGAAACAATTCATTTCACCTGTAAAATATTCGTATAGATTATGTCCAATTTCTCTCATTAATCGCAAATTTGAGAAGCACTAAGTAAACAGCTTCGCACTTAGAAATGTAAAACCGCTCTGTCCTCTTTATTTTGCCAAAGATTTGTTTCAAAGCTAAACCACGTCTAAATACCTCGCTCATCGATTTCAATATCCTCCCATATTAACGTTACAGACACCACAATACTATAAACATGACGATACAATCTTAACCACTTAATCCCTTCGCATATAGACATAACGTTTGCATAACTTGTAATTGGATAGGCTTTATCCAGACAGTTGGCATGTTTAAATTAAATTAACAAGGGTACATGCCTAAAGGCAGAAACGCCAGAAACCCAAATCACTTGTAGCTTGACCCCGTACGATTGAGACGTAGACACTTGGATGTCTTTGGAATTACAGTCTTGGAAGATGTGAGAATTTATTATTAAAACGATGTGGGGGAAAATTTGTAATTTATTTTGGAATTAAGCGTGCGATGGCCCGTGGTGAATTAATTGAGAGACAAAAATATGAATTCCATATTTTTACAGTGAATTTCAGAAATTAATTTGAGTCAAATGGGTTACCACAATAATTAACCTAAGTTAAAAATCGCTCTTCTTTTCCTAAGGTTAGTTCATTGAGTTATAATGTACTAACGTACTAGAGAAGCTATCCCAAACAAAAATTTTGGTAAGCTAAGAGTTAAAACTAAAGTTCGCTTGCAGCGCTTACAATAATTCGCCGTCTTTACAAACGATTCAAACATACAGCGCTAGAGCGCTTGTACAGTGTTGTTTCCTCGCGACCAATCGAAAGCGCCCGTGCAGAAAGCGGCAACTAATAGTAGTGCAACAGACATAGACCAAACATTGCAGAACAGACATAGCTTTTGTGCGTGTTTTCTGCCTACCAAATTTTATGAGAATTCACATTTTATTTAATTAATTATTTTTTTAAGATTAAACATTGACATCGTGAGAGAAATACTTACTAATCGAGATTATTTTTGGTACTTATATACGTTTAAATACATGAATACTGTGTATTATTTTACATGCGTTTATTTAACTTGCAGTATAATTATGTAAGTTCAATGTTCAAATGTTCAATAACAAAAAAACATCAAACTTCCATCAAAACCTGAACCCAAGTAATCACCTAAAACCTAGTACCTAAAACGTTTAAACTGTCACTTCTGCACCACAAAATAACCAATTTTGTTAATCTATGACTCTATCGAAAAATGGCCGTCGCTTAATTTTTCGGCGACCTAATGAAATAATTACTCAGTAGCATGTTATTAGATACTTTAGTGAGTACTTACTAGTGAAAAGTAATTCCTTGGACTTTATTAGTATTTTTTGAGTTATTTAAACAGTACCTCAACCCACATATCGGCATTTTTAAATAAAATAGAACAAAGTACACACACGTGTTGTTGCGCCTATCGCTTGCCACAGACTAAACGAGTTGAGTCCACGTGGACTCAACTCGTGTTGCAAAGATTCTAGTTGAGATGTCTCCTTTATTCTTTTATCTCAATGGGTTAGTTAGCAGCTTTTAGATGATGACGTAGGTATCGGGTACCTACTACGTCTTTAGATTGCCAAAATAGACCAAAATTTTCACCAACTTTCCACCTCGATTACGTAGCAATCGATGTTTTAGTTGTTTCATGTACTTATAGCTTTAACGCAAAAGGACAAAGTTAAGAATGAGTGTGTGAGAGGAAGCTTGAAAGTGACACCAGCAGTGAGCACCAGTGACAGAAAAGTTGTTGTGTCTTGGTATGGACATATTATGAGAAGGGATGATATGCATGTTACTAGAAAGATGATAGACATGAATGTTGATGGATAAAGAGGAAGAGGGAGACCGCAAACATATGGATAGAATGTGTGCATAATAATACGAATAAACAAGGAGTAAATGAAGAGATGGCAGGTAATGGACTAGAATGAAGGTGAAGGACATACTGCGCCGACCCCAAATAATAATGGGATTACATCAGGAAGATGATGATGATGTATAATAACTTTGCCATTGTACCATTTCATTGCAATGAAACGATTAATTTTACAATCGTTACACACTTTATTAAAAAAATTGATGTTTTTAAAATGTATAACCACTTAGTAATATACTTGAGAGAGAAGGATTTATTGAATTAAAGTATTGCATGTTCCACTGCAATAATGGTGAAGTACAACAGTTAGCATGTAAGTGCACTATCGTTATTTATTGCTGTGCTAAGTAAAAAGATTAACCATGTTTATTTACTATGCGCCGCACTCTTTCTAAAATAGTTTTAGTTTTATAAATACTAACTTTCGCTCGCGGCTTTGACTGCATGATCTAGACTTCCTATGGGAACGAGAAACTTTCTTATGGTAAAAACTAGCCTATATATATTAATCTATATTGTATCTCTATGCCAAATTTTATTCAGCACACGTAGCATGACAAATTTGAGAAGAGTTTTGTCTACCTAGAAAGTCTATAAATTGACAGCCGAACAATAGATTTGTCTACGATGAAATATCATTTTTGACGTTTCGATATAGACAAAACCTTTCTCGAGTTTATCATGCTACCCGTGCAGATCCGTTCAGTCGTTTCTTGTCGTTCAAACTTTCGAATTTATAATATTAGTTAGGTTCAAATATAGATCTAGTTTACTTATTTTATAGTCCCATTACGACTTCGTATTGAAATTATTATGGTATTTCTATAGAGGAATTTTATTGCAGTTAACTATTTTACTGCAGTTGTAGCTTATTAGTTTGGGTTGCAAATCTGCACCGATTTATAGTCATATAATACATGTTAATAATTATAGCATACAGGTTATATTATTTTACCTATTTAGAAGTAGTCTCCATAGGTGATATTTCCTACATAAACAGAACAAACATAAGTTGGTAAAGACTTAGGCTCGTATTCTAGAACGACTGATCTCTTCTCAAGTATAGTTAGAAAGGGATGGATGTATTCGTTGCATGTTTTTGCATCTGTCGTATTTGCATCAGTCGTTTTAGAATACGGGCCTTAGAGCGCTTTGTCAGTCCGTCAAATTTTTTTTTTGTTTATTTCACTGACGTTTAACTAAGGGCGTACGCTACTTCAGGCGAGATTACGATGCGTAGTCGCGCGCGCGTTGTAAATTCAGCAAAACACAAGAGCACCGCGTAGTCGTACGTACGTCGCGTGCTAGCTAGCGGTGCTCTTAATAACAAAAAAATAAACCTGAAAATCAGAAACAAAACAGGCACAGGTAAATACATAAAAAGTAAAAAAATACCATTAACATCGACACTGATCGTGAATTATCAGGGTTATCGCGTCAGGCATCCGCCGCCGATTTATTTGCCGCTCTCATTTGCACGATGCGCGCGTAAATCCTCGTTTGCGGCAGCCCTGTGACACTTTTATGATGGCCGATATGAGACGGGTAAAATTCTATTTATAGTGCTGCAGTACGGAAACGAATGAAGTAATCATTGTTTAGCTCTGTTTGTCTAATGAAGTTCATCATCATCATCATCAGCCATTTATTGTTTTATCCACTTGCACCTTGAAGGTGTTTAGGTTGTAGGTACTCGGGAAAACCGACGCCGGCAGGGCACTCCACTCCTTGGCTGTTCGCATGATGAAGGAGGCCTAAAAAGTGATCTGTGCGTAAGATTCGAATGGCAACCAGCCCCCCTAGAAAGTGTATGGGATTGCCATAAGCGATTGAAATGTCACGTAACCGCTAATGTCAATAACATACATTTTCTTCCTATTCTACTGGCGATATCGATAATAGAAAGACACTTGTCAAGGGGAGCAGGTATGGATGGTAACCTGCAGTACGTCTAGTAACTCGATGGCCACAAATTATGTTCCTAATGCTGGGGCGCAAGTCTTCTTTATGGATGGATAAGTAAAAGGCCATGTTTCACTACTCTTATACTGCGGATTAGTGTGTAAAATCACAACTGCATATACAGCCGGGAGAAAAGGCTTAGTGCCTTGTAAATACGGAGGAGCTAGAGATAGTATATTTTGGTCACCCATCCTATAACTGACAATCGCGTCAGCTATAGTCCCACATCCCTATCTGTTCCGGTGACAGGCGTGACAGAGGAGCCACTTCCAATACAAAATTATCTGTAAAAATTGACTGTCGTATGAAAAATGTTATTTATTTTTTATTTATTTATTTAATCTTTATTGCAAAACACAGCAAATGGCGGACTTAATGCTAATATGCATTCTCTTCCAGTCAACCGGAAAGGGTATCAGGGAGAAAATGAACAACGGCAATAAAACAAAAAGTGACAATGTAAAGAACAAAAGTAACTATGTTATTACAATGCAAAAAAAAGGTAAAATTAAATAACAACTTACAGTTTGCAGATGCTTATAAATATATGAGTACTAATACTAACTAAACTAACAATCATATTATATATAATTTATACAAACACATACACATATTATATATACAAATATAAATATATATATATACATATCTAAATAACACATATGTCAGAGCAGATTTATCAAGATTAGTGTAGACAGCTCAAGTAATGTTCGCGGACCATTTTCCTGAAAACGCACTTACTGGGGGCACTACGGATGCTTAGGATCAAGTCGTTCCAAAGTCGTACAGCCGAAACGGAGAATGATTGGGAGACGAAGCCAGAAGAGTGGGATGGTGTTTTCAAGAGAAGGTTGCCACTAGAGCGAAGGCTACGTTCATGAGAGTCGGCCAGAAACTGAAATCTAGATTTCAAGTAATCTGGGGTAAGTGGATCGAATAGGATATTGAAGAGCATGCAGACAACTCTAAGGTTCCTACGCTCGCGAATAGGGAGCCATTTCAGCTGCTGACGGTGTTGAGAGATATGGTCGTATTTTCGTAATCCATATATGAAGCGAATACAGTTGTTAAGGAGACGATCCAGCTTACTGAGAAGGTTTTCATTGAGGTTGGTGCTGCAGACATCAGCATAGTCAATCATAGGCAAGACAAGCGCCTGTATAAGAGCAATCTTGGTACTGGTAGGGAGAAATAACTTAAACCTATAGAGAGATCTAAGTGCATTAGTGGCTCTGAGAGATACTTGTTCGATGTGATCTTTCCAAGAGAGGCAGGCATCGATAGTCAAACCCAAGTCCTTCACTTGTTCTGAATAGGGTATAATCACGCCGTTTAATACCAAATTGTCGATATCATTCCAGTTTAGGCGAGACAACTGACGAGAGCTACCAACAATTAATGATTGACATTTAGCCGCGTTAACTGAAATGCCATAATTTTTCGATCACTCAGAAATCTTCTGCAAATCGCAGTTGATTAGCGCGACAGCATGATTTAAGTTGTGGACATCATGTTGCGCATAAAGTTGAAGATCGTCGGCATAAAGATGGAAAGAAGAGGAGAGACGAGGGGTCAGAGAGTTGATAAACAAGGAAAAGAGAAGAGGGGAAAGTATACCACCTTGCGGAACGCCAGCCTCCAAGTCGAGCCAGTCAGACAGCGTCCGATCCACTCCTACGGCTTGTTGGCGATCGCTAAGATAGGAAGAGAACCAAGAATGTGCCGTAGAAGAAATACCTAACCGACCGAGCATGGCTAGGAGAATTTCGTGATCAACGGCATTAAATGCGTTGGAAAAATCTAATAATCACTCACGAACAGAAATTCTTGTCGCACTATAGCGCCCACAATCGCAGGCTGAGCTCCCTAATTACAATGCCACTAGCTCCTCGCTCTTGCAATCTTTACTTCATCATTATTAGCTGAACGACGACGCTCACTGCTGGGCATAAGCCTCTCCCAAGAATCTTTACTTACGAGTATTATCATGAACGCCATATGGGCATAGGGTTTCTTTTGATGCATAAAGAAGTCTTGAAGATAAACGGTTGTAACTATTATGACAAGCCACTTTGATAATACATTAATGAGGGCACGATGACTAATAGATTCATCAAAAAAAAGTTAAAAAAAGGTCATTCATATTTACATTTTTTTAAAGAGTCTGTGTAGCCTCATAAATGTATTTCTCCTTTATGTTATTTTATTGGCAAAATGTTATTTATCAACGCAAATGTAATTCATGTGAAATACAAGTAAATTTTATAAAATCATTGCCATTAAATTTTACAGCAATCTTTGATGTCTTTGTAAAATATCTTTGCTAACCATAAACAAATTGTGCGGTCTCTTTATTAGTGATAACTAATAAAGAGACCGCACAATTTGACCATATTTCAAAACCACTGTTTGATTTCGAACAAAAGTTTATGCTTGAGATATTGCCTACTTTTACCAATAGACTTTTTGTGTTGGCTCGTCTTAGAAAATACTTGAAAGTTCAAGACCTCAATTTTATCTAATCACAAATGCACACAATCCATTAATACCTGTCAATGATGTCAATATCGGAAGCCATCGGTTGCCCGCTATTTGTCTGAGAAAAAAAAAGTTGTACGCATAACAAAAAGATAATTGACTTAAGCGGCAATTTCGCTAGTAGCTGTTTGCATAGTGTACTTATAGAACAGGAATACTTCTCAACATTACATCGCTAGGTAAGGTTTTTTTAATGCAACTCTTACTTACTTCTTTTTTTTTCTCTTTATTTTGGCACATACAGTCATTACAAAGAAATTGACATAGAAAAAGGTTATTAAGTTATAGACAACGAGTGCCCAATATTGAACATTACAAAAAAGTTGGATACAGTTATTTAAAGCTATGTTAAAAGTAACATGCAGTAACAAAATATCGATATGCAAAAATATAATAATAGGTTAATCTATTATAAAGTTGTCTTGAAATAGATAAAAACAGAAGGTTCACTTTAACATTTCAAAAATTTCTGATTTAATACCAGTTATTGAATTACAAAACAAATCTAAATTGGCAAAATGATCATTACAATGTCGGTAAAAATAATAATTAAACCGATAAAGTAAAAACCTGTCTAAATTTATAGTTTGATTATTGCAATCGCGTCGAATGAAGCCGTTCACATAATTGTGATCGAACTTCACTTGGTAAGTTCGTTTGATATTCAATTATCACAAAATAATTAGCTGTAGCTAGACTAAATCTTGTCTCATAGGGCGAAGTCACAATACTGCGTTGCGGCGTCTTCGCAACGTAACATAATATACGACGTATTGCTTGTTTGATGTAGCTGAGCGACACGTCGTTTTTGCGATAAGACAATGCAACGCAGTGTTGTGTGTGGCTTCGCCCTTGGGCATACGAGTAACTAGGTGTTTTGATAGAGCACTTGTGTGTACGCTCAAACGAATACCTACAGGTTTTTTCTGAAATTTTGGTATTTAAGATGGTGAGCCTGCCAACCAAGAGAATTGCTCTCTCTCTTTTGGATAATGTCTTTTTAAAGAAGTTTGTTATGAATAACGGCGGAATATCCTAATAGAAACGCACCCTTTCTCTTCGAACATCCCTGAGACATCTTATAAAGATGCGTAGCTATCTCAGTTCACGCCATTTTAAAGCTATATGTAGTTGTGCTACTGGCTTATCTTTTCTATGTACTGTGCATCTAGTATCTATGGCTTGGCTGTCAATCACTTCTGATGAATGGGCACTTAACGAATTTGTTATAACAATTGACCATCTTGTTAGTGATTTATTTGTAAGTGAACATAAAAAGATGCAATATCGTAACTCAAAGAAAGAAAATTGCTTACCGTTGCAATGAGTAGCACAATTAAATCTGATATTCAGAAGCTGCGGTATTATATATCCATTTTGTAAAAAAGAACATTAAGGGGCAGGTTGCAACAACAGTAAATCACTTTGTCATTTAAACTTTATCCAGATATATGGACACTATGCACTGTACATACATACAACAATACATACATAGATACATACAAAGTTTAGGCATTAGTTTATAAGATCAAAGAAGATTTCAAATGCTTTAATTTTACACATGGTTTCAATAGCAAGTGTCAAGATGGAAGTTAAAATCATAAAATAATCTCATAAGTAGGTACCTACACAGTCGGCTACAAATATCTGAATGTTACTTATATCTCGAGCTCACCCTTATACAGCACGTGGAGCAACTGTTGAAATCGATGTTCCTTCGAATTTACATATTGACTAAGGGTGCGTTCTCACAGAAGAGGAGTTGTGCGGAGCTGAGCTATGTTTCCATATATTTGACAGTTAAACCACAGATTAGATAATAGTTACTACGTAGTTAAACTAACCAAACCTGCTCCCTTACCCTTATTTTTGTTGGCATTTAATTGAATTTATGTCAAACGTCAAAAAAAGGTCTTTATTGCACGGCGATGAGGTTCACTAATTCAATATTTGACATTAACTTAATAATTGGCCATTTAAAGGAGATATTCAAAAATGTATGAGGTCTGGGCCACGTCTTTGTACAGTATATCAAAAAATAGATAAAGATACGATAGACAGTTTCTAATTATTCATTTTCCTTAAAATCGCTTTGTTTTCTGGAAGGAACATTAAATAAAATGTAAAAACACATCAACAATTCATCATGGCGGAAGAATGAAGATGTCATTTTGAATTTTTGACGTAGTTTATCTGGTCTGTCTTGTCCTGTCACTGTCAGCTGTCAGTCAATTGAATAATGACAACAACTAACAGCACAGAGCAGAGTAGAATAGAACTCAACTCAATGACAGTGACACTGACAGTTTTTTTACGAAAAGTTGCCATATTTAATGCCTTATTTTGAGTAAAAAATATTGATTTGTTTTTATTAATAACCATTTAACCGTGGATTCTATTAAATTATTTATATTTTTCTCAAATTAAGTATTTTTTTCACCATCTTTGGGGATGGTGTACAAAGACGTGGCCCATATTGGGACATGTCCTTTGTTTTAAGAGAAAAGGTACGAGTCGGAACCGGGCTTCGGACGGGCAAGCGTCGACGCTCGATTTCATACAAAACAAAGAAACATCAACTAGAAACTTGTATGGCGCGGCATCATGTCGCTTGCAGTTGCGGTTCGACGCTCAGCGCGCCCCGATCGCGGTAATCCTATGACGCATAGTCAGGTGTACATGCAGTTAACGTGCAGTTGACGTGCAAAACCGTTTTTGATAACGCGCGGCGTTGACAGTGCCACAACGTTTTCTGTTCCGGTGATAATCTTTGGAACTAAAACAGTTTTCATACGACAGTCTATTTTAACAGCTAATTTCGTATTGCAAGTGGCTCCTCTGACTCGGATGTCACCGGAACAGACAGGATTGTGGGACTATAGGTTTGCGTGGCATGTGCGTCGTTATGTCATTAATACGAAGTCAAACGTCAAGACGCAAACGTGATCAAGACGCGCTGCATAGAATTACGGCGATCGGCCCGCAGTTCCAATTCGTACCTTTAGCAAACTGATGTGTCAAATGTATGTAAACATAGCTCAGCTATCAATAACGATATACGGCACGTAAGTTAAAGTTTACAACTTGATGATCCACTGTGTCACTAATCCAAATAACAGTTTGATTGGTGCGATCAACCCAAGTGTATTATTCATAATAACAATAAAATTAGTCGTAAAAGCCAGCACCAGCGTTATAAAAGATATTGTGAAACTTATTGCACTTATAATAGTGGGAGAGGAGACTTTTTGCTTGTATAACTAAAGCAATTGAAACTTGTTGAATTATAGCTCACGATGTTAATCACCATATATCACTCGGACAGGTAGATGCACAATATTTCTATTAAAAGTTATGAGATTAAAGTGCAATCGGTAAGAAATAATTTATTCTTATGAGAAGCCTACAATTTTTTGGTGATAAAATAATAAATGGACTTGTAAAGAGTCTTTCTTAGAGAGTTCTACATGTGTAATTATGTTGCTTAAATTGTAAACTATTGAAATTTAGTACGCTGATGATTTACCGAATAAAAAAAAATAAAAAAAAAATAGTGTGGTGTAGTATGACAAGATTTTCATTTTAAAGCAAACTTATTTTGATGTTTCTTATTTTCAAAAAATATACAATAATGATGTTGGTTTACTTACTTTAAAAGTATCCATGTATGTAGCAGTAATGTATGAATCAAGTAGGTATAGCCAAGAAAAAATTATCTACTTTTTTTACCCGTCTTTAAACAACCTTGTCTTCTCAACAACTTTCTCAAACGGGATGACATTTTGAGATTTTTAATGCTTATTTTAAAGGCTGAGTTAACAGACTCTTTATTGCAAATAAAATCAAATCCATACTAATATTATAAATGTGAAAGTATGTTTGTTTGTTTGTATGTCCGCCTTTCTCGTCAAAACGGAGCAACAACGGATCGACGTGATTTTTGGTATGGGGATAGTTTGGGAGCTGGAGAGTGACATAAGGCTACTCCGGAAAATTATTAAATAAAAATGGTAATTTAAATTGTTTAACTGTCGTACTATTTGACGACCGATTTGGCGCAGGGGTAGTCTACCCACCTTCTGCGCCAGTGGTCTCGGGTTCAATTCCCGAACAAGACAAATATTTGTGTGCATGAACATGTCTATTTGTCTTGGTCTGGGTGTTTACTATGTATATTAAGTATGTATTTACAAACAAAAAAGTATTTAAGTATATATTTATCCGTTATCAAGTTTTCCATGATACAGTTTCTTAATGAAATTAACATGGGCTTAGATAATTGGTGTGAATGTAAGAAGTTATTTATTTATTTACTATTCAAAACTCTCATTTCTTCCATAGCCACTTACAAAGAGTAGGTATGTAATCACTGACGGTTTAGTCTCTTTGAGTGCATTTGTGGCAGGCAGTATAAAATAATTATTTGGTGAATTTAAATGCGCTTAGCGATTATTTACTTTTATCTGTCTATCTTTATTAGATGTTAGTAATAAGTTCACCGGGTCCGCTAATAATAAAAATAATTTGCAAGCTTTAAAGTTTGATTTGAGTCAACAGTCAACAATGGCAAACACCTTTTAATTACCATAAACCTCGAGTTAAAAAGCAGAATAAAATTAAAATTACCACAATTGATTTTAGTTAGCCTGTTTACAGCATAAAAAAATAAAAACATTTTCAAAAGCACTTTTTGCTCATAAAACTTTACCGTGCCAATAAAAGCTTGGAAATTTTTAATTAATAATTAAGAAATGCCCACGTTCTTTCGTTAACAGTGACTTTTGCATCATAAGAGTCAATTCAGACTATGTTAAAATCGCTTGTGCAGCTAATGACCGAAACGCACAAAAGTAAGCAAGTTAACAATATTTTGTTTTAATATTGTTGTAAGTAAGTACCTACATGTTTATAAGCTTTAGGATACAATATTTAAGTTTAATAGAAAATTTGATAAAAAAAATATTATAAACTATTATGTAAGCTTTTTGGTTGCTTAGTTGGTAAATGTTTTTTTTATGTTTTAGTAAGTGGGCCGGATTCGCAGAAGCGCAGGTTCGAATCCCGCCCGATAATCTACTTGCATCCTTATTTTTCCAATACTTACAGAATTGCATAATAAATACATAAAATTAATTAAAATTAGAAATTAATAGAACATTCCTTACAGTAACGGTGAAACAGCCTTTTCTTTTTAAATTCTAAGTTTACTTTCCCACAACGCGCAAATATTAAACGTTTAGATAGACCATACTAACTCGAACCGATTTTATTAAAGTTGAAAATAAAACCATTAGCAAGCAAATTTATTAACTGCGTAAAGGAGTGATTTCATCATCATCATCATCATTTCAGCCGTACGACGCCCACTGCTGGGCATAGGCCTCCCCCAAGGATCTCCACAACGATCGGAGTGATTTAGACTGGGTAAAATAAAATTTATGTCATTCAATCACAATTTTATGATAAAATTCAAATTTATATTGCATTGCCATGTCGTCGAATCAATTTCTTTATAAGTTCCGTCTAAACCATAAAGTTAATTTATTTTGTTAAATAATTTCATGTAAATTTGAAAAAAAAACATGGGAGAAATAAGACAAAATAAGTCCCAGATTTTAAAATTTAAGTTAATTAGTACTCTTGTAGTTGTAGTTCCCTCCTATAAATAACGTAGATGATTGGTCAAAATAACCAGTCTAACAATAATTTACATGATTTTCTCATTAATCAGTTTTAATTTTGACCAACGCTCATGTAAGGCAACATCGTACAAACATGCGTCGAAACGCTCGTTCTGTCTTTAAATCTCACTATCAAGAAATTTTCGCTCAGTCTGATTGGACCCTAAAGTTGTTGGCATGGTGCCGCTAAGTTGCAATTCTAGTATTTTACAATAGAACAATTTATAACTGCACAGGACTATGAGTGTTAAGGTATCCAGCTAAAATTCACAGGCTCCTGTAATGTTCATTAACAAAATAATTGATTTTATTTGTCTGTATTGTTTGATTGAGTTTTGAATGATTGGGAATGGATCAGTATTTATTCAAGTAAAATTTCATACATAAACAGTATAACGATTCTGGCACATAATTTTAATAATCTCTTTCTATCATCAATGTTTAATAAATATTTGATGCTTATAAGTTTACAGCACAAATATTAACTTCATTTTTTATATTATACCGATTGTAAAGTTGTGTTAAAACTTAAATTTTTAATTAAGGTGCTGATTCCCGGAAATAGGGTAAGTATTTTAAATTATGGATTACTTGCAAACCACAAGTACTCAAAATTTGGAAAAAATATATGTTATTGTACTAATGACAAACATGAAAATAATTGTTTTTAAATATATGGGGGATTCCGGCCGTTATAAATTTTATTTTTGTATAATTTATTTTTAATTGAATTTTAAGTGATTTTTCGCGAGTTCACAGTTCACTGTCGGCTGCCGCTGGGCGCTGGGTCCGCGCGAAGTGCATCGAGCGCAGCCGAACAAGCGTTAGCGTGCCTATTTTGGTCGGGAATCCTCGCCTTAAAGAACCAAATATTTCTCTACAAACCAAAGTTAAGGCTATTTGGCTTCATCCATCATTAAACCATTGACGATGAAATTCGATTTCTATTACTGCCTACATGGAACGCCATCAAATCCTTCAAACCATGCCGTATGGGAATAAATACACAAACCAAACGCAAAAGCATTTACAGCACAAAATGCTTATAAAGATGACCAAATGAAAACTAAAACGCAGCGAAATGCTTGTGCTTCCACCATTATTATGAAAGAATAGGTACTTACTATAAATCTGCGTTGTTGTCAGCAATTAAACATTTGTCTACGCACTAAATCGCGGTCTCCCTTTATTGGTAGTACGTCGGTTGGCTTTAATTGAAAGCGAGCTAAATCCACATTTGACTTGCGGCGAATGCTTTATTGCTAATTGATAGGGAATGTTGCGAGCTTAAGGAATTAGGGGTTAAGATCGGAATCGAATGAATTTGAAAAATAATTTGCTTTTACGAGTAATTAACCTATTGATTTAAGAGGCAGTACAAAAAGCACTTACTTGAACAGCATGTTAATCATAATATTTGAGCAGACATTTTGTATGATTTAACATAGATTTTTTTATCCACAACGGGGTAGCATTAGCCTACATCATACCTGATGTTAAATGGTGATAAGGCTGAAGATGGAAGCGAAATACTCCCGGAATCCTCAATCACTGAGGAACTGACTATCTTATCTCTAACTGCCGGAACTCAATAATGCTGAAAACATCATTGTTATGGCGTCAGACTTAGATAGGACGGTGGTAGCTAGCCAGGCAGACTAAGAACAAGTCATACCACCAACTAAACAGAATACAATATGTACTATGATGGGCAACAGCCACTTAACCAGTTAGCAACAAAATTGGTGTGCGCTGCACGAACTAAACGTGTGGCGTGCAAGCCATTTTAAGGTAAGGATTCCCGACCGAAATAGGCACGCTACCGCTTGCTCGGCCGCGCTCGATGCACTTCGCGCGGACCCAGCGGCAGCCGGCAGTGAACTGTGAACTCGCGAGCGCCCCGCGAATCGAAAATCACTTAAAATTCAATGAAAAATTAAATAGTAATTAAAAAAAGTATCACGGCCGGAATCCCTCGGTTATTCAAAGACAATTAATAGGTCTTTACCTATGAAATTGCCGTTTTGTATGGAGATTTCTGTAATTTTTTTTTTTCCATACTAACGTTTTTGTTATTATTTAACGACTAATATTATGTAAATTTACAAAATTTTACACAAGTATTTATGGACATTTTAACTACTAAATGACACATTCGTTAAGAGAAAAAATTTTTTTTTCACTAAGTTACACCTAATAATGTACGAAATTCTGGAAACAAAAATAGTCGTAACTTTCGGAATAAGTTTTTTTTATGTAAATAATCAAATATCGTGGTTATTAAATTATCAAAAGTTGCTCGATACGGTCTTAATGTAACGCAATATTAAAGAAATTATATATTTCTAATATTATAAAAGTTGTTAAGTTATATGTACAAAAGAAAAAAACGGCAATTTCATATGTAAAGACCTATTATTTTCATATGTTTTTCATTGTTTGGAATTTTATATTTTATTTGATACTTACAGTAAAGTATCACTAATGGAAAATATAACGCCCGGAAGGACTAGATAAAAAATTGTACAATAACATATATTTTTTCCAAATTTTGAGTACTTGAGGTTTGCGAGTAATCCATAATTTAAAATACCCTATTTTCGGGAACGCTCGCCTTAACCTTAGAAGTGGTTAAGCGACACTGTTGCCTATGGTACCCCCACTGGGAATCGAACCTGGGACCGCTTGGTCTGAAATCGGTAATGTGAACCACTAGACCACAGGGTCGGTTAAAAGAGGACGATCTATGAGAGGACGTAATTTTATAAAAATATGGAAATTATTTAGTTGTGTACTATTATCATATTGGTACAGTGGCACAATCTTTTCTGTTCCGGTGGCCAAAATGTGAAACTAACGTGTTTTTTTTAAATGTCATTTGCTGTCAAGTTGATGTCCAACCATAGCGCTGCTGGCGGATGAAGGTCTTAGAAGTCAGGGCCGGTTTAATTGCTACAAAAAAAAAAAAAAAGTACATAGCGCCGCTGTCACCGAAACGGAATAGAAAAGTTTGTGCCACTGTATTTATCTTTATTTTATTTTGGCTCTACGGGAGAGCAGCGTTGCAAATGCAACAAATTATGCTCAGTGGAGATGGAGACCGTATTTTTGGTAGTTTATAAGTAAGATAATAATTTTGAAACTACTTATGTAGGGGAGACCGGGGCAAAGCCGTATAGCTAAGAGCAAACCTATATAGAATCTAAATAAATGAAAATAACATATTCATAATCGAATCTTTATTAAAGACTCTCATTAGCTACAGAAATAAACAAAAAAATAATACTGTAATCACCGTAATAACAAAAATAATCTACACAAATTAAACCTCGTCGAATTACGGTTTTGCCCCGGGGGCTGGGCAAAACCGTATTATATACGATATTGCCCCATACGCTATCAACGCAACCAATGCATTTGAAACTATCCAAGTCATCTTCATTTCAGCCAGTACAGCCTTCGTGTGCCCATGTTTTACAGGTAATGCATTGCACCTAACCTTCATCCATTTGACCGTATACTGGACTATTTTACCCCTTACGGTTTTGCCCCACTGACCATAAACAACATATTCAATATTCACTTTTTATATAAAACAGATCCGACACTAAAACATTGTCGTTAATTAAGTAAATATACACAGTTTCACGATAATAACATTCCACTTACCCATTTATCATAATATATTCACAATTCAAACTTTAGAAAACTATAAAATTACATCGAAGCACCTAAAAACAATACTCGTGTGATTAATTGAAAACGCTCGTGCCTGCAGTAACAAGTGTCTGTTGACAGATTGATCCTATTGGCTACTTGCCGTGATCGGCAAATGCGCGGCTAATTACAAATAATACGAGACACAACTACACAATACGGTTCTACCCCGGTATACGGTTTTGTACGGGTTTCCCCTAATTGTTCTTTATTACTACCGAAAAAAATTATTTGATATGATAATAAAGACTAGCCTTTAGTGAAATTTATCCAATGAATTATGATAAATCAGTTTATTTATAGTCATCTGGACAAGTTCAATGCATTTTGATAGCAGGGTCGAATTAGTATCAATAAATAGCTGTTTCAGAATCAGAATCAGAATCAAAATCATTTATTAACTACACACACAAACACAAAAAAAAAACTTTAAATAAAAGTTTCACAAGTGTTTCAAACATTTACGATATGATTCGAGATCTACGGTGATCTTATTTCATGTGATTGATGGTTGCCATGGATATTTTGTAAAATTTAAAAAAAGAAGTGTGCTTTACACAATGAAAGACAGTTGTATATCGTAAAGACAATACGATACAGTTTTATTTTGTTCAGGTATAAGTTCATTCAAATATTATAACACGAGTGTAGGAAAAAATAAATAGAGCTCTATCTTATTGGGATGCCTTCTCAGCTACGCCAGCCGTCGACGTCAATGAAAACATATCTAAATGTATTACGACATCTCTAGCCCTACACTCGGAGGTGGATTGGTTCCGATGCCAAGCTGACAAAAGTCAATCAATAAATGCTTCTGCCGTCAATGCTATACGCAAGGAGTTAGATACCATATTCATTACTATGCATCGGAAATTATAAAAAATAAATATTGTTAGGTATTATTTTTTTGTTTTTCTGTGTCTGGACATCATACCTCATTAATAGATCAAGACAAATCATGACGCTTTACAAAATCACAACACTAACTTCTTTTCAATAGACTTACAACTTTTATCCATCGCTTTATTCATTTATAGCTATCGCAGAAATCGCAAAAGAAGCGACTTAATAGCACTATGATAGTATCCCATAGAATTATAACATAAATCAAATTGTCGATGATTAATACTATCGCACGATGAGACTGACTCCAGTATCGTTGTCGTTATAACGGTCAAATGTAATTAAATTGAGCTTCCGTGTAATGAACCACAGTGTAACGAATACACAGAGGATCAGTTGCAATATTTGTGAAGGAAACCCCCATTTTTAAACCGTTACTATTTTAACATTAAGTTGTAAACGCTGGCTTTATTGCAACTGTTCTTCTTGTCAGTGCCAAAAGGTTTGAATGGGCGGTATATTTATTAAGTGTCTAAGTGAAGAATTTTATATTTTATTTTTAGTATGTTAAATTATGCGAATCAATTCAGAGAAATCATACAAGAAATCCTTTATATATTGCTAAACCAACAAAGTACAGGGTTGGTTTAAACTCTTATTGCGGTTTTGTTTAGGACCTATACTGATCTGCTTCGCTTATTCGTACCACGACAGCTTAATTTCAATGACAGCGATTCAGTGATCATTCAATGACATTTCACAGCCGCTGATCTGTCATCAACTCTTATTTGACTTATAACTCGGCCAAGCTAATATGTTACCTGCAGGTTATACCCGTCCCTTTCACTCTCCGGGCATGACAGAATCGAGTGAAAGAGACTGGTAGAAGAAATAAGGACACAAATCGTTCGGTCATTCACATTTAGCAATTCATTTGCGATCCCGTTTTTAGAAGGTCATAGTACGAAAGAAAGCAATTCATTTTAGGAACCTATTCTGCATCGCGCTATTTTTGAAACGCTGTCATAAAGTTGATGGTAGGCACCCAGGTATTAAATCAAGTTTTTATTTTTTTCTTTTTATATTCCTCTGAAATAAGCTGAATATCCAAGTTGTTGGTTAGCTGAATCCATTTCGTATGTGGCGAAGGCGTTGCACAGTTGACTGGTCTAGTAATATAAGGTTGCACAAACAATCTGCTCACCGTTCGGTATCGATGTGAATTTGGAGTTACTGCTTACAGAAAACTGTAATAAGTATCCATATCTCGACATCCCATAAAACAAAGTCACTACCCGCGCTGTCTGGAAGCTGAATGCTGGTTATAGAAAATTTACACGGGCTGATACGCCACTAGTGTTGATCTCGTATTATTATTTAAGAAAGGGTAACAGTAATTCAATTATGATCTAATTAAATTAAATCTACTTATCGAGTAAAAATGTATTGTGTATTCTTTCCGTTAACAGAAAATCATAAAAATTAGCATGAAGCAAGAATTCACAGAAAAAATGCTTAAACACGCTTATGAAAAACATTTCAAAAGCTTGAGTAGTTTTTTTTTTCTTTTTTTATCCGCATGCTCTAAATAGGCTTCACTAGTTTTGCGTCTATTGTGCTATTAACAATATTGTCCACGATAAAAGTCGTATAACTATTCCTATAAACAAAAACATAAATGTCACATTTTATAAAATATGCATTCGTGGTGCCATAGTTTGAACGTTTCATTGAAATATATGATATTATTGTGAGTTGAATTTCACAATAATTCTTAGTGGCACTAAAATTCGTGCACAATTTATAGCGTGACTGGTTGTATATTAACATTTTAAACGTAGAAAAGATGTTATCGAGTCTTGCTTCAGCAAACCGAATGACAAAGGCTGCTTTTAATGATATTGTCGACTGCTCAAACAACTTTATGGGCATCTTAATTGAAAAACGAACACTTTCAACACCTCAATTAAATTTGAAATATGAACTTCTTGGAGGTTACTTTGTATTTTATTTATTCTTTACTGTTTTCAAATGTTGTAGACTGGAAATACAGTCTGAATATTGATTTCAACCGACGACGTGTCTTTGCATTTAACAACCTTTTTGGAAATTTGACGAAAGCCAAAACTAAAATAAAAGTTGTCAAGTATGTTTTTTATTACCTAGGTACTGTGGTATCATATTGTTAGGATATGATACCTCCTTGGATTGTCTATGGTTGATTTATGTTTAAATCAGTATTCAAAAATATCGAATGCATTGTCATTACGCGAGTAGTTTGTTTTAGTCCAGACGATTCCGCGGTCGCGGGTTGTAGTATACATAGAATAGATCGGCCACTGTGCCGAAATAAAGATTTATATCGCTAATACATTTATTATTCAATAGAATCCCAGTGTAGGGCTTCACATGGTTGAGGCGCCAAATTATAATCACGCAATGTGGTATCATATTGTTAGGATATGATACCTCCTTGCATTGTCTATGGTTGATTTATGTTTAAATCAGTATTCAAAAATAT
The DNA here is from genome assembly GCA_949710035.1 of Crambus lathoniellus. Classification (NCBI taxonomy): domain Eukaryota; kingdom Metazoa; phylum Arthropoda; class Insecta; order Lepidoptera; family Crambidae; genus Crambus; species Crambus lathoniellus. Next base: position 19,730,926 of record OX453310.1, read on the forward strand.
CGAATGCATTGTCATTACGCGAGTAGTTTGTTTTAGTCCAGACGATTCCGCGGTCGTGGGTTGTAATACATAGAATAGATCGGCCACGGTGCCGAAATAAAGATTTTATTTCGCTAATACATTTATTATTCAATAGAATCCCAGTGTAGGGCTTCTTAGTACCTAATGACAAATACTAGACCACCTCATAAGAATTGCACTTATCCAAAAGTATGTAAATATATTACTTGTTTTATACATATTAGACGCAATGGTTCTTACTACCACGCACCCAGACATAGGGCGATATCCCTAAAAAGAGACGTATAGAAGCAAAGGCAGCAACATCCACTTTTTTCACTATAGCAACTTTAAATGCAGTCTTGTAGTGTTAAGTCAATTAAATTTAGGTCGAATATTACAATCGTAGCAAAACCAGAAATATCCTGTACCAAACAGGCATTTCAAACTCAGGTTTGTAGCAAAAACATCATCATCCCATAGATTGACGCAAAGACAAAAACCAAAATATCTTCTGTACGCATTTCAGATGAAGTGGATGTTGCTACCTTTGCTTCTAAAGTAAGTTTATCTACATTGAACTGGAGATTAAACTTAGGCCCACAGAGATAAAACATTGCGTGTAAGATACTTGATAAAGTAATGCCGAGCACTATATTGACTAAATTGCTGTTGTATTAATTGTATACTATTAAAAATAAGTAAGTGAAGTTATCATTGACATTTTCTAAGCTCTTGTTCACACAGTCGATTGCTTTGCAACCTTTTTGCTTCTAAAATAGCATAATGTAGCAATTCTAAAATAATCCCTAGCAATCTGCACAGTGAACAACTCGAAATGCAACACACGTCAATATCGACTGCGGTGGTCCGAGAGGGAATCACGTTTATTGCATTTCACGAGGTTAATTTTAAAATTAGCGAGGGATTCCTGGGTATTGTGCCCTTGCATATTTAGTGTATGAAGAGATTGCTTTAAAAGCAAGCAACAATGAGAGCGAAACAAAACGAAAAACTAAATGGGGTCATTTCGCTCCACATATATCTACCACGATCTGCAGTAGGTAACATTTAAATTATTTTTAATACTTTATTTCTAACACAAATGTACGCGGTGCGGCGACGCAACGTAAATTTAACAAAGCAAGGTTTCAGCGTTGCACAACGCTGAATTCCGCGGCGATGAGGCGCACAACGCCAAAATCAGCGTTGCGCGGCGCACCGCCAAAATCAGCGTTATGGCAGCTCGTATGTTGCCCACACGTTCTATTAGCAGTCGTTGGACGCTTGCCGCTGATTTCAGCGTTGCGGCAACGCACCGCTTGCATGTGTTTTCTCCCTAACTCTTTTTTTTCTGTAACTAACTACTACGAGTAATGAGTTATGTATATATATATATATATATATATATATATATATATATAAGTATGAGTACGAAATAACAATTATAAAATGCCTATAGCATGAATTATTTTTTGAATTATCAGATTTTTAAGACCCCAATTACATTGCTTCATATGCGGATATTAAGTACTAACTTTCCGCCCGCGGCTTCGCCAGCGTGGACTACAGGACGTTATCCCGCGGGAGTGTGATATTTTTCCGAGATAAAAAGTAGCTTATGTTCCTCTTTAGGCTTCAAAGTATCTGTGTCCAAAATTTCAGCCAAATCCGTTCAGCCGTTTTGGCGTGATTGAGTAACAAACATACAAAGATCCAAACATCCAAACTTTCACATTTATAATATTAGTAGGATAGGTTGGTACAAAGCGAATCAACATGAAGTTTGTAGGTATGCTATGCTTAAATTGAAGTGTTTACATTCCAATTCCATTGCAAAAAAGGTCGTCCATTTTAGCATTATTTACGTAAAAGTGTTCATGCGAAAGCATATTTTAAATTTCTTTATCACTTAAGAGGCGTGTGCAAAGTTTGCTCAGGTCAAACAACTATCAATGTTTAGATTCAAGTGCTCTAACTTTATAAGTATGTTCTACGTTCTTATTTCCAAAAGTCACGTACGATCAGTTCATCCACTTATAATCTACGTCATGTAAGCTATGTATGGGCACTTATATTTTTGACACATCTCATTTACTTACGTATTGGCGCTACTAATCTTTGAACAAACTTTGCTCTTAGGGATTGGTTGCGATTAAAAAAAATCTTTTAAACACGAGTCTCACATTTTACTTTTCTAAAATTAACTTTTTCTAAAATTCAGTGCTTTTTTCCCGACTGCAAGGGAAGGATATCTTCTTAAAAAATAGTAGGGGTTATTGATAAGTAACGAACTAAAGAGTCTAAAATAAAATCAGAATAAAAAAAAACGAAAATCCCGACTGCAAAAATTTACCACTAAAAGGAAAAAAAGTCAAGCTCTTTAATTTATCATAGGAGACCTTTTAAATTATCAAGTGTTTGAGAAATTAAAGAGCTTGTTTTTCCCTATTTTAGAAGTTAAATTTTTGCAGTAAGAGCCAAAATGCGATTCCGAGAAAATGGAGCTTAAAGTTTAGAATGCGTCAAAAAATTAGTAAATAAAGGATTCTAACCAAGTTTCTTAGGCAAAGTGAGAGAATTTATATAGAGCTTTATATAACACAACATTAAGGATGAAAATATAAAACAATATATAAAATATCAAGGTTTTTAGTTTTTGACCCCTATTACTGCTTTTAATTGTTAAGGTAAATCGATCCTTAAACAGACTAAACTGCAGTAAAGTGGGCTTATACTGCTTATTAGAATGGTTTCTTATCGCTATTCCTGACTAAAGTGCAGTATGTCCGTTTTGATACTGCGCTTTAGTCGGTTTCTCATAACGAAAATTAAATGTTTCAATTGGCAGTAACAACAAAAAAAAAAATAACATTAGACAATTTATTTAAAAATTCTATAAAACTTCACGAAATAAAGTTAAACTAAATCTTTTATGGTCATATTATTACCATAAGTATTTAAAGTACTTCTAAAGCTACCTACGACATAAGAAAAAAATCAGAGTTTTATTTAAGACTAGCGGATCCTCGCGGTTTTACCCACGTGGTACCCGTTCCCGTGGGAATATAGGAATAAAATATAGCCTATGTCACTCGAGAAGACTGTAGCTTTCTAACGGTGAAAGAATTTTCGAAATCGGTCCAGTACTTTTTGAGTTTATTCGTTACATACAAAAATACAAATCTTTCCTCTTTATAATATTAGTATAGAAATGTAATTAAATTCAATATTGGTTGTTAACAATAATTAATTAACAATTTTATTCATTTATGAATTTATATCGACCTAGAAAGCTTAAACTATAAATAAAATATTCAGTGCCTCAATATAACAATTATTATACTGAACTTAATATACTTAGGTATCGAAATGGAGAGCATAAATGTAAATGTTTTAAGTCGAACTGAGATGAGAGACTGATTATTTGTAAGGTACCTATGTAGGTACCTCGCTACCTGGCGGAGCTACTTGGAGGATGGGTGGCTATTTTCTAATATTTAATTTTTATAGTAGATACATTACCCATTTAAATTCCATTATTTTAGATTTAAAAAAATTATACAAGGTAAATTCATATTCATAGTCATAAAATATAATAATAATAATAAAAGACAAGTAAATTGATACTATTTGATACCTACCAAGGTACTGACAAAATATTATAGTCACGGCCAGGTCACTTATCTATGCTTCCCGCCTCTGCCTCCGCCAGTGAATCTAATGGCATAAAATGCTAGGGATTTTTAACCGACTTCAAAAGAGAAAGTTAGCAGTTTGACCTGTATGAATGTGATGTGATATTGTTGGCATTGGATAATATTTGAATATGACGATCTATTTAGACTTCCAAACATGTGTGCTTAATTTCGAAGGTGTATGTTTGTTTGTTTGTCCACGAATTTCTTGGAAACTGAAAGGCATATCGAGATGATTCATCGATGATGATATTGATGATAAGTGTAGGTATTCCAATTTAGAGAACAGTCCAAATTTCATCAAAATCGGTTCAGCAGTTTTAAAGATATGGATATAAAGGATGGGGATAAAGTAATTTAAAAAATTAAACTCACTTCAAAAAATACCTGTTAACTAAAAAAAAAAAAAACAGTGGAATTAAATAAATACTGCACATTAGCTAGGAGTTCTGGTAATGAGTATATTCAGGTATTACCAACTAATAAGAGTAATAGTACTTATACTGCAGTTTAGTTGGTACCTAATACAAACAAAGCAAATCAACCTCCCCCAAGTTAAACTGCAGTAAGTGAAGATTATACTGCACTTTAATTTGTTTCTTAAATTAAAACAATGAATCTGCTGAAAAGCAGTAAAAACATTTTGTATGGGTCTGCATTATACTGCTATTTAGTTGGTTTTTGTTGAAATTTACGGACCGTAGTAACTGACTAAAGTGAAGTAAAATTGCCGAGTTACTGCTATTTAGCTGGGAGAAAGTTTAATAAAATGACGTTTTAAACGGCAGTATGGTTTTTACTGCACATTAGCTGGGAAATCGATGACTTTTTCATAAATTTTGATATTTTTTTGAATTTCTTATGTCAGAGAAAAAATCATAAAAAAATAAATATTTGTCGTAGAAAAATAATTGAAAACTTGGCCGGTAGGTCTTGAATTGGGCTTTCATGGTATGTATTTAACTCAAAAACGCAATTTTGGTCATTACTGCGGTTTAGGCTCGGGACGGCAGTATTGATAAGAACAGCGAAAATATTCTAAGCAAGTTACTTTACGATAGGTCACCTCAAAGTTGAATGATTATATAACATTAGAATAATGAAGTCGTAACACAAGTCTATGACATCAAATTACACACAAAACGCCACTTTTCCCAGTCTATTTGTAATGTCTGTAAAGCTCAATTTATTCAATGTATGGAAACATTTGTTCCGCGGACCACACAGCGTTTTAGCTTGGTAGCCGAGCAGCTTATTTTGCATATTTTCTGCATTACTGAACAAAGTCCTTTGTCAATATTGTTTCTCTGGGAAAATGATTGGCCGACGACCATTTAGTACTTAAAAGAAAAAAAATGCAAATGAACTCTCAGTGGCATTTTTGTTACTTTTCCTTTTTGTTTGTTATCTCCATTCCCTGTTATGAGACGGGAGCGCTAAGCTTCTAACGAGGGACGTCTTATTATTATTAATGTAAAGAATATTAAAAAGTTTTTAAGAGAGTTCTTAAGAAAAATATTATTACGTTTGCTCTTGTGACTCGTTAACTTTATGTAAATATTAAATAGCAAATAAGAATGGTTTTGGAATAACAATATGATAATAATAAAGTGAACTAGCTTTTAGCTCAATAACCTAGTATACTCGTAGTTCTATCAGAGTCGGTTACCAGCACTTTCATGAATTAAATACATACACAGCGCGATCTGCTAAACAAAAACCAAATCATTTTTTAAGATAGTTATCGACGGACAAGCATGTGTTTTTTTTAGGTCAGATAGGGTATAGTCTTCATTAGATTATTCGTTTTTCACAGCCAAGTAAAATGTCTGTCTACAGCACCATGCATTTTTCACCTCTGCTTTATAGACTTAAAAAAATTCGAGCTCGCCCATACTACTAGGGCTGATCTTCATAAGTATCAATCATCATCATCGGCCATTTAATTTCCCCACTGCTGGCACAGGCCTTCCTTTTGGATGGATAAAGAGAATGGCCCATGACCCTCCACGCGGGCCCAGTGCGGTTTGTTGGGTATTAACGACTGCAAATACAGCCGGGACCAACAGTTTAACGTGCCTTCCGAAGCACGGAGGAGCTCGCGATAATAAATTTTTGGTCACTCATCCAGTGCCCGACCATTGCGAAAGTTGCTTAACTTCAACTATCGCAGGCCGATCGCGCTGACCACTGTGCCACGGACTCCTCAAGTAACAATCAGAACGCATTTAATTACCACCTCCCTAATGAATACTCCCCAACTTCCGCGGGTTTTCAATGACATGCATACAGACTGCACCCGTGCAGTGCACCGTCTTAATCAAGCGCTGACAAAGAGTCATGCATTTCATACGAACTCTGGAATGTCCGAGGCATCACGAAGCAACAAAGGTTTTTTTAATATCAACACATAACCCGCGGCAGGAAGGGGCTATTTACATAAAAGCCACGTACTTATTTAAGAACAATCACTGTACAGGGTGGCAGAAGAAGTGAATTGGGTAGGTACAATGTGAATTGGAGTATATCTATTTACATTTAGGGGAATACTTTAAAATTAACAATTACATAATATTTTTATCTTTTAAACTGTGTAAAATTTTAAACATTTTGAAATTGAGTTTTCTTTTTATTTATAAAAATAATGCACGACACTCATGATACAATTTAACATAATAACTTTAACTTTGACTTCATTTTATAAGTCTTGAAATTTTTGGTACTAGAACCTTTTTCCGAAACTTAGTTTAATAGTACAATGCACCAAACATAAACATTTCAATTATTATCAACCTTTGTCAGCAAGAACTTTTTAGACATGTTAGCAAAACCATGTGCATGTACACATGTAAGTACATGTGTTAGTTGTTGAATACACCCTGTATCGCAACAGCGCGGGCGGGACGAATATTGTTATGCTAACTGCCTTCGTTAGTTTGTTACCGGGAATTGTTTCGCATTGTTAAAAGAGTCCATACGAGCCCAGATTTGTTAAGAGTTCGTCAATGTTGAAGCTAATTTGTTCTGGAGAGCACGATCTGGCTTATCGGATTGGCATGAGTGTTTTCAAATGGGCTTTATGATGTTGAAGGTAGGTTTGTTGATCTATACGAGTTTAATGGCTTAGGGCATACCATTCTTTATTTGCAACACTAGCAATGCGTACACACACAATAAATTAAAAGCATTGTAATTTCAGGCCAATAGGCCAGGAGTACCCAGGAATACCCAGCAGTGGGCGTCGTTCAGCTGACATGATGTTGATAACGATGATGTAATTCTTAGACTGAGGTATAGGTTACAAAATGGTGTCGTCATTATTTATATTTAAAATGAAATATGTCATAAAAATGTGGATTTTTTATTTATATTTTATTCAATAATAGAATGTAACAGACGAATAATAAAATTGCGCCCTATTCAATTACCTACATACAAAGATTAAAACAAATAGCTGCCTAGTTTGAACCTTCGCCAGTAGGTATATCTCGGGATCGGGAGATGGGTCACACAAAATAAATTAGGTATTAGCTAGCTCCTCCGTGTATTGAAAAACATATTTAGCCGTTGGTACTATGTTCTTTTGCAGACATTAACTCCCTCTAGTTCGCGATTGGTTCGCGGTTGGTGGTATATTGGCGGTGTAGCTTCCAGCCCGTTTTGCCACTAGTGTCATGGGTAGGTACACAGTCAGTGACACTTTTTGAGAACCACTTCTTCGCTGGTGCCTCGCGCATTTGGTTATGTAGGTATTAAAGTTGTGTAGTACAATGCTAATGCAGTTAGGAATAGGTACTGCAAGTGAACGGTCAGACGGCAACCGAAAATGTCCGTGACTGTATAACCTATATTCTACCAACGATTCACTACTATTGTGTTAATGTATTTATAGTTGACTATAAACATTTGATTAAAAGCCTTTAAATATCTACTTGGCTTGCACAAACAATTTCCACAATCCACATATTATACAGAGAAGTGCTTGTACAAAATCTTCAGTTGATTATTTTGCAGTCAATTTGAAGTCGACCGTCACCGTCGATAATTGCACGCTTCGAGCCTCAAATAATAATGTTTCCTATGACATTTTGATGCATTCGAATGAAGACATTGCATTATTCATACCGTAACCTTTAGATTTGGATGCGAGAAATAACTAAGTTGAGGCACTTCGGTGCTATTTGAAGCATTGCGCAAAAGGGTATCAAACCAAGCGTGGAAACGCTAAATTGTATGCTAAACAACTCATAAAATATAGATCTCAAATAGATAAAAATAACTATTGTTCAAGAGCTATTTCAAGTGTAGGTACTTTGAATTAGGTTAAACGAAATCATTTTAAAGTTTTACAAAATGAAAATGACAAAAAGTATGTACAATACTATAATTATCAGCCATCTATGGGATACAAGCTAATTGGAAATGAAACACTCTTGATATACTCGCGTGGTTTGTTATATACAGTTGAATTTGTAATTGATTTAATGTCTAGAGGTGGAGAATGATCAAAAAATATATTGTTAATATAAGAATCACGGAAGACACACAAAATAATTTTTCTTCAAAATTTAAGCGTAAATAATTTTGGTCTTCCAATAAAATTCAAGGTAAGTTAATAAATTGGCCTATCTAAATTAATTGAAGCAAACCTCACTCCACTTTGGAGAGTTCTTTATTACTCCCCGCTATCTCCCACTTATTTTTCTATCTCGAATCGTCTCTTGCTTTAATAAGCCTGATACAGTACGTTAATTAGGGTTAATCTCTGACTTTTATCTCGTCGGATGTCTTATGTGGTGCCAGTAATTTCGTATTTAGTAAATATTTTCGTTGATGAGCGGCCTCTTACAAAGATAACACGAGATTTACATTGTAGACTTGTGACTGGAATACCCCATTTTGAATTACCGCTGTCAGGTATAAAAGTATTAACTTTATCATACACCTTACCAATGAACAAATCGTCAGGAATTTTAAATAGGTTTGAATGATGTCTGAATAGTCTGAACAATCGCACGGGGATTAATTGAATTTAAAAACAAACGTTTCTATGTTTAAGTAAGTTAAGATTTTATCTTAATTTATCGTTAGTACGTCGCTTCCGTTGTGAAGAATTTTAATTTTTAACTGCTTTTCAATGTATTTAATTTAACTCCATTAGAAACAAAATCCAGATTGTGAACAGCGATTTGAATAAATCAAGCATTTGGTGGGTGTTTTAGAATATCTATTAGGTACATCTCAGAAGCAGGTGATGCAACTTAAAGATCTCATATTTCAATAACTGCATATAAGTTGTCCAAATGCTGAATTATTTTATCATGAAAAGGGCTTCTTTAGACTTTAACTTTATTGCATCTTTTATGATTTTTTTTTGTAACGTTTCTTCTATGGCTAAGTTGAATTACTTCTTCGCCTCATAAAATGCATGCATCACATCACCATGTTCTCACAAAGTGTCCATACATAAAAAAGTTTTTACGCAACGCTGTCACGTGCTCACAACATGCCAAGTCACTTTGCTGTTTCCAAATTTATGCAGCTCTGCTTCCCTAATACATCCCCATAGAGCCTTCTTAAAGCCCCATAGAGCGTCATTGCGTAGACTGATGAAATGAATTTGTCACTTTTTGAATATTTTTCTCCCTTTTTAGTAAAAAAAAGCTGATTTGAAATTTATTAGACAATATTAGTAATAAAATTGATACGGATGGATTTAACTACAGGATATTCGTCGTCATTTCTGATATCATAAAAATTTCTGATACTTACAAAGTTCTTAAAAGTTGGTAAACACTGTAACAACCCACATTATTACTTTAACTAAATGCAAGCCATTTTAACTTCAATCAAATTTATGTTACCCAATATAGTTGAAAGAGTAATCAATGAAAACAGAACCGACAACTCATAATAAAAGCGCGGAGGACTTTATTTAGTTTGCAAAATAGATGGCGCTTAACGCACGAACGGACTGAAAGAGAAGTGCGGTGTTCCACTATTGCATTACCTCATTCTCTTAGGCACAGCGCAAACGCAGAAATTTGTACAATTTCTTGTCTTTATCCCAATTTATCAGAGGCAGAAATTTAAAATTTTCTTTATTTAGATTAGTTGTGTTAACAAATACTTATGAACGTCAAAGAAGCTACGCCATCGGTTCTCGAATTCTACGGCGGGAGACCTTGCGAGAAGAATCGGCAAGAAACTCGTGAAGGGCAATATCTTTCTCCCTGTTATATTTCACAGATTACAGAGTCGTAAAATTTAACAGTGACCAGTGACCTTTACACATTCGTAATGTCACTTTCCATTACAACTTACACAGAACTTAATCACGAGGAACCGGTAGTACACCTCCGCCGCGACAATCTTGAAACGAAAAGCTACCGCGCGCTTTCCTGGTTCTACGTACTCGTAGATTTAGCTGTGGCGCTCTGTCACTGTCGCTGATCCACCAAATATTCGGTGGTAGTAGCTTTAGGTATATCCGATACCAGTCAAAAAATCTGCTACGTTTGCGTTGCGCCTTATTTACAAGGAAACCTCTTTGTGGACATTCGTTAACTCCGCCGGGAGGTTCTACCCGTATGTTTTTTCAATGACCCTTTTTACCGATGTTTGTTTTCCCGAGAGTTATTTGCTAATGCACATGCGTCCGTGACGTGATTTGTTTACGTATCGGCTCATTTTGTTTTCGTTCTGTTAATTGCTGGCGTCCACTGAAGATCGCATTCCCACAATATTGAACATCAAGCGACTTTCGTGTAGGAGGTTTATTATACTTCCGTTGTTACGATAGTAGTTTTGTTTTGTTTTTGTTGCATTAGATTTCCTTTTAATAGGAAGAATTCAAACCACCTAAGTATACGAAAGATCATTTCTTAAAGTCAATATCTAAATGGAAATACTAAACGAAAAATAGTATTAAGTACATTACATGTTTAGACTTTAATAGACGTAAGCGCAATGTTTATTATTTAGTTAGTTTTACATTTATTATATACCTAGATTCCTCTCTACTTCTTCTTTCTCAAAGGGTGTAAAGATCCTGGTAGTCGTGGGTTAGGAACTCTCGATGATTTTTTTTTGTGCTCGAAGATGTCTCTATATTAAGTAGTCAAACACCCAAAAACAATCAAACCAGCTTTCTTAAAAGTGACAGGCAACTTTCTGTCTATTAATGATTTCTGTTTGCTGAAAACCCCAGGTCAGAGTCATGAGTAAAATACTCTGCATTTTTCTGCAAAGATTTTTATCTGAAAAGCAAACTAAACTTTCATATGTAGGTACAAACACAGTTACCCAGTTAGAATGTAACGAGTAAACACTGTCGAGTCTCCGAAATTGGTATAATCTTTGGGCACGTAATATCCCAGAGCACTAGCTACGTGTAAATGTAGATTAAAACAATTTGCGTGTGATAGGCAATATCGGCGCTTACCTCCGCCATGCAGGTAAGATCCTGTAGCCGTGGGTTAGGAAATCTCGCCGTTATTGGATTATTCGGGTCAGGACGCCGTCACAGACTAGCTCTATCGCTCTTGTAGCTATTGGGCTTGTAATTAGTATTTAGTGTTTGTTGTGTGCACATCACGTTGATAGAATAATTGGAATGATTAAAATTTAATTGGTGTATACAGTTTAGACTGCTGCACGCTCTGATGTAGGTACATCGAAAAAGCTACCCTATCGTAGAAAAGGGTTTTTTAATTATTTATCCCTGTAAAAAGTGTGTGAAAGGAAAATTATTTAATGTGATGTCACACAATTTACCCTGATGTAATATCGTAGTAATTTTTGCGATTTGAACAGCAATACTTTTATGATGTACCTCTAGTACGAAGAACTATCGTTATCGTAATCGTTATCGTGACCGTATTATTTTGTATAAAAACCAAAAGAGCGCCTCTTTCAGTCGTAAGATACAAAAATTCAATGGATATTTGGCAGCAGCGCTTTGACACACAACACAACCTACGATTTCCTTATCGACAGTTTTCACGCTAGGCTTCTAGTTTCGATTTAAATTGATATTCTTAATTGTAAACATTATTACAATACAAAATACCACCTTACAAGTGACTATTCTTGGAGATAGATAAGTAGGCATTAGGTACCTACCATTTATTGAAATTTTATTGAAATATTTCTCATTACCAGCAACATGCGACATTATAATAAACTTAAATTGAATACTTTAGCCTCAATTATTGTGAGATTTCCTTTAAAGATACATCTGATTAAACTTAGTAACTTATTATAACAAACATTGCATGTTTGTCCAATACTGGTAATGTGAAATGTATGCAACGTATTTTGTCGCAAAACTATGGGGCTACCGTTACAGGCAATTAAATTTAATTTGCACGACATACACGAAATTCGCATACTTGTGCTAAAATAAATGTTACACTTGCATGTTTGTTATTCAGATTTTTGTGATCTAGATTAACGGGAATGAGATCATAAAATGTGTTGAACGGCATTCATTGTATTTAGTTTATTTTAGCACTGTCGTGAGATTAAGGGCTTTGGCATTTTCATGTTTCAAATTATTTTTTATATTTTGCATTCACAATCCAATTTATGTATTTATGTTTACTTAAAATTTGGAGGTGGTATGTAGAGTAGTTTTTGATGATGTTTTTTTATAACAGAATACCAATGAGAACAATACTTTGTTATAAAATTAAAACATTAATCGTCATTTAGAGATATCATCTCAAGAATAGATTGGATTGGATTGGCTGAAATCTTGTCAAGCAGTACAGTAGAGCTTAAATTTTTATTATACAGGTGACCAAAAATAACAATAACAAATGATTTTACATTTTTTTTATAACATACCTACTTATATAATTTACATGTAGTTTATTAATATAAAAATGAATTTTATTTCCGACAATTTTTTCTTATTATTTCCAAAATAGCCTCCTTTAGTTTCCTTAAATTTTCTACAATTTTCCGCACTTTGTAACTCCCGCGTAAGCAAAGACTTTAGCTCATCAACACTTTTATGCCGCTTAGCACAGGCCCTTGCCTCCAAGATAGACCATAAACTATAATCCGTTGGATTTAGATCAGGTAAGTAGGGTGGCCATCCTTTTGAGCTAATAAAACCTGGTAAATTGTCTTTCACCACTGTTGAACACTTGAGGCCCTGTGAGCTGGTGCGGAGTCCTGCTGGAATGATAGACCATAAAATATAATCCATTGGATTAAGATCAGGTAAGTATGGTGGCCATTCTTTTGACCTAATAAATCCTGGTAAATTGTCTTTGCACTACTTTTGAACACTTGAGGCCCTGTGAGCTGGTGCGGAGTCCTGCTGGAATGTCCATGACTGGTTACCGAAGTGCTGTTGACTCCAAGGAAGCAGCACAGTTTCAAGTATGTCTCGTCGGTAATGTTCTTGGTTAATTTTGATGCCTTTTTTTCACAAAAACTAGGGAAGTTTTGCCAGTGGCACATATTGCACCCCAAACCATAATTACTGTTTGATGGTTTGTGCGCTTTGCCTATGCGAAACAACTACAGAAGCTCCAGGGCGAGTTGAAGACCAGATTCTGTCATTTTTAGTGATAGTGGGCTTGCTCAATCGAAAATAAATTTTCGTCAAAAAAAACTATATTTTTCATTTCTGTAGAATTACGGAGCGCTGTTTAAGCAATCTACACCTCTCAAGGCGAACTTTTTTTCCTTATCTTTTAGCAGTTGCGCTTTTTGGAGATATATTTCACTATGTTATTATGCTGCACAGTGGAGCGGCTAATCCCCACGTCTCGTGACATTTTTCTCACCTTGGTCCTTGGATTTCGTACTAATCTTTGTTTGATGATGTATCTGTTTCTAGAAGTTCGATCAGTCCTCTTACGTCCTCTCCCCGAACGGTCTTCTATGTTGCCGAGCTCATTATAGCGTTTTATTGTCGAAGAAACTAACTGCCGACTTACACCAAGAATACATGCTATCTCACACTGCCTTTTTCCACACTCATGCAAAGAAAGTATGGGCATTAGTTGCGCTGACATAGCGATAGAAATAAAATGACAACAAATTTCAACCAACAAACATTGTAGATTTGGTGCCAAGGAACCAGTAAATAATATAAAAACCAAAAGAGAACGTAAAGCGTTCCATTTTTAGAACGTTAACATTTTAACAAACACGTCTAAATATCGCAATGTATTTTACTGGAACAGCGTGTTAGAAAATCCGTAAAAAATGTTTTATTCCAATCTTTCTATTTTAAATTGGATTGGATAATATATTATTTTTTTACCTTGTTGAACTCTACTATCAACTTTAATTTGTTTAGTTACATTACGTTATAATACACGTATTTCAAATAGATAGATATGAAATAATAATTGCTACTTATTAAAGATTTTAATCCATGGTAAATATTTCCTTATATTACTTACTAGCTTTCCGCCCGCGGCTTCGCCCGCGTGGACTACACGACGTTATCCCGCAGGAATGTGATATTTTTTCGGGATAAAAATTAGCCTATGTTCCTCTACAGGCTACAAAGTATCTGTGTTCTAAATTTCAGCCAGATCCGTTCAGCCGTTTTGGCGTGATTGAGTAACAAACATTCAAACATCCAAACATCTAAACTTTCACATTTATAATACTAGCTTTCCGCCCGCGGCTTCGCCCGCGTGAACTACACGACGTTATCCCGCGGGAATGTGATATTTTTCCGGGATAAAAAGTAGCCTATGTTCCTCTCCAGGCTACAAAGTATCTATGTTCCAAATTTCAGCCAAATCCGTTCAGCCGTTTTCGCGTGATTGAGTAACAAACATCCAAACATCCAAACATCTAAACTTTCACATTTATAATATTAGTAGGATTAGTAGGATTTTCGTTGTGGATATCCTTGGGGGATGCCCAGCAGTGGACGTCGTACGGCTGAAATGATGATGAAATATTTCTTTTAAGATAATAAATCACTATCAATACTAAACAACAGTTCCCCAAGCTCGCAAAACTCCCGTTTTGCTTATGGTAATCTTATTATTATTATTTTGCATGAAAACCAGAGCAGCACCGCTACGGGCGTTTACGAAACAAAAATTTTATAAACGAAAAAACTACTTACTTACAAAGTATAGAAACAGCAGCACTTTGACAACTTTGGTAGCATGTTCATTGCTCTTTACTCAAACGTTGAAGAGTCCACAATCATCATCGACGCTCCCAATTCAACACTTGCGTCGTCGTCGGCAGCCAGTTGCGTCGATTTATAACGACAATTAGTCAGTGGCGCGTGCGACGACGACAACCGACAAATTGCGGCGACTGCCGACTGTCGCGTGGGTGGCAAGCTATGAATAGCGTCGGAGATTTTTACCATGTAGAGCCACTGTTGTATCACTAACTTGTGAGGATCACGTGGCGTGTGGTGTGATTAGCGCTTTTGGCCTGCGATCCTTGAGGTTAAGCAACTTGCGCAATTATCAGTCACGAGATGGGTTAATATTTTTCCAACGGTACCTGAACCATATTTTTAGGCCTAAGCATCGCGTCACAGGTTAGTACAAAATTATCGCTCTTACAAAATTAGCCTTAAGCTTGACTGGGGTAATAAGTTACCTTTAAACTATTCTGTAAGAAGGTTAACGTTGAAAGGTTAGCGGGATCGCTGACGGCGCTGGCTAAACAACCTACGCGATGGTCAGCTATGGCTGACTATTCGGAATTCAAGATAAACAACTTTTCAGGGTTATATTCTGTGAAATGGTATACCATTTCACAGAACCACCCCTGGTTGTTGGGTGTATACACCCATACTTGGGTGTATACACCCAACAACCAGGGGTTGATTGATTGTATCAGCGGTGTGTTTATGACCCATCTTTGTATTCATTAATCTGTGACGCCTGTGCCTCAGCAGACAAGACATTAAAAACACTGATGTTTAAAACCTTCACTAAAACAAGATACGTCTTTTCACGTTTGAAAACTTATCTACAAGCCTCAGGAGTTCGTCACGACGTGAAGCGATTTGGATCAGCCGTGTGGGTGCAATTTAAAATTTAATCGTACTATGTACAGACAGCAAGTAAGCATAGATCTTCTACAAAACTATTTTTGATAAATCTTCATAACAGTTATTTTATCACATAATGGTAGGTACGTGGTTTTGACCTGTTTTAATTTTTATTGCGTGGCGTTAAGACCACATGGGAAAAATATCAGGATCCAGTCAGTAAAATAAATAATAATTAATGATTGAGATTTAAATTATGTTTAGGCATTCACAATGCTATTCTGAAATTAATTGAAAAATTGTGGCGTGTTGAAGGCTAATGGTTTTTTACTATCCCAATTTTTCCTTTGAATAATAATGGTTAGGTATTAGATAGGTGAACTTAGGCATCAGCTTGTTAGCATGAATATGGCTTTAATTTCTGTAGAAGCTCAACTCCTCCTCCTTAATTTACATGCTAACTATACCGGCTTTGGTTACTTATTACCGCTCATTATACTCAAATAAACGCTAGGCAACGAGCGCATGAGTTAATTTGATCACAGCAAAGATTACTAAGACCAGCGCCACTTAAAATCTTATTTGTAAAATTACTTATTTACTTAACGATTTACTATTTTCTGAATAGCAAACGCTGTGGGCTCTCTTTGGCAAATACTTACTTGTATATAGAAATTCCTGGATGGTAAAGAGCCGTGTGATTTTTGCAGGAATGTTAATACTACTACACGAACTGTGACCTACAGGCTATGTGGCTGACAGATAAGTACTGTAGTATTATTTCAGTTTTTGTATTTAATAACAACCTTAAACTTAACTACTAGTATATCGTCAGTTTGAACTTATAAACTGAGTTGAGCATTCTAACAAACTTATTAGGTAGATTCTTCAAATGACACAATGATATAGTGTAGCTTAGGTAAGGTTTTTATTATTAATGCGGAATAATCCTTAATTTAACATTACTAAATCTGCAATATCTGCAACTACGAATAGCTCAGACATAAAGTTCTAAACAAAACAAATAGCAATAAACGTACAAATTATAAATTGAGTAGGTATATTCTAGTGTTGATTATGTGCCTTTATATTATTTTTAACCGACTTCAAAAAAAGGAGGAGGTTATCAATTCGACTGTATTTTTTTTTTAATGTGTTTTACCTCAGAACTTTTTAGTTAATGAACCGATTTGGATAATTCTTTTTTTATTTAAAAGGTGACGCTTCTCGTGTGGTCAAATTTTATCAAGAACTGGCAAGAAGTTCAGGAGTTATCCTGAATAATGTGTATTCAGGCTTTATTTGGGTATATGGACGATTTCATAGTTTCATCAAATTGGGGATCATTTTAAAAATATTTTTTTTTTCGAAAGTTGGTACTTCTGACCTGATCTTACTTTCACCAAGTCAGGATCAGGGGATCAAATCCCAGGAAAATTGAGAGAAATTCTCAAATATAGGCAAGCCTTATGCGTTCCATTTATTTTTGAAGTTAGTCAAGTATTTGCATCTGGTAGTCATCATCTCATAGTGATGAGCTGGTGATGGAAGCTACAACTCCTTAACGGTTATGAGCTGGAGAATATTTCTTTACGTATTAATCGTACATATGGGCCAATAGTTATATTCTTTCAGGGTGAGCTGCTGATGAGAGGTGAAACTCCTCAACAGTTAGGAGTTATATTATGATGTTTTATACATACCATATGCACGAATGGACCTTCAGTTGTATTCCTTCAAGTTATCTAAGTAGCTAAAGATGAAAAGCTGAATTCCGTAACGGATAGGATATTTACAACAATTTATCATAATCACCATGTAGTTTCTTAAGCTACTTCACTAAAAATCGAAAAATAAATCGTTTTTGAAAAAAAAAATGTAACCGCCTTCAAAACGGATCTTCAAACAAAAATTAACAAACACTAAAAAACGAAAAAAATAATAAGATTTTTTAATTCAAAGGACGATGATACGTGACTTTTTCTAATTTATCTTGGTACTTACTGAACTGTTTGAAGTCGGTGCCAAGCCAAAAAGAATAAGAACGAAATATACTGAGTGAAATAACTAACATATAAAAAAAACCTGGTCCCAAGCGTGAGGTGTAGGACGTAATTACCTCAATACGTATAAGACGGCACCGACTTCAAACAGTTCAGTAAGTACCAAGATAAATTTTATTAGAAAAAGTCACGTATCATCGTCCTTTGAATTAAAAAAATCTTATTATTTTTTTCGTTTTTAGTGTGTGTTAATTTTTGTTTGAAGATCCGTTTTGAAGGCGGTTACATTTTTTTTTTCAAAAACGTTTTATTTTATAAAACATTATACGAAACAGTACTGAGGTCCTTATCCGGTAAGATAAAGAAAAAGATTTACAAATGTTACCATTTAATCCTAATTAAATATTAAAGGATAAGTTTATCAACTTGGCTTATCAGCTTAGCGGGATCCATTTGCGTATAAAATCTATAAAAATATCATGGATCCCGCCTGCTTCCAAGAATTCTCTTACTTAAAATTTGTATTTAGTACCTAATATATATATATATATAACGCTGCATACAATTTACTAGTAAGAACTAAGAACATATTCAATCCACAATCGATTCATTTTTTGCTTGTTTTTTTCTTTTTAGTTTTTTGCACCGCAGACGGGTTTTTTTAGTTTTTTAAATTCGTTTTTTTTTAAGCTTTTTAGTTAAATGTTCTATGTATATGAGCAAGACCTCGCAGACGTGTCAATTCTTGTAGGGAGTTTTGGTCGTTAACTTCACGAAAAACCAAAATTCTGAACAACTCCTATTATTATCGCCTCCTAATAAATAAACCAAAGAAAACAAAACTTCTAAACCAAAATTCTAATCTAAACAACTCCTATCCTATTTTAATATAATAAACTAAAGAAAATAAAACTTCTTGCTTGACTAACTTAACTTAACTATCAATGAAAACGATTTCGTTAAAATAAAATTCGACGAACATTTTTTTTTTAATTAATTAAAAAACACGTCTTAAAGGTACCTATAACAGATATTTTATCATTATTGTATCACATCAATTCAAGTATTTCAATTTTTTTTTAATTTTCAAATACACTCACATAACAGTATTTTATGTTTGCCAAACGTTAGCGCGTTCTAATCGACTATCAGCGCCATCTAGCTGTGACCAAAGAAAACAATATCTATATAAAATACAAAAATCAATGTTGATAAGTGCAAAACTCGAGAACGGTTAGGCCATTTCGGCTAATTTTTTTTTCATATGTTCTATAAAGCACGCGGAAAGGTTTTTATGAAGAAACTACGTGGAAAATAGTAAAACAACACTTTTTATATTTCCTATACAAACAATTAGCACTTATTAGTCGAAATTAGTTCAAAACATATCACTTATTTATATTTTCGTCATCGTCTTTGTAACCTCCTCATTTTGATACCCCACTCGATGGGATTAAAAAAAAATTTTTTTTGCAATGCACAGAATATATCGCCTAAAAGCCGCCATTTTGTTTTTTTGTTAATTTTGATGTCCCATTGTCACTTGGCCCGTTAAGACGAATCTGACGACGTATCATTTATTAAAATCGGTTCATCCGTTTAGAAGTTACGAGGGAACATAGAAACGGACACACATACATACAGGTCAAATACATAACCCTTTTTTGGCTTCGCCGCAGACGGGTAAAAAGATTTACAAATGTTACCATTTAATCCTAATTAAATATTAAAGGATAAGTTTATCAACTTGGCTTATCAGCTTAGTAGTTGTATGCTCAAATATTCTTTAAGCACTTGTGCCTTTTAAATAAAACATATGTTTTAAGGCCTTACCTTAAGCTTTAAGAGAAAAAATATAAAAAGTAATAATTAAAAGGTTTATTGTAGTAAAGGAGAATGCAAATATTTGTATAGGACATAATCTACCCGAGGAATCAAGCTAGTCTTGTAAAAATCAACTTCCCTAAATGGTATATTTGATAGAGATGAACTTTAGAAGAAAACATCCAAACGTTTCACTGAATTAATCTCAAAACGGTTGAATTTAAATAATAGGTCTTTACATATGAAATTGCCGTTTTTTTCTTTTGTACATATAACTTAACAACTTTTATAATATTAGAAATATATAATTTCTTTAATATTGCGTTACATAAAGACCGTATCGAGCAACTTTTGATAATTTAATAACCACGATATTTGATTATTTACATAGAAAAAACTTATTCCGAAAGTTACGACTATTTTTGTTTCCAGAATTTCGTACTTTATTAGTTGTAACTTAGTGAAAAAAAAATTTTTTTCTCTTAACGAATGTGTCATTTACTAGTTAAAATGTCCATAAATACTTGTGTAAAATTTTGTTAATTTACATAATATTAGTCGTTAAATAATAACAAAAACGTTAGTATGGAAAAAAAATAATTACAGAAATCTCCATACAAAACGGCAATTTCATAGGTAAAGACCTATTATTTATTTGTTACCCGGATAAAGATGGATCTCCATGCCATTTCCTATACGCTCGATCGCCTTAAACAAGATGGATTGGACCCGAACGATTTATATCAATTCCTGAAATCCCTACCCTTCCTTTGATCAAAAAACTATTAGTAGATCTGAGATTAATAAATGTTCCTTTATTCGACTTCTAAAGATTGTCGTAACATCGATCGATGAATAGTTTATTGCAAATTAACTCTCTTATTTGAACTTCCGTATTAAATAAAAATTCAGTATTAAACTGGGTGTAAGATGTGCCCAGTAACTTTCCTATTTCTTTGCCCCTAAAATTACGTAGATTCTTTTTAATAAACATCATAAAATATGATAAGCCATTTAACTTTAAAGTTTGGCCTCATTTGGTTTAATCATCCTCTCTACGGTCACACTCCTCATATTGCTCGACTGAAAAGTCGCCACAGCTTTATCGCCTCAACAAAAGCTTTGTCCTCACAACCTCGCGACGCCAGAATCAGGGTGTGGCAGAATAAATATAAGCCCCCTCCTGGATTTGTTAAGCCCGCAGAAGAGCTTCCCGCTGGTCATGACCTTCCATGGTCCACATGGAAGTCCTTAAATAGACTCCGGACCCAACTGGGCCGCTGCGGGCGTAACAAATTCAAATGGGGTTACGCCAACGAGTCACAGGTCCCGTGTAATTGCGGAGCCGCTGAGCAAACTATGGAGCACTTGCTTTCTTGCCCGCTGGCCCCAAAAGCGTGCAACATGGACGAAATAATGGCGGCATCTGATGCAGCGATTGACCTGGCTGCGTACTGGGCGAATCATATTTAAAAGTCAAATCTACGAACCAACGACTCGACAAGAAGAAGATTTGGTTTAATAAAAAGTTATTATTGCTATGGTCGATTTTATAATGAAGAGCGTCTTACAAAAACAGCAAATGTCAATTTTTGTGTTCCATTGCGATTTTGATGCCATCTACCAGGGCCCCAAGTCTGCTAATTTACAAATGGTTCAATTGAATCTTAATTGGATCTCAATAGCGGTTTTTGACATTTTTGGTATTCTGCTACTAACTTAAGACCAATGGTATACGACTGAACTGCCATTGAACTGCCATCGGAATATTTGCTAGTCTGCTCTTCAATCGTATTACAATCGTATTCTACTCTCATTTGACATTTGTTTGACAGGACTCTCAATGGGGTATGTATCATAATAACTAAGGTCATTACGACTAAGACCCAGGTAATTACAGACCAATATCTATTTTACCCGCCTTGAGCAAGATCTTTGAAAAAATAATACTGGAGCAATTATTAACTCATTATTTTTACTTTAAATAACCTCTTGCATAACAAACAGTTCGGTTTTACGAAGGGTAGGTCTACTACTGATGCCGGGGTTGCACTTCTTAAGCATGTCTTTGGGGCCTGGGAGGGGTCGCAGAATGCTCTTGGCATATTCTGCGACTTGTCCAAAGCTTTTGACTGTGTAGATCATCGGACGCTGCTGTTGAAGCTAAATCATTACGGTGTAAAAAATAATGCCCAAAAACTATTACACTCGTATCTTAGTTCCAGAACTCAGACAGTTGATATAAATGGGGTGAAATCAATGGGTTCTGATGTAAAGCTAGGTGTACCTCAAGGGTTTATCTTGGGCCCTTTCTTGTTTTTGGTTTATATTAACGATTTACCTTTCTTTGCAAATAGCTTTTGTGAGATTGTCTTGTTTGCTGAAAATACTTCCTTAATATTTAACATTGACAGAAATCAATCTAATTTTGACGATGTAAACAAAGCACTCTCGGAAATACTCACTTGGTTTAGTTTTAATAATCTACAGCTTAATGCAAAGAAAACGAAATGCATTCTATTCTCTTTACCAAATGTACAATCTCCACCCGTAGAAATTGTAATAAATAATGAAAAATTAGATTTAGTTGAATCAACAGTCTCTCTGGGTGTAACTATAGACAGAAAACTTCAGTGGCATTCGCATATTGCTGCATTAGCTGGTAAGCTCAGCTCTGCAGCTTACGCTATTACAAAAGTTAGACAGTTAACTGACATAGAAACTGCTAGGACTGTATACTTTAGTTATTTTCATAGCATCATGTCATATGGCATTCTTTTGTGGGGATTAGCAGCTGACATTAATGCTATATTTATTCTGCAAAAACGAGCAATAAGGGCCATTTATCAACTAAGCTCTAAAACTTCTCTTAGGGAGAAGTTCAAAGAAATTGGTGTACTGACAGCTGCATCTCAATTTATATTAAATTGTATTATTTTTGTGCGTCGTAATATTAACTTGTATACTAAACATGGCGTTTTGCATGGTTACAATACAAGAAATAGGGATAAACTTTCAATGCCTCGGTACCGATTAGAGAAGGTACATGGGTCTTTCATGGGTCAAGGTATACACATCTTTAACAAGATTCCAAGTGATATCTTGGAGTTACCCTTTGAAGAGTTTAAGAATCATATAAAAAATTGCCTCCTCAAGAAGGGCTACTATACTGTAAGTGATTACTTAAATGACAAAGCAACTTGGTCATAAGCTGAGAAGGATTTTTTCTCTAGTTAATTGTGAGTCGTGTTTTACAAAATTATTAGTGTCCGACCGAAGGTCTATTTTTGGCCGAAGCCGAAGCCGAAGCCGATTAATCGGCAATCCCACAACCTTCGGCCGAAGCCGAAGCCGAAGCCGAAGGTTTATAAGCTCTTAGTAATTTTGTTCAATATTGTCTAATGCAGCCGTTTGAATATACGTACGAACTTGTCTTGACGCGCATGCGCAATGCGCGGGGACTCCCCGCGGCCCCTGCAAACACGACCGGTCCGTCGGTCGCGCTGTCTCTCAGTCTTTCGTACAGTTCGTTCAATCCCGACGGTTGCTCGGACCTTCGGCGTAACCTTCGGCTTCGGCCGGGTTTTGGGCCGAAGCCGAAGGTTTCGCCGAAGATGGTTTTTTTGGCCGAAGGTGGCCGAAGCCGAAGCCGAAGCCGAAGCTTCGGTCGGACACTAAAAATTATTAATACTGGGTACATTCTTATATTGGTTTCTGCGTTTTGAGATGAGAAGTTTGAGTATGTCATGCTCTCTGTAAACATTTCTGCGGTGGTGTCGTGTGAGGCGGGTCGTTACGTTCCCTAAAATATGGTTAAGCGAAGCGATGGCTGGTTCATGCGTCATGCTCGTGAACGAGTGCCACTAGTGGGATGGGTCTGCTCCTGGCTTCTTGTCTCAAAATATGCAGATTTTTAATGTTTTATTGTTATTAGTTTTATTTTATCGTGGCTTGTATGGCACTGTTTATTATTGACTCTTATGTTCTTAAACTATTCAAAGTTTTATTACCCTTGTTTGGCATTTATATTTATTATTTTATTTGCTACGTTTTTGGTTGGTGTGTATTTTAAAGAAACTACCTTTTGGATGTCTATTTCTTAGTTATTGAAAATTATTTACTGCTATGATTACCGGGTTTTTTTATTTTGTTTTTAAACTTAAGATTAATTTGTGATGGAAAGTGACTTAACATATTATATTATGTTAAAGTCACTTTTCAATTTGACGACTCTGTATGAAATTATGACAGGGAGAAAAAAATTGCCCTTGGCGAGTTTCTTGCCGGTTCTTCTCGTTACAAGGCCTCCCGCCGTAGGATTTGCAAACCGATAGCGTAGCTTCATCGACGTTCACAAGTGCTGTATCAGCCTAAAATGAATAAATGATTTTTGATTTTGATTTTTGATTTTGATATGGTCGAAATAACTACGATCGATTCCCATATTTTCGTAATGACTATTGAACAACTCAACTACTGTTAATTTCACCTACGGTTGATTGAACTACAGTTGATTCAACTAACGGACGATTGGCCTAATGTTCATTTCATCTACTGGTTGTTTCGACTATGAACGACTCGCCTACAACAAGCTTATGAATTGGAAAGTTTATTAAATGGATTTGGGCGCGTTGGATTGTTTTTTTGGTTAGGGTGTCGCAAACATAAAATTTTTGACTGTTTTAGTATGAAGTGGGGACTTGCAAAATTTTCAAGAATGAATTTTATAAAAATGCAAATATCTCGAAAACGGTGCGTCATAGCTGAAATCTAACAAAATTTTCGATCCCCTATGGTGCCCCGGAGATACCTAGGAGGCATCCGATGGACATATAATTTTTTTTTTTTAATTTTTTTGCTCAAAAAAATTTTTGTTATTTTTATTTCTTTTGGGAAAAACAAAAGGGGGGACAGGGGGCGAAGCCCCCCGCCAAGGGGGCTCGGGGGTCGAAGCCCCCCGCCAAGGGGGCTCGGGGGTCGAAGCCCCCTGCCACCCATAAAAATGTAACAGACGTTTTAGGTTAGGTTAGGTTAGAACAGTGACCAAAACAGTGACCAGAATCGACTTTATACACCACCCCTACCCCCTACTTCAGTTAAATAGGAAATGGGAATATGTATATAGTCATTTTAATTTTTAGTTTTTTGCATTCACAATGCAATTTTTATTACTGAAAAATGGAAAATGAAGTATTGAGAAAAAATCGACCCGTCTCACAATCAGAGATCAGTCCCATCGGAGCTGATTGTGAGACGGGTCGATTTTTTCTCAATACTTCATTTTCCATTTTTCATGTATATAGTCGTTTCTGGCGCTTTGCCGGCCGCTGCCGCGGCACGCTCGCTTCGGTCGCTCGGCTCGCGCGGTATGTTCATGTAAACCTAACATGCTTGTCGCTTCGCTCCTCGCACCTAACAGCAATACAGTCACGACCAATAATATGTATACAACATAGAACTATATCATATTACAATATTGAATGACTTCTGTGACACTGAACGTTTTCTTTTGGAACGCTACAGTGTGACAAAGTTCTATGTTGTATTGTATACATAATATTATTGCGCGTGTCTGTACATGAGTCACTATTTTTAAACTTAATAAACCGTGTAGGTGAGTTGACCGTAGGTGAAATGACCGTAGGTGAAATGACTAGTAGTTCAATCAACCGTAGGTGAAATAACCGTAGGTGAGTTGTTCGTAGGTGAGATGACCAGGGTGCCTACCATCAACTTTAAGACAGCGATTCAAAAATAGCGCGATGCAGAATAGGTTCCCAAAATGAATCGCTTTCTTTCGTACTATGACCTTCTAAAAACTGGATCGCAAATGAATTGCTAAATGTGAATGACCGAACGATTTGTGTCCTTATTTCTTCTACCCGTCTCTTTCACGCGATTCTTTCATGCCCGGAGAGTG
Organism: Crambus lathoniellus; assembly: GCA_949710035.1. Taxonomy (NCBI): domain Eukaryota; kingdom Metazoa; phylum Arthropoda; class Insecta; order Lepidoptera; family Crambidae; genus Crambus; species Crambus lathoniellus. Next base: position 19,756,372 of record OX453310.1, read on the forward strand.
TGAGGGACGGGTATAACCTACAGGTGACATGTTAAATCGACCGGGTTATAAGTCAAATAAGAGTATATGACAGCTTAGCGGCTGTGAAATGTCATTGAATGATCACTGAATCGCTGTCACTGATATTAAGCTGTCGTGGTACGAATAACCGAAGCAGATCAGTTTAGGTCCTAAACAAAATCGCAATAAGAGTTGATGGTAGGCACTCAGTAGTGATTTCGTACATTAGTTATTTTAAAAATAGGTGTAACGACCAATAGTTATTTTGAACAGTATAGGTCTTTTGACCGTAGTTATTTCGACCATAGTCGAAACGACCGTAGTTATTATGATACATACCCGAAGGTAACTATCCAAATGAGACTCCATTACGATTCAATTACGATTCAATTGCGATTCTATTGAGCTGACGTACAAGCTTTTGCAGAATACCCAATTTGTTTTAATCGTAATGGAATCGTAATTGAGTCTCAATTGAATATCAATAGAATCTTATTTAAATTAAAATTAGCAGACTTGGGGCCCAGGGATATTGCTAAGCTTTCTCTCTTTGTATTGTGTTTCCACAAAAACATCACATGTACAAAGTTATACTACTTCAAAGTTTGTTTGATTCTATTAAAAACAACAGAAGTCATGTAAAACAACACAAGTCAAGCTTGTTTCTGAAAAAAAAAACAATTGTCAAGTGACATAAATATGGTTTTCTTTGATTTACTGAAAAGCCCATTTTTATGACAAATGCTGTTTTTGTAAAAAGCTCTTATTGCCTACTAGCTGCGCCTCGCACAATTTTGGTACAAAATATAGCCCACAAGCTGTTGTCATACTTGCCAAATATACAAAAAAATCATAAAAATCGGTCAAGTCGTTTCGGATGGGTTCGATCACGAACACTGTGACACGAGAATTTTATATATTAGATGAATTTACTTGTCTTTTTCTAAGAGCTAGGGTAATTTAACTTAATAGATTTCAGCTTTTAAGTACCAGTAGGCCTTACTTGGAATCAGGGAGTGCAAAATGCTGTTTCGAGACGAACAAAATGGCACGAAGCCACGGGAAGCCAGCTAGGAGCTCGCAGCACTTTGCCAAATGCTCTCATCCGGATTTGCTCAGCCGAACCGGATAAAAATAAGCTTGATCACACAGTTGAGTAAAGTGCCTACAGATTGGAACCGTCTTTTATGATCGGAACCAACTAAAATGTCGAGAAAATGTCTAACTTTTATGATCAGATAATGGTAATAGTATGGTTATCTTACTGAATTTTACTATCACTATAACCTTGGTAAAACTATTGATTTTTGACGCTAAGCCTTTGGTTATAAATATTTCGGCGTATACTCAATGTCAGAGGATGGTAATTTTTAATGAGAAAATAATTTCCAATACGGTTTTAGAAGGATTTAATCAATGAAATAAACCGAAACAAAAATTTGGTAGGAATATAAGAGTTATGTAACACTGAGATATAATATTTTTTATAGCAACAAATCCAAAATGAAAACATGGGTAGCTTTAGGTACTCATGGTAAAATAAACCCTATCTTTGTTGATTTAAAGAAATCCAAAAGATTACGCTTCGGTGTAAAAACGATCAGGCAAGCTTTGACAGATTCGGGGAGCTACTGTACAGACGACATGCAGCGCACTAGGAGACGGGCAAAGAGCGCTTAAAGCGATTAATCAGCTGGATTTACGATCAGTAACCTATTTGCAACTATTGAACCTTGGTCAGTGGTCAGCTTGGATATGGAAAATGCAAAAAACTCAAGAATTGTATAGGCGTATTGTTAGATTTTTAGCATTTGTGTAATTATCTCATTTCCATAAAGTTCTTGACACATAAAGTGCCATTCGACAGTCATCCGATTCACTTGTAGTGCTATTTATGTGTTCAGACATATTATCAATCACATCGTTTTTATCCCACAACTCTTTAATTAAAACTTAATCAACAGATCATCAGAAGTAAACAAATACAAAAATCTTATAACTAAACGATAGTTTTTCTTTTCGCTATATTAAACACTTCGTATATTAATATCGGCTTTATCGACAGTTTACGAGTAAATGCACAATGCAAAATGACTGTATTGCTCCTAGACTTTTTTCCATGAACTTAGCACAGTAATTTATGCCCGAATACTCGTACGCTACTTATCTTTGGGAGCGTCTCACCCATCGCCCTGTCACTTTAAATGTCAAACGTATGAAAGAGATGCCATGATGTTTGAGACGCTCCCAAAGATGATTTGCGTTCGAGAATTCGGGCGTTAGCATATTACTTTACTGCAGTAAAAAGAATCAAGAAACAGTTAAAGTAAGTTATTTCTTACTAGCGGATCCTCGCGGTTTTACCCGCGTCGTACCCGTTCCCGTGGGAATATCGGGATAAAATATAGCCTATGTCACTCGGGAAGTATGTAGGTTTCTAATGCTGAAAGAATTTTCTAAATCGGTCCAGTAGTTTAGGAGCCTATTCGATGCAAACAAGTTTGTTTGTTTATTAAATCTTTCCTCTTTATAATATTAGTATATAGATGAAAAGATCAATCAAAGAAGAGTCCATGTCGAAAGAAAACTTTGGAAGATTTAAACAACAGTAGCCTTAGCACATAGAAACACTGTCTTTATGGTAACCGTTATCGTGATTGTATTATTTTGTATGAAAACCAGTAGGTCTAGCACAACTTAGCGCGACTCTTTGTCGCGCTCCTTTCAACCAATCAGCACTTCGCCTTAAGTCGCGCGCGCTATCTACGAGCGATCTGATTGGTTGAAAGTGCCCGCGACTCTTTGTCACTCGAGTCGCGCTCAAGTTGTGCTAGCCCTACAGAGCAGCAGCGCCTCTTTCGGTTGTATAAGGAACTGCAGTTCAATAGATATTCGGCAGCTGCAGCACTTTGACAGCTTTTAATTCGATTACCATATGAACAGCTTTTTGTGCTTAAGGCTGCAGCACACCAAGCGTTTAAACTTCTAATTTTAGCCGGTTCGATTCCTCGTTGTAGGAAGCGCAGGTATTTTTAAAAATCTTTGAATGCAGTTTTGTCCTTTCAAAAATAAAGGAATGGTTCCTTTGAGTGAAATTTACTATCTTCATTGTTTCGAGTACTTTCCGTCCAGGTGGCATGATAAAACTCCACTCTGTATTTGCTATACTAGCTCCCGCACGCGGATTCACCCGTCTGAACTAAAATCCATGCCCAGCAGTGGGATAAAAAGCCTGTCATTCAACGTAGCATTCTAATGGTAAAAGTTTTTTTTAAATCGGGTTAGTAGTTTCGAAGATTACACAACCTCCCTACAACCTCACAAATTTACCTCTTTATAATATTAGTATAGATATTATACCATATATAAATTATCGCAACAAATATCGAGAACAGCGAACTTTATTTAAACACATTCAAAAAAGTAAAATTTATTAAAGATAACTTTAAACTTGAATGTGTCATCAAGTTCTTACGTAATTAGAGATAATTAACCACAAATTTTAATAAGACAGCAAACATTATTAATTGCTTCGATTTCGGCTTTAAAATTTGCGGAATGAGCTTTAAAAGCACTAAATAGCTTGAAGGGAAATATTTGGCGAGGTCTGGAATTCTCGGGATAGCTGACTGGACAAGCAACTTGCGCATTAAGTGAACTTGCGTGTTCCGCTGTCGAATAAGGTTACTTTATTGTGGTTTTTGTTGCAACAAGAATTTAAAGCGTAAGCACGCGCATACAAAGTTGCTTAGCCACAGTTTTCACGGATAGTCTTTTGTTTAAAGCATGATTGTCATTTAATTTGATTTGATGGAAGGTGTAAAATGCATTTTTTTTTCCATCAACCGATTGATTTATGGCCGAAGCGGATTTTGATGAAACTTTTTTTTTATAGCTATTGGTCCTCGCCAACATATAGACTATAATTTATTTTGAAGATCGAAATACGTGATGTGGAACCATAGCAGTCCAGCAAAACTATTAGAGACTAGCTGACCCAGCGCGACTTCGTTCCCGTGGCCCTACCCCCTGCTCCACCCTACCCTACCCCTACCCTGCCCCTACACCTACTCTACCCCACCCCTACTCTACCCCTACCCTACTCCTACCCCTACCCTACCCTATCCCTACCCTACCCCTACCCCTACCCTATCCCTACCCTACCCTACCTTTACTCTACCCTACTTCTACTCTACCCCTACTTACCCCTCCTTTCCCTATTTTCTCACCCCTAAAACCTTCCTTGGACTTCCACGAACATTTCAAGACTAAAATTAGCCAAATCGGTCCAGCCGTTCATGCGTGATGTCGTGACCAAGGGAAATAGGGATTCATTTTTATATATATAGATATAAAAATACCGTCTTAAGGAAAATTGTTAAACGTGATGAACATTTTCTATTGACGTAAAAATAATGAAGGTGTCTGGTAAATCTGATATGGAACCCTAGCAGCCCAGCTAAACTATAAGAGATAGGTACAAATATAGTGTCTTAAGAGAAGTTTTTACAAATACAAACATACAATAATCTAAAGTCTGATACATCTGATGTTCCCCAATAGCCCAGATAAAGCTTAAGATATACGAATATAGCGCCTTAAGGAAGGTTGTTCAGCGAATGAGCACTAAGTATCTATTTACGTATTCCAGATATTAAGAAAGATAATTAGAACCAGATAATTAGAATAAATAAAAAAAAAATAAAAAAAATAGAACCATGCTAACCACACAACACAGCGTGATATCACAACAGTACTGTTACTTTTTACAAACTTCTTTTAATATCTAGCGCATTCAAATAACAGATTTTCTTGAATTGATTGAAGTACATGGATGCATGGAAAACTGAAAATTCGTAAATATTTATTTAATTCCCCGGGATTCACTCACGATTCACTTTTATAATTGTCAAAAATTTGTACACTGAAATATCAGTAGAATATGGAGAAACTTTAATGTAAGAAACATCTATTTGTACCATATTCTGACAAATAAAGAATTTATGATTATGATTATGATTATTATGATTATGATTATGATGAAGTCGAGTAATGCACGGGGCGAAGCCACGGGCGGCCGCTAGTATTTAATAAATTGACAATATTTATCTAAATTTTTACTTTTTTGCATTCACAATGCAATTTTTATTATTTAAAAAGAAAGTATTTTAGAAAAAATTTACCCGTCTCCCAACCAGTCCTATCTGAGCTGGTTGTGATGTGAGACGGGTCGATTTTTTTCTAAAATACTTCAATACAGAGTTATGTGCAGTCTCATACACTAATTTATCTACACTCATTACACTTCCTACTAATATTATAAATGTGAAAGTTTGGATGTTTAGATGTTTAGATGTTTGGATGTTTCGATGTTTGTTACTCAATCACGCCAAAACGGTTGAACGGATTTTGCTGAAATTTGGGACATAGATACTTTGTAGCCTGGAGAGGAACATAGGCTACTTTTTATCCCGCAAAAATATCACATTCTCGCGGGATAACGTCGTGTAGTCCTCGCGGGCGAAGCCGCGGGCGGAAAGCTAGTATTATATATTTCAAAAAATAAAGCAAAACAATATTAATTATAAAATGTGAATCGGTGACTTATAGAAGTCTATTCGAAGTCTTTTTTCAATTATAAAAATTGCATTGTTAATGCAAAAAAGTAAAAATTTAAATAACTTATTTTAATTGGTTAAATTAACAATATTCCTAAGAATCTCCCGAAACATAACATTGAAAAATTTCAAAATATCTGTGGAATTTTAAACTAAAGTTTTCATGAGTTAAAATAAGTGAATCTTAGTTTTACTTTATAAGGGGATAAGCTTAAACACAGTATCAGCAAACATCAACGTTAGTAAAGTAATGCTAGCTGGGCCACTTTTCTAGTAATACAGCTTAAAAAATAAATTATCAATCTACCACAAAGTAACATACTTACAGAGTATTATAACCGTCAACTGTTTGTATGGGGCGTTCAAAATATCTAATAACAGTTGCCTTTGATCGCGTCAGCCGATGCAATAAACGCAGTACGCGATGCAATAACGCTAATAATGAGGTAAACTATTCCGCTGGGCTAACAAAGGATACGTAATGAAATTTTAACGTGACGTAAACTTTTATTGGCTATTAAATATTTCCAAATCGATTATCGATACCTTACTTCGTGATAGTGCACTAAGTACTGCTGCATGATAGTACAATAAGTGCTTAGAGGGCGTCGCTAAGTTTGATAGTAAACTTTTATATATAGGTAGTCGCTTATTTCTTACTTATTGTTTCAATTTCCAGAAATGAAATGAAAATATATTTATTCGTACATGAAAAAGGCTACATTTATGTTTCAGTAAAGTTATTAAATTTTACACCTTCTGTATAAATCAAATGAAAATACAATTATGTTCTAAACTAAACAAAAGACTATCTCTGGAAATAGCGAAAAGCTTTACGCGGCAACATAAAGTAAAATAAAGATTTTTATCTACACTCGTGTATATGTGATGTTCATATTCGAATTATGAACTCATGCCTGAACGTATGATGACACACTTTATGCCATAGTCAACTTTAAAAAATAAAAGTGTTTAATAATGTTTATTATGAAACAGCCGGATACAGCTTTCACTCATTATAGGACACTTATGTTTCTTAATTTTACAGTCTCCATGGCAACCGTAGGATTTACTAGCCCTGGGGGGCGATTCTCAGGCAATCGAGAAAAGTTCACTTTTATAAGCTCGAAATTCAAATATAACACAGTTTTTGTATTGTCAGAATTTCACAATCGAAAAAGTTCGATCGAAAACCAGTCGAACGCTACGAGTGGTAAAAACCAATAGATGTTCGTATACGAACTAAGCTGTCAAAATGAATTTGTTGACATGTGAGACAGCTTAGTTTGTTTGAAACGTTCTAACTTTTCAATAGAAACCACAAACAAAATGTTCGACATACGAATGAGGAATTTTCCAACAAAATAAAATTTTAAAATGTAAATAAATATGTAAATAATCTTGTTATATAAGGTTTTATTTCTAAATTACTACTTTTAGGATATGACTTAAAGTTCAACCTAAACTAAATTGAATCAATGTCCCCTCTATCGGCACAGACCAAGAAGACACCAAACTCACAGCAGTAGTAGATATAGTCAGTCAGTCAGTATGAATAGTATGCCTCGACATGTACGGCTCCATCACCGCTGCCCGTGAAGACCAAACCGACACCAAACACACTATCGACCAGCTTGTTTACCTACTGTGAACCTCGACATGTCAACGGCATCACCCCCTGTCGGTGAAGACCAAGAAGACACCAAGCCCACAGCAGCAGGGGGGTTTGTCAGTCAGTAGTAAGTGTTTTTCTAAAATACTTCATTTTCCATTTTTCAATCAAAATAACTTCACATACTAGGTTAGGTATGCACAATAAGTACTTAAAAACGCCTGCGAAAATGTTTGACAATTGAATGTTTGTCCGGTCTGAGGATGAGACCCCTAGCGCAGTGAAACCGTTGGGTCAGTCAGAAACTCATCTGTCAGGAGCCAAGTCGGTCAGTCGGGACTCGGGACACTCGCTGAGTATACTAAAACAGTTTAATCCATTTTAAATGCTTATTCTTTTTGTTTGCCCAGGCCGAGGATCGGGTGTATCATACCTGGTGCAGTATGCAACCTTTGGGGCAATCAAAAACTCAGCAGTCAGCAGCTAAGCTAGTCAATCTGAACAATCCGTTAAGTGTTAATATAACATTAAATTTATGTTTCAATAAGTTTGTCCTGGGCAATCGGAGTCATCAAACCAGTGGCCCGATTCTGCTAACGTTAAGTCGTAATCGTGTCTCAATCGTGTTTCAATTGTTGTGCTTTTTTACACACTAGTTACAAGAATTATGACAGTTTGATGTGATGTGAATGTACTATGTGGTGTGACCATCAGTAGTATTGTGAAAAAAGTTCACATTTCTTGTAACTAGTGTGTAAAAAAGCACAACAATTAAAACACAATTGAGACACGATTATGACTTAACGTTAGCAGAATCGGGCCACTGGAGCAGTATCTAAGCGACCTCTAGGTCACTTCAAAACTCTGAAGCCAACTCCGTCAGTCTGTCAAAAACTCAGAAGTCAGCAGCCAGGTTGGTCAATCTATAGGTACGCCGCTAAGTGTGCAAGCCCAAAACACTCCAATCTATATTTTTTTATACTGTTTTTAAAATATTTTAGGGTGAAAATCGCACCCACTACAACTGGCGCAATAAGTGACCACAATAGGGTCAGTCAAAAACTCAGCAGTCAGCAGCTAAGCTAATCAATCTGAACACTCGTTAAGTGTTAATATAACTTTAAATTCAGTTTCAATAAGTTTGTCCTGGGCAATCGGAGTCATCAAACCTGGAGACAAAGACAAACACGATTGAGACACGATTATGACTTAACGTTAGCAGAATCGGGCCACTGGAGCAGTATCTAAGCGACCTCTAGGTCACTTAAAAACTCTGAAGCCAACTCCGTCAGTCTGTCAAAAACTCAGAAGTCAGCTCAGCAGCAGCTTGGTCAATCTATAGGTACGCCGCTAAGTTTGCAAGCCCAAAACACTCCAATCTATATTTTTACTTTTATTAGCTTCACTTGTAACTAAGTCACAATGTAAGAAAATCTTGAAATTAAATTTTAACCTACTTCTAATTGTTGTATTGATTTGAAGCTTTGCAAGTCTATATGAATCCGATGACAATACAATAATTTGCTACCATCGAGCTGATCTGATCTGATACACTTGATGGTGAGGGTCTGATGATGGAACAGGGAGGAATCCAGTGGCACTTCTTAATGACCACTAGGAAACCCCTCGAGTTCTGGCTCATTTGTTTCGTTCTGATGAGACCTATACGCTACACTTGGTGGTGAGGGTCTGATGATGGAGCAGGGAGAAAGCCAGTGACACTCCTTAATGACCAATAGGAGACCCCTCGAGTTTGGGCTCATTCGTTTCGTCTTGATAAAACATATTCGTTACACTTGGTGGTGAGGGTCTGATGATGGAGAGCTGGGCGAAAGCCAGTGAAACCCTTAATGACCTCAAGAAAACCCCTCGAGTTTGGGCTCATTTGTTTCGTTCTGATGAGACCTAGTTGCTACACTTGGTGTTGAGGGTCTGATGATGGAGCAGAGAGGAAGCCTTTGCACTTCTTAATGACCACTAGGAAACCCCTCGAGTTTGGGCTCATTTGTTTCGTTCAGACGAGACCTATTCGCTACACTTGGTGGCGAGGATCTGATGATGTAGCTGGAAGGAAGCCAGTGGCACTGCTTAATGACCACTAGGAAACCTTTTGAGTTTGGGCTCATTTGTTTCGTTCTAATGAGACCTATTCGCTACACTTGGTGGTGAGGGTCTAATGATGGAGCAGGAAGGAAGCCAGTGGCACTCCTTAATGACCACTAGGAAACCCCTCGAGTTTGGGCTCTTTGTTTCTTTCTGATGAGACCTATTCACTACACTTGGTAGTGAGGGTCTGATGATGGAGCAGGGAGGAAGTAAGGGTTCGGCTCGCGCATCTGGTAACTAATAGACTCCACTTGAATTTATAAAACTAAATACATACAATCACGCCTTTGAGTTATAATGTTTACGGGGTGGGCAGATACATGAATGGACGGTGAAATCGATTACCATCCCCATCCATAGCTTGCCATTTGTTAAACTAAAAAGTAAAAAATAAATATGTAGTTTAAAAAACTAAAAAAACACACTTTTATAGGAACAGACTAAAAAGTACAAAATAACCGTCTATTCAGTAACTGAAATTAAAAAGCGTGGTGCGCCCTTTGCAAAGCATGCATTCAAGTACCTTCTTAATATTGACAACGCGCACCACGCTTTTTAATTTCAGTTACTGAATAGACGGTTATTTTGTACTTTTTAGTCTGTTCCTATAAAAGTGTGTTTTTTTAGTGTTTTAAACTACATATTTATTTTTTATACTGTTTTTTAAATATTTTAGAGTGAAAATCGCACCCACTCAGCTGGCGCAATAAGTGACTAATTGAAGTCAAAAACTCAGTCATTTTGAAACTCGGCAAGTGCGCCACTTTAATTATTTATTATGTTTTTATAGATTTGTCCTGGCCGGGAGTCGGACCCACAACGCCGTGCAGTAAACAACTTTTGGGTCAGACAAAAACTCAGAAGTCAGCAACCAGGTTGGTCAGTCTATACGCCGGCCGCCACCGCCGCTAAGGAGGAGTAGGCAACCCCAAAAACACTTCAATCTATTTTTAAATTCTGTTTCTATTCAGTGTTGTTTCAAATTTAAGTCACGTACGGCGCGGTCGACGTAACATCTGTCAGTGAGAGCTCTTTTAAAACTGATATGTCTGTGGCTACGAAATGTATAACTTTTTTAAGGTTTATTGTTCTTGACACCCGTAACGTGGTAGGGTAAGTGTCTAGAACAATACATTTTTGAACAAAACCTTTTAACGTAACATAGCATAGTACTTAGATACTTATACTTAGATACATAGAATAAGTAGTTTTGAGAAAAATATTTTTAGCTATACATATTAGATGAAAATAAAATAAATTATTTAGTCAGTTCGAACACGTATTTTAATATTTATCTTCCTGAATGAAATATATTGTAGTGCTAGAAAAAAGCTGCGCTCTTGTATGAATTGTTCAGTCTACTACAGTTATTTACTAAGTACATAATAATATATTGTTTGTACTCGCTATATTTTATTTTCATAGTCTACACAAGATAATATTTAAATAAAATATTTTTAATCAGCATGTACCAAAGCTTTCAACATTAACAACTCCGTATCAAATAAAAGCTTTCGAAGTAAAAAGCATCTTTATCAAATGATATAAACAGCAGTATGCGTTCTTTTTGTTGAAGCAAGTCACGCAAACCCTTGGTGCACAGAAGCTGCAATACGAATTGAGTATTAAGAGAGTTATTGTAGAACAGAGACTAAACTGTATTTATTTTTAACTAACAAAAATCAGAAGGTCATAGTTTTAATTATCAGTTTAGTGATGCGACGTGGTAGAGCCTCATCGATATCAATCAATTAAATAGGTAATCGTTTCTTGAAGAAAAAGAAGGCTTTTTGGAAGACTATATGCGATGGAACTGTATCAGCTCAATTATAATACTGGAAATTCAGAACTCTTAATATTAATTTAGTTTACATCTTGGGCTAATAAATGTAAACATAATCACTACGTATGGATACAATAGTTTTGTGCTCTGTTGAGCACAAAACTATTATATCCATACGTAGTAGTACAAAGAACCAATCTCAAAAGTTTGACTACAGAAATAACTTATATAAGTACTATTATCGCGTCATTTTTTTCTATATAGTTTTATGTTTACTAAAATATGTGTGGCACAGCTGAAAGTTCTTCAACAATTTCTTGAGTTTATAATGAAGATGGCTGACAATCCCACTTATCAAAAAGAAAGAAATAACAAGCGCTAAGACTAAGACTGTTTTTAAAAAAATTACATAATATTATTTAGTTCGAGCTCAATATCTGCTGTAGTTAGGCCTTTTCATAAATTTTTACAAGAAATGTATTGCATGTAATTATAATTTCATTCTAACGTGTTCACGCAAACCTTAACTTCGTCTCTGTCTCATTTGTACCTTCTGTGACACTACATCGGACACCACGACACTGGCTGACACTTGAAGATGTGTACTCCACAGCTCTGAGCCTTGGTCTTGTGTTTCTTACTCCAGACTGAGTGAATAGCTTGTATCAAATTCTGCCTATTGGTCTAGGGATTTTCAGCTCAAACAGCTTTCAAAGAAATTTGGTTTCTTAGTTGTAACCTTATATTTAAATGCAGAGAGTATTGGAAGTGTATTGTTTCCAGAGATAAGGTTGAGTAAAAACACCTCTTGGCCTTAGAGCATAAAAAATTATGTGCATAAAATTGTACAATGGATCTTAAGACATACAAGCTAGGATATAAAAAATGGGCCTTATATAGGTAAAGTTTCGGATAATAACAAATTACCAAGCCAAATTATTTAACTTAGGTTAAGTATGTAGGTAATTGCTTGATTGATTTTTGGTCCATTTAATTTGCACAAAGCCCTCATTTGATTGCTATAACTATTAATTGAAAGAAACAAAATACTTGGCATAAAATCTTAAGTCCCAAAACCAGTTTCAACTATAAATCCATCGCACCTTCAGATCAAACGCTAGCCCACTAGCCATCACTCAGCATCACGTCTGCATAAGCAAACTTGTTTTGATATGTCAGGCATGTACAATCGGCTTCAAATATACTGAGGCGGGCATATAAATACAGAATTCTGGAGTGAAGAACGATATTGAAACAGCTATAGATTACAACCAATATAACGTTTTGAGAAATAACACATAAAATTGACTCGTTTTGGTGAACATTTTGGATGTCTTCAAGTATGAAGTATCCTTGGTTGGCTCATGAAGTTGGCTCTTACTTTTAGGCGGTGACAGTACCTAATCCGTTTGAAGCATTTATCTCGAAGCTGCCGCTTGACTGGTGAACAAACAAAAGGCGATCTCCCTATTACGCGTATTTAAGAGTGATCATTAAATCGTAACAAAAAGCTAATGGTTATCAGACAGAGCCCACCCAAGTAGTCCAGAACTTTCAAATCGTAAACAGGGTAAACCAAAACGTTTCTAAGAACAGCTATCCACGTTTTCACCACAACAACATACCTTTCAAAGACATTCTTTGCGAAAACGAAATTTAAAGTACAACTTTGACACATTGAATTTTTTCCAAGTACGAAATGAATTTCGAATTCCTCAGTCTTTCGATCGCGTGGGGTCTTATTATGAATACTGTACAATGGTATTAACGTTTTTCGTCCGCTGTGGAAATTTAACGTTTTCCTGTGTAAATGGAAAAGTGTAACGGATAAGGGAAACTTCTCGACATGTTAAGTGCCGATAGCCCAGCTTATTTGTTGGCACCATAGCCATTATATTTGCATTTTATGCAACACTGAAGAAAAGCTGTTTGTTTTATGGTTTCATAGCAGCAACTCAACTTGCCCAGTAATTTTTGGTCACGCAAATTACCTTGTGAACTATAATTTGCTAAAGAACTATAAGTATAATCTTTGAAGAGTTTATCGATTAAAGTTTAGTCCCGCTACTTTAATAAGATAACAGACCATAGTGTTTACTAGAAAAACGTTTTGTGTTATGTTATGAGAAAACAAAATATGTTAATTATTATTATTATTATTATTTATTTATGCACACACAGATTTACAGCTGGATACAATATAACAACATACAATTTAACACAGTAAGGGCAAGCTATAACTCCACTAATTTGTGCAAACAGCATGCACCAGGAAAAGCAACACTTAACTTAACTAAATGAAACTAAAAACACAATAAAAGCTGCAGTAAAAAAAAATTAAATAATAATGTCACAAATTAAATTAAATAGCATTGGAGCATCAAAATTATAAAAAAGAATTGCAAAAAAATTGAATTAGAAATAAAAAAAAAACTATGTCATATGTTAAACTTCGTAATATTTTTATAGGTAGTAAATAATATGAAAAAGTTAAAAATAAAATTAGCAACCTTCTTAATTTTTCAAACGAATTATTAAAGCCTGAAAAACATGTGGGCATTCACTTGCGAATTAAAAGTTCATAAATTTTTAATATAACGAGGCTTTTCGATTAAGATTTTAATCTTTTGACTTTTTCAAACCAGTACCCATAACCTTCATTCGGCACAATACGGGCTTAATTTCTTCATTTATTTGCTTAAAACTAAAATCTATTCTTAAATTGACATCTTTATAATGAACGGACCCGATATCTCTGCTATAAATTGATCATTTCTATGCTACCTTTAGAAATTAAAACAAAATATTTTGCGAACGAAAACTCGTTATGGCCAAAGTTAAAAGTATTTTCTGATATTTACAAGATATATTCGTCAGATAAACTTCTAACTGGTCACATAACACCCAATTAGTGTTGAATTAGTTATTCAAATACAATGTGAATGACTCGATAATATTAAAATGGCGGTATTAAATCATAGATTTATAAATATTTGTGATAAAAAAGAATATTTCATTCGGTAGCTAATACTTTAAGTTGCGTGACTCTGTATGCAGTAATTGCTATTTTATTCTAATTCGGATACTAAACGTAAAACGTATGATAAGATTATTAAAGCATTTAACACTAGCTGTATATTAAAGAATTATTATTCTTTAATTAATGTCAAGCCGCGTGCCATGGAATTAAAATTTATTGCAATTTTAATATGCTTTTAGTTATATTTTAACAAATATTTAAAATATTCTCAAAGGTTAATTACAAGTGAGCAAATAATAGGTTCGTAAAGTACCTTATTCCATTTTAACAGTATTTTAACATTATTTACACAACTAGTTCTTTGTCTTCAATGAGAAGATTACTTCTATTCTACAACTTATTGCTTTTACTGTTTAAGCACAGTATTACTTTTTTCCTGTAAAAAAATGCCATCGATCAGTTTCAGTATACAATCAAAAATGGTTTTTGACAAACTTTGTATGGTAACACTATACCCATCATAAATAACAATACAAAAAATCTCACAAGGTACCAGGTACTTTTGCAATCCCATGTCCCGTATCATAAATCAAACACTTCGAAACTTTTTTTTAAATATTTATAAAGTTGACCTTTCATCTTGAATTTATCAAGCGTCTCGACGAAACAATTTAATGTAATACTAAGCACAATATGGACTCGAACAATGAGCCATAAACATTGGTGGTATCAACGCATAATGCCGTCCCGGACGATGAAATAAGGCTTTATTTATTTCAATTATGGGTATAATACTCGTATATTATTGCACTCCGCTTGCAGAACACGACTTGATAAAAATTCTGATTTGAATGGAAGAAAGTTATGGATAAATATTTGTATGCACGCAGTTTTTCAATGTTATGTT
The DNA here is from genome assembly GCA_949710035.1 of Crambus lathoniellus. Classification (NCBI taxonomy): domain Eukaryota; kingdom Metazoa; phylum Arthropoda; class Insecta; order Lepidoptera; family Crambidae; genus Crambus; species Crambus lathoniellus. The sequence continues at coordinate 19,771,378 of OX453310.1, forward strand.
ATGAAGGCTTATAAGAATGTGCAATCAGGATAACAATGTGTAAGAACAGTAAAGAAAATAATCTTATTCTTAAGTTAAATATTTACGGTTAAACAAGTAGGTGCTGTTATCTTTTAACCACCTCTGTGTTCAGAGGTTCACACCACCGGTTACAGACACAGAGGTCCCAGGTTTGAGTCCTAGTGGGGTAAATCATATTTTATTCGCTTTGGTTGGTAGTAGGATTTGTTATTAGTCCGCCTGGCTAGCTACCACCATCTAAGTCTAACGCCATAACAATGATATTTTCAGTATTATTGTGTTCCGGCAGTTAGAGATAAGATAGCCAGTTCCTTAGTGTTGAGGATTCCGTGAGTAGTGCGGTTTTATCTTCAGCCTTATCTTCAATTAGAATTAGGTGAGATGAAGGCTATAAGCTATTCCGATTAGGTATTCAAAAAAATACGGTTAAACAAGTAGGTGCTTTTATCTTTTGCTGCACTGAGAGAAAATGATGATGATGATGTCCTCCTAGACGTATCCGTCGACTGCGAAACACTAAGCTCACGTTAGCCTGGGCCCTTGCATGGGCGTGAGCGTGACTACCAGAGCCAAACTTGGTTTTGAAAGTCCTGTTGCAGGAAGCACAATAAAGAGTCCCACTTGAATTATATGTGTAGTCAAAGGAGGGCTTGGGCCGAGCTTTTTGGATCTAATCTTCAAGACGGGCACGCTCAAAGTTTTCTAAGCCCTATTTGAGAGAAATACTGAGGTTGGAATATGGTTTCCTGCCTCTATCCTTTCAGCAAACGGTACTTAGTTTCATAAAGTATACTATTGAAAATGTACTTAATTATTTTGTTTTGTAAAATTTTAAGTTTAAATTTTGAATATTTATGACCGACATACAGTGACAATTAAAAAAGTAACTTTTATATTACCAAATTTCTCTTACGCCAGTCTCTATTACTCATTTTCAATGGTCGATAACTCGGTCCTTATACAGCATACGGGCACTCACCGCAGGCGTGGAAACGACTAATTAAAGTGATAAGACGAAACCGCCTGCGGGGAATCACGTACAGTAAACTCCCTGTAGAGTGACATGGCAATAGGTAATATACTTGATCAATATACGTACTTTTACATTTTCCGCATATGAAATTCAGCCCAAAAATTATTGTGTTTCCGAAATTTCTCCGACACCCCGCATGCGGGTATTAACGACCAATGAAATCGGAGGTCCTATATGGCATGCTTTTTAGAAATCGCCAGCACCCTGCATACGGGCCCCAAGGACCAATGAAATAAGCCTTTTGTTACGTTGTCCTAATCCTAATCAAATTTTTCAAATTATGTGTGAGTGAACCACGGTCATAAAAAAAGTTTTTTTTTTTTATTTATACCAGTTATTTTCTATAAATTGACTCAAAATAATTTTGTTGTGTTATACATACAGTGTTTCGTTTCACTTAATCTTTAATATTAAGTATTCATACCTTTAGTAGTACCAATATTATTTTCGGGGGTTTGCAATTTATGACACCAAATATACATCCTGAATAATTCCTCAATGATAAATCGTCTCTCAATCCCCCTTTGCAATTTCAACCTTCGACCTTTACAGAGCCATACGTTTACGAAATTCTCAAGCAATAAACAAAACATTTTTGAATAATTCCTCTGCTTTGCCATCCCGTCGCCATGTCACGGAAATGTTCAATTATTAATATCAAGGAAGGTGCGCTAAGGCAGTTCTAACATGAATAATAAAACACTAGAATACACCGTGAAACAGAAGAAACGACACAGTGAAGGCAGTGTAGAAATGAAGTAAATATTTTCTAGTTTTATTTTTAGTTTATCGCACACTCGGGAAAGTTAACTAGACTGTGTAGAAAACCTGCTATGGTTTCTACGTTATTCTATAGTTTAGTCTAGTTACTATAGTTTAGTTAGTTTAGTCTTGTAGTTTTAAACAAACTACTTTCTAAACTAAAATTAGCCTATGCCACTCTCCAGCTCCCAAACGATCCCCATACCAAAGATCACGTCGATCCGTTGCTCCATTTTGACTTAAAAGACGGACAAACAAACAAACACACTTTCACGCTTATAATATTAGTATGGATTCAATGAAAGTTTTAAGGCGCTACTCGGAAGGACTTTTTGATCTAAAACTATAGGACGGTTAGAGTTGTTACAAATCTGGTAATCACTACATAGTATAAAACAAAGTCGCTTTCTCTGTCCCTATGTCCCTTTGTATGCTTAAATCTTTGAAACTACGCAACGGATTTTGATGCGTTTTTTTTAATAGATAGAGTAATTCAAGAGGAAGGTTTATATGTACTTTTTATCCCGATATTCCCACGGGAACGGGAACCACGCGGGTGAAACCGCGGGCGGCCGCTAGTAAGATATATTAGATTCGTATAGTTTCAGATACACGATTTTTAGATTTTTCCTCGACACTTTTTCTTTTTGAAAAGACCTCTAAAAATTCGAAATTTCAAAATTACTCTTAAACGGTTTAATTAGTGGACACCAATAATATTTTGGATCGTGTAGAAGCATTTTTAAAAAATCGCTATACTTTTTTAATACAAAGTGATTTTGTGTTTTCGTTTTCTCATTGCTACCTCGCTTCAGCATGATTTTTTCAAGTATCGCCTTAAAATAACTAAATGATCTCTTAATCTTACAGTTTCGCTGTTGTACTATAGTGAATAGAATGCATTTAATTAGTTATCGCGGTAATTAGTAATTTCTAAAATTTCATGAGTAGGCACCTACCTTACTAGTATTCTCAGGTTTTTGAAAAGTCTTTGTCTACCACATATTATATCATTATGAGAAAACTAGCCTTCCACCCGCGGCTTTAACCGTGTGGACTACACGACGTTATCCCGAATGTTTTCCTGAATAAAAATTTGCATAAGTCACTCTCCAGCTCCCAAACTATCCTCATACAAAAAATCACATCAATCCGTTGCTCCGTTTAGTCTTGAAAGACGGATAAACAAATAAACAAACACACTTTCACATTTATAGTATTTGCTATATGGATTTTAATGAAGGTTTAATGTTGTTAAAACTATATACGATGGACAATAACTGCTAAGCAGACTGTGTTTCTTTTGAATCTGCACTACCACTAAAACCCTTTTAACAGCACTACTTAGACGAATTTAGGCGCCTAAAGATAATTAGTAGTCAGTTATTTTACAACATTTTACTGCATAACTATGCTATCGCCAGTGCTGGATTGGCATGTCTAAATATTTTAAAGAAATAAAAAAAAATACTTACAAGATGAAATTATGACAAAACTGACAGTTACGTTTAAAAAAGGTTTTACATTAGATTTATACTACTTATTGTATGTGGACTGCAAGTGCAACTGTGCTCAAGGGGATATAGCAACACTGTATCTTTATACGCGTTGACAATGTGCATTGTGCTTTAGGCGTACCTTGCCAGTTTTAATATTCCCTAGTCTTACAGCCGTAGACTATTGGTGCAACTGGTTGTTCTCGTTACTATGTGCGACAATGTGTTACTTGGTGCTGTATATACTATGCGATTATTATAAGAATAGGATAGGGACGCCGCCATGTTGTGACGTCAAGCTGTCAAAGTGCTGTCAAACTAACTTCACTTCACTTCAGTATGGTGTGCAAAAAAGAAATTTAAATCGTGAATCAGGGGGCTGATCATGTCATAGCTTACGACAAATTAATAATGATGTTCGTGCAAACCAAAACATATGAATAATTTGCAGATAAATACAAATCATTAACTGGATTTTTTCGAAAAGTATAGGACTCATGAAAGTATGCTTTTACGAAAATGATCAGGTAATTTGAATCTCAATCAAATTAAAATTTTGTGATATTTAACTGCTGAACCCATTTTTTCATACTTATTGTTCTGCGGGGTACTTTAATACTATGCTTCAATAACACAGAATAAATTGAATGTTGATTCTATTTACTGGTTTAATATTTAAATTAAACAGGAATTCAAGTTATGAAAATAATTTAATAATCAACTTTACAATAAAATTGGTAAATTGGGGGTCTAGTGAAAAATTGTATTGGTCTATCATGGTAAAAGGATTGGCCAGCTAGTTTATGCACGTTGATTGGAGTTAGATTCGGCAGAATCTAGCTGTTACCAGGGTGCGCCGGGTATTGGTATCACGGGGAGCAATTCAATCAAGCCACTCGGGGAGGCGCCTTTCGTGAATCCGCCAATTGTAAATCAATACACATTATGCTTGCTAATGCTATTCCACCTCTTCTATTCCACTCATTTGAGTATAATCGTCCCGCTGGTCTGAACTGCTACTGCAGCTGCTACTGCTACAAAGACATTGAAGACTTTTCCTTCTGACATTGCAAAGTACTGTAGAAATATGCTCTAGTATTTTATCAAAGCTTTGAACAAATACTCAAATACCCGTGCTACACATGTGTCCAAACATTTATTCAAATGTTTGTGCTATGTCTGGCGCTGGCATAACGAGTAGGTGGATTTAAAAAATAAAAAAAAACTTTCTTTTTGAAAGTGGCAATACTCAAACCACGTTCTGCCAAAATAAAATAAAAACTATTTTCATTTTGTTTTGTACTTTCTTGCGAACTGTACCTTTTCAGAGTGAAGTTTGTCAACAACCCGTCCTATTCTTATAATAATCGCATAGTACTAAGAATTAAACCGAGTAAAAAGCAAATAAAAAATTACGACTCAAAAAGGAAGATAATATGTTTGAGGTAAATGACACAAGTTTAAAAAAATACTTAAAACTCAATTCACAAAGAGAAGAAAATATTGTGTTCGGATATTTATTATATTCGTTAAGTGTCTATTTTTATGTCAAAGACATCTAACGATAGAAACCTTCCAAGATTTACCACAGCATATACTCAAAATATATCTAAAAAAACTGCTATAAATCGCCCAATCTTCCGCAATTACATTCCCTTATAAGCACAAACAAACTTCCGACTCAATCCGAAATTAACATATGAATGTGTTTCTCCGTACACCGCTGGTTATATTATGTTAACGTCTGCTTATCCATTTTGAACGTCACCAATGTTTATGATAAACACAACTGCGCCACAATAAACTGCAGTGTAGGTGGAAAGGAACACACTATTCCTTACTTCCTCATCATCCTATTTACATAGTAATAAGGTCGTGAATTCAAAAATTTCTTATCAATAGACACGAACCCTTTTATCGCATCTTCACAGTGAATCAGCCATTTCAAACTAATTAAAGACAAACAACGCTTGATGCACCCATCTCCTGAGTCCCCGCAACATCAGATGTTGTTTTTAGAGTTCCGTATCATATTTGTTTTCGTAATCCGAATTTTCCATGCGAAAGCTTTAAGTATGATAACCCTTATGACCATTCCCCTATACGTTTCAATTAATTATGAGTCAATCTATACTATATGTATACACAAGTGTTGCACGCACCGGTTTCAAGGTGCCGCTAACTCTAGATGAAAAACAAACCTTGGAGTTTCTTGCCGGTTCTTCTCCAAGGTCTCCCGCTGTAGGATTTGCGAACCGATTGCGTAGCTTCTATGACGTTCACAAGTATTGTAAATAACAATCTAAATTGAAGAAACAAATTTGAATCTTGAATCTTTAATCTATTCCCGGTCAAGGCAATATTGAAAACGAACTATTCAACATTTCCTCGGGGCTGGGAGTATGTGGTAATACCTGTCGTTGTTTCCAATTTCAATAACATTAGTGCTCAAGCTAGTACAGTTTGGTGTGGTTTGGTATTGGAACAATGTATGTGATGGTGTCCAATACTACTATTCATAGGTATCATAGGTATAGCTGAACTGTATCCAGATATTCCCACGGGAACGGAAACCACGCGGGTAAAACCGCGTGAAACCACTAGTTAGGTGTACAATAAAAAAGTCGGTGAGTGAGTGCAATTAATTATTTTAATTCCATTTTAATAATTCTTTTGTATTATCAATTATACCAAAAGCGAAAAACGATAAGCATAAAAGCTCATTAAAAGGGACGGAACCTCAAAACGTGCGTGTTCAATAATCACTCGGGTCGGTTTTTAATAAATTAAGTGCAGGGAAAATTAACTCTTCTTGCAGCGGTGACGTGCGACGACAGCCGAGTGACGTGGCAGCCATTACGGTTCGGAGGTCACCGACCCCACAGGTGGGGATTGTGGGCTTTAATGCATTTTAATTATGTTATTTACACGCGGTGGTCGTGTTTTGATTTCGAATTATGCGTTTATTGGTCTACTTAGCTGTGATTAATTTGGTCATGAATAGGTATGTCACATTAATTGACTCCTTTTTTTTGTAAACGTTTAAGGTGCATGTAGTCGTGAAACGATCATTTTGGAGGCCCTAAAACTCATAAATTAGCCCACTGATGAATCCAGAATTAATATATATTAAATATTGGTTTATAAACTTCAATCTGAGCATTTAAAAAAAACATAGTCTTTAAGATACTATTAAAAAAAAAACATTGAAATGAAGCTGTTTTCAACTTGAAATACGCTACTGCTTCTAAACTCCAAGTGATATTTTCACGTTTCTTTCAGGAAAAGATTGCTAAGTTGCTTAACTTAAAACTGAGCATTTTTCGTTTTAAAATAATACATAGTTTTGACGAAACGTGTGTTTAAGCTGTTTTGGTGCGGGAAGCGGGCGGGAAAATTAGGCCACTTTTCTATGCCCAAGGTCGTTGGCGATACCACGGGCCTTAAGTAATTGATGAAGTTATAAAATTTGTTGAAACATACCTATTTTGTTTGATTGTAGTGTCCCTTTTTAGTCACAAAATATTTGCAATAATATTTCTGAATGATTTTTGGGATAATGAAATGCTTAAAATCATTAAGTAAAAGTCAATTTAGGTACCTAACTCCCAAAACATCCGTCTAATGCTTGCAGTATACTTGGTTTTAGTTAATGAAAAATATACGAAAATGATTGTATTTGATTAGCCGAGGGATCATAATTTTAAATTTTTTATTAGTTAATTTTTAATTGAATTTTAAGTGATTTTCGATTCGCGGGGCGCTCGCGAGTTCACAGTTCACTGCCGGCTGCCGCTGCGTCCGCGTGAAGTGTATCGACAAGCGCGGCCGAGCAAGCGTTAGCGTGCCTATTTTGGTCAGAAATCCTCGCCTTAAACTGTCAATATTCTAGTTTCTACTCATCATTAATGCATTTAAACCTTTAGGTAACTTAAGTAAACTTTTATCCTTCGACGGCTAAGCAATCATTCATTATGCAGTTATCTTCTACTTTAGATATGATATGTCTCGTTAAAGATCAGACCATCGGCTGCAACAAAGTCGTAAAGTTATCTAACAACGATATTAATGTAATTTTTTAAAGTATTATTAACTTTATTCTTGTTCCATTTTCGTTCGACGTGCCCCTAAAACATAGAGAACATAGAAAGGCGTAGAGACGTCTACATTGAAAAATGTAAATGTCATAATGTTTGCTAGGTGGTGTTGTCATAATTAGGTGCTGTTGTATTTCTTTTTAATAACATAACCTTAACTCGAACATATGAAAATAAATATTGGACACCATCACATTTATTGCGCCAATCCCAAATTAAGTAATTTAACTACCTCTGTTATGGAAATCAGAAACAACGACGGGTATAACCAAAGCCATCTTCTATCTCACTCGTTGCACTTGTAACAAGCCATGGTCCTTGGAAAAGCGGCAACGTTGCAGTCGATTACGTCAACGTGTTCTGTTCCGGTGGCCAAAACTGGAACTAACGTGTTTTGTTCATAATGTCATTTTACTGTCAAGTTGCACTGTCCAACCAGCGCTGCTGTCACCGGAACAGAAAAGATTGTTGATCTATACACTTTACTCTTTTGCACGCATTTATTTAACAACTTGGTTAAATTTGCTTATTTGCTAAAAGAAAAATATATTATTTTTGCACATTTTGGATAATTTTTTATCTGGATGTGGCAAGTCGGAATACTCTTTGGTCATGTCAAGAAGCGTTGCTGTTTTATTTTCTTGATTGCTTTGTGGGTGTTTTAATACAATATTTATTGTATAATTAGTGCATATAAATACGTGATCATTGTTGGAAATTACTTATGAAACCTTGGATCTCGAAAGATTTAGATTCCCGAAGGAGGAACACTGCGTCAGCGATGGATTCGTGCGATACCTCGAGCCGACTGGGAGCTTACACGATCATTAGGAGTGTTTAATAAACATTTTCGTGACTGTGATATAGTTAAAATAAAACAACCCTTAGTTATGTACGCGTATTATTTGATTTTAAGGCGCTATAATCAGGAATTCATCTCATCTCATGCATACAAGAAATTAGGAGCAGTGGTGCGACAGTGACATTTATGACGTTGCCAATCCGAGCAGCATGGCCTGTAGGAGCGCAAGCAGCCGAGAAATAATAGCGGGCCATGGTATAACACATAAGTACACTCAGACACGAGAAGATATCGAAGAGTTATTTTTTGATATTTACCCGACCGGGATTCGAACCCGGGACCTCAGATGTAGCGGTACCTTGAAACTCGGTGTGCACACCACTCGACCGCGGAGGTCGTGAACGTAACTTTAATTATTTTTAAAATAATCGAAGACGAAGAAAGTCTAGTTGAATTTCAGAAAGATGTCAAAATATCTACGTTAAAGGCTTTCTTTCGAAAGAATTAAATTCATTTTTTTTTTGTCATTACGGTTCGATCTCATATATTGACTAATTGAATTTCACAAGAACTATTTAATCTCTCGCTAACTCCAAACGCAGTCACGATACTATTCGTATTTGAGTTAGTTTATAGTTTTAATGAGAGTGCCCGTATCGTTACAAACCACAGAGTACTTAATTCAACACATACCAGAGATAAAACCGTATCATAAACAAAACGTACCCTCTACTCAATTGGCTGATACCCTTTCATACCCAATTCCTTTTATTAAAAACCCTTGAATTTAACCGAACAGAAACGTTACAATTTAATTGAATTTAAGTGTCATCCAATGTAAGGGCGCGGGAATTGATATTGAGCGGTTTGTATGGTAGGCAGAAAAAAATCCTTAATATAAATATGAATATAATTAACAAGTGTGTAAGAACTAAGGATATGGAGTTCTACGCAAGTCTCAGTTTCAAAAGGCTATATTATGAAATTTAACATTACAAAAACACTATCATTATTTTATTTATGTTATTTTATTACTTTACTGTACAAAACACATTAAAAGTAGAGTAAGACACTGTACACAGGGGCGTTACAGTACAGTAGTAGTACTGTACAGGAGAGTTAACTTAAAGCATTCTCTACCAGACAACCTTCGGGAAAGCTCAAATGCGGTACAAATAGAAATATATTTAAATCAACTTAAATAAACATAAAACATAACATCAAAAAATATATAGACATAAATATATAATATACATACATATATACATATAAATAATAATATGATGAACATGAATAGTATAGATAGATGAATAAGATTATATTCCACATAATTTCCGAGATCCTTCTTGAAGGATTTAAGTAGGATGATTTAGGTAATGATATGGTACGTTCCTACGTATGATCATACCTTTTTTAATGCGAGCTTGGATCGAGATCTCTTATAGAATCTGGAAGACTGTTCCAGAAACGGCTGTCTTGCAGTGTGAATATGTCATTACCTTAAGTCTTACCATTACCTGTACATTTTATCATGTCAGCCGAACGGCGCCCACTGCTGGGCATAGGCCTCCCCCAAGGATTTCCACAGCGCGCCCGCATCCACTAAACCTTTACCTGTAGTTTTACTTACTTTCTCTCGATGTTTTTTAATTAGACACAAATAAATGATATGATGGTGTAATATCCTTACAGAATGGCAATTCTGTTTTTATTGTAATACGAAAATGCGGAAGATAATCTGTATATACACAAAATATTCATAAACCCGATAAAATATAGGCAGTATTTCCATACAGTTGATAACATATTAAGTTAAAGAAAAATCCTTGTTCTGTTCCCGATGGAACCACATTTGTAACGTAACGTACAGATAAAGCAAAAAAATTTACGATAGCTTGTTTGAAATAAGTACTCTATCTTTACGACAAGCATATTATCTGTTCCGGTGATAATCTTCGGAACTAAAACATTTTTCATCTGCTGCTAATTTTGTATTGCAAGTGGCTTCTCTGTCACGCCTATCACCGGAACAGACAGGAATGTGGGACTATATCACATATTTCGTTGTCGCATATGATTTTCTTGCAATCAGTACCCCTGAGCTGGGTTTAAAACCTTTCAAGGTCCTAATTACTGCCGAAGAAATAAATGACCCATAATAACATACAGCTCTACATATTCATATACTTTTATTGAATATTAAGGTCCTTAATATTATAAAACGCATCTTAAGCCTTATGGGTAATACTTATTTTTTCCATTACTGCTCCTACATTGTTGTAGATGGTTTCCGCTTTCGTCACAAAATATTTATTCTTTTCAGTGTAAAGCAAAATGGCTGTAATAACATTTACATAATTAAAAACACGGAGTGATCCGGCTTTCAGAGAGAAAGAAATGAAATTGCTAGCAATTATTAATATTCTCTGTTTATGTACTTCTTTGTTTACAAACATTTCTTCAAAATGGTATGTACAAATATTTATCCGCCTCTATGTGGTCTAGTGGTACACACCACCGGTTTCAAACCCAGAGGTCCCGGGTTCGATTCCCAGTGGGGGTACCTAAATATTGTTGGTTTGGTTGGTGGTAGGGCTTGTTTAAAGTGCGCCTGGCTAGCTACCGCCATCTTTTTGAGTCTGACGTCATAACAATGATATTTTCAACATTTTTGTGTTCCGGCAGATAAAGATAAAAAAGCCAGTTCCTCAGTATTTGGGGATTCTGGAAGTAGTGCGCTTCCACCATTAGTATCATCATCACCTAATATCAGGTGTGATGAAGACTAATAGTGCTGCCCGTTGTGGATAAAAATATAAATAAATTGGAACCTATTTGAGACACATTTGGCTACAGCTTACAGTTATTGTAAATTAAATGAACTATCAAAGAAAAAGAAGTTTCCCAATCCAGCTAACCAGAAATCACTAATTTTTAAGATTGATTGCACAACATTGTAATAAAATATTTTTTGTGTCGTCAGCAAATAAGAAATGACAAGAAGAACATTAGGACTTTCAAAAACCAACCAAAAACAAGTAGGTACTTAAACAAGATAGAAGTGATTAATAGAAATGTGTGGGATTTTCAAATTTTAGACGCCACCTCGTAGATATTAGCGAGCAAACGATAAAACAACATTTAGAAACGTTCTGCCTACATAAAGCAAGCATCTCACGATTTGTATCAGTGAAAAATAGTAATGGCCTTTTAGGAATAATTAGCATCTAATTTCGTGTTAGGCGAGGTTGTACTATCGTGTCGATGGAATCATTTATTAATATGGAGTCGGTTAGAAGCGGTACTCCCCGCTGAGGTACAATCAATTTATTGCTTCGGAGGAGACAAATTGCATAGACCGCCGTATGTGTTGGTGTCCCAAGCTATATAGATTATGCTATCTCTTTATTAGTGTCTGAGATCATCTGTGTCGTTATAAATTACGCTGCGAGCGGTTATTGTTGATCAAATATTGACTGGGGTAAGGAGTGGAGGCTGGTTTAAGCATTGTATGGACGTTATGGATGGCAATAAACTTTAACAGATCGTATTATTTTCAAGTGACTCATGGTTGACCAATCAATCCTTTATTTGTAGCTTAAAACGTTTTGAGTGGTTTCCATAGTGTTCATAAATTTTATAATTGAACAGCGCCCCGAACGCGGTAACTCAATGCAGCGCGTCTTGACCACGTTTGCGTCATGACGTTTGACTTCATATTGCCGTAATGACATAACGACGCACACATCACGCAACCCTATAGTGCCACAATCCTATTAGTTCCGGTGACATCCGTGACAGAGGGGCCACTTGCAATACGAAATTATCTGTCAAAATAGACTATCGTATGAAAACTGTTTTAGTTCCGAAGATTATCACCGGAACAGAAAACGTTGTCGCATTGTCAACGCCGCGCGTTATCAAAAACGGTATTGCACGTCTCGCGTGAACGTCAACTGCACGTACACCTGACTATGCATCATAAGATTACCGTGAACGGGGCGCTGTATCCTTCGATCAACAAACTGTATCACTAGCAATAAGAACTGACGTTATGGTAACTATTAAATTATTATATTATAGAGCAGCGCTTCGTCCGGTCGTTTAGGAAACAGAAATTCAATACATTATTGACAGTAGCACTTTGACGGCTTTTGAAGGACGGTATACCTAGAGCACAGGAGTAACTAACTACGTAGTAGTTTTTTTTTACCCTGTGCCAAGAGTGCGTGCCAGATAAGTCTGCGCGCGGTCAAAATACCTAACGAATCTTTACCATATCCGAAGAACAAAACTAGACAAAAACGCTCCCGTCGCGCGCAGAGTTAGGTATCTGACACGCAGTTTAGTTTACTATTTGATTACCATAACGATAGTTTTTCATGCTAGGGGTACTGGATCCACCTGTCGTGACAAAAGAACACAGCTCCGCTAAAGCTCAGCTAAGCTAAAGACACAACATTAAACTCGTGTTGTCAAGTGTAATACAAACAATAAACGAAATGAAACAGCATTTCACTACCGCAAGTAAAACGAAATCCGATTGTCGATCAGTCGAGTTTTCGTTAAGATGACGTCACAGGCGCGCCGCGCCCGGCCGTCAACCGTGACAGCTGACAGACGCGACGCGCGCAGTCAGCCGTCGATTAAACGTCTATAACGTCAGACGCGCGGGTCGGGACGTGTCACGCGAGGAATGCACGTCGTGTTTGACAGCGATGCTCAGCGTGTAATTTTTAATTATCTTTTTTTATTACGGCCATCGTCGTCGCCGCGTTTTGCGCTGCCAACATTTAATTAGCGTGCGATATGTTTAGCTATAAATAATTACTTGACTTTTACTCGAAAATAACGATATGTTTTTTGCACTTTGAAGTGAAAATTAAAAATACGACAGGTTAATTAATAACTGTCGTCTCTTTAAACGAGGCTGCCCTAGATTTTTTTTGTAACGTATAGTTCCGAAAAGATATCCGGTCTATGCTATAAGTAAATGGAATTTTGATTGAAATGAAGATATTAACCATCAAGTTAAATAAATAAAATAACATCTGTAGTCACATATTGAATCTTTAACGTTATTGCTGACATTTAGATTTCCATTATAAACTTAACTCTTGCAACAGAATTCATTACCATAGGTTTATTGCTAGTTAAAGATTTGCGTAGTGTAAGTGAGTAGGTAGTACCTTTTCAATATAATATTGAAACAACTTTATAAAAGCACTATTAAATTGTCACTTGAAAGTATTCGCAAGCAATCAAAGTATAAATTGGGGAGGTTTATTTTACTACAACGCTATCAACATTTGCAAGCTGAAAAATGATGTAACTGAAAAGATATCAAAAACATATTTAGTATTTTCATTTGTTAGCATAAATTCATGTAAACAAAGCCGTAGCCGTTGCAATCCAAAGAAGTGCGATGTGTTAATTTTGCGATTAAATTATGCTTACATTCAATATGATGTTTAATAAATAACTCTGCTAAATTTTCAAACGCTCTGGCTGGATACAAATAACTGACACTTGATCAAAAACTACTTTACCATTTTCATTTGAAAGTATATTGCGTTACGATGTGCGATGTGTTTATTTTTCTAAGTCCAATTCTAAGCTCCAGTTGTTAGCAAACAATAAATGTAAAAACTATACTTAACTTTAATATAATTTATCATTTCACTACGACTCACTTTTCAAGTTATGTGGATGACAGTATAACAAAAAACATCTTTACTACTTTCATTTGAAAGTGTAAAGTCGTGTAAACAAAACCGTTGCAATTCGAAGAAGTGCGATGTGTTTATTTTGCTAAATCCAATTTTGCTCTGACACCTCATCTGTCAAATGTTGCGTGGGGTGGCGTATTGTCCAGCCGGCACCGGGAAGTGAGAATGACATTTAATCTTAAGGATAATTGAATGGATCGAGTCACTGATATTGAAGAAAAATGATTTGGGAGCAAAGTAGTTGCGTCTGTTTAGAGTAAAACAGGTACTTAGAGAAGAGAAAACGGGAAACTACGGCTATATTTACCAGCCTTATACGTTTCCGATTCTTCCTACTGTTTTTTTCATCATCATCATCATCATCATCATGTTTAAAGAATAAATTTGAATGTTCATGTCGCATATATACTTATTACTTGTATGCATTCACAATGCTATTTTTATTTCACAATTAGATTAAAATACTAGAAGGATATAATATATGATAGAGACGGGTTGATATTTTTCTACATTTCAATATAATTTTGAGATTCATGTTTTTATTATTAATGAAATTTTAATACAAGGAACTCCACCATATAGAAATACAAATATAGCCATAAATATAATTTGTGATCCAACCCCTAAGCTAAAAATAAACAGACACATCTGATGTCAATTACTATATGCAAACAAGAAACTCCATACGGTCATCATGGTTTAGCCGCAGGACTTTCAATGAAGAAGTTACAAAAAACTAGAACAAGAAAAGATAAAAATGACGTATCGAACATACAAATACCTTTATGCTTTTTATTTTGCCCATTACATTCACCAATAAGCATAAAATGTCATCATCAAGACATACCTGCCTGTTCCAACCGACAATACAATACGTCCATTAAGATTCTTAATCAGATTGAACCAGTTTATAATCAATTCCAATTGGTAAAGGCTGTCGTATTCACGGGCTATGTTTATTCATGGGCCTGTAAAAAGAGCGGGCCTTTCAACTACATCGATGGAATCTAAGCGAGAAAATTACTTCAGTAAACATTTAAATCGAGTAGACCCCCAAATGCAGTGGGTTCCGGCACATAAACTGGGCGAAGGAGCCGCATACCAACGAAAATACCCTCGTACGAAACTTAAGCGGGCAATTACGGTGCTTAACCAATTTGGCGGTGAAAAACTCGACCCCCCTTGTACAGGAAATTTGTTTTAAATTTCGACAACAATGGGGAGATCGCAGCCAGGATAATTGCAAGACGGGACCGTGACGGCGATGGAATAAATCCACCAATGAACGGTTAATGATAGTTTGCGCGGTTAAGACGAGGATTCCCGGCCAAAACGCTTGCTCGGCCGCGCGCGATACACTTCGCGATGAACTGTCGGCAGTGAACTGTACTCCCAAGCGCCCCGCGAATCGAAAATCACTGAAAATTCAATTAAAAATGAAATAATAATCATTTTTTACTTAGGACGGCCAGAATCCCTTGTCTATTCAATGACAATTATTTTCGTAATTTTTTTCATTAACTTAAACCAAGTATATTGCGAGTAATAGGATATTTGAATTACGATTGGACGGTTATTTGAAACTTTATTTGATGCAGTACAAAAATGCGGGCCAGTTGAATTCGGGCGAAATAATACCTTACCCTAAAGTATAACTAATAGAAAATTTAACGGCCGTGTCACTAGATAAAAGTCTGTAAAATAACATATATTTTTCCAAATTTGGAGTACTTGCGATTTGCGAGTAACCCATAATTTAAATTACCCTATTTCCGGGAATCCTCGCCTTAACAACGCACTCAATGCGACTCGTTGCAATCGGCGATCTGCAATTCGGAATCGCATGACTCGCACCACTTACGGAGTAAGCAAATAAAGATATGTTTCCAAATGCCAGGGTTAGCATTCTTATGCATCGGTTGTTTTCTTTTCTTAATACCGATAAATCGATTATTGATGATTAGTAAAATTTAATGATCTCATTTTTGTACAGCTTCGTTTTATAGAACAAGAGTAATTTAAAAAGAAAATAAATACTTTGGTAATGCAATAATAATTTATAAAATAGCACCCTCTTTATACCAATTAATTCAGTATCAAGGCTGTTTACATGCTTCATCCTTTTTATATCTTGCTCTTTGATTTTATTTAAATCAATTTTTATCATTAACAGTCTAAAATAAAAATAAATTATATAGTACGTATGTCAATTGTGACACTAAAACGAGAAAGTAAATACAGATTTCAAGTTTTCGAACTTATTCGCCTTATTCATGCAAAATGTTGAATAAATAAATGGAAGCAGCGACCAAGCGGCTGGGTAACCCTAATTATGCAAAGCGGTTAGCTCAACACGAGGTATCTTAGTGGTTGACGTCAAAATTAGACTGTCGTGTCGTGCCCGTTGAGTGAAGACAAAACAATTTGTTTAGCAGAAAGAAAGAAACGTAACTTAGAGCTTGTTCCGTACCTATTTAAATCTAACATACGAGTATGTTATTAAGAGATAGGCAGAATTGCTATGAAATTGTCTTTCAGGAAGTTACTTGGAGTTTACCCGATAAGTGTCCACTGATCTGACGCACAATTTTTTTTTTTTTACTTTTACATAAAATAGATAGCAAACAATCATTGTCCCACAAAACCATTCTAGATGGTTTGACTGCGGGATCGGGAGTCTCAAAAACTAGACATATATATTAGTTTACTAAAATTAAACTTAGTTTCGAATTAACAATATATCAACGAGTGTAGGTGGTTATTACATTAAGGTAAGTATATCATAAGGGCGGTGCTGCAGTCTCTCCAGAGGTGCCAAATAGACTACAGGTACATCGAGGTGCTGAGGTACTTATACCAAAACGCCACCATGTCGGTCCGATTACAGAACCAGAGCTCTAATCCTATCCAACTACAGCGAGGTGTGAGACAGGGAGATGTCATCTCTCCCAAACTGTTCACAGCTGCGTTGGAGGATATTTTTAAGCTGCTGGACTGGAAAGGATACGGCATCAACATCAATGGCGAGTACCTAACACACCTACGGATTGCTGATGATGTAGTTCTTATGGCCGAGACCTTGGAAGACCTGAACACAATGCTCGAAGATCTCGGTAATGCTTCGCAAAGAGTGGGTCTTAAGATGAACATGGACAAGACGAAAATCATGTTCAATGCCCATGTTGCACCCGCTCCAGTTAATGTTGGGAACATTACACTCGAAGTTGTTGACCACTATGTTTACCTAGGACAAACGGTCCAGTTAGGTAAGTCCAACTTTGAGAAAGAGATCTCTCGTCGAATCCAGCTCGGATGGGCAGCGTTTGGGAAGCTCCGACGTATATTCGCGTCCGAAATACCTCAATGTCTCAAGACGAAAGTCTTTGACCAGTGTGTGTTGCCAGTAATGACCTATGGAAGTGAGACGTGGTCTTTTACTATGGGTCTCATAATCAGGCTCAAAGTTACCCAGCGAGCAATGGAGAGAGCGATGCTTGGTATTTCCCTGCTCGATCGAATCAGAAATGATGAGATCCGCAGGAGAACTAAAACAACCGACATAGCTCGAAGGATTGCATCATTGAAGTGGCAGTGGGCGGGACACATAGCGCGGAGAACTAGCGCGGAAAAATATAAAATTTATAAATAAAGTACGCGCCACATTAAGTACTTGGCTCGTTTCAAAATCTAGAACAAAATGATGACATGGGAATAATTTAAGGCTTATTTTGACTGACCGACTGACTATGACGATCAGCGCCCTCTGACACACGCCAAGTTATTTCGCACGGACTCTATCTACTATTTGATAGGAATTTTTCCTAAGTTTTTTTGGTTGTCAGCTATTGTGTGCAATGGAAACAAATTAGTAAATAAACACTATCTTGTGATCTTGTGCTACGCATACAGCGAGGAAGTATTTTCTTGTTTTCAAAAACTCCCCTATGTCGTTTGGCAAGAGAAAACGGCTACACTATAAATAAGGCTAAATACAGCGAGAGATAGTTTCTGGTTTTCAAAAAACACCCCTATGTCGTTTTGCAAGAAAAACGGTTTTTACTGCAAAATATTAATCTAAAGTCAATTTGATAGCCACATCACTTTATCGATGTAAAAACTTTGCCGTGTCAATAAATCACAAAGATTGTAAATCGGTTTTACAACCAATAGGTGATCTCGGAAAGTGTCATAAATCATCTATGAAATGGGGGATGTACACGTCCCTGGTGTGCCATTAAGAGGTTCCAGTAAACAGTATCGGAGGTACTTGGAAATTACAAATCGCGGAAAATATACTGCCGATGTGCGGATAGTTCTGAATAACAAGTCTAAAATAGACAATTCTTAGATTTCCGTGTTTACTACTTGACTGAAAATAAAGCAAAGTGGTATTAAGGTTGTGATAGCTGTTAAAAAGATAAGTCAACTGGTAGAATTTAAATATGATGTGGTCAAAATGATCTAGGTATAATAAATATGTAGGTATATATAATATAAATTTGGGGAGCCACGCTTGGTCGGCCATCTTCCATCCGCGAGGAGGCTCGAAATGCCGGGCTGGTCGCCGAAGTTTAGGGTCGACTGTTACAGCAATCCCCATTTTCAATCGGCGATCAGAGAGCAAGCAGTAAGAGGTTTAGTGGGTAGTCCCCCTTCCTTACCCCCCTTTGACAATGAAATTAAACACTTTTACGAGTATAAAAGTACGCTCCAAAAATGACGTTTGTCATCCTTCACGCGTAAATAAAGAATTCCTCAATGTCTCAAGACCAGTGTGTGTTGCCAGTTATGACTTATGGAAGCGAGACGTGGTCTTTTACTATGGGTCTCATAAGAAGGCTCAAGGTCACCCAGCGAGCAATGGAGAGAGCGATGCTTGGTATTTCCCTGCTCGATCGAATCAGAAATGATGTGATCCGCAGGAGAACTAAAACGACCGACATCGCTCGAAGGATTGCTCAGTGGCAGTGGGCGGGATACATAGCGCGGAGAACCGATGGCCGTTGGGGCGGAAAGGTTCTCGAATGGCGACCGCGAACCGGACGACGTTCCGTGGGCAGGCCCCCTACAAGGTGGACCGACGATCTGGTCAAGGTCGCGGGAAGCCGCTGGATGCGGGCAGCGCAGGACCGATCGTTGTGGAGATCCTTGGGGGAGGCCTATGCCCAGCAGTGGGCGTCGTACGGCTGAAATGACGAAATAAAGAATGCGTAGTAATTATCCGATCGACTAAAATACTTTTTTAGCGACTTAGTCGCCGATCTAACCTAACCTAAACCTATTTTTCCGCAACCAAACCTAGTATTTTAGTCGGTAATTTTAGGAATTTTTAGTCGCTCGGTGTATTATATTCCATAAAGAATGCGTTTTATAGAGTTTCTATTCAGAATAACATCGACAGTATCTTAAGCCATGTAAAGAAACTAGCGAGTATTAATACCTTGTAGTGTAGACAAGTGGCTTTCTAATACCAGTAGAATGACCAGTAGAATACATAGAAAGACAAATGTATGGGATTGACATTAGCGATCTAAATGTCACGTGACCGCTAATGTCAATCCCATACATTTTCTTTCGAATTTGATTTCGCTAATAGAAAGCCACTTGTCTAGGCCCTCATCAAATAATTGAAGTCAAAGTCTTCTCATAAAATAAATGAGACCATTTAATTCTTTGCATATCTCTTTTATTTATGGCGAACATAAACTTTATATCAATATAAATACGGTTTTAATTCATGCTTTGGTAATTAGTAATCAAGATGAAATATTGCAATCTATAATAAAACTAAATATTAGCAATAAAAATGTATCAACAGTTATAATTATACATATATTTAGAAGAGCTATCGCCTCTGCAAATTAAGATTATATTATAAATATAATGAAGCATTGGGTTATCAATAATAATTATTGACCAATTGGATTGGTACACAGTATAATAGTTAAGTGTATTAATGTGGCTCATTCTGAGTGTAAATCTCAAAGGATATTAAAAGCTAGGTCCATAATTAAATTAGCTTTTAATTATCTAGTCTACTTGAATAAAATATTGATGAGGGTTAGTTTATCATTATTATTGCATTGGAACTGAATGATTTTACTTAATATGCTGCTTATAAAAATGTGACATTTATACCTACGTAGAACAATTATGTGCTCTTCGAATACGAAATTTATAAGTTTATCTTAATTTTGAAAGTAATTTTGATATATTTTGACTTTTTAATCCTTACACATTTATTAATATAAATAATATAACAAAATTATACATAATAGAAAGAATGTGTTGAATTTGTAAAACATGAAATGAAATTTTGCTTGATGAATCTATTAAGTCTCAAATGTGTGACCGCCTATTTTTTATACTTATAATGGATGATGTGATGATACAGAAAAACAGAATATTACTCATGAAACATTAAAGAAACACTACTAAAAGATAAAGACCACTTATGTGCATCGACCGTTTCAATCGCTTCCATGCAAATGAGTTACTGTTTTGAATAATAAATCTACTGTGGCAACACCAAATCATATCTGACATCGATAAATTGACAAATTATTTAAATCGAGTGCGGTCTGCTCTGACAAACAAATATAGCTGTTTGACAAACAGTAACTTAGTTAATGGTTTCTGGTGTGTAACGTTTTAAACTACAATTTTTATATTAACTACTGTAGCGTTAAAAAAAAACGCTACTAGATTGTCGTCTTACCACGCCAATAATTGTCTTTCAATTAATATTTTTTGGCTAAAATACTTGTTAGCGTAGTTCCTTTTTTGTGTATTCTGACCTTAGATATGCAAAACCTCCATGGTTGTTTGCTGGCAGCTATATGTTATGTATGCAACGTCATTTTTAAATTTCAAATGTGGTTTTTCCTTTTTGCATTGTCAAGGCGATATTTTTTTGAGTTTGTCATCATTGTTTGTTTTGATTGCGGCTTATGAAGATATTATGTTATTATTGAATTGATGGTGTAATATTGAGTGCTGCGTGCTGTTTACGAGGCGGCTGTGGGATACAGCCGCTATCTAAGCTATAATATATATTTATTTGAAAGCCAGGCTAACTGGGTAAGTTGAGGGAATTTTCGATGCAAAGGGGTGGGTTTTAAATTTGCTTAATACTTTCGTGTGGATGAAGTATTGATTGGGTGCGTTTGGTTTTAGCAAAACCCTACGGGCTAGCAACAAGCGTTCACCGTTGCCTGCCGCCGTCCGCGGTTCCCGTTATACCCAACCTTTGGACCTTTCCGTCCGGCATACGGAGAGCTGGGGACTGACGGTCAACTCGCCGGTGCTCCTCCACGCCTGTAGGACACACAGTGAGTCCGGTCAAACCAGTCGTCGGTGCCCAGGCTACCCGTGCTTCTAGCCGGATCGACTTCGGAGCGATCGCAGAAGCGGTACGTGGAGCTACACGGCAGTCTTAAGCCCGGTTGCGATTCCTTTTTTTTTAGAGACCAATTTTATTTAAGTTCCGTTTTAAGAACCTCCAAGTGTTTATTGTTTTACCGGTTATTTAAAATGTGTATTTTTTAATTGTATTTTTAATAATTTTAATTTCACTGATGATCCAATCGATCACCATTGAATTCTCTAAATTCTAAAAACCCCTCTGTCGGGCCCCCAAGGTTCATTTGCATTTTTACAAACCTTCGGCTCTCATCCCATTTCACCCATACCCATCAACATCACCCGTCCACGCCGCAAGCAATAAACTTGCAATAACCTTTTTTTCTTTTAAATAAATAGATTTTAATTAGTTTTAATTAATTTTTAATTAAATTTCATTTATTTATTTTTACCCTTTAATTACCTCCACGTGCGTCTATTCTTTCGTTTATTAATTTATTTTGTGGACAAATAAATTTATCGTGAAAAATGAAGTGAAGTTTTTTTTTTTCTTCTGTTTAATTTCACTACAAAATGGCGCCCGAACAAATAAGTAAGTAATCTTGTTTGCTTTGATTTAAATTGTAATATTTAATTGTGTAATATTTTTTTTTAAATTTTTTTTTTGTTAGTGGGGAGATGGTGACCGATAACGGTCGCGTTATAATTATTATTTCATCTGAATTCTAGCCACCTGAAGGTCTACGAAGAACCCCGTTCCAACTGACATTACCGCTGTCACCGACCGACGACTGGATTTCAAATGCTTTTTGTTAAGATTCGCTTTCGGCGTTCAGTACAGTGAACAGTTTTAATCTTCAATTATTAATTTAAGCATTGTTTTAAAAATGGAAAGTTTATCCAAATATTTTGCTATTTTATTTTGATTCCCGCAAACATACCCCGAGTTATTTATTTTGTAGAATAGTTCCCACAGTTTGTATTTATCTCGGTGTATTTAATGTGATTTTTTTTATTTGTTTCTTTTCGCATTCGTTCTTGGTGTCGATGTGCTTTATTTGCGGTTGCCTTGATTGTGTTTTAGTTTTCTGTTTCGATCTCGCTACCGTTCAATTTTACACTTTGCGTGTGTAATTCGTCCGAGATTTGAACTTGTGAATTTTTTGCTTTTACTTTGTTGCTCGTTGTTATTGTCTTGATTGGTATTCACTCAAGCCACCTAAACGACGAGGTAAATTGATTGGCAAAATTCGGTTACCCATCCGTGTTATCGACATTCGGAAAGTTGCTTAACTTTTACGATCGAAAGTCAAATTACTCGAATTCGGTATCTGTACATACTTAACCAGTGTTTATCTTTGTTATTTTATTTATTTCTTCGAATTTTGATTTTAACGCGTTGGTTTTGGGGTTTCGAACTTTGACTTCGAAGCTTGATTTAGTCCTGATTTTGCCATTGGTCTTATTCAACTTTAACGTAACTATTATTTTTTAAACCGTTACGGTTGATTTTACCACTATGTCGCAACATAGTCCTGAGGGTTCAATGACCACCTGCATTTCTGACGAGAGGAGCGAGATCCGTGATACGCCCTTCGCTGCCTCGGGATCTAAGGCACGTCTTCCACGAGATTTAAGTCCACAGGCAAGCGATGTGGAGCACAATTTTGATGCCGGATCACGGTCTCGAGCTGATTACAGACCCGTATGCTATCCGTCAGTTCCTTTGAAAGGCGAGTCCCTTACCAAATGGAACTTGAGTTTTTCTGGTGAGACATGCGTACGCGAGTTCTTTTTTCGAGTTGAGGAAGAAGGAATCGCACGTGATGCCAGGCCGTCTTACGTGGTCAGGCGCTTCCACGAATTATTGTCGGGTAGCGCTTTGAAATTTTTTAGAGCCATAAGGAATCCTGGACTCTCATACGCTGAGCTTAAAGCCGCCTTTTTCAAAATTTTTGACGTAACGGACTACGATTTTAAAGTAGAGAGCCAGCTCCGTGCGCCAATCAGAAAGCCAATCAATCTGTGGTTGACTTTGTTATTCAGGCCCGCGATCTGAACGCAAAACTTTGCACTCCATTATCGGAAGAGAGTTTGTTCAACATCGTGAAGTACAACATGAATCCTAAGTACCACCCTTGCCTCGCTACAAACATCGTGAGAGACATTGACGGCTTGCTTGAGATTGCAAGGAATTTTGAAGCCTTTCAAAGTTCACTACCGGCGCGTTTGGCGATAGCGCCTGTCTGTGCCGATATTGATAAAAAGTCCGGGTCTCATCCACCGGTGATATGTATGAAGTGTGACGCGACAGGACACAATTATCGCAACTGTCCCAACATAATCGAAACTGTATGCTTTAGGTGTAAGCGGATCGGAGCGATTACCCGCGATTGTCCTCAGTGTAACCCTACATCATCAAAAAAACGGGTCATCGGCGCACTGAGAGGTCCATCGGTGTCGCCCGTTGTGGTAAATAGTTCGAAGGACAATAGATTGTTCGTCGAAGTTAGTGTTGCTAATTACCCTGTCAAGGCTCTTTTGGATTCAGGTGCCCAAATTTCGCTGATCGACGTTTCCCTTTTGATGGAACTCGGTCTAGCGTATTGTAACAACATCCGTCCGTCGGTTGTTTCTGCCGATAATTCACCTATCGATATTTTGGGTGGATTGGACATTCCTGTTTTTTTTAACGGTACCCGTATTTTACATTCATGCCTTGTCAGTTGTAATTTACCAACTTCATTTATTTTAGGGATTGAATTTTGGAATGCATCTGGTCTTACGGACATTGTGATCAGCGAGTTCGAGGAGATTTCATCTGAGAAGGCCGGTTTAGGCTGTACGTCATGGCTTTCTCATAAGATTGAGACTGTTGGTTCTCCCATTCGACAACGCTATTATCAGTTGTCGCCCGTTAAGCTCAAGGTTCTTAACGAAGAGATTGACAAGATGCTGGAGTTAGGAGTTATTCGTCCTTCGCGGTCTCCTTGGGCATCACCCGTTGTGATGGTTACCAAGAAAGATGGTAGTGTCCGATTTTGCGTGGACAGTCGGAAGTTAAACAGCGTGACCGTACGAGACTCCTATCCTCTCCCACGCGTCCAGGATATCTTAGATAACCTTCGGGGTGCTAAATATCTTACTTCACTGGATTTTAGGAGTGCTTTTTGGCAAATCCCGTTGTCGGACAAGGCTAGTTGCGAGAAAACAGCTTTTATCGTGCCGCAAAGAGGTCTGTTTGAGTTCGTACGCCTTCCTTTTGGCCTTACGAACGCAGCGTCCGAAATGCAGAGGCTCACCGACATGATAGTTAACTTTGAATTTTCCCCAGAGTCCAATGACTTCGTTTTTGGTTATGTGGATGATCTGATTCTGGTTTCTCGGGATTTTGACAGCCATCTTCGACTTATCCGCAAGGTTCGTGATAGGTTAAAGGAGGCTGGCCTTACCGTCAATCTAAAGAAGTGCGAGTTTTGTAAATCGGAGTTAAGATACCTTGGCTACATCGTCAATGAGCGGGGTCTTCAGACTGATCCGAAGAAACTTGAGGCGATAAGTGATTATCCGACACCCACAAGCGCCAAGTCCCTCCGTGCCTTTATTGGCATGTGCTCATATTACCGACGGTTCGTTGATGGTTTCTCTTCGATTATTGCACCTCTTACAGCGTTGATAGGTAAAAGGAAAGGACGTGATCCCATCGATTGGAATCACAGTGCTGCGGCGGCCTTTGCGAAGTTAAAGGATGCCTTGATGAACTCACCGCTTATGACATGCCCTGATTTCTCGAAGCCTTTTATCCTACAGTGCGACGCTAACCAAGTCGGCCTTGGTTCAGTTCTTGCACAGGAATTTGATGGCGTCGAGCACCCGATCGCTTATTATTCGCGTTTGTTCACTAAGGCTGAACGTAATTATGGCACAACTGAACACGAGCTTCTCGCGGTCATTGATTCCACTAAACATTTTCGCGGATACCTCGATGGGATGAAATTTAAAATTGTGACTGATCATATCGCTCTTAAATGGTTGATCACTCTCGATAATCCTACAGGGCGTTTGGCCCGCTGGGCAACTTTGATTTCACAATATAATTTTGAGGTCGAACACAAGAAGGGTGTTTTAAATGTTGTTCCTGACGCCTTATCCCGTGCTCAGGTAGGGCTTATTTCGTTTGAACGCGGTGTTGAACCTTCTGGGGACCCCTGGTTCGAACGTGTTTTTAACGGCGTAAGGGAGACCCCCCAGATGTTCTCAGCGTTTGCTTTGCGCAGTGGTGTTTTAATGCGTAAAGTAGCTGTTGAGAGTCCTTTGGCACCTAACTCATGGCGTATTGTTTTGCCTGCGTCAAAGACCAGAGAGGCCATCGCTGAAATCCATAACGGTTTCCCTAATGTGCACCCTGGTGTTATGAAGACGTACCTAAAGGCTCGAGACTTATACTATTGGCCGTACATGTTCCGAGATGTCACCAGATTCCTTTCCGAATGTCAGGTCTGTAAAGCGTATAAAATCGCTAATTCGCAGCCACGCGGTCAGCGGCTATATCCACGCCCTGTCGTAGCCCCAATGGATCTGCTGTCAATTGATTTGATAGGTCCATTGCCTGACACTCGCAAAGGTTTCCGTTACATCCTTACGATGGTAGACGTGTTTACCAAGTTTGTGTGGCTGTCTCCACTCAAAAGGGTGAACGCGGCAACTATTTCTGCAGCGTTGGAAACTGAAGTTTTCCTGCGTTACGGCGTTCCGGCCAACATTCTGTGCGATGACGCTACTGTTTTTCACAGCGCTCAGTTTTTAAATTTTTTATCGAGCTTCGATATTCCCAATCCGTGTTATACTCCCTATTATTCTCCACAAGCGAACGTTGTGGAAAGGTATAACCAGGTAGTGGTTACCACTCTAAGCATTTTGGCTGGTAACGATCAGCGCAGTTGGGCGGATAATTTGCGCCGGGTCGCTCTTTATCTAAATTCTTGCATTAATTTAGCTACTTCTTATACACCGAATTTCCTTATGTATGAACGCGAAGTTTCGATGATTCGTCAACGTGTGGATGGCCAGGTTGTGGACCAAGAGGTGGGACACAGCCGGGACGAGCACGCCTCTAATCTTTCTACGCTTCGTGAGGTTTATGAGAGGGTTGCGGATTCGATGGTTCTAGCTTTCCATCGTAACGCTAGGAGATTCAACGCGAACCGTAGGTCAGTTAGGATCGACGTTGGACAGGTTGTCTGGCGCAGAAATTTCCAGAGAGGAACTTCTGACGCATTCAGAGGTGGCAAGTTCGCGCCACGCTTTGTGCAGTGTCGGGTTATTGATCGCGTGTCTCCACAAGTTTACGTTTTGGCCGATGCGGATTCGGAACACGTGGGCACATATCATATAAAAGATATTTTGAAGTAATTTGTTTTTTTTTGTTTGTTATCGATTTAAGCTTTCTTTTGTTTGAATTCACTCTTTTTCTATAAGGGTAATTCCTATTACCCCAAAATTCAAAAAAGCGCGTTTGTCCGTTCCCTAATCTCTTGAGGTTTTTTTGGTTCTAGTTTCTTTTGGTTTGTGTAATTGTGCGTATCGTGGCGACTGTTTAACTCTGTGCAAAATTTTTGTAACTGTGTATGTGGTATCCTTCACCTCTTTGAAAAACTTATCCTTGGCTGCTGGTGTGGTAGCTGTATTGTTGCTTTTTGCTCGTCCTAAACGTTACTGAGGGTACAACGCATTGATCGCCTGGGTCCTGTCTGCAGCGCGCTCTTTCTGTCGTGATTTTCGAATAGTACACTCAGTTCATTATATCTCTGTCATAGCTTTTACTATGATACTCTAGTTTCCTTTTTTTCAAACGACGATTTTGGTCTCATGGTAGCCTTTCGCTAACGTTTTCATTGTTGATGTTGGGATGTTGTTGTTGGTTTGTTGATGTTGTTTTTTTTTGTTGGTATTGATTATTGTTGTTGTTGATGTTGGTTTTTGTCTGTTGTTGTTGTTGTTGATGTTGGATTTTGTTGAGGTTTGATGGTGGTGTTTTTTTTTTTTTTTGTTGGGTTTATGTCCTTTTTTTTGTTGGTGAGAGGATGCTGTAGCGTTAAAAAAAAACGCTACTAGATTGTCGTCTTACGACGCCAATAATTGTCTTTCAATTAATATTTTTTGGCTAAAATACTTGTTAGCGTAGTTCCTTTTTTGTGTATTCTGACCTTAGATATGCAAAACCTCCATGGTTGTTTGCTGGCAGCTATATGTTATGTATGCAACGTCATTTTTAAATTTCAAATGTGGTTTTTCCTTTTTGCATTGTCAAGGTGATATTTTTTTGAGTTTGTCATCATTGTTTGTTTTGATTGCGGCTTATGAAGATATTATGTTATTATTGAATTGATGGTGTAATATTGAGTGCTGAGTGCTGTTTACGAGGCGGCTGTGGGATACAGCCGCTATCTAAGCTATAATATATATTTATTTGAAAGCCAGGCTAACTGGGTAAGTTGAGGGAATTTTCGATGCAAAGGGGTGGGTTTTAAATTTGCTTAATACTTTCGTGTGGATGAAGTATTGATTGGGTGCGTTTGGTTTTAGCAAAACCCTACGGGCTAGCAACAAGCGTTCACCGTTGCCTGCCGCCGTCCGCGGTTCCCGTTATACCCAACCTTTGGACCTTTCCGTCCGGCATACGGAGAGCTGGGGACTGACGGTCAACTCGCCGGTGCTCCTCCACGCCTGTAGGACACACAGTGAGTCCGGTCAAACCAGTCGTCGGTGCCCAGGCTACCCGTGCTTCTAGCCGGATCGACTTCGGAGCGATCGCAGAAGCGGTACGTGGAGCTACACGGCAGTCTTAAGCCCGGTTGCGATTCCTTTTTTTTTAGAAACCAATTTTATTTAAGTTCCGTTTTAAGAACCTCCAAGTGTTTATTGTTTTACCGGTTATTTAAAATGTGTATTTTTTAATTGTATTTTTAATAATTTTAATTTCACTGATGATCCAATCGATCACCATTGAATTCTCTAAATTCTAAAGACCCCTCTGTCGGGCCCCCAAGGTTCATTTGCATTTTTACAAACCTTCGGCTCTCATCCCATTTCACCCATACCCATCAACATCACCCGTCCACGCCGCAAGCAATAAACTTGCAATAACCTTTTTTTCTTTTAAATAAATAGATTTTAATTAGTTTTAATTAATTTTTAATTAAATTTCATTTATTTATTTTTACCCTTTAATTACCTCCACGTGCGTCTATTCTTTCGTTTATTAATTTATTTTGTGGACAAATAAATTTATCGTGAAAAATGAAGTGAAGTTTTTTTTTTCTTCTGTTTAATTTCACTACACTACTTAATAAAAAAGTAACGAACAGATTATCACACGAAAAGTTGATAATTTGTTTTTCCATAATAGGGGTGTGGGCGTGTATGTTTTCCATAATAAGTTTGAAATAGGGAAAATTATTAAATTAACCCATCTTATTCACTCACTAGCGGATCCTCGCGGTTTCCCCCGCGTGGTACCTGTTCCTGTGGGAATATCGGGATAAAATATAGCCTATGTCACGCGGGAAGAATGTAGCTTTCTAATGGTCAAAGAATTTTCCAAATCGATCCAGTAGTTTCGGAGCCTATTCAATGCAAACAAACAAACATACAAACAAACAATCAAATCTTTCCTCTTTATAATATTAGTATAGAAGTATAGATATAAAATAAATAAATAAATAACTTTTTACATTCACACCAATTATCTAAGCCCATGTTAATTTCATTAAGAAACTGTATCATGGAAAACTTGATAACGGATAAATTGATAAGATATCCTGGAACACTGCTTGAAATTTTTATCAAGAAAGGCAGGCCACAAAACTATTTTGTTCTTTAGAATTGGCCCCTCATAAATTCTAACTTGTAGAGCAACCTATACGTTATTAATAATTCGAATAATTTTGTACTCAATCATAAAATTAATAGCTCAAATAATTATTACTGCAATATTTAATCTAACGGGTTTTACTGTTCGAATCTTCTGTTTGTTTAAAATATGGATTGTTTAGACTTTATTCACAAGGAAATAATTTTCTTTGATACAAGATAAACGAAAATTGCCGAACACAAATAAGTAACAAAACTTTGCTCTTTGATTATTTCGCCAAATTGGAATTACGATTTTGAAGACTTTCCTTCATCAATTCATATACCTACCTACACGGTTTTTTTTTATCACCCCGGATAATTTTAGGGATTATTCTACTCATGAAAACAAACAACTTTTATTATGAGATCAAAACTGAAATCGCGAAAAAACAATCTGCTGTTCCATAAAATTCGATTAAATATTTTTGTAGTGTTGTTTGTTAAAAAAAATGTTTCAATATTTGTAATACAATGGGAATTGAACCCGAGACTTCTAGAGATAGCGGCACCTTGAAAACCGGCTTCTACACCACTCGGCCACAGAGGAAGTCAGTGTACTCTATTTAAATCTGTCAAGGTTTCTCGAGAACGATTTGAGTCGTTTAGTGATTCGCCCCACCACAAATTCGTCCCAATGGGACGAATCACTGAATAAAAAAAAAATATTGTTGTTTGTTCTGCGATTCGTCCCATAGAATTAATTCTTATAAAATAATGAGATAGTACAGTCAGCAAGAAAATATTATGGACATTAAATAAAAGACAGAATATCGATTCGTAAACAATAATTAAAAGAAATCAAAATGAACATGTTTTTATATTTAAATTATTATAAAATTAAAAACTATACTTAATGTAAACAAAAATAAAGCATTTATTAAAAATAGTAGGAACACTAGTTTTAATCACATTTACAAGGTTATTCGTTACCAACATTTTTATTATAATTATGATTGTTTAACAAAATATTTTTTCCACTGATTATAGTCCAGTGAATAGAGGGTTTAGCTAAAAGGTGGTCCGGTAGTTTTGAATTTTTATTATGTTGTCTAGGATTGTTAGTGAGTATTCAAAATGCACAATTCCTCGCCCTCCGCCCCCGCCGCCATATTGAAAAATCGGCAATTTCTTCAGGTTTTCGCTTTAACCTTCGTTTAGGTGCATTTGAGCCAGAGAAGAGTCTCCACAATGTTGTACATTATAAAATTTTCTATAATTAACACTTAAAATTTTATTACTAGGACAGATAGTTACGGAGATATGCACTTTAAAAATATGGTTTTCCAGAAACTTGACAAACTTTTAAAGAACAAGGTGCAAAATGGGCCCAGAGTCGTAGCACTTTGAAACCTTATTTATTGTATTCAAATAAATAATTACAACATTTTATTATATGGCGACGAAGTTGAATTGTGAAAAATTAAAAAGTTACAGTAGTTCAAAAACTCATAAAATAAGCTAAAAATATATCTTCATTTTGCACCTTGTTCTTTAGAAGTTTGTCAAATTTCTGGAAAATCATTAAAAAAAAATGAATATCTGCGTAACTATCTGTCCTAATTATTCATTATTAGTTACTTTTTATAATTATAATTAATAATTCGATGCTTATATCAATATTTATTTCACTAGTCACGAATTACACGGGCAATGTTCTCATCAATTTGACATGTGTCTGGTGGTTTCATAAATATATTTCTTCCATTTTTAAATACAGCTGCAGGTACTATGATAATTTGCTTCTTTCTCCAAAAGTGTTAAATAATAAACATTTTGTTAAGTAAAATCAGTAGAAACAAAATATTTGGTTAAGCAATCATAATTATAATAAAAATGTTCATAATTATAACAAAAACGAATATTACGAATAACCTCTTAAATATGAATAAAGTTAGTGTTCCTATTTGTTTTTAAATAAATGCTTTAATTTGTTTACATGATAATTTTTAATTTTCTGATTATTTGAATTCAAAAATGTTTTTATTTTTTAATTTCCTTTCAAATACAAATATTGTTTACGTATTGATATTTTGTCTTTTATTTCGGGTCCTTATTTTTTTATTGACTTGCTGACTGTACTTTATCTCTTTATTTTATAAGAATTCATTCAATGGGACGAATCGCAGAACAAACAATAACATTTTTTTTTAATTCAGTGATTCGTCCCATTGGGACGAATTTGTGGTGGGACGAATCACTGAACGACTCAACGATTTGAGAAAATTGCGGTTCTGTCCACTGATTCACAAACCGACGGAAACGCTCCCGACAGCGACACTGTCTCTACAAACCGTTAGTATTTACTAGCGTACTACAAATAGTTATTTACTAGCGTTCCGCCCGCGGCTCGGCTGGAGTGGAATCCCGCGGAAATGTGTTATTTTTTCGGGATAAAAAATATCCTATGTCACTCTCAAGCTCCCATACTATCCCCATACTAAAAATCACTTCGATCCGTTTTGTTGCCCCGTTGTGACGTGACAAACACACAAACAAACATTCTTTATAATATTAAGTATGGATTTGGAAACCAAAAGTTGACAAGCAAGTAAGGTACAGTTATTTTTTTACATTACGTAGAAGACGAAAATTTGCCTTTATTATTATACATTTAATTCATAGAGTTACTTCTCATGTTTTTTGTACGTGACAAAAGACAAAAGTTGTCTCTAGACACATCATTACTCATTACGTACCTCACCATCTTATGTACTCCAAGAAGCCCCTAATTAATGTTTAAACTTCAGTTCTTATTGTGGACTAGGGACTACTATATTTTATACTTACCTCATACATTATCTGGAAATATCTCTCAAGAGGATTAGACAATATCTATAGAATATATCTAGGTTATTGTATATTATGTTAAGTTATGACTTCCATTACAAGTTTTGAAAATATATTACAAGAAAAAAAATACATGAAAAAAGTCTTCAAAGTGCTCACATGGAAGTTTTTAAGCTTATATTTTATTTATTAAAAAGTTTGCATGCGTACTAGCTTTTAGGTACAGTGCCACAAACTTTGCTGTGCCGGTGGCCAAAATGTGAAACTAACGTGATTTTTTTTAATGTCATTTTGCTGTCAAGTTGATCTTCAACCATAGCGCTGCTGGCGGCTGAAGTTCTTAGAAGTCAGGGCCGGTTAAATTACTACAAAAAAGAAGAAAAACGTACGTAGCGCCGCTGTCACCGGCACAGAAAAGGTTGTGGCACTGTAGGTACTATGCTGTCTAAATCTGTCCAAATGCTCAATTTCATTAATCTTGAACGTTTTAATTGCCAGTTTACATGAAGCCAGAAGCTGGCGCCGAATATTTAGGCTCACTGGAGCATGAAAAATATATAATTAAACTGGCCACTACTTACTGAAGAAGTCAGTTGTTTCACTCCATACAGGGCCAGCCCCAGCACTGGATTGACACGAAAAAATGTTTACACAAAGCCAGCGCTGGACTGTCAGCGATTTCGGCGCCAGCAACTTGCCTCATGTAACCTAGCCATAAGTGACAGTAAAATGCTTTCATCTCATTTTAGACCGGGCGGAGACGACAGTTGGAGGTCTACAATTTTTTACAGCATGCTAATTTGCAAGAACGTTTTAGACGACGACTTATGTAAACACTATCAAAATTAGACTTTTTATCACTGTGCATCACACTTGAAATTTAATTTTAAAATGAAACAAAAAAGTACGCGTGTGAAAAGTATGCAAACGCATATTTGTCACATACACTAGAAACGCTATCGATACAACAATTTGCATACCTACTGAAAAAAATTATTTGGGCGAGTACAAATTTCGAGAATAAGTTTTTGAAATTGTTATATATTCAGCTCTAAAACAATCATTTATTTACCCATTTATCTACCCCTACCCTACCCCTACCCCTACCCTACCACTACCCTACCTTACCTTTACCCTACCCTACTTCTACTCTGCCCCTACTTACCCTCCTTCCCCTATTTTCTCACCGTTAAAACCTTCCTTGGACTTCCACGAACATTTCAAGACCAAAATTAGCCAAATCGGTCCAGCCATTCACGCGTAATGGCGTGACCAAGGGAAATAGGGATTCATTTTTATATATATAGATTAGAGCATCTGTGCCCCAGTTTCATTCTAATCAAAATCAAAGGCTTACAGTAGAAAGTTTAGTAATGAAAGCAATCATTCATTCTTCATTATCCGTACCATATAAACAAATTATCCGTAACGCCCTTCTCAGACGCTAATATCAGTTCATACAATACATATTACAATGACAATCGGGACAGGAAGCCTGTAAACCGATTATGTTGATCGCTCGTCAGTCAATATGACATGTATACAATCGATTGCAACCGATTTATGAATAAGATATTGCTGCGATTTTTATCTAACGGGACACAGTGTCATGTGAATAGAATCGTTTTATTCGGCGACTTAAAAAAATTAAAGAGACCGACATCCTGAGAGCGAGGCTTAACGAACTTCTCGGTAGCTTAATGAAGTAGCTAATAAGGATATTATTCATTGTAAACCAATCAGAGTCAGCTGTTTTTAAGTTAAACCCAACGGCAATGGTAACTACGTGATGTTTATAAGTTAATAAACGATACTGAAACGAGTTTCAAACAATTTTATAATTACTTAACTACCAGACGAATACAACACAACGTACTGATTACTGCAACGAAACCAGTTTTCGAAAGAATTTCTTCGCAGGAGAAGTGGCATCGAACACTAATCGCTTACGACTTTAATGGGAAATAATTACAAACAGTATTATTGAAGTGACAATCCACTTTTGATACAACAACTTAAACTTAAGACGTTCAAGGGCGTTCATTATTGATTCAGTCATGATTGACGTCTACTTTAATTTCCTTAGCACCTGCTGCTCAAGACCACCAACGCCGTGTGTATACAGGAACTTCGTAATTATTACTAGCTTCGGAACCGATAGTTTCCCATCCAATAATAAATTGCGCTACGTTTGATTATACGCCGCTGACGTTTCAATTTGATAGTTTCCCATTGGTTTCCTTATCACTTTCTACGATTATTGATCGGTTAGTGAGTCGTATCGTTGCGATCTTGGGGCGGTGTATAAATTACTGGTCGGTTCCTCGTCGCTGGGTTGTTCCTGTTGTCCTTTTTCACCTTTATGTCATCCTATGAAATGAACTTTAGTTTAAATTTTAATTATGTTTTTAATGAATTTGCAAACCTATTAAATTTGAAATAGTAAGATCCTGTTTACACTTACAGATTCCCTGTTTGAAAGTCATTAGTAATTATTAATTTTTTCGCTTGCATTGAGTAACTGCTGGCTGGCAGCGGCTGCGAGTCTTGAAATAATTTTAATATTCTAATTCCATAATTAATAAGTTGATTGTGATGATGATGATGACTATATGCCGTTTTATCGGCGGAACATGGCAAGCTTTTACTTTTATCATTGATGACAATGTACCTGACATCTTTTGTACCTGTGTGCACAGATTAAATGAATATGAATATGAATATGGCATTTTAATAAAGTTTTGAATTTTATTTAAATTGATTTAATGATGAAATATTGTAAATATTATAAATATTTGCATTTTTATTTTAGAACACTCACGCACAACACAAATTTGTAAACACCCTATTTAAAACAAATAAAGTTATTTGTATTTGTATTTATTTGTCCAACTAATCTTTTATTGCAAAAGAAAATAAATAAGTATGTGTACATTTCAACGTTTTAATATAAACAAAATCTCATTCAAATATGTCAATCCTCATATTTTCATACCCTAAATGTCTCAACTTAATCTAATACTTGTTGCTTTTTTTCTTTAAACTCAAAATAACTGGTTACATTAACGTAAATTCTTACTTTCAACAACAATCGGTACTTTTTTTTTTTGGTTCATACTTGAAACCATAATTGTATTTACTTATCCCTTTCAGACCCGCCCAAATCGATTGTGCGTGTCATAAGATTCAATTTTCTTCAAAAACTAATAGGGTTATAGTGACGGGCCCAACGCCGTACGATTACGCGATAAACGTATTTCAACTATTCAAAAGAATTTTTAGGTCGAGGTCAGTCGCCCATCAGGAAGAGACTTGTCAACATCGTGGTTGTGGTAGGCTCCAGATTTTTGCCTGTTTTGGACTACTGTGAGTGTTATCTTGTAATTTACGACTTGATTTGTTGATTTTGGACAATTAGAATAGTTATTTGATGAATGTAGTGGGTTTGCAACAGATTTCTAGCGGTTTTGGTACCTAAACTGTTTTACCAAACTTTTTTGACACAATTGTGGGGGTTGGGGCCTTTCATTTACTTATAGAGCTGTTTTCAGTCCCTCGTTTTATTTATTTTACAGTCGTTTTCAATCATGGCTCGGTCTATCAGAGACGCTGATATTTAGCATCTGCTGGAGAACTCCGGAAATGAAGCTAGCGACGACGAAGAAGACGATTTACACCCAATTTTAGGAGATAAGGCTTTGAAAGAAGATGACGAAGAGAAGGACAATTCGAGCGATTCTAACAGTAATTCCGATTATTTAGATGAAGACAATGTCCCTTTGTCTAATCTTACATGGAAGAAGCCAAGATTCCCAAGCAAAAGTATCCCTCAAGACATAGAAACTGAAGTCAATGCTGTTGAAAATCCATATGAATATATCCAAAGATACTTCAACGAAGAACTTTTTGAAAAAAATTCAATGGCAACTAACCAGTATTATATGAGCAATAATGGACGGGAAAAGAAACCCATATGTACCTGACATATGTACCATTTGTACCATATGTATTGTGACACTCACATTTGTCGCACCGTCATGTAAGACCCACATTGACACAATTGTACGCACAAAAATTTTCCAAGATGGCGGCTGAAAATGGAAAATCTTTCCCCAGAATCGGATTTAGAAGCCCCATAATACCCAGGAACCATTTTAATTTTTGTTTATTACCTCACGGTTTCAGCGTGGGTCTGAAAGGGTTATTTAAGAATAGCAAAATATATTTTTCTAAATATTAAGTATTATGTTTACCCCGATTTCTTTAGAAACGTGCAAAACTACTCGTTGCTTAAACGAGCAATCACTTCAAAGTAAGACAATACTATTGTATTGTATTCACTATCAGCCCAATGCGTCGTGGCAAACGGTAACGGCCGTCGCGACCATTGTCAGAGGAAGTGCATCGGTTGTTGTTCCAGTCGGTTTGCCTTTATCAGAGCGCCCATCGGCCAGAACCGCAGTTTATTCCGCCTTTATTTGATCGCCGTGGTTTAGAATTGGAAATTGTCTCGGAAATGACGCTAGCTGACCTAAAGTAGCGACAAATTAATACGTTACCTTTTTACTGAAATTCAAAAATTCATTAAGGACTGGAAGAGATTTTTTTATTTGCACAATGATATTTTTCAGAATCATTTTGTTTTCATCGATATCTTTAGAAATGTATATACAATACTGATTGTTGTGTACAGACGAGCTATCAGCCCAATGCGACGTGGCAAACGGTAACGGCCGTCGCGACCATTGACAGAGGAAGTGCATCGGTTGTTGTTCCAGTCGGTTTGCCTTTATCAGAGCGCCCATCGGCCAGAACTGCAGTTTATCCCGCCTTTATTTGATCGCCGTGGTTTAGAATTGGAAATTGTCTCGGAAATGACGCTAGCTGACCTAAGGTCGCGACAAATTGTGCGTTCGGGTTTGGAAGCCTTAAAAGTTGATGGAGAAAATCGTTGCGATATTGTTTATGAACGATTTGTT
Source organism: Crambus lathoniellus (assembly GCA_949710035.1). NCBI lineage: Eukaryota > Metazoa > Arthropoda > Insecta > Lepidoptera > Crambidae > Crambus > Crambus lathoniellus. The sequence goes on from OX453310.1 coordinate 19,808,360, forward strand.
CTCAATTTAAAATCAATGTAGATGTAGTGCCTGTCGTTTCACAGTCTACGGTTAGGTCACAGCCTTCTCTATTGTCTTCTACATAGAGAAGGCTGTGGTTAGTTTGGTGGAGAAAATTGATACGGTTTCGTGGATATATCGGTATGTTCTTAATTTTAAACGTAGATCCATCGTTGAGACGGTTTACTCTTAATTTAATGTCACATTTTAAAGGTAGTTTATATTAAATGAAACACGTTGGTTATTCGGTGCAGACTAATTTTTATTTTTCTTTTAATGCTACACACTGACATTAGGTACAAACAAACGTTTAGTTCACATACAGCCTAGAGGTCGCAGTGGATATTTTGATACAACATACAACTTAATTACAACACCCCCACTTATCAAAATAAACTAAACATAGGTACAAAATAAACTTGAGTTAACTACATCACAATTTTAAAATACCTAACGTTTCCATAAACTTGTAGTGTTTGACTGTACCTAGACCTTTAGTCAACAAATCTGCTGGCATTTCATTCGTAGATAAATAATTGACCTCTACTTTTCCATTTTTGATAGTCTCTCTCACAAAGTGATGTTTTACATCAATATGTTTTGACCTATTGTGACATTGATGGTTTGTGGCCATCTTTAATGCACTTTGGTTGTCACAATTCAACCTAATTGTTAACAAAGATCCAGTTAGCTCATACACTAAATCTCTAAGATATATAGCTTCCCTACAAGCCTCGGAGAGCGCAACATACTCAGCCTCAGTGCTTGATAGAGCTGTAACTCTCTGCTTTCTGCTTTGCCATGAAATAGCTGTGTACGAGACACCTAGAGATGCTGTGATAATAACTAAAAGATGATATTGATTTAAACTATTTATTACAACACGAATAATTGATAACGTAAAATGATACTACTATGCTAAGTGATTGATATATGAGCGCGCGTCCGCCGCGATGTGTGTGGTGACGTGAACTAACTTAAAATTATAATTATTTATTACAATTAATAAATTGATGATTTGGCGGTTTGGCGAAATGCACGGTTGCACCGTACATGCTCCCGGGCCAGAGAGACGAAAGATGATGGATGCTGGTTAGTTTGATGATACAAAGTGATAAACAATTTTAAAATTATTCTATGTTATTACATGCTTGGATAAAAATCAAATGATTCTAATAATACAATTATGATGATTCATTATTATCACTTTGTGGCACTGACACTTTTGATTTTGCACTTAAATCGGGCACACTATAATTAACACTATCACTTTCATTCGCACATGCACTGGTTATATCACTGAGGGATAAGCGCGCAGCCGGGCGGGGCGGCGGCGGCAGCGGAGGGCCCGCGTCCGCGGCCCGCTGGAAGCTGGCGCTGGCGCCGGATGGCAGCGAGCGGCAGCGGCGTCGTACCCGCCTCCAGAGGAAGGCGGCGCCTGCCGCGCAGCAGACTCCAACTAAGATGTATATAACGACATAGTGATGTATGTCGTGGGAAGAGAACGAAGTCGCATCCACTTCGACCTCGTCTGACTTCATCTGCTCGATTTGGCGGCCGATTTCTTTTAGAGACGACTGCCGTTCTCTGATATTTCTTTCAGTGATGTTTAACTGATAATCTTGATCTTCGCGATGTACCGGCAGGTTGATGATGTTGTTGATCGGAGGAACATCAACCAATATTAGATCGGCGTGACTGTGTACTTCGCTCGTTTGCTCATTGTGGGAATACAATATGAACGAATCTGATTTTAGCATACAGTCACTCGCCATGGTAAGGACTCCAGCTCTAGAGATTCTTTCCACTGATACATGACCGCCGCACATAAACCTTATAGTGCACTGATCGCAGCAGTAAAATAAATAATGATTCGATTGGGTTAAGGCTTTCCACATGTTTTTGCAACTATTTTCGGTAGCTTGGCATGTCTGTGTCGTGTGATTTATCTCACATAGATCTTGATCTCGCTTCATTTGATAGACGGGTCCTTGTAATGCACAAAGTTTGGTAGTTAGATCTACATGCATACAAGTATGCAAATCGGTTTCAAACATCGGTAAATACGAATCCCTTTGTATGTTGATAGTTATATAATTTGATATTGGCGTAATTATAATTGTTTTATTGTTTTCAGTATGCTGCGGTATAGGTATAAGCTTGTACAAGTCATAATTGTCTCTTGTTATCAACGGTATTTTAATCTCTAATAATAAATATTGTTCAGTAAATTTTACTCTGACTCTTAGCAAATGATACAGTTTTGATACGTCGCTATGAATATTGTCAATAGGTAATGATAAGTCTTTTGATAAATGACTGGAAATGATACTCAATTCGTCCTTAAGCTGCTCAGGTGATAGTAGGTGAATATCGAATTTCCCATGATAAATGTCAGTAACTGTGTCAAGCAAATTTTCCTGGATTCTTCTCATATTGTCTAAGATATTGTTAGCAGTTATTGATGATAAAATAAATTCGTTGATAGAATCTGCCCTCTCTACCTCCTTTTTCAATACGGTATTTTGTTTCTCAATGTCCAGTAAATGTTGATTGAACGACTTATGCTGTTGATCGATTGCAGTCTCTAAACGTTGTAGGAAGTGATATTGCGCTTGTATTACTGATGTTTGGTTTTTCAAAAGTTTGGAGAGAGGTTTTTGATCACTCTTAACGAGGGCAATGTCCTTTTGATATTGTTCAGCGAACTTGTCGTCTAATACTCCGATTAGTGCGTGCGCGACGTTTCCTAATCCATTGATAAGCCCTCGGCGGCGGCGGCGTAGCGTACGCGCGCCAGACCGCTGACCAAGCAACAGCTGATCGTAGTGTAGTAGCTCCGAGTAGCCGTGACGTAATTGTAACAGGATAACATTACAATGTGCTTGCTTCTGTATTATTGAACACATGTTTTCAAGGTGAACAATGTATTGTTTTAATAATTGTGAACCTTGCCAATAGGGATCGACGTCGTAATAAACAACCATCTTCCACTGATCTCGTATTAGACGCATATCTGAGACCTTGTCAAAATAAAGGCTCTGTGTGTCCTTGAAGGTTGAAATATTATAGTAAGCTCCTTCCACAGCAGTAGTAAACATAAATAATAATAATAATGGCAATGTTATTAGATTAGTTAGTTTGCTCCGGGTACGTTTGGTTTGTTTTGCTTTTGATGAGTCGCTAGTTGTAGGTATTTGATTGATATTTGATGTTGTTTGATCGCGTGTCTCATTGTTTGTAGGTAAGGGTGATAATTTTGTCACGGGTCGTTTCATAACTCCGCTTCTTGTCTTGACCGTGACCACTCGTACGTGCCCGTCGTTGCCAGGGTGGAGGTCAATAACTCTACCTAGTGCCCATTTTCCCGCCGGAAGATTAGCGTCCTGGATAATAACGACGTCATTTAGTTTGATATTGTCTTTTGCTTGTCTCCACTTGCTCCTGCTTGTTAGCTGGGTTAGATACTCAGATTTCCAACGCTTCCAAATATCGTCAAAAATCCGTTGTGTTAGTTGCCACCTTGTCCTTTGATCTCGTTCGGTTTCTATTACAGTAAGCACCGGCCCACTCGCCAAAAAGTGGGATGGAGTAAGGTAGTTAATATCTTCCGGATCTTCTGATAAGGCACATAGGGGTCTTGAGTTCAAACAGCCCTCTAGCTGAGCGAGTAAAGTTGAAAACTCTTCGTAGGTGAGTTTCTGCTGGCCGATGACCCTACGTAGATGATGCTTGAGGCTTCGGACCATAGATTCCCAGAGCCCGCCTCCAGAGGGCCAGGACGGTGCGTTAAAATGCCATGTGATGTCCATCTGGCTGATATCCGACATGAGCTCGTCATTGATCACGGATTTCCAATTTACCATCTCTTGTTTGAGTAGTGTATTGGCTCCGACAAAGTTAGTGCCGTTGTCACTATAAAGATGTTGAGGCGTTCCTCTTCTGGCGGCCATTCTTCTTAGTGCAGCTAGGAATGTTGATGATGAAAGGTCGGATACCAATTCAAGGTGTACCGCCTTCGTGGCCATGCATACGAATACGGATATATAGCCTTTTGATGTCTTGCTACCTCTTCCTTTGCTTGCCTTTACATCTACGTAACCTGTGAAATCTACACCCGTATGATAAAATGGTCGGGACGGATTTGACCTTGATTCTGGGAGATTCCCCATTAATTGATATTGCTTTTGCGGGTTGTGTCTTTTACAGGTAACGCAGCGGGTGAGGCGTGATTTTACAGCTCGGTTTCCACCGATTATCCAATATTGCTGACGTAGCCATGCCAATGTGACACGACTGCCTCCATGATAAGTCATTTTATGAGCATGATCGATCAAAAGTGTTGTTAGCTGACTGCTGTGTGGAATTATAAATGGGTGCCTCATGTTTTCACTGATATTGGCTTCTTTTAACCGTCCTCCCACTCTTAGTAATCCATCTGAGTCTAGTAGTGGATTTAAACTTAGTAATTTGCTTTTTGGGTGAACTGTTTTATGTTTCTGTAAATAACTGATATCTTCTCCAAATTCTAATTCCTGAACGTGTTTGATAATTTTAAGCCTTGCTAATCGTATTTCCGGGACAGTCAAATAAATTTGCTTGATATTTCGCTTGCGCATACGTAATACGTAAGCTAGTATGCGTGTAACTCGAGTAAAGCTACTGTGTCTATTCAATAAGCGCATGATTACGTCATCGTCGAGCGAGTACGTTGACACGTTAGTTTGTTTTGATTTCTTGCTTTCTTCATTAGTGCCGTAGTTGGGTAATTCTTTTTCACTTTCTTTTTCGAAATTTTGTAACCAAGAGGGTCCATGCCACCATAGGGGATGCTGGTGAAGCTGCTCCATTGATAATCCACGAGTGGCGCAATCTGCTGGGTTTTCGCTGGACTTGACGTAGCGCCAACTATTTGGAGGTAAGATGTTCGTTACTTTTATTACTCTATTAGCGACAAAGGTTGTCCAGCGACCTGGATCTCCCTGCAGCCAGCCGAGTACAGCTGTTGAGTCGCACCATCCAAACGTATGTATTTCATATCCTATGAGGCATGCTTTAACCTTTTCCATTAATTTTGATAACAGTTCAGTTGCACAAAGTTCTAATCTGGGCAAAGAAACTACTCTTTTGGGCGGTACTAATCGAGACTTGGCTGCCACCAATACAATTAAGTTACTCTGATTTTCTGATAAATATTTTTTGCTCACTTTGCAATAAATGACGCAAGCGTAGGCGTTTACAGAGGCATCGCAAAAGCCGTGTAATTCTATTACGTCATTTTCACAAGTCTGTATCCATCTCGGGATATTAAATGATATGATGTTTTTTAAATCTTCTCTGATGTTCATCCATTCTTTGTTTATCTCAGTAGGTAACTCAGCATCCCAACTTAAATCATGTAACCAAATTTTCTGAAATAATAGTTTGAGTTTTATCGTTACAGGTGTGAGCCATCCTAAAGGATCAAATAACTTTGATATGTTTGATAACAGAGTCCGTTTTGTAAATTTAGACTGCGATAAATTAATTTTTAACTCAAAAGTAAATATGTCTGACTCAGGATGCCACCTGAGACCTAAAGTTTTAGTTGATTCATTATGTTTAAAATTGTAACTTTGTTGATTAGATACAGTTTCGACGATTTGGCGGTTTGGCGAAATGCACGGTTGCACCGTACAAGCTGTACCTGACATGACAAAACAAAAACCAGTGTAAGATTTTCTATCCAAGTTATCACTTGCCCAGTCAGCATCAACAAAACCTTGTAAGCTTTCTCCTTGACTACTAAACTTTAAACAATACATTTTAGTTTTCTTTAAATATTTAAGAACCCTTTTAGCATAGTGCCAGTGTTCCTCACCATAGCAAGTATTAAATTGGCTTAAGTAACTAACAGAATAGGTAATGTCAGGTCTTGTCATGACTGCTAGGTACATAAGACAACCTATAAGTTTTTGATAGCTAATTCCTGCTAAACATTTTTCTGCTTTTGTTACATTTAATTTATTCACTATAGGTGTATCAGCTGTTTTACAGTCAGTCATATTAAATTTCAGCAATAATTCATCTATGTACTGTTGCTGATCTACAGTTATCACATAGTTATTACAATCTTTGAGAACATTAATATTCATACCTAGGTAATGCTTAACCTCACCTAAGTCTTTGATTTCAAATTCTGAATTTAGAAGACATTTTAACTTCTCACTTTCATTCTTACTATTAGAAAAAATTAAAAAATCATCGACATACAATGCTATAATAATTTTTACATCTTTATACATCTTAGTAAATAGACATGGCTCTTGTGTACAGTTTTTAAAATTATTTTTACATAATACATCCCTAACTCTCTCATACCAAATTAAGGCGGATTGTTTTAATCCATACACTGCCTTTTTGAGTTTGAGAACTTTCCCTGCCATTTCGGATACAAAACCTTCAGGAGCATACATATATATGTCCTCTTTCAAATGACCATTAAGGTAAGCAGTTTTTACATCTAACTGAGTAATGTCTAGTCCTAGTTTTACACTTAGTGCAAATAACAGTCTTAAAGTAGAGTGCCGCACAACTGGCGAAAATGTCTCATCATAGTCAAGTCCATGTTTTTGGGTAAAACCCTTGGCAACTAATCGCGCACGATATTGCACTTCACTATCACTTTTGATCTTTTTCTTTAGCACCCACCGACATTGCACAATTGTAGCACCTTTTGGAGCATCGACAAGCTCGAACACTTCATTCTTTCGGAATGATTCCAGCTCCTCATCCATTGCCTTCCGCCATTGCACACTTTCAGGACTGCTCAAGGCTTCCGTCACCGTCAGTTCAGTATCTGCAGTAGCCAACAAGCCTGTCTGGTTATACCTTTCGGGCTCCCGTCTCTGCCTCTTAGGTCTGTTCAAAACCAGATAGTGTGGTTCTGGTGATACAATTGGACTGCTGATTGTTGATGGAGATTCAGGAACATATGTCTCATCTGCATCAGCCTCATAGAATGTGAGCTGTGATGATTCACTGTCAGAGCTTTCCCGAGTATCTGATTCTGATCGTTCTTGACGGCCACATTCCCCCACTGAACGATCATTTTCTACCGGAACAGGCAATCCTTCTTCCACACACCACGTCGCTTCAGTGGTTGCAGAAATTCCTCCTGACATTGCTGTCTCCATCACCACTACATCTCTACTGGTAGTTACCTTATTTTTGACGGGATCATATACTCTGTAGCCTTTTACATGTTCTGAGTAACCAACAAGAATATGCTGCTGCGCTTTCTTATCCCATTTGGTCCTCCTCTCCTTGGGGATATGCACCATAACTGGGCTGCCGAAGACTCGTATGTGGCTCAAAATGGGTTTCTTTTCATGCCACATCTCATATGGCGTTTTGTCATTGAGACCTGATGCTATAGAACGATTTTTCAAGTATGCTGCTGTGGATACCGCCTCTGCCCAAAACGTTTTATCTAACTTAGCGTCAAACAACAAGCATCTCGCTTTCTCAACAATTGTTCTGTTGTTTCTCTCTGACATACCATTTTGTTCTGGTGAATAAGGGTTTGTTTTTTGGTGCACAATGCCAAATGATTTCAAATAATCTTCCATCGCTTTAGAGCAAAACTCTCCACCATTATCTGTTCGTAAGATTTTAATAAAGGCATTTTTCTGTTTCTCCACCATAGCTTTGAATTCTCTAAAGTATTTAAACACCTCATTCTTGTTTTTCATAAAGTAAACAAATGACATACGACTAAAGTCATCTACAAAAAGAAGAAAGTATCTGGACAATCCGATAGATTTGATTTCCATTGGCCCGCATACGTCGGCATGAACAATTTCCAGCACTTTTGTACCCCTTGTGCCTGTGGGGAATGGCAGTCGTGATTGTTTTCCCTCACAACAAACCACACAATTAGATTTTGTCACTTCGTAAGTGCCTTCATAGCTAACACCTTCCACAGCGCCATTTTTCATTTTATTCAAATCATTAGTGTTTATGTGTCCCAACCTCCTGTGCCATAACAAAGCACTATCTCTGGCAAGTAAACATTTAGTCACTGGTGTAGTACATAAATCCAACTTGTATACACCATCAATTAGGTTAGCAACAGCCACCAATTCTTTCCTTGCATTGTATATCAAACACTGATTGTCTGAGAAAGAAACACTGTTGTTGTTTTTAATCAATTGACTTATTGACAATAAGTTCGTTGTCAGGCTTGGAACACATAAAACATCCTTGATTGTTATATCATAGCCTTGCTGCGTTGATATCTTAACGTTTCCTTTGCACGAAACTTGAAGTTTCTCATGATTTGCTATCATAATCTCGGGGCATGTCTGTGGACTCGAAACTTCTTGCAACCAACTTTCGACAGCCGTCATGTGAGCACTGGCTCCCGAATCCACGTACCACTCGTCCTTACTATATTTAGCACTCAAGAAAACAGCACTAAATGCATTTGACGACTTATTTTTGCTTGATTTTTCTAACATTGGACATTGATTACGATAATGACCCGGAGATTTGCATTTGTAGCAAGTTACATTTTTGTTAACACCTGTCACTTTGGCATTTGACGTTGACTTCCCGCCATTTCCGCTCTGATTCGTGCTGCCGGGTCTGAATTTGGCGAATTTAGGTTTCGTCCATTTTGACGCAAACGCCGCTTCAGTATTTTGCGTTTCGTTTGATGTCATTCCCATCAGTTCTAACGGCTCCGAATCTAACAACTTCGTCTTTATGACGTCAGCCGTAATTGCAATACCAGAATGTTCTATGGCCATAATCATGGGCGAAAATTTTTCCGGTAACCCTGCGAGCATCAGTGATCCAATCCACTGATCGGTAATTTCAAAACCAGTTCCACTCAACCGTTGTGATGTTTCCACAATTTGAGTAACGTAGGTGGTCATATCTTCACAATTTTCTCGCCGTATTGAAATCAAGTGACGCAATAACGAAATCTTCCTCGAAAAACCTGAGTCGTCAAACAGAGATTTGAGTTTATCCCACAACTCTTTCGAAGTTTTCGTTTTCTTGATATGTACGTACAAAGCGGGATCGATGGTTAGACATAATTTGGCCCGCGTTTTCGCATCTTCTTCGGGTTTTATGTCTTTTCCAACCACTGGCTGCACACAATGTAGCATACCTTCCAATACGAGCACATTTTCAACCGCGAATGTCCACTCGTCGTAATTTTCTCTGCCCTTAAGTTTAGGCACACTGGCTAAATAGTTTGTTGACATCTTGCACAACCAAAAATATATATTGATTACTTGATAAAACTGGAATAACGTGATAGCCCATAACCTATTAAATGAAACACGTTGGTTATTCGGTGCAGACTAATTTTTATTTTTCTTTTAATGCTACACACTGACATTAGGTACAAACAAACGTTTAGTTCACATACAGCCTAGAGGTCGCAGTGGATATTTTGATACAACATACAACTTAATTACAACAGTTTAGACACTAGAATCTTTTGGTGCAATCATTTTTATCAGACGTTAAAGTGCTAATCTTTAATTATACCGAATTCAAACCGCCAAGACACGCTAAGACAACTCACGGCACGCAGTTTGTCTTAGACGACAAACGAAAATCAAAGAGAAATGTGCAAAACCCGAATTAATTATAAAAACTTAAACAAAATGTCATTATGCTTAGCTAGCTGAAAATTTAACTTACATTTGCGAAACCGATCGGTGCTTTCCATCTTTCCAACCTTATATCAAACTTAGCAATTCGTTATTCTATGCCAAGTAGGCATGCCACCGTATAGCATAGAAGAACTATAACGTGCCAGTTTAAGTAACGTTGTTAGCGCCGTGACTGGCATCTCAGCAGCGATCCTCGACCGAGCTAAGACAACTCATGGCACGCACAGTTTGTCTTAGACGACAAACACAAATATTGGGCCCGAACAAGCGAACATCGGAATAGCAAACCGAATGTATTTGTAAAGGCGTATTTCGAAGCTCGTTCGTGTTTGTAAAAAGAAATATTCAATACAGTTAGCTTTAGGTATGTCAACGCCTCACACAAAGTTTTGGGAATGTTCGGTTTAATTAAGCATTCTTTTGAGTGCTCAATCGGATTTCTACTCGTACTAATAATAAAATTGGAAAAGCACGTTTGGAAATATAAATTTTAAAGTAATATTGCATAGTTTTACTGTACGAAATTTCTGAACACAAGTGCGATTTGCTTATCAAAATATTTTTTATTTTTGCATGTGACATAGTTATTAAATAGATTTAATTTCTATAAAAATAAGCTGGCAGAGCTAGGCACTGCTTTTGCTCTATAGAGCCATTTATGTCCGAAACATTATGTTTCCTTACTTTAAACTCGGCGACATTACTTCCTTTTCTTTTTAATGCATATATTCAAAGAATTTATGATTTTATTACACACAGATTTATTATATTTGCTAAATAATAAATACTTTGAAGCAATAAAAATTTGAAGACGTGTTTATCCAAACATTTGTTGGCCTGATGATTGACTGCCTTTTAATATTCATGACTATCACCATATTTGTGACATTTAAGAATATGCTAATAGACACTAAGACTTAATGTTATCGTATTGTAAAAATGTTTCCTTTATTTAGCAAAGTTACCTTTGACATATTTGATGATATAAAATATATTATTAATCGCTATAAGATAGCATTTCCAAAATATTTGTCATTAAATATTAAAGTATAGTGAATATTAATCATCTCAGCTGTACGACGCCCACTGCTGAGCATAGATCTCCACAACGATCGGTCCTGCGCTGCCATCCATCGACTTCCAGCGACATAGTTAAATGCCAGTGTTTACCCGTGGTCCTGGTGGGTCGACCCATTACCGGGTCCACGGGTAATTTTAATTACCCTTGGTGGCAAAAGTATTCTTTGTTGGCAATTGGTTGCGTATAAGAACAAAAATTCTTCTGTCGCAACTAGTTGCCAAGAAAGAATAAAAAATTATTTTCCACAACTGGTTGTGAAATTCAGTCGCCATGGCGGCCGAAAGGGTTACCTAAATGGATCCCAGATAAATTGATAGTGAAAATTAAAGAGTTAAAATAAAAGATATCAAGCGCTTTGCGTATACCTGCTGACTTTGAGTTACTATAGTATTTTTTTGTCATCAATTCACTTTTGATCTTGATAGTCGCGTCAGATTATAAAGGTGGTGTAGCCACAACAGACTCCTAGCGGTGCGGTACTAATCTCCACAAAAGGTACAAAAGCTTTAAGTCAAAAATGTTTTTGCCACTTAACAAAGTAAATACAGTGTATTAAGAAACAGTTTTTATGGTTCCCAGTTCCCCAATCATCGCACGGTGCATGAATTCAGTGTCCAAAACAAAAAGCGGTTTGATCAAACTTCAGCGAGTGACTTGGCGACTAAAAACTGTATTTTATTCATGGAAGAAACGTTAACATCGAGTTTATGTTAAAATTCGTAGTGTAATGGAAACGATGCATTATGCATTTGGTTGGGTTGACACAATGACATATGGAGTTTACTTTTGTTTGACGTTAGGTTAAGGGCATGAATGTTGAAGTTGCAGCGAGCATTGTAACTTCCGTGCACTCGACTATAGATGTTTTATTTGAAAATGTTCAGACATAAATCATAGATTTTTGTTTTTTGGCACCCTTAGCCAAGGCCATAAAGTGTTGTTATATTTATAGGAAATATAGGAAACAAACTTTGCAAAGAATACTTATAAGATAACCTAGCTGCAAAAACCATTCATAGAAGCAATCATTGAAAATAGGTAAGCTGTTTTGTTTGCTATCGTCAAACTTAATCAAGTTAAGCAATATTAGACATACTTATCGATTATCATAATACCGAGACTAGGGCGAGCTTATTATGTGCTGACGACTGTTTGTACTAGTATACTAATAGCTATGAAGGATGCCGTCAAAAGCGTAAAATAACGGTCCCAGAGGTCCCGGGTTTAATTCCCATTGGGGGTACATATTATAAGATTTCAGTTCGGTTGGTTGGTGGTACGACTTGTTTTTTGTCCGCCTGGCTAGCTACACCATCTTATGTAAGTTTGACGACGTTTTCAGCATTATTGTGTTCCGGCAGTTATACTCAAGACAGTCAGTTCCTCAGTGATTGAGGAGTCCGGAAGTAGTGAGCTTGCACCTTCAGCCTTATGAGCACTTAACATCAGGTGTGATGAAGGCTAAGTGCTACCCCGTTGTAAAATAAAATAAACATTTCACTATATTTGGGATTTTTTATTAAAGCTATAAATTAATCTTCTCGCTACCAAAACCGCGTCTATTTCAAACAATATCCACTTTTCCCAATATAACATTCGCGTGACAACTTGCAATTCACATAACATTTCGCATAGTTATCGAGAAAAAAAACCGGTTGTCTTGTTAAACCTAGTAGGTTAGACATTTTTGCCTAATTGCCCATTATTAGTTACACCGTCTGAATAATAATCGTCCGATTTTTATTCGATTTATATCGATGAATTCGATGCCAATGTACGTTTTAAGTGGAGACTGGACTTACGCATAATTGGGACTCCTTTTTGCACACGACTCGAATACGAAATGATCAACATAATAATTCAATTTTTTATAGACGAACTGAGAACTTCTTATCATTCTGGTTTCAATATAGTGTTAAAAAAGTTTGTTTTGTAAGCCGTTTCTTTACAACACTGTGAAAACTGAATCTGGTTACTTGAATGGAATCTATAATGGAAACACAGTTGGTATCCACAAAATACTGACGAAATTAATTCAGAATAATGATAAGGTAACCTTTTAAAGATGAATAATAAATACATGATGACTTCAACTCGTTGAATTTGATATTTAAAATAAAACTTCGAACAAGAAAAACGTTTTTGCCTAATCATCCTTACATTCCCATAAAAACAATCGAGATTCGTCAAATGTATGACACACAACATTCCCGAATCGATACATCGGATCAACATCGATGTCGAGTTATCGACAACATCGAATAGAAACAATATGTGGGACCTGGGGAGGCGTGGCGTGACCGGCGCGTGGGCATTGCGTCGGTGGACAATGTTCGTCCGATCACTCGATACGGCCAAATATTGAACCGAGATGTTATCGTAATTATTATGTTCTTTTATTGGTATTTACATGAGCGGCGTGATAATATCGGGAATGCTCGGTATGATGATGGCCCCTAGAAAGTTAACCGTTTATAAATTGCGGCTGAGATTCTTCTATAAGATCGATATTTGTATGTAAATAAAGAAAATTAAAAAGCATTATATGAAATTCAATGATATTTCAGATAGTTTGAGAACCATGCAAGACATAATTTATTTTGTTCAAAGTATCAGCTGAATAGGTACCTTTATAACTAAGTAAGTAGATGCATAATTGCCTATAAATAGGTATACTTACTTGTAAAAGTCCCGTTTATAATTTTTGAAGATTGTTTAAGATTGTGGACTTTTCATGTATATGTCTCAGGTGAAAATCGAATCTTGAAAAATTCCACTAAAAATCCTCCATTTTGTAAATAAAGAAGTGGCGAAGTAAGGTGAAGTAAATATGCCTGGAAGAAATTGCTGTTTAGCAATAAGGCCGCCTTTTGTATACTCTTCTGTTTTGTGATTGTTTCTTTCTGTATTTCTTTTGTGTGCAAATAAAACATTTATTGATTGATTGATAAATTGAAATTAATTAATAAAATCACCTCGAAAAACTTACTGCCGTTTAGAATTCCACAATAAAATTGGACCACCACCAACCACTGAGATTCGTAAACTCCCACATATTGTGGCTAATTAAGGCGAACACGACGCGAGTACCGTGTCACGAGAGCACGAGATCATGACATCATGGCTGCGGGGAAGCAAATGAGACCTATTAGTACACGCCACGGGAATCCGACACAACATACTCCTTGCGGTTTGCGGACAAGACGGAACGGTGAGACAAGGAAACAAAAGACGAATTGTTAATCTTGACGAACATCAAAATAATTTAAGCGCTGCCTGCGTTAATTATTGTAGTCACTTTTTAGTGTTACCTAAGTTTGATAAGATCATCATTCATCAGCCATACGACGCCCACTGCTGGGCATAGGCCTCCCCCAAGGAACTCCACAACGATCGGTCCTGCGCTGCCTGCATCCAGCGGCTACTCGCGACCTTGATCAGATCGTCGGTCCACCTTTTAGGGGGCCAGCCCACGGAACATCGTCCGGTACGCGGTCGCTATTCAAGCACGTTTCTGCCCCAACGGCCATCGGTTCTCCACGCTGTGTCCCGCCCACTGCCACTTCAGCTGAGCAATCCTTCGAGCAATGTCGGTTGTTTTAGTTCTCCTGCGGATCTCATCATTTCTGATTCGACCGCGCAGGGAAATACCAAGCATGGCTCTCTCCATTGCTCGCCGGATGACCTTGAGTCTTCTTAAGAGACCCATAGTAAAAGACCGCGTCTCACTTCCATATGTCATAACTGGCAATACACACTGGCAATACATACAATTTAGACAGAACAACGTGCCGGACGACGTTCCGGGGGCAGGCCCCCTACAAGGTGGACCGACGATCTGGTCAAGGTCGCGGGAAGCCGCTGGATGCGGGCAGCGCAGGACCGATCGTTGTGGAGATCCTTGGGGGAGGCCTATGCCCAGCAGTGGGCGTCGTTCGGCTGACATGATGATGATGATAGACAGAACAAGAAAATAGGTTGACAGTGACGGAAGTGAGAGAAGAAATAAGAGAGGTTTAGGAAGTGTGTGCAGCCAACAAATGACCCCGTCTCAGCCAAAAGCTTCTGAGTCGCACACAGGTGGGCGGAGCAACAATTATGCGCTGTTTATTCTGACAGGGGATAAGATAACTTACAAATAATATTTCAATTTCATCTTAATTTATTAATAACGTGGATATGTATACCGATGTTTCATGTCATTTAAAGATTGAATATGCATTAATTACATCTGAAAAATGAATAAAACCTACCGCTATTAATTTCAGTTTCTTAACCTAACTACATTTTAACCGTTACAACATCCCCCATAAAACAAGCAATTTAAATTGAACAAGACAATAAAATCTCACAATGACAGTAATTTTACAACCATCGTTATCTTACTGACCGTCATCAAACTTTAAATCATATTTGAGTATAATAGTTTCGTTATGTTTATGATTTCCAGCAATAAGACTGCATTGATATGCGACATTTTACGACCCACTCAGTTTATAGTCGATCTTAGTCAGACAAGACGAATAACCCATAGCCACTGTACCAATATGATTTGAGCTTCGTTAATAGTTCAGTTTTATTGAAGCTTAAAAATAATGTCAATATGCTGTAGTTACTCGTAAGTTTGACAACCTCCGTGGCCGAGTTGTGTACGCACCGGTTACAAATTTGCCGCTATATCTGGAGGTCCCGGGTTCGATTCCCTTTCTTGAAAATTTTGAAAATGAACTTTTCAAATATGGTATGTGGTAATATCGTCGTTGTTTCCAATTTCCATAAAGTAGTGCTCTAGTTTGGTATTGGAACAATGTATGCGATGGTATCCAATATTTATTTAAGTAAACTGTAAGTTAATAAAATATCAACTATTAATCAGACACTTCATGGAATTGATCGCACTTATCACTTTTAAAATCCATCCTTCTTACTATCACGAAAGCCTAATATGTTTCGAGATAGTAAAAACGTAAACGTAGGTAGTGATATCCGTAAATAACATTAATTTACAGATTACATTACGATTTGTTAAGTTCTACTTCACAGATTTTATTGAAGCTTTGAATTTTTTCATTAATAAGTATTATATAGTTTTGGGTTTCAAGGATTCAAAATCTTGAAGCAACATTATATCATCATCATCATCATCAGCCATTTAATGTCCCCACTGCTGGGGCACTGGCCTTCCTTATGGATGAATAAGGAGAATGAGCCATGACCCACCACGCGGGCTCAGTGCGGATTGGTGGGTATTAACGACTGCAAGTGCAGCCGGGACCAACGGCTTAACGTGCCTTCCGAAGCACGGAGGAGCTCGAGATGAAAAGTTTTTGGTCACCCATCCCGTGACCGACCATTGCGAACGTTGCTTAACCTCAACGATCGCAGGCCAAGCGCGCTATCCACTGCGCCACGGGTTCCTCAACATTATATAGTTCCCAATAAAAGCTATTACCAATTCTTAACCCATTATTTAATTATTAAAGTCCACTCACGCCTTACCGCACTCTACTTAATAAAATAATCCCGATGTAACATACGCAAAACTCAAGATAGTAGGTACAATAGACATCACATGAAGCTGTAATAATAATATTAATATATTATTAATATCTGCCCATGGTCTGATAGCCAAGAGCCTCGATAAACACCTTAGGAGGCTTGCGTTAGGTGGATGGATCGGGAGTCAGATGCAGAAGGCAGTACTTCTGGACTCGGCCCGTATAGTGAGAAGGTTCCTGTCTCTGGATCCTTAACCATCGGTAACCGGGACCCTGATCTTGCTACCGTTGCATTTTTGTATTTTTAAATGTTATATTTTTTAGTGTTATACATTGTAAAAATTTAATGTTTGGAAATATAGTTTTGTAAGTATTTAAAATGTAATAAAGGGAATATTAATAATAAAAGACACACACAATTTAGTTTCTATACTTGACTAAATCAATCCAGAAGCCCGCCCCGAGCCGTACCTGGCTTAAAGGTCCCCATCAGACTCGCAGTATTGCCCAGCTGTATGGCTAAAGAAACTCTTTATTTCTTTCATCAAAAAGTCTGTTTTACACAAGTTAGTGGCCGAAGTCGCCTTTTAAGCTAAAAATGCCTGTCTCAGGTGACTCCGCTGTTCCGTTACATAATGTTAATGTTTTCTAGACTAGTATCTATTAATTACTTATTTAATGAAATAAAAAACTTAAAACTAACAAGAAATAAAAAAGTTTAACATGGTGTGTCTGTGACTGATGGTATGTGTGTGTGTATATGTGTGTGTGTGTGTGCATGTGTGTGTGTGAGTGTGTGTGTGAGCGTTTGTGTGTGTGTAAAATATGTAAGTTTATAATAAAACATTTTACGTCTTTCATGAATAACTCTGTCATCTCATAGTCGAGAGTTTCCAACCACGTATGTATGTAAACCAACCACGTGTAGCTGTTGTTCCCTACATTTCAATATTCTTCTAATTGGTTGGTATGTCTTATTTAGAAACTATGTAAGTACCTTTTAAATGTTTAAAGTTCCGATGTAATTAAAAATTATTTACTGCTACCGGGTTTTTATTTTGTGTTTATGTTTAAGATCATACTTATAACAATTAACATTTATATATTATAAAATTTAACATGACGTTAAACTTTTCAATTTGACGACTCGTTATGAAATAAGACAGGGAGAAGAAAATAGCCCTTAGCAAGGTTTTTGCCGGCAAGGCGAAGGGTTTGCGAACCGATGGCATAGCTACATTAAATTTTGAAAAACTGAACACTGTACGTAGTATACGTAAACCACAATTATAACGTACCTATGCATTAAGGTCGATAAATGTTAAATGTATAGTCTAATATGTAGTCTACAGTACATTAATCCGTCCGTTTGATCTGTTTAATAAAATATTAAACAAGCACTCGCCCAAATTCTAGGGGCTATTAAATCGTTTCAGTCGGCTCATAACGGATTCAGTAATTTGCCCATACGTCTTGTTATGGTCGTTCCGCGGGATTAAAACCTTTACCCACCCTTCATAAATCGCGGTAGCCTCGCCTTATATTATTCATGAGCACTGAAATACGGAAATACAGCTTCAAATGCCACGGAACTGTCACAGCGATAGCATAAAACTTGGGCAGGTATGTAGGCTTCACAACTTCTTTTCGACAGGGTCACAACAATGTGACTTTTGTATATTGTTTTGAGGTTGCCAAATATTTTAAACTCGACATATTTCGGTAAAGTTACCAAATGGTATAAAATAGGTGGATGTGTAACTACATGTATACCTAATGTTTTAGTCCAGTGAATAGAGGATTTTTATCTTACAAGTGGTCCGGTAGTTCTGTAAGTAAGCGAAAATCTGAAGATATTGCCGATTTTTTTTAACATGGCGGCGGGGGCGGAAGGCGAGGAATTGTGCATTTTGAATTTTAAATACTCACTAACCACCCTAGACAACATATCAAAAATTCAGAACTGCCGGACCAATTGTAAGATAGCCCCCCTTATTATTAGTCTCTATTTACTGGGTTATACTACTGCACCGAATAATACATTGAAAAACAAGGTGCTATTAAGTAGGTGTCATAAATGAAATGATTGTTTAAACGTGTTTATTTCGGCCACTTTTAGCCTTGTTGCGATAAATCTTAGTGCAAGGACAGATTAAATCATACTGCCTGCTGCATCCTCCGGCATCTTTTGTCAGAAAAATAGATACAAGTACATATATCTTTTAAAGTAAGTAAAATTAAGAAAAGAAGAAAGCCATTTGTTAATTCGAACATTTTTATTTGAAAACTCTTGCTATTTTATAAGAAACACTAGCTGTTGCTCGCGACTTCGTACGCGCGGTGTAGTGACTTTTGTGTTAGTTTAGTTTATGTGTGTTTGTTGCTCAGATTTCATAACGCTCTTCTTGAAGTCCTATTCTCTACTAAAAGGGTCTAAAGAATATCGAATATGCAGGCTAGGGTATGAACATGGTATGTTGTTATCATATGCTGCATGAACATAGTTGAGCCCTCATTCAAAGATCTGTCCGTCTGTCAAGAAACTTTTTCTCAAGTATGCGTGGGAGGTATCAAGCTAAAATGTATGTCAAATTAAATACTGAAGTCTGCAATCCCTTAGAGGCGACAAAAAAAAACAAACTTCTCTTCTCTTCTTCATAACTCAAAAGGGCCACTTGGATCTCGATTTTCTTTTAAATCCCATTTAGCTACTTGTTGTTACCGATCCCGATTTAAATTTAAACCGCTATCTAGGTCGGTTTAGGCTGTCAAATCTCGATTTACAGTAAGTTGTGATAACTTATCTATATTTTCATATGGTTTTTATACGCAAAAATGCATGTATCACACATAACAGTGTATAATGATAACGATTATTTTGAACAGCCGTTCTTCGTTCTTCGACGTTGCTTGCTAGCGGGCAATAGATCTATTCTACGCGAGGTTCATAAGACTGAACCACACCAAACGATCCATCTTGGATTGGCCAACCACGATCTAAGATTGGGGATCATGGATCTAATTTGTTCTCTTGGTGCTCTTGGATCGCACGAGGCACGTCCACTCCGACCACTACTATGGAGCTCCAGTGGTGAAGCGCACTCTTGCCGCGCGCGATTAGAGCGCGTATTGTCGTTTTGCGCATATGCGCGCTTTCACGATTCAAACAGAAGTTCTTACTTAGTAATGCATAATATCAGGCCAATCATATTTTTACTATAAAATGAAAAAGAGATTGTGTGTATCCATACTAATATTATAAATGTGAAAGTGGGTTTCTTTGTTTGTCCGTCTTTCACGTCAAAATTGGTGCAACGGAACGACGTGACTTTTGGAATGGGAATAGTTTGGCAGCTGAAAAGTGACATACTTAGGCAGCCATTAGACAGTCAATCTGGATCAATGATCAATGATCAATGATCGCGATGCAGATTGACTGTGTACGAAGGTGATTGACGGCTCGCGATCTTGATCGCAAAATATCTACAAAGTAAATCTCGATCGCGATCAAGATCACGAACAGTGATCGCGATCTGGATGTAATGGCTGCCTTTGGCTACTTTTTAGCCCTGAAAAATATCACATTCCCGTGGGATAACGTCGTCGTTTAGTCCGAGCGGGCGAAGTCGCGGGCGGAAGGCTAGTATTTTGATATGTAGACATTTCTTCTTTAAGTAACAGGTATAAAATGTAATGATATACCATTTAATTATTGAATTTTAATCAATCATCACTTATGTAAGCTTTCCTAGTAAATAAATGAATAAATAAGTTAGATAGAAATATATTAAAAATATATTAAATATTCCTTTATTTTATTGGATGGTACCTACGGCTGAAAGCCTAAGTAGCCAGAGCCAGTTAAATGACATAAAAATGGTAGGTATAGTGCGCCAATCTTTTCTGTTCCGGTGATTATCTTAGGAACTAAAACAGTTTTCATACGACAGTCCATTTTGACAGCTAATTTCGTATTGCAAGTGGCTCCTCTGTCACGACTGTCACCGGAACAGAAAAGCTTGTGGCTGTAGGTAGCTACGTACTGGCCACTGTGCCCGTAGTGTAAGTTTTTATGTCAAAAAACGCAAACTATTTCGAATGCGTATTAATGTCAATTTGTATGAAAACTGTATTAGCGCCTCTAGCGGCGAGTAGCGCGCTTATATAGTTTTCATACAAATTGACATTAATACGCATTCGAAATAGTTTGCGTTTTTTGACATAAAAACTTACACTACGGGCACTGAGCAAATTTTTCAAAACTACATTGGTGACATTTTGTCTACATTGCGACAAACTTATTTCACACAGTGGTTATTTTTTGGTACTAAATATACTGTTGACTGCCGGCAGTCTATTTTGACAGTTAATTTTGTAGGGTAAGTCACGGATTGATGCCGCACTTTTTGAAATTGCCGCACTACTTACTTAACATGTGCAAAATCAACAAACTACTTATGAATACATAAACTACAATCTGTCATCTATAAAATCGTTTAACAGATATTGGATTATTGTAGTTAGAGTATGAGCTACACTGATTTTTGCAGACCTCTAATTTTTGGAGGATACTTGCCGCACTACGGATTGTCGCCTCACCAGTCAAATAGGACGGACGGATAGTTGCCCCTGTGAGATATATATTCGAATTTGAGAATATTAATTCAAAAACATAATTTAGAAAGGAAATAAAATATATTGAAAAACATTATTTCATTCTAAATGAGTCATTGACCTACATTCTGCGTTACAGGATAGATGCCACGGTACAAAAGCTACGTATTTACTGTTATTCGTGTCATTTTATAACAAAATCTATCGTTTTTAAACTTGCTTAAACTTTATGGTATGCTGTGCCAAAGAAATCATAACGATAATCAAAACACTCCATTATCAAAGAAAATCCTCCAATGGCGCCTATCCTCCCAAATTTTGTTGTACAAACGAAATAAAGGAATATCTTCAGGATAGATGCCATTTTAAATTATTTCGTTCCAAATCTAATAACGCCGCATCTAAGTAACTTTTTTGATTAATTAATATTACGTGGTTGGACCCGGACCATCTTTTATATTTTCGGAGCATTTTGGTACTGAAATGAAAGAAAAATAATCATATTAGAAGTATGCGTTAGTAAGGAATAAGTGGCTTGGTTTAGGGATAGACGCCTTTAAGGGCATCTATCCCGATCAAAAACGAGGCAAGTATCCGTATCGTAGAGGATAGATGCCTTCTTATATAAATATGAAACATAATGAAATAAACAAATAAAAACATGTTTGAGTATTTATTTAAATACCTTACATTACGATCAATACGTCACAAAGACAATCCATTCTTCATAAAAAAAGAGTAGAGCCTCCAAAAAGGCAATGAAATAATTTTGGTCCTTTTTTTCGATCGTCAAAATTTTTGATTGCCGACTGTGACGCACACACTTGCTTTACAGCGCCTATCACGGCCGACTGGCGAAGTACACGGGGTGAGCTATCTAGTATACGGCAAATCGAGCTTAAGGTCATTACCCTCATAGGAGTTTTTAAAATCGCGGCATGTATCCCACCGCGGCATCTATCCGTGACTTACCCTATTGCTAGTGGCTCCTCCAGGACCACTGTCACCGGTTCAGATATATTTGTGGCACTATACTTACTGTAGCGACATCTAGCGTCGAGTGGAAATGCGAAATATAAATTTTACATCAATAGGGTGAGAACTTCAGTTTTGGCCACTGCCCCGAGTGCTTACTTAGATTAAAACATTTCGTTAATAACTTTTGCTTGATAATATACTTTTTATCTATGACTTTTAAGTCATAATAACAATAGTAATAATTCTTTATGACATAGGAATAATATTCAATAAACGCTTTCCAGTTTACATCAAATTAGATGTTTCTTTTATTTTATCTAAGTTAGTTAAGTATTGATTTCGCGATGTATCTTTTAAAATTTGATTGACAAAAAACACATCAATCGGCACCCTTCGCACATTTTAAGTTTAAAAATAGGCTTTTAATTGACTAAAATAAAACTAAATTTCGTAAGTATATGAATACTTAGTTATATGTTTTTACTATGTATGTCCACGAATTTCTCGAAATCTAAAGGCATATCGAGATGATTCTATTTGACTTAAATTAGGTGTATTCTAACTTTGGGAACAGAATAAGATTCATCAAAATCGGTTTAGTAGTTTTCGTGGGTATGTTATTGTACAATATACACTAAAACTTAGGAAATAAATAGTAATTTTAAAAAAATAAACTGACTGGCACCGACCTCAAAAAGGTACCTTAATTATAATATATATTATATTTTTCCTTTTCAGTTGACAAATACTTTTTGGAGTCGGTTAAATTTTTTAAGTATATTTTTTGTATTGTAAATTTAAAAATTTAAAGAAAAGTAAAAGATACATTCTTGACAATTTTAGATACCTACTTAAGACCATAGGCGAAAGAAGTGAAAAAAAAATTAAAGTGGCAACAGCGGGGGCTTTTACCCTACTTAATATAGATAATCATTCGAATGTTCTTTTGTGAGAGGTATATCGTAATCTTACTGACTTCCTGCGCCATCTATTGCTTAGTAGATATAATGACGTAAATAACATGAAATTATTTTTATGATTTTATGTGAGCCTGGATGGGTTTTAATTTATATTATGTTTTGAAGCAGGTAAAAAAAAATAACATGATTCATTATTAATTGAGACAGCGATTAAATATAACGTATTTTCATAATCATGTGGCGCCATCTATTTTAGTAAGAATCTGTTTTTGTATTTTCCCGTAGGAATAAGAACAATCCTGCAATAAAAGGTACTCTATATGTTGACCCGGGTTATAAGCTATTACTACACAAAATTTGGTAAAAATCCGTCCAGTAGTTTTTGCGTGAAAAGCGAACATACAAACAGACAAACAGACAAAATTTTTAATATCTATCGTTTTGGGGTCTATATCCTGTACACATCACATAGCAGTAATTTTTTTTTTTTATATTTCATGTACAGACTTTTTGTCCGTTTCTGTTTTATTATATGTACTTATAGATACTTATAGATAACTATATCACAAAAACTTTAATTACATAACCAGTAAATATTGTTTACATAATTGACGTTAATAGGTATCTTGGAATGGAATAGGTATATTTGTTTATTACAATATTCGTTACTTTCAGAGTACCTAAGAAGTCAATTTGTCATTTAAAAATATAACTGGCAATCCATAAACAAATATCGCGGCTAAGCCCTAATTCAAAGGTAAAACACAGGGGGCCCACCGACCAATTTTACGGTTAGCTTCTAATAAAATGGGACCTATGCATATTAAAGTGCCATCAATGGGAGGGGATGGTGGTTTATCTGTCACTTGGGTCGTGTTTACACCTCTT
Source organism: Crambus lathoniellus (assembly GCA_949710035.1). NCBI lineage: Eukaryota > Metazoa > Arthropoda > Insecta > Lepidoptera > Crambidae > Crambus > Crambus lathoniellus. The sequence goes on from OX453310.1 coordinate 19,832,013, forward strand.
TTATTGGACAAATGTCAATAGTAAAGAGCCCATGTGGTCATACCCTTTTTGTAATGCCACAAATATTTTAGAGCCACATAAATAAGTCGGAGAAGCTCTGTTGTGTTTTAAAGCAACTAAAACTTTCAACGTTGGGTTGGGTTTACTAACCCAATGGCGCAGTGGTTAGTCTTAACAAGGGTAATGGGTTCAATTTCCACCCAGCAGAACAAAATATTCACGTGGTGAACGATTGTACCTATTTGTTCGGTATCTGTGTTATTTACGAACTTTCATTAGTTCTATACACCTCTATATTTTAATTAGTACAAAGTTTTAAGGAGGTGATAGTGTCCATCAATACGAACAATTTTTACAATGGAACCAACCACGGAATTGCGAAAAAAAAATCAGCTGTTCCATACAAAAGTACATTATCGACTCGACTGAAATGTATGGAACAGCTGATTTTTTCTTCGCGATTCCGTGGTTGGTCCCATAGTAAAAAATTTTCGTATTGATGGACACTATCATCTCCTAAAATCTTAAAAGGTACTAATTAAAATTTAGTGGTGTATATCTGACATTTCTAGCCCCACTCAAAGCAGAGCTTGTATTATGAGTATAAGTTCTATTTGTAAATGATGTAGCCCGACATTTATCCATATAACGTATTGAAAATATTGAAAACGAACCCGTCTCACAACTAGCTACGATGGGATTACTATGAGATAGTTGTGAGACGGGTCGATTTTTTCTTATAAGTAGTTACCTACTTCATTTTCAATAAAAAAAGTAAAAATAACATATTTCAACCTCTTGTTCAATAACCAAAAAAAAATTAAAATTCATCGCAAAGATCTTTACAAACAACTCCGTTCACAAGAAGAAATCCAATCCAAAGAATTTATAACATTCTTTGTAATAAAACCTTTCAATTCCTTAGCTCTGTAACAACTGATTCCTAGCACACGCACGCTCAATAAAAATATTAATATCCACAATTTTAATGGCGTACATAAAATATTTATAACAAAATAACACGAGTGAGTTTTGAGCTCACTGTAAAATTGAATCGCGGTACGATTCTGTCCCAGTATAATGTTTTATGGTGACGTTGATCCCACGCAAGGGAAAGATTTGGTCCGAGATGTATGGCTCTGGAATGAAATATATGGGCCGCTTACTTGAATCGTATGTGACAATGTTCGATATAGATTGTTTACGCTAAAGTAAACACATTTTGTACTCGAATCTTTTCTATTTGGGTAGCTGGGAAAAATTACTTTGTAAAAAAAAGACTAAGGATGAATTTTTAAACAAACATTTTAAAGTTAATTTAGAATGCTATTCACAAATGAAAACTACTTACTTAATTTTAGTGTTCAGACTGAATATTTTTATTCGCAAAATCCCATAAATTTTATGTAGGTAAGTAAGTATATTACTTATTCTAAAATCGCTATGCTCTCGCGTACTTTCACCTGTTTTAAATTAAAAGAAAACAATTTGGAATAAAAAAAGCTTGGTTAATAAAATAATCAGTTGCTGATTTGACATTTAAAATCGAGTCTGTAGCATAATGATAAAAGAAATATTATCAAAATTAAATCAAATTGGCAACTGTAGAAACTTACCACAAATATATTGTTTAACAGTAAAATAGTACCACATACTACTAATCCAAAATTTGTTTGTGATCAAGACCATTAAATCGCAGTACAAATACCTCGCGCACAAAAGACAGTAGCTTAGCGAGCTTGCTGTACCAAGATAAACGCGGGTCAAATGGCACTGCGCATGCGAGCCCCGAGATATTATAGAGGAGCGACTTGGGAAACAGACTGTAATCCAAAGATTTAATTACCATAGTAGGCAGATTAACAACAACAAAATGGTCAATTTTCTTCCTTAAATAAGAGAACTAAATACCTAAGTAGGGCAAGAGACCCCTTTGTGGCCACTTTACGGATTTTTTCACTTTGAAGCACATACATAAAGATTTAATTACAATAGTAAGTGGAATAACATCAATAATATGATAATTTTTTTTCCTTAAATAAGGAAAACTAAATACCTAAGTAGGGCAGGCGACCCCTTTGTGGCCACCTTTATGGATTTTTGCACTTTGAAGCACATACTTACTGCTATATGGTCTTAGGTATTTAGGACATAAATGATATCTTAAGTTATAGAGGATTTATCTACCTTTAAAGGTACATCTTTCAAATTCAAAACAATAAAATAGTTTTTTGTATATACCACGAAATGTGCAAAGGTGCTAAATGCCCCGGTTTTTGCCACTTTGCCACCTATAGCGAAAAAACAAAACCAAATCCAGGTTAAATCAATATATTTTATTATGCAAGAAACTAAAAAAATTCTAAACAATAATTTTATTGTAAAAAACAAAGGTTTAGAATAACATTCATTCACAAATTTCTTAAAATTTTCATACAATAAAATCTTAAAACAGGAAATGGCGTTTATTTAAAAAATCGTAATTCTTAGGGGATTCTAACTATTGTAATTATTACCTTAAGATACCTTTTCTAATTGCCATTGGCAAAAAAAACTAGAAGTTTTATAGATAAAAGTGGCCAAAACCGGGGCAGTAGAAAAACCAAACAATATATTGTATTCTGCCCTACATTGTCATAATTTCTAGTGTTTTTTTATCTTAATTAATCAATCAATCAATCAAAAAATGAGTATGTAATTATGAATCGTCAATATTTTCTTAAATTTAATGAAGACTGGCATGGCGATCCAATTGATTTATCGAAATACCCCGTAATACAAGACAACATTGTACTCTTTGTACGAGAAACTCTCGTTATTCGTCTCTGTGGTCTAGTGGAGTACATAGCACCGGTATCAGGCCTAGAGGTCCCAGGTTCAAATCCCAGTGCGGGTACATATTGTATTCGGTTTGGTTGGTGGTTCAAAGTCCGCCTGGCTAGCTACCACCATCTTATCTTAGTCTGACGCCATAACAACGATGTTTACAGCATTGTTGTGTTCCCGCAGTTAGAGATAAGATAGCCAGTTCCGTAATTGAGGTTTCAGGGAGTAGTGCGATTCCACCTTCAGCCTTACCATCACTTAACATGTGTGGTGAGATAAATCGCGATCGAATAATATTGGATGAAAAATCACATCAAAAAAATCGGCCAAGTGCGAGTTGGACTCGCCTATGAAGGGTTCCGTACACACTTAAGGTACCTATTGCTTAAACCTAGCCAAAATTCCAATATAATTTTTCGCCAGCAAAATATAACTTTGTTTTTCATGGAGTTTGTATGAATGACAAAGTTATATTTGCGGTTTTTTAAATATGTGTTATATCTCGAAAAGTACATACTATATCTCGTTCAAACCAATTTTCTTTGAAAGTTTTTATTAAGATCTACAGCATATATTTTTTCTAGATTTTTCACTTTTTTATTTCAAAAGTTAGAGGGGGGGACACACATTTTACCACTTTAGAAGGCTCTATCTTTCAAAATATTGACTTTGAGAAAAAATGGTTGGAAAACCTTTATGTCATTTTTAAAGATCTATCTATAGACACCCCACACGGATATGTTTAATTAAATAAAAAATATTTTTAACTCAGTTCTATGTATGGAGAGCCCCCCTTAGTTTTTTATTTTTTTTAATTTTAGTATTAAAATCTTAAAGCGGTTTATAGAATACATCTATCTATCTAGTTTCAACTGTGTAGTCCTAATAGTTTTGGAATAAAGTGGCTGTGACATACGGACGGACGGACGGACGGACAGACAGACAGACAGACAGACAGACAGACATGACGAATCTATAAGGAATCCGTTTTTTGCCATTTGGCTACGGAACCCTAAAAAGTAAGAAATAATTCCTCACCAAATAAATAACGTAAGTACCTACCTACATTGAAGTCGGGCGTGAAACATGTACGATTTTTTGTTGTTTTTGTTAAAACCCGCCCGACTTCAAAGTACTTACGTTAAGTATTTATTTGGTGAGGAATTATTTCTTACTTTTTTTATGTGATTTTTTTGAAGGCGGTTTTATTTTTTTATAAAAATAATTTTTATTTCACTCTTTTTAGTGCATCGTACAGGCAATTTACTTGTATTCTGGTAAATAGGTATGCGATCAAACTGAAAACCTCCTTTTTTGAAGTCGGTTAAAATACCTATCCCCTTTTTAACAAAACAAGAATCATCTAAATCGGTTTATAAACAAAGGAGTTATGCCTAAAGATACGTATTAAATTCACATAAAGTGGTAACGAAAACGACAGGTTTTTCAAGATTTCCTGAAAACTACTGAACCGATTTCAAAATTTGTAAACCAACCTGATGTAATAACGTTTCAATCATTTCAATCGGTCCATCCGTGTTCGAGTAATCGGTGGACATACACAAAAAAAAACTCCTCCTTTTTGATTTAGAAGTCGGTTAAAAAACCAGAGCAGAGTCTCTTTCGGTCGTTAATGAAACAAAAATTAGAGACAATAGATATTTGACAGCAGCACTTTGACATCTCTTGGCAGACATCCTGCTAGGTATTTAAGAGTAGAGAGGTATCTAAATAAGACATCCTAAGACAGTAAAGTTTATTATTACGATTAACAAAATTTTTCGTGCTACGGCTATCGTCCTTTGACTGTAAGGTCCAATTTAAATTGTTAATACTTACTTCACACATGAAGTTGAAAAAGTGTATACTTACTTAAGCTATAACTTGGCACTCCAGTGATGCTTTCTTACTAAAATTATTGGAAATTTATAGAAATACTATTAGAATTTTGATAACATTTACAGTCGAATAATTTAGTAAAGAGATGAAAAAATAATACCTTATTCAGCAGCACTCTTTCATTTAATTATAATCTGATTAGCCACACATTGTTTAGAAAAATATGATATTAATCATGAAAGTTTTCATTCCATTTCAAGTGCAAGGGATTACTTAATTTATGAAGATTACACGCTCTAAATGTACGTTTAATTACATTATCCGTATACGATCGAGAAGATTAATGACAAGTCTTGACGTGAATCAAACAGCTGCGATTTACACCTGTTCTGTTGGGAAAAACCCATTGTGGAGTCACTGAGCATCGTGCGTTTGATAACTCTATGTAGTATTAATATATTATTGTTAACTCTATACGATAGGAATCTAACAGAAAGGGTTAAGGCATGGGTCGGTTAGGCGTTAGTTATTCTTGTGTACGAAAGTGTGGGGTCTAGTTGTTTAAACAACGTAATAGCTTAATATTAAAATAATAAAGGTTTGATTTTTATTTGTTAGTTTGTAATTGACAAACGCAAAAACTGCTGTACTGGTTTAAAAAAATATTTCACTTGTAGAAACAACATTATTCCTATTAAACATAGGTTAAATTTTATTTAACCCTCTATTCCTATGGGAACGGGAACCACGTGGGTAAAGCCGCGGGAAGCCATTAGTTCTAAATATTCTTCTGCGCAATCCCTTTTTGCAAAAGACATGTTTGTCTTGAAATCCAATTGAATTAAATTTTTGTAATGAGGTAATCTTCCTTAATTAATCAAATATTAAGTTACATACTTTTCAACACACTTGCTCATAAAGTGAGCCTTATTACATCGATCTTAGGGCCATAAACCGAACTATAACACACGCGTGCAAAATAATATTACAGTACTAGTCTCGTAATAGAATTATCCCTACAAAGTTAAGTACCTAACTGCAAATTATATGCAAGTAAACAGAGACTTTTCAATTTAACCGGGTAATACAGTATCCCTACAAAGTTAAGTTAGTACCTAACTGCAAGTTATATGAGAGTCAACAGAGCATTTTCGATTTCACCGGATAATAGATACAGTTCTTTTTTTGTAACAACAAATAGGTTTCATACGGCTGAAAATCCATTTACGTTTTTAGAATAAATAAAAGTGTCCCTAATTAAGACAAAAAAACATAATTAAGTTTATATTAATATCAAATAATTTATAATTCACAATAATTTGTTATAAAACATTTGCATTTTAACATTATTATTATGGGTATTTATTTTGAAGTAGGCTGTATGGCTGTATGTTTTTGGTATTGGTATTTGGCGCGTGCAAAAAAAAAACTTGCGCGCTTTTTCCCTTAGCTTATATTAGGTTATTGTATGCAATAAATGTTTGTTTTTCCTCGCAAGTGTGTTGAAAAAGAGCGTATGAAACTCGTGAGCAACTTACTCACTAGACACTCGGCTGATTTACGCCCTCGCCTGCGGCTCGGGCTGCAACCCACAGCCTCGTGTATGATGCGCAACCTAGCTCACTTGTATCATAATATACTATTTTAACATTTTATCTATGTAGGACTAAACCGTGAAAAGTTAATCAAATAAGTACAATAATAAAATTGTGATTAATAAAAATATTTCTCTGTCAATATGCTACACCATTATTTAACACCTCTCTAAGCTATGTAATAAATAACTTAAACAATCTAGCCAAACCAAAAAGAACAAACAATGATTAAGATAATATATCTACCTCTAATGAAAAATATAAGTCCGGTCACACTCGATGGGCCCATATAAAAGCGCCTTAACTTTTTAATCGCATACATCAATCAAAGACGCGCCTTAATGAATTGTTTTTCATAAGGGTGAGCTTCGATAGACTCGGCACAGATATGGTTACACAAAAGGATTAACCTTTAAGTCTAGTTAGGGTACCGCATCTAAGGCGAAAAATTAAACCTTTATTTAGTCGTCCGATTTATCGGTAGACATCGAGTTGAATAATATAAAAACGGGATGTAATTAATTGATCACCAAACTAACCTAACCTAACCCACAAAAATACTAACTTAGCATCTAAAATACTGAAATGGACGCAAAGTCCACCACTTATTATTTTTTTGTGGCTCAATTAATTATTTCTCTATATAAACTAGCGGCCGCCCGCGGTTCTAGCCGCGTGGTTCCCGTTCCCGTGGGGATACCGGGATGAAAAGTATCATATGTTATAATCCAAGCTATCTACTATCTGTGTGCCAAATTTCAACCAAATCCGATTAGTAGTTTTTGCGTGAAAAAATTATAAACATTCATACATACAAACTTTCGCGTTTAAATAATACTAATAGGTCTTTACCCAATTTAATAAGCGTATTTTTCTCATATGTATATTGAACTCAATTTTTTTATTATTATCAATATAAGAAAATTAATAGTCAGTTTTGAAAAACGAGTACATAGGTACTCGTTTTTACCTATTAACATAGGTTAGGTAATCATCTAAAAAAGGAATAGTTAAACACGCTTCTAAAATTTTTATAAATGCTTCAAAGTACCCCTCTTTGGTAGTCGTTAATTCGACAGCTTCGAACAGATTCTTTTTTAATCTAAGGCAGTTTATTAGGTGAGATTATAGGCAATAGTTAGATTAATGTCTATGCCGATTCTATCTCTAAAGTTTCGTTGAATTCGGAGTTCACATGTCCAAGAAATCTCCAAATATCTTTATTATTATTAATAATTATTTTTTCTTACAATTTCCCTATAGAAAAGGTAATTTCATAGGTAAAGACTTATTATAAGTACTTAATGACATAGCTTTAAAACTAAGGTACCTACTATTATATTATATTAAGCTTAACCTGTCAAGTCAATCAGAATGCGCTGACATTAAAAATTGCATCGCATATTTCAACTGTATTAAATAAACCCACCTTCAAAATACCTAGGTACAGTGTTTTGCTGACCTACAAATATGAAAACGAGTGAGAAAGATTTGCAGGATTTATTAAGCAGAAAAATAAATATTAAAACGGAACCTTCTGCAAACGGTCAAACTCAAACCCTTGTTTATTTCTTTTGTTTTATTATTCAAACGGAAACCGGCCAGCAAAGGGTTGAAGTATTTTTTTCTGGCACTAAAACTTTATCACGGGCCAGGTTGTTTGTCAATTCGTTTGTTAAAACCTCATTAGTATGTCTGCTTAATTACTTTTTTATCGGTGTTTCTCGTTTATTTGTTTGTTAGAAAATAATAATATATGACAGTTCATCATTTTCGTCCACAAGGCACCCTCCGTTTAAGCGTGGGTGCCTCAAGAGCAAGCGCGCCTCGCATCGCCCGGCTCGTTAGCTCCCACGTCAGCTGGAGGTGTGACCCGCGCTTTATACTGTAATGTGTCATAGGATTTCTATGTGCTTTCATTTGATTATAATCTCAATGAACTTCAACTAAGTACAACGACCTTAAAAACTGTATAGTGTTAACGTGAACTGATACTATCGCCAAGTGGTTTGTTTATTTAAGCATAATTTAACTCCCACCAAAGTACAAGTCGAAACAAGGTTACCTCTAAAAATATGATGAATGAACAGACCGATCTTTATCGAACACCGTGACCGTTACCATAGCATCTACTTCATTGTTAATATACTATTGTCGTATTATATTTATAATAAAACTGCTCCTGACCGTGATTCCGTCCAGTTGAATGAACTATTAAAATGTAACTGTCATACTACTGATCAAACGATCGATCCTATTAACTTCAAAAGGAAGCTTTATGGGTCACTACTGGTTGAATTTTTATAGCTTTCCGCTTTTTTTTCTTTGTTGTATTGATTAAACAATATTTGCCATGCTCTTAATTTTAAATATTTTAACCAATCTTTAATTACCTACCAAACACACTTACCAAAGTTTTACTTCTTAATCTATAAAAAATATGGTTTGAAAAAGTTTTCTTTTAATACCTACTTAGATGAAGCTACGCCAACTCACTGGTTATGTTATGCATTTAGCCATTTAAATCGGTAGTTTACTTTCTTTTTCTTGCTTTGCGATCTAGAAAATAATATCGGTGAAATATCTTACATGAAAATCATGATCATAATCCACATGAAAGTCAAAGTCAAAACTTTTTATCCAAATAGATTTACAGAATAAAATAATTTTGAATCGTCCAACATTTTTTCCTACAACCCGTTAACCCACTCTTGCCCGCCGTGCCAATTTAGGAACACCTAGTTTTCTAGGGCATTTAAGAAAACATTAAAAGCTATCAAAGGTTTTCTTATATGAATTAGAAAACTAGGTGTTCCCAAAATGGCACGGGCGGGCATGAAAGGACATCATTGTCATATTTTTCATCAACTTGGCTTTAGTTTATATTATATTTCGCCTTAAATTTATATCTTATTTATAGCTCATAAAAACCGAAACAAAAACCGTTTAATTCTACTCAATAATATTTATCAACAACGTTTCAATAAGCTGAGACGTTCCACATTAACTCGGCTTTCTAATAATATTGCCGGTTATAATATCAATTTGCCGGACAAGATGAGTAATTACGCCGGCCTAGTGCTCTTGACAAATTCGTTGTGAAATATGTACCGTAGAAATTTGATTGGTCCCGGTGTGTCAGAAATTCGTGTGTGAGCGCTCAAGGTTTACTAAGAAATGGATGTGGTAATCGTGGAAATATAAATATTTTTAGTAAAAATAAAAGACTCAAGTAAGTATAGAAAAAAAGTGATAGTAAAAACCACGAGCCTTATTGATATCTTAATAGAGGGGTAATACGGCGTAGTTATATCGTAAGATTCACAATTTTACACACAATCAAATTTTTCGTTTGTTTAAAACTTGTAGCCTCTGGCATCGCCATCGCAAGAAACGTCAAGTTAGCAGCCCACTAAGAGACCGTAATATCTCGGCTTGTAAGTGCCTGCTAGCTTGACGTAAAGTTAGCAGCCTCACCAAGATACCTACTTAAATATCTTTTGAACCATAGTATCACCAATATCACTATTTATATGCTATACCTCACTATTTATATATAATTTTTGCCGTAGTCAGGCTGCTAACTTCACGCACATTAAGGAAGTTATGGACAGAAATAAGATTTGTTTTCCATGCTAAACCTCACAAGTAGCTGGGCTGGGCTGGTGGTTTATTTCTCTTATACAATGTTGCCTATATTTACATAATTTGCATTGTAAATGCATAAAATTAACCTATCAACTAATCATAAATTTATTGCTGTTTTTTTATCTTATTTAATTGTGAACATTTGTAAAATACTTTTGAATTCGAGAGTATTAAAATTCGACGAGTGTCGTTAGGCTTAAGCAAAGGGCTGGATTTCCCAGAGTGGGTATTTGAAACACGTTATACCTATTGATATCTATTATATTATATTATATTACTTATAATAAAACTGTAAACGATCCAATTCTGTACATTGAAAAGAAATAGAAAAAAATATCACCAGGGGTCTTCTTAAACGAAACAGATACCAAAAATATAGTTTTTGAATTTTTTGTCTGTCTGTCTGTCTGTTGTCCGCGTTTCACACAAAAACTACTAAACGGATTTTGATGATTTTTTTTTTGTTATACAGCTATTGGTCCTCGCCAACATATAGGCTATAATTTATTTTGAAGATCGTAATATCTGATGTGGAACCATAGCAGTCCAGCCACACTATGAGAGATATAAAAATACCGTCTTAAGAAAAATTGTTTAACGTGATGAGCACTTTCTATTGACGTACAAAGTTTAAAGGTCTGGTTCACCTGATGTGGAACCCTAGCAGCCAGGTTAAACTATATGAGATACAAACATTCTATACTTATCTATTACTTATAATAAAACTGTAAACGATCCAATTCTGTACATTGAAAAGAAATAGAAAAAAATATCACCAGGGGTCTTCTTAAACGAAACAGATACCAAAAATATAGTTTTTGAATTTTTTGTCTGTCTGTCTGTCTGTTGTCCGCGTTTCACACAAAAACTACTAAACGGATTTTGATGTTTTTTTTTGTTATACAGCTATTGGTCCTCGCCAACATATAGGCTATAATTTATTTTGAAGATCGTAATATCTGATGTGGAACCATAGCAGTCCAGCCACACTATGAGAGATATAAAAATACCGTCTTAAGAAAAATTGTTTAACGTGATGAGCACTTTCTATTGACGTACAAAGTTTAAAGGTCTGGTTCACCTGATGTGGAACCCTAGCAGCCAGGTTAAACTATATGAGATACAAACATTCTATTATTCTATACTAATGATAAAACTGTAAACGATCCAATTCTTCTATACTAATAATAAAACTGTAAACGATCCAATTCTGTACATTGAAAAGAAATAGAAAAAAATATCACCAGGGGTCTTCTTAAACGAAACAGATACCAAAAATATAGTTTTTGAATTTTTTGTCTGTCTGTCTGTCTGTTGTCCGCGTTTCACACAAAAACTACTAAACGGATTTTGATGTTTTTTTTTTGTTATACAGCTATTGGTCCTCGCCAACATATAGACTATAATTTATTTTGAAGATCGTAATATCTGATGTGGAACCATAGCAGTCCAGCCACACTATGAGAGATATAAAAATACCGTCTTAAGAAAAATTGTTTAACGTGATGAGCACTTTCTATTGACGTACAAAGTTTAAAGGTCTGGTTCACCTGATGTGGAACCCTAGCAGCCAGGTTAAGCTATATGAGATACAAACATTCTATACTTATAATAAAACTGTAAACGATCCAATTCTGTACATTGAAAAGAAATAGAAAAAATATCACCAGGGGTCTTCTTAAACGAAACAGATACAAAAAATATAGTTTTTGAATTTTTTGTCTGTCTGTCTTTTTTTTTTTTTTTTTTTTATCCACAACGGGGCAGCACTTAGCCTTCATCACACCTGATGTTAAGTAGTGATAAGGCTGAAGGTGGAAGCGCACTACTCCCGGAATCCTCAATCACTGAGGAACTGGCTGTCTTATCTCTAACTGCCGGAACACAATAATGCTGAAAACATTCATTGTTATGGCGTCAGACTTGTCTGTTGTCCGCGTTTTACACAAAAACTACTAAACGGATTTTGATGTTTTTTTTTGTTATACAGCTATTGGTCCTCGCCAACATATAGGCTATAATTTATTTTGAAGATCGTAATATCTGATGTGGAAGTCCAGCCACACTATGAGAGATATAAAAATACCGTCTTAAGAAAAATTGTTTAACGTGATGAGCACTTTCTATTGACGTACAAAGTTTTGAGGTCTGGTTCACCTGATGTGGAACCCTAGCAGCCAGGTTAAACTATATGAGATACAAACATGGCGTCCTAAGAAAAGTTGTTTAACGTAATGAACATTTTCTATTGACGGAAAAATGTCGAAGGTCTGGCACACCTGATGTGGAACCCTAGCAGCTCAGCTAAACTATAAGAGATACAACTATAGCGTCTTAATAGAAGTTGTTCAGCGTGATAAGTATTTTCTTTTGACATACAGTCTATACTAATATTATAAATGTGAAAGTGTGTTTCTTTGTATGTCCGTCTTTCACGTCAAAACGGAGCAACGAATTGATGTGTTTTTTAGTATGTGCGGGTAGTTTAGGAGCTAGAGAGTGACTTAAGCTAATTTTTATCCCGGAAAAATATCACTTTCCCTAGGGATAACGTCGTGTAGTACACGCGGGCAAACCGCGGGCGGGAAGGCTAAGTGATTTTTTTTTGTGTAATATGTATCATAGCACTGTACACTGTATCATAAAACGATCAAATTCTGTACATTTAAATTAATTTTACAATACATGAGTTGTATTAAAAGAAATAGAAAATAATACCTCCAGGGGTCTTCTTAAAAGGAACAGATACCAAACATTTAGTTTTGAATTTTTTGTCTGTTTATCTGTCTGTTGTCCGCGTTTGAGGCAAAAACTACCAAACGGATTTTGATGAAACTTTTTTTGTGTTATATAGGCTATTGGTCCTCGCCAACATTTAGGCTATAATTTATTTTGACAATCGTAATATCTGACGAGGAACCATAGCAGTCCAGACAATCTATGAGAGATATGAAAATGACGGTATTTTACATACTTAGCGAATGTTGGCGTAAACGCAATGAGCATTTTTACTGTCATACAAAGTTTGAAGGTCTGGTTCACCTGATGTGGAACCCTAGCAGCCAAGTTAAGGCGATACTCGAAAAAAATCGTGCTGAAGCGAGATAGCAATGAGAAAACGACGCGCGCGGGAGCGAGACCGATTTTGCAGATTAGGCAAAAAAAAACACAAAATCGCTTCGTATTAAAAAACTATAGCGATTTTAAAAAAATGCTTCTACACGATCCTAAATATAATTGGTGTCCACTAATTAAACCAATATCCAATGGTATTTGTAACCCCATTTAAGAATAATCTTGAGTTTTCGTATTTTTAGAGGTATTTTCGAAAATAAAAAGTGTCGAGGCAAAATCATAAAATCGTGTTTCTGAAACTATACGAATCTAGATAAAGGTATGAAGAAATATATATCTTATTACCAGATTTGTAACAATTCTAACCGTCCTATACTTTTATAATATCAAAAAGTCCATATTTTTCCGAGTAGCGCCTTAAACTATATGAGATACAAATATAGCATCATAAGAGAAGTTGTTCAGCGTACTATCTCGAATATTATTAATATGAAAGTGTGTTTGTTTGTATGTCCGTTTTTCACGTCAAAACGGAGCAACGGATCGACGTGATTTTTAGTATGTGGGTAGTTTAGGAGCTAGATAGTGACATAGGCTCATTTTTATCCTGGAAAAATATCAATCGAGATAACGTCGTGTAGTACACGCGGGCGAAACTGCGGTCGGAAGGCTATGTAGTGTAATTTTTTTATGTGTTAATATGTATCATAGCATTCATAGCGCTGTACTAATATATATTAAATAAATAAAATAAAAAAACAAAAAGCTTATTAGACTAAAAAAATAAAAATGCTGCCGAAAGTCACTATTCCACGCGGACGAAGTCGCGGGCACAGCTAGTATCGAATAAGGTATCATAATGTACTCTAACATCAAAAAGTTGGTCACATTAAAAAAACGAAAATATGTTGTCTCCAGCGAAGTCACATCAGCAGTTCAGTGCCACACTGTTGCTCACCTAAATGTCACCTCCGACATTTCTGCATCCATGCATCATATAGCATTCCTTGAGCGGATGTGGGGCGTCCAAATCTAAGATCACGAGCTCAGCATGGACACAATTGCGGCTCACAATACATACGTTGTGATTATGCGCCTGTGCACGGCTAGTCAGGCTTATTTAGAACGGTAAAGCGAGCTTGATGCTTGTCCCATGCAATGCATACCGATTTAAAAAGGGTACTTATAAATAAGTAGTTCTCAAAATTAAATGGCTGATGATGATGAAGGGAAAAGGTTAATGTTGCCGTGATCAAGAAGTGAAGAACGGTAAATACTCCACCGACAAGAGCGATCCTATTAATTCAAAGAAGAAGATTCGAAGAAAGAAGAAGGATTCAAAAAATATTTGATAGACTATCATCACCATCATCATCCATTTCAAGGGCCAGGTTTTCCATGTGCTCAATCTAGATTAGTGAGTGATAACCACTGCATATTGTCACTTCTATCGTGCTTAAGTACATACTGATAAAAACTCTTCAAACTTCACAGACACCACTTTATACTAACGAAACTTTAGTCTGACTTAAACTAGTAATAAGTATACAAAAGAGATATTGAATATTTTTTAGTTCATTTCAAAAGTTGCTCATAGCTTTTTTCCCAACCTAGCATATTAAAATGACCCGAATAACAATACAGAGAAAATTTGTTCTGTTGCACTGTAATTTCACCATGCGATACAAGTACTTTGATAACTTAATGAAGGTCAATAAACCAAGTTAATATGGAATCACATTGGCCGAACAAAAAAAATTACCTAAGTAACTCATTTCCTGTTATTTCGTATGTACAAACTTAAACACGTTCTTCCTAATAAAAGCATCTGTTCATCTTTTAATATCAAGTTTCGTAGGCTAAGTTATTTTGAACATGCTTTTTCAAAATAGAAGTAAAAATGATTTTAAGATTCAGATACTTAATAGGTACAATAAAAAAATATAAAATCTATACAAAGTGTGAAGCTCCGTCCTTTAACCAACATTACTAATACCTATAGGTACATTCGTTTGACAGACCCTGATTCTCTTTATCAGGAAGTTAGTCACTTTTCTGATGCAGTTAGGTACATTTTACATTTATGATAAGCATGACCGTATCGTATGCTGCTCAGCATTTTTTATTTTCTATGGAGATTAAATTCTATTCTCGATTCGTATAGATCTCAAGTTCCCCGCGAAAATGACAATGAGTACATTTTTTGGTACTAATTTTAGGATATTAAGCTTTTTCACAAGGTTATTCAAATAATACTCAAATACAATAATATTCAAATAATAATAAAATTTACAAAAGTCAACTCCAGGTAACAATAAAAACACCTACCTTAATTCTGCAATCTTACTATTAATGCACCGTGCCAGTTTCGAAGCCAAATACTTCACATCAATTTACGGCAATTGTTTTAAATTGCTTCTATCAGCGAGTTCGGCTAATGGCCGTTATTGTTTCATAAGTAGTTCATACTCCGACACTCTATAATCAAAGAAAAATAATGCACCTTAAGTGCCACACTGACACTAAATGGTTTCTTAAGTAATTTAGATTCGGACAACGCAAAAGATAGAAGAAATGTTAGTATTTTCTTTTGCTAGACAGATCAATAAGCTATTTTCTACTTACACATCTCTGTCCATCTTTACCTAATCTTTTCACAACTGACCCATGTATCTATTTATATCTTTTAAAAACTATGAAGTAAAATTTTCACATATTCCATTTATTTTGTACCTACTAGCTGACCCGGCAAACGTTGTTTTGCCATATAGTGAACCCGGTGAACTTCGTATCACCAACATTTAATAAAGATAGACAATAAAAAAAACTACTTAAAAAAACACCTTTCAATAGCAAAGCGAACTTAAAAGAAGAAAATAAGTTTTAAATTATTCAATTAGGTAGGTATAGGTAGTAAAAAAGCATGGAGTGCTTCATGATAACTCTAATTTTGTAAAGCTATTTACCCCGCGCTTTTTTACTATACCCAATTGAATGATTTAAAACATTTTTTTCTGCTTTTTAGTTCAGTTTGCTATTAAAGCAGGTTTTTTTTTGTTTTTTTAACTATATTTTTTTCGACCGTAACTAAATATGGAAATAAAAATACCTACTGGAAAAATCTTACTGAAAAACCATGCGAACATAGAAGCGCGTAATGAGATATTTTTTTATCCTGATGATCCGGACGTGTAGCAGATCGAAACTAACAAAATTACTCAAATCATCCATAGAAAGTTAATGCTACTATGAAACACATAATATAGGAAAAATGTGATAGTAAAAAACCACGAGCCCTATAAGTAGCTTTCAGGCGGGATTCGAACCCGCGCCTCCGGGCGCCCGCCGCGGGTTCGAATCCCGCCTGAAAGCTACTTATAGGGCTCGTGGTTTTTTACTATCAAATTTTTCCTATACTTACAAAAATTACATTGTAAATGCATAAAAATAATATAAAAACACATAATATATTCATTGTAAGCCATCCGCCAGTAAAGAAATAGGTACTACCCGTGTACCATTATTATGATAACGTTACGTTATATGCGATAAAAAAATCGATCCAGTTAGATTCACTTATCGTATCAAACTCATAACCTTCAACGTACGGTACAGAATGTCCCAGTTAAGCAATTTTTACGTTAACGGTGTGTACCGGCGAGACGGCGACACTTCTCACGGGTTTTTTCCCGTTCTCAGACGAAGCAGGAAGCTACAGGCTAGTTTGTGTGGAAATCAGCTGCGAAGCACTGGGCAGGAACGTAACTTATCGTAATCACTGCTTCAATCCGACTCCTGAAAAAGTAGATGAAGCTTTATGATTGATCTTCGTTTGCTAATTGTTAATGCAGACGATAGATGGCAGTAGTAAAAGTAAGGTAGGGTGAAAGAAATAAAGTATCTCTAGAAAACGGGTAGGATTCATACATCAGAATTACCTAAGCTTCAGAGCGGCCATTGCAATTTGAATATAATTAGACAACTTTATTAGATAGAATATTTTATGTTTGCCAATAATTCCACTTAGAATAGAACCACTGACTGCGAATAAAGTAGTATTAAACATTTAAACCACTGTTACACTACTGATTTGTGTATAATTAAGTACTATGTTTATTTTAGGTTCTCGAATGGCGACCGCGAACCGGACGACGTTCCGTGGGCAGGCCCCCTACAAGGTGGACCGACGATCTGGTCAAGGTCGCGGGGAGCCGCTGGATGCGGGCAGCGCAGGACCGATCGTTGTGGAGATCCTTGGGGGAGGCCTATGCCCAGCAGTGGGCGTCGTACGGTTGAAATGATGATGATGATGATGTTTATTTTAAATGTATGGATTATTATTGTTTGCAAAAAATAAAGACAGGCAAAAAAGAAAGACAGGCAAAAAAGAAAGATAGACTAACTCTATCTTCCTTTTTTGTTCAACACTAGTAGTGGGGGAAGAAGTTGTGAGACAGGTCGGTTTTTTCTAAAATACATCATTTTCAATTTTTCAAAGAAGATAGAGCTGAGCTCGGGGTTCATTTGCTACTTAAATATAACAACACATTGATCGTTTATCTAACTTAATATTTCTAAAAAAAACAACCATCAGAAAACAAAGAAACATAACTAAACCAATTCAACGGCTTAAAACGACGACCGCAATTCAGAATCCGCAAAAAATCTCCAACAAGCAAAATACCAACAGAGTCATTGTACCTCCGCGATATTTATAAATTATCAGGAACTAAATCATAAGAGCCCGTCAAATATCATTATCATTAAATGATGGATAGCTAATTCTCAAACTCGATCTGATATTTGTATAAAGATGCGTGGGACACCACAATGCATCATTTGAACCGATCGAGAGTATGAGAGTATCGTACTTGGAAAACGGACCTTTTAAAGGTCATAGAAAAACCATTTATTAAAATAAACGGATTGTAATAATATTAAGCACAAATGTGATGGGTGAATCTAGATTTCGAAAGTTGCTCTGGGAAATAATAATCATTAGGTATGGGAACGTTTTTTACACGAGTGCCTAAAAAAGGAGTGTAATGTGGTTACGGTTAAAGTATGTAGGTATTTGAGTTTCTTTATTTTATTGACTACTTACTCATACTGTAACTAATAGGATACTAATAAGCTAATATGATGACTGTTAACAGTCTCGTACCTGTTCTTATAGGGAATAGTTTCAGAATAGAGATAGGGTCCATGGAAACGGGCAAAAGGTGAAAATAAATCTTAAAATGCGGAGGCGTTTGGTTTTTGTTCTCATTAGAAGATTGATAAAATAAATATTAAGGCAGTGTTAGTTAAATGACATATCAGTTTGTGGGTTATGGATGACGCCTCTGAGATGCGAACAGCAAGAAAACTGGACGAGTACTAAAAATCGTTTAATTTTTACCCCCCAAATATATCTTCCGAATGATTGCAAAACAATCACAATAATTATTGTTTAACATCGCATCCATAACCCCCTGACGCTAATGCTCAAACAAAACCTGGAACAAGCAAACAAATTTACCGAAATTGTTCAACGGACGGAGAATAAAAATTACGACCGGTTTCTGCGCCCGCGGCCTTAATCCTACCACGGGTAACGATCGAATTATCGAACAGCGAAGTGAGAATCGAACGAATTCGAACTGCATTATCAATGAGAGGAAATATTTAAAATTTAATAAAATGCATGATTGATATTTGATTTCAATATTTGATTCTTATAATATTATGTTTTGTATGATATAATTTTTAAATAGGTTTTGACATCATAATAGGGTATTTTACTGTTGTTGAAATGTAGATATTTAATGATGACGTTAAAAAATATTGCAATTATGAATACCAAATGTGAAAAAATAATTTGAATCTGTTTTATAATAAAAGAATTATAGTCTGTTTGATTTTGACTATAGCTGTCTCTTTCTAAAACGAAATCTTCTATGGCGTGACTATGACGCTACTAACCCACTGACGTCACTAAGATAGCGTCCTGTCCTTGTCTAATTATAAAGTTTGAAGTCCTATATCTTTGAAAATATTCAAGATAATTCAAAATGAAAACTTGTTTTGTGTAGCTAATATTTCGAAAAACATTTTAAAGAAATAAAAAAAATCAGTAAAATACCGTATTATGATTAAGGTCATTGTCCAATAGAAATTATGTGTTGAGCCTCAAATACATCAGGAAAGTAAAAAAACTAACTCAAAATGATAAACATAACATAATGTGTCAAATACTTAGTATCTACAGTATTCATAGTAATACTTTGAAGCTTTTTATGAACACCCATCACCATTACACAATTGAAAAAGCTGAAATTAATCAGACGGTACACTAGACTATGTATCATAATCTTCGAATAAAATGAACGATTATCAATTTACAAAACCAATGGTAGGGGAAGAGGAGTCGGGTTATTTATGCTCCCATAAAATTCGAACACGCCACGAATGGTCGCGAACGGACAAGCGTTTGTATCCTTCGATCAGAACCGATCTTAAGTTATATATAAAATTAAACCATATATTTGGGACATCCCTTGTTTAACACGACACGATTTGGTATATTGATTTAGTGAATTATGACGTCATTTTATAAGTTGATTGACTTTTATATAGGAACTTGACAAGGTCTTTAATTTGATTACAGTAGTATTATTTAACAATACCATAAGTACGGACAAAAGTATATAAAATTTATAATTCCTCATAATTCTGTGCAAACAAAAATGTTGACTAAGTTAATACCAATTTTAGTAACCGGTGGTGTAACGTTATGAAATATATGAAATATATATGAAATAAAAAGTCAGGCTTTTTAAATTATATTTGAGGTAGCTTTGTTTCACAAATTTCAACTAGGCACAATAAATTTCAGAGACCGGAGTTGAAACAAAGAATACACTGACTGATCAATGCAATTTCTTATGCAAAAAAAAAACATAACTAATAAATTTTATACACATCACTAAAAAATGAATAATACCTTAAAATTTAATATAATTACTGATTACAATAACACTAGTGTTACAAAACTCCACCAATCCAGCTTTCTAATCGATTACGCAAAGCTTTTCAATAAAATCGGGTCTCGATATCGATATCCATAACCTCATTAATCGGTCAAGATTACCGCAGATCCTACGGCCGGCTGTCAGGGCCCGCGTAAAATGAAATCCAACGACAGATTACTTGACCACTTGCTGCTACTGATGCTGTCGTACACTTCAAACGCACTTAAAATTTACAATCTCTATCTATTATTTACCCAACAACCCGCATTTGGCCCCTTGGTTATGGCCCCTTCTCCTTATCCATCCATAAGGAAGGCCAGTGCTCCAGCAGTGGGAACATTATATGTCTAATGATAATCTAATATTTGTGGAAGCTCGCTTTTTGACCAGCACCAGGTACAAATGTGGTGATGCTACCATTTTATTGGTCAAAAGCTTTTTTACAAGCTCTAGTCTATTGTCTTAATTAAAAAGCTTAAGTATGCCAATGACAGATTACCTTGGGCAATCGAAATGTGCCAAAAATAAACAGTTTTTTTTTATAAATCAACGGGAAGGGGAATTTCGGGAATAAAACCGCGCGGCGCACAAGTTAATAATCAAAAACAATAACACCACAGTCTTACAAAACTCCAACAATTCAACTTTCTAATCGATTACGCAACGCTATTTGATATCGATATCCGTAACCTCATTAATCGGTCAAGATTACCGCAGATCCTACGGCCGGCTGTCAGGGCCCGCGTAAAATGAAATCCAACGACAGATTACTTGACCACTTGCTACCGATGTCGTACTCAGATAACGTCCCACCAACATGAAGAGTTAATTCGATAGGCACTGCGCTTTATATCATCTCGATTATAAATACGGTATGACATGTAAGACATGCCGATCGTGTGACAGCAGATATGTTGTTTTAATAGACGGCGATTATGGTTCCAAGTTTTTCGGTTGTCCGAATTTGTATAGGATTCTCTACGACTGTTTTTAAGCGATGTCTTTGACACTTAATTAGTTGGAGTTCAAATTGATTTGTCAATTATTTAAGGCAATTTATATTGCTTAAATCAAATCTTTCAATTGATTTCAGCATTGTAAAATAATTTAGTTTCTAAAGGTATGTTAACATAAGGTAGATACTTAAATAAAAAAGGAAATAGGTAGTTGATGTATAACTTTAGTAATTAGTAGTTCTTTTGTAAAAAGATACGCTTATAAATAAAAAGGCTTTAATCTTGGTTTTGACTTATTAATTATTAATTGCTTGAATAAAAGATTGTTGCATCAGCATCAGGTCGAGATACGGGCCATGCAATGTTACATTATTTGTCAAATACAGATAATAACAGAAAATAATAGCACACAAAATAATAAAAATAAAATAGTCATTTATTCACTTAGACATAATAAAATGAACTTGTGAATCGTCAACAATAAATTATTGATGATAACTACGATTATAGTGAAGACATCTATAATTCTTCAACTTCTAAACAATAAACGTCCCAACTATTATTAAATACGTCTGTAACTCAAGTGTTAGTTCTATAAAAGGCCACACAATAAAATATCTAACTTATATTTATTGCTTGTTGCGTGCACGCGTCCTTTATGTGTTATTATTGATTGTAAACGGTATGAGAATCGACATTAAATCGACTCAAGACAAATATTGTGTCGGTTTTAAAAGCCAATTGCCGGTAGGGGGTTGAAAAAATAATTGCGTCTTCCATCTCCATCCGTATTTTATAAAAAAATTGCTTCTTATCATACGGAATTTATTGGGCATTTTATCATTTTGACTCGCATTATTTCGCTTACGAATTTTACTTTGCAGAGACTCATATAGAGTTTTTTATTTGAGTATCTTTAATTAGTTTCTCACGAATGATTTGAGGTGTGCCTTATTCAACCTTTTTATTGCTCTAATAAATCTTATTGCATACCATAGATTTGAAGTGAGGACAAATTCAAATTGCGTTTTAATGATTTGTATTACTTAATTACTTTCAGATGGCCGTTACAAGGTTAAGAAACTTATTTATTAAACAACCTTCGAGCGTGATGATTGAATTACGAATTTTATTGAAGGTTATTTATAAAGCTATAATGCTATGGTATAACATTAATAACGATCTAATGTTACAAGAAAGTTCAAACACCTCTTGCTTATATGAACCTACTAACTTTCCGCCCGCGACTTCGCCCGCGACTTCGCCCGCGGGAACGTGATATTTTCCGGGATAAAAAGTAGCCTATGTTCCTCTCCAGGCTACAAAGTATTTGTGTCTGAAATTTCAGCCAAATCCGTTTAGCCCTTTTGGCGTGATTGAGTTACAAACATCCAAACAAATTTTCACATTTACATAATATACTTAGGATCATTTTATTACTCAAATAAATATTTATCTTATCTTTATATAGTAGGATTAAATCTAACACCTTCATTTTAAAATAAACAACATCAAGAAATAAATTAAGAAAACAAATGTTCGAGGAGAATACACTTAAAAAACAAATTTAAAATTAAAAATACCTGTAGAAAATGAAACTTTTTAAGACCGTTTCTACTTGATTGATTGCGGTAGCTATTTCACACACACGCACAGTTTGTTCAATTGAATTCCATCGTTTGAAACTTATACGGACCATTCACTAATAGATACTCTTAACGCCTCTTAAAATTCCATTATGAAACAAAGGCGAGTCACTACCGCGATCCATAACTCAGCTTTAATAACCATCATCTAAAATACTTGAGCGAATCTCACTAAAGAAGATTATGATTAATACCACTATTTAGTTAACGGTAAAGCACGTAGTAACTTAAAACTTTAATACCCGGTTACGGTACGGAATACGGAAATTTCAAAATATGAAGCAGATTAAAACGAACGATGGTGAGGTATTCAGTAAAGGTCCCGTAGCTATACCGTGTTCAACTTGAAAATAATAATAAGAAAAAAGTTTTTGGCAAAAATCTAATATTCCAGTTGAATTAATATTAAAATGAAAATAAATGAAGCTATAACGGATAAAGGTATTGATACAAATGACGCTATGTGGCGTCCGCAAAAACACTTGCAAAAAGTATAGCAAAAACCATGAACAAATTGGTCGTTCTGGTGTTGAGCAAGTACGTGTCTATTAGGAGTGACAAAGGAATAAAAGCAAGAGGCTGAGTTAATTGAAAACAAACTCTTTGGTGATTTTCCCGAAACAAACGTAGCAAAGAATCGATTAGAATTCTACGAATATTATGACTTGCAACAATCGATTAGAAACGGGATAGGTGTGACAAATGTAAGCGAGATTAGTAACAATACTTACTTTGAATCCTGTTTCTATTTATTTGCTTTTCAAACACTTGGTAGAATGATTTTCCTTCAGATATAAGAATGGGTTAAGATGTCTCGTTTTGAACCAGTGTTCCTTATAAACGACCACTGTTAAGCATGAAAGTCAATTGGTGCTTTTTATACAACAGCCAAGGAACTTTAAAAACGCTGGTCTCTGACTCTTTGAGCTCTGAAAAGAAAATATTGGGCCTTAGGAATAGTACCAAACAGCTTATTTACACTAACGCTAACGTTATTTTTATAAAATTTCTTGGATTTTTATCCAAAAAGTCAAAACTTTTTTATTGCTTTCCCTTTAAAAAAAGGTTTCCTTTTTAGACTGCGAGAAAGACTTCGTAATTCTGTAATTCCATAGGTACCTACTAACTTCAATCTTATTTAAGTAAATTCCAGCAAAAATATATAAATAAGGAAGGGATTTAGTAATTAATCAAAAGAAAACAATTGATAATAGGCTGTATCTTCGCACATTAATAATTCCATGTAATCAGAGGAACCGTAGAGACTGCGGTAAGATCCGTTATTAAGATAGAATGCTGCGGCAATCTATTTGCTCAACCACAGACTAGTTAGATACTGGCTAGACCGTTCAGGATGAGGTTTTACTTGTTTGCATGAGCAATCCCGTGTAATTTCTGGAAAACGCAGTTAATTTAACGTAATCTTGCACTTTAGTGGTGCAGTAAAAATGTCCGCTCGCTAACTATGAATTCAACTTCGTAGCCATGGCCCCCTCCCCCACTGTTGGGGTACTAGCCTTCCTTGTTGCATGATAAGATGAATTGGCACCCTACACGCGCACCAATGGCTATTAATGACGACAAAAGCAGCCGGTCCAACGACATAACGGGCATTGTGAAAAACAAAATATTATATGATGTAGCGCAAAAAAAAACACAATATTATGCAAGATGCACCGCCCGCCCGCCCGCAAAAAATTTCAAATCTACCAGTGCACACAATACAAACCAACACCAACAAGAACGGGTGTTGGTTTTCGCACGAACTATCTCCTGAGGATGCCCCGGGTTGGGGCGAAACACGTGTAGAGTAGTCTAATCGGTGAAGGTGCAAGGTGAATTGTTGAAATGCAGGTATTGTGCACTGGTATTTTCGTGGTGTGTATGTGCAATTTTTTGCGGGTGGGCGGGCGGTGCCTCTTGCATATTGTGTTTTTTTTTTTGCGGAAGGAAGCTACATATATTCATTATTCACAATGGTTAGGGACTTCCGCCAAGTGACGCCTGATTCAATCAAAGACATAACCTTGCCTGCCATGCCTTCCAAAGCACTATAGCTCGACTACAACTTTTGGTCACCTATCTTGTGACTAACCGTGACAAAAGTTGCTTAATCAACACAATCACAGGCAGACCACTTTCTTTCAATAAACATTGAGCTCTAGCCATAAATATAGCATGTTTTGTGAACAGAAATCTCCTAAATAAAAATCAATTACTACTTTAATAATACTTTAAAAACCTTTCAGTAATTCTAAAGAGCAAAAACATTTGTAATTTTTTGTTGCTTTCAGGCTTTAGCATAGTCACTTATCCCAAGGTTACACGTGTAAATATGTTATTTTAATAGACATAAACGATTAAATGGCTATTTAAAATATTACTTCCTTATCTGAATCTTTTTCATTACAAATATCTTTATTTTTTGTAAAGTTGTCGCCATATTTCATTTGTATGTCGATGAATTTGAAGATACTTTAAATATCCGCAGGGATAATTGAAAATTGATTTCTTTAACGGGTGGTAGGAAAAAATGTTGGATCATTCTAAAGTAAATAAATAATAAATAATAATAATAAATAACTTCTTACATTCACACCAATTATCTAAGCCCATTTTAATTTCATTAAGAAACTGTATCATGGAAAACTTGATAACGGATACATATAAATACTTAAATACTTTTTGTTTGTAAATACATACTTAATATACATAGTAAACACCCAGACCAAGACAAATAGACATGTATGCACACAAATATTTGTCTTGTTCGGGAATCGAACCCGAGACCACTGGCACAGAAGGTGGATAGCCTACCCCTGCGCCAAATCGGCCAAAGTATTTTATTATGCAAATCTATTTTCGACTAAAAAACTAAAACTGTTTTAAAACTGTTTTTTTTACTTTGAATTTAATAATAGTTAAATCAAATAACACAAAAAGACATATTTTTAAATGCTGTTTTTTTTATTTATGGTCGTTTCACGAATTGTTCATGAAAATTCAACACAAATAAGCTTAAGCGTGGTAATCAGTAGTCAAAAAAATATCATTAACATTCCACTAAATTTTATATCATATCCTTCTTTGATTGAGCTAGAATATTGATAACAAAACACTATCAAGCTGAGCGGGCGATCTATTCGCAAGTTGACAGATCTTAAAAGGATGATATTAAACTTAACCAGTTTTATTTACTCTAGCGCCCATCAGCTTAACGGTAGTTATAATTAATTCGCAACTGGAGTGCGGTGACTAGCTGCAACTACTGATGCACAGGATAAAAACAGCCAGTATTCCATCTTCATATAAAATGTCAGAACGCGAGCTTTGACTCATCGTCGCATCTCTCTCTCACTATCTTGATATAATGATCTGCACGCGTAGCATGACAAACCCGAAAATAGTTTTGTCTACCTCAAAATTCTATCTAATTCGCTGTCTATACTTAATTGACAGCTGAACAATAGGTTTGTCTACGATGAAATGTCATTTTTGACGTTTCGTAAATGAAATGAAATGAAATGAAATGAAATTACTTATTCGCAAAGAACATAGTATGATAAGATCTTTACAATTTATTAAAGTACATTATGTCCCACTCTCAGGAGAGTATGCAAATTTTGTTACAAATAAAATTTTTAATTATTACATTTTCTATTTCATTATGTCAGTGGTAATATAGCACATTTTAATAAAAATAAAGAATTATACATTATTAGATTAAATTAGAAAATGTCAAAGTAAAATGTTAATAATTATAAAATGTCAAAGTAGAATAATATTTATAAAATGTCAATAAGAGTACATAATGAAATCGATTTAACAATGTCAAGACCAAAAACCACCTCATTGAGAGAGAAATTCGTTCAACGTATAGAAGGACTTGTCAAGGAGCCAGGTTTTTAAATTCTACTTAAAATGTTGCATGGGCAGTTCCCGAATGGTCCCTGGAATATGGTTATAAATTCTTATCGCATTAACGGAGCAGTTTTTTTAGTAAAGTGCGCTTTTACATGAGGGATATCTTATTTTGTTAGATCTCGGCGTTGAAATCTACTATTTTCAGAGACCTTTTCAAATAAATGAGGATGACTTCTCACGAAAACTCCAGCCTCTAAAATATATAAGCAAGTTAAGGTAAGGACTCCTAACTCTTTGAATAAAGGTCGACACGATGTCAGTGGTCCGACACCACAAATGGCTCGGATACACTTTTTTTGAACAAGAAAAGCTTTTTGAATGACTGTAGAGTTCCCCCACAGTAGGAGGCCATACCTGAGCACTGAAGCGACATAGCCGTGATAGGCAGTAAGAGCTGCCTGAACATTGGTTGTTTTACGAGTTTGTCTCAGAGCATGAACGAACCTGTTTAGTCTACCACATACGTAGTTAACATGACTTTCCAATTGCAATTTCTATCTAACATTAAACCCAAGAACTTAATATTGTCAACTTCCGAAAGATGAGTATCATTGTATTTAATGTCAAGTAACTAATTTGTAGACTTATAATTACAGAATTGAACATATTTTGTTTTCGAGATATTTATGTCAAGATCATTGGTATTAAGCCATGTTATCACTTTGTCTAATGTGTCATTTACAATTGTTTCATAAGAAATATCAGGAAATTTATCATTTTTAATGTCCGGTATAATAATTGAAATATCGTCAGCAAAAAGAACACACTTTTGGTTTATCACATTTGGCAAGTCATTTATAAATAATAAAAATAATAAAGGGCCCAGGATACTACCCTGTGGGACACCAGAGTCATTTGTTTTATAATCTGATTTATAGGCACGTAGAGTTATATCAGAGCTATTGTCAAAACGTGTTATTTCTACACATTGTACTCTATTGTGCAAAAACGAATGAATCCAATCACAGGCTGGACCTCGAATGCCGTATTGATAACACTTCTGTAGTAATTTATCATGGTTTCGACATATCCAGGAAGATTACGGCTACCCTATTCTTTTCATCGATATTTTTTGTAACTGCTTTAATTAATGAAAATGCTGCCAAGGTAGCACCGTAGACAAAACCATCTTGCTACCCGTGCTGGACGGATCTCGGTATGGGCTTCATACTGAGATCCTTCCGTAACATACAGAGATTGAGGCGATGAGTCATAACACGCTGTATGAAAATAGAAATATATTATGTAGGTAGCTTGCTTCCGCGAAAATCGCACCGGTGTGGGTGCTGGATTTCGCACGATCTAACAACTCCTGAGGATGCCCCGGGTTGAGGGCGTAACACGTGTAGAGTAATCTAATCAGTGAAGGTGCAATGTGTGTCGCTGTCACTGTCTTGCTATTTGCAGGTGCAGGTATTGTGCACTGATAGTTTCGTGGTATGCATGTGCACTTTGCACTTTTTTATGCGGGCGGGCGGGCGATGCATTTTGCATGATAGGTTTTTTTACAGAGGTAAGCTACTTCCGCAAAAAATCCAACAAGCACATTATAGAAAAAATTAAAATTAAGTATTCAGAAAAAATCGTCCCGTCTCACAACAATGAATGCAAAAAACTAAAAATTTTAATAACATGCATATGCATAACATATATTTCTTTTTTAAAATGTGACTTACGCCAAGTGACGCCTAATTTAATCAAATACTCATTACTCAAATTACGACCTTTTATATGAAGACGGTATACTGGTAGTATTTATTGTCAGACTGACGGCTTCTACGACGATAATAAGTGCTGATAGTATTGCAGATCAGTGCACATTTATCAAACCGTGGCATTAGAAACAGTCAGGTAGTATTTTCAGTGCGTATTCACTGACCTTAATCGTGTATTGCTGCGTGTGAATTTTAATACTATAAAACTACTCAGTCCATCAGTCTATTGCTTGTTTACACTTAGACCAATTGACAAATTTTAAATAGAAAAAATATTTATTCAAAATTAGTCTTCCGCCTGCGGCTTCGACTATAAGACGTTACGTAATCCCGCGGGAATATTATATTTTTCCAGAATAAAAAGTAGGTTATCACTCTCCAGCTCCCTAACTATCCTCATACAAAAATCACGTCGATCTGTTGCTCCATTTTGGCGTGAAAGACGGAGAAACACACAAACAAACACTGGTATAAATTTATTGCATTCCATAAAGAATTGTGACATTTTAGAATTATTCATTTCAACGATTTATATAAATGAACGAAATTTTTTTCTTAGTTGACATATTATACCTTAATATTGTGTATTTCAAATTTCAGATATGATCATATACATTGACTAACTGTCGTCACAGTATAACAACAACACAGGCACAGTATAACAGAACAACATCAGATGAGGCCCTAAGCTAAAATGTAAATGTCAATATAAGAGGTCGTAAAAAACAGTTATTTCTAAATTAGTGCCACTACTAAACCAACTGGCAAGTTATACGGTATTGCCTATAGATCTGCTGTCAAGTTCCTCAGTAGTACTTAATTGGTACAGTAAACAGGTACACCGCATCTGACACAGCCTGAAACAGTATTAATATGGTAATAAATATGCCTGAGGCTAATAACTCAATATAAATGTATTATTTCAATTAGGAAGAGACGAGTTACGTAGCGTATACACTTTTAATATTATCTTCACTTGCTGCTTGTTTATATCAAGAATTTATGGCCTGGAGCATATTTTTATGAATATTGATATTATAATTAGTTAAGACGGACAATGACATTTAAATCATGCAAGCTTCATCGGCGAGAGAAGATTTTTGTTTTTTTTTTCATAGGAACTTGTTTCACAAAGCTCAAGTCAACCGTTTTACCGGTCAGCAGGCTAGTCCTTTAAAAAAACGTGAGATATCGTGTGAACTGAGCGTAAAAACTCTTTTCTTGTTTTTTTTTGAAAGGCGTAACCCAGTGGACGTTGCACGATCACTTCCCTCAGGATTCCATCTCGTATAGCTCGTTCGACCGTACCCAACTTTTAATTGATCTCAATGCTCGGCACTAATCGAATCGCCACGGAAATGACTTTTTACTTCAGTTGAGTCACAACTAGTCAATGAACGAGTTCACGAACTTTTTCTATTTTTTAAAACAGAAAAAAGAATCGAATTCTTAACGATTTTAAGTATTCCAGATGGGTTTATTACAATAAAATTGTTTTACTGAGTTATAAAGATATACTAATGAGGTTGTAGTTATGTAAGTGGTCTCTATGAAAATTAAGTACCTATCCTTTATCAATTTGACTAGTACCTACAGGTTGATATATATTTTGAAAAAAAAGGAATTTATAACGTTCTTCTTTTTATAGAGATACATAGTTGTTGATCGCAACATTTTAAGTGAATAGTAAAACATAAGGTCCATTATTAAATCAATGACGAAATATTTCTCTATTGGGATTTAAATCCGTATAATTTAAATACACGAACTTACGCGATCGAAACCTACGACCAGAAGCTATTATGCATAAACTATTGCAAGAATGTCTATTTCAACGGCCAATTCAACAAAATGATTGTAAATTGAGTTTGAATTAAAATAATGATCATTACATGTAACTTTATTGAGACATTTACGCGATAAATTGAATGTAGGCCCGTAAGTTGTGAGCCGAAGGATTCATCGAATAATTGTACTGCCAATAGCGAAGGCATTTTATTTTTCTTCAGCTGTGTGAAGTAGCCGTTGGTATTTTAATGTGACAGCTGAACACATAAGCGCACTTAATTTTGTCCTAATGCGCGGGCCTTAAGAATCCCGGCCTTTACTTTGCTCCGTTTTTCACTTCGTATATCTCCGGAGAATCGCCGATCAGGCCAGATAAGGCGAGTTTCTTTAAATATGCAGAGCGCAAACTTTGTACAACCTTCCGACAGGATGCTGAATAATTTTACACGCTCTTAATGGTTTGCGTGTCGTTTAAATTTAAGCGTGGTGCACTTTCGCTGGCACTTTGCTTGTTCAATTTAAGATGCATTGAGAACAAAGGGTTAATTTAGAGGATGACAATAATTAAGGATCGATTGGGGAAAATAAAAGAGGATCGGAACGATACGCTTTTAAATTGGTGTGACAGTGACGGCTTGTTTAGCTCTCAGCCTCTTTATCTTTGACTTTAAAATGTAACAGGAGGTTTTAATTAAAACCAACTTAAGCACTTCCCACATCAATAACGTACTTTCAAAAATATATACCATGGGAAAGGTTTAAAACATTACTCCGGAATGTTCAGGCAGTCATACTTTTCAGTAAAGTATTGGTGTTCTACACGATCTATTTTAACAAGAACACCAAAATATGTGATAATTATACTGCAGCTTAAAACGTCCCACCTCTTTCTAATTTTCATAAATTGAATCCGTTTGCGCCGTCTCTGTTCAAATTCAGTTTTGCTAAACAAAAGGTTTTAGTCGTAAATTCATTACAGTAAATTAGCTAATTCCGTATTTCTACGAAGACGGAATCCGTTAAATGGTAAGGTAATGAACATAGGTACAAAGCCCTTACTATGGAGAATCACTTACATTTAAATAACAATTATTAAAAAACAAGATTAAAGTAAATTATTTTTACATTTAGGCGAAACGATTCATGATAAATAAGGTATTTTAGTTAGACTATTTTTTTTTATATCATTGCATGTATATCGCTAGTAAATTATGATTGGGTTAGCTTATAAATGCTTTGGATTTAAATATGTCAGATTTTAAGACCGTGTATGAATAAACAAACAAACAATGCAACTTATACCTTATTTTCAAGAAATAAGATAAATAATATTATTTTATTTTTTCTTTACATTATTATATAAGGAATAAATCAGTATATCTAAGTCATTCTCCTGTAAAGTGACAATAGAACACATTATTCGACACCCACTTGTTAAACCAATAACATTATGATGTTCAAAATTATTACGGGACTAGACCGAAAATGGTTACAATTTCTATCGTCGACTTATAAATAGTTATAAAGGTGACCTCTTTAAATAACATTATGTTTCGAAGTAACAGTAGACTACAATTTCTGACACGGTTACTCCGAAAATCAGCGGGGTGTCTCTCCCCGGTAACATAAACCGAGTATTACTTGGCATTACTTTTTTACATATTTAGAACATAAAGAAGGTTCATTATGAAGCCGAAATGATTTTTTGTCGACTAAATTTGTATAGCTACGAAGCTAATCGCAAAGATTATTGTTGTGCCCGAAAACGAAATCAATTTGGGGCAATATTAGTTCCGGATAAAAAATATACTACTGTTGTTTGTCAGTGATCCGTTGAGAAATAATTGTATTTGATAATTAAAATATTGCTGTCTATGCTGTATTGAATAATAAGTTACATGGCTTTATCATTAATCAAGGACATGATCTCATGTATAAGAGCCATGTGTGGTGCAGTCTACTTAGAAAGTTGCAAACCTTTATTTAAAATCTCAGAATTCTACCACTACCATGTTTGTATATTTTAGGAATTTGCCTGTTTATGAAGATATATATATAATCATTAAAACAAATTATGATTATGCCTAGGTAGACATAGTGGCCACTATGTCTACCTAGGACAGACAATCCAATTAGGTAAGTCCAACTTCGAGAAAGAAATCTCTCGTCGAATCCAGCTCGGATGAGCAGCGTTTGGGAAGCTCCGGCATATATTTGCGTCCAAAATTCCTCAATGTCTCAAGACTAAGGTCTTTGACCAGTGTGTGTTGCCAGTTATGACTTATGGAAGCGAGACGTGGTCTTTTACTATGGGTCTCATAAGAAGGCTCAAGGTTACCCAGCGAGCAATGGAGAGAGCGATGCTTGGTATTTCCCTGCTCGATCGAATCAGAAATGATGAGATCCGCAGGAGAACTAAAACGACCGACATCGCTCGAAGGATTGCTCAGTTAAAGTGGCAGTGGGCGGGACACATAGCGCGGAGAACCGATGGCCGTTGGGGCAGAAAGGTTCTCGAATGGCGACCGCGAACCGGACGACGTTCCGTGGGCAGGCCCCCTACAAGGTGGACCGACGATCTGGTCAAGGTCGCGGGAAGCCGCTGGATGCGGGCAGCGCAATACCGATCGTTGTGGAGATCCTTGGGGGAGGCCTATGCCCAGCAGTGGTCGTCGTACGGCTGAAATGATGATGATGATGATTATGCCCATAGAGGGAAACGAGGAGATAAATTACGTATTTCGTAGAAAAGGCTACAACTGTTCGTTAATAATAATAATACTGCATGACCATTACGTACCTATTTATAAGAAACTTTTTTATGTGATAAAACAATTAATTAATCAATAATCTTCTGACATTGATACAATCCAACATTTTTAAATCTAGACTTGTATTTGTATGGTTTCTTTATTTGTGATTTAAATTAGTTATTGATATTAAATAATTATAATTTTGACATATCTGTGGTTGTAATACTCTGTCATGTTGAATTGACTTAATTAAATGAGCTATTTAATTTGATATTTAAAGTCTAATGTTTGCACGCCGTTTGCTTATGGCAGATGTAACGGTACACATTTTATCGTCAGGATTTATGTTTTAAACCACATGTTTTGAAAATAAACGATTTGATTTGATTCACATCACTCTTATCAGATGTGAAACCAAGGTTCGACACTGTTTTGCAGCAATGAAAATTTACAAATTATGATAAAGTAAGTACTCTATAACGTTCACGTAGTCAACAGTTAGAGTAGTTTTTGATACAGTGATGTTCTTCTATGGCGTTCTAGGCATAGCAACTCCCCTCACTCACTAATTGGCTAGGAGCTATTATCACCCTGGGTTCATTCTCCGCCTTATAAGGAGGCGAAAAGAACTCGAATAGAGTCCATTAGTAGCGGGCGTCAGGCCGGGGTGTTGCAAACATCGAGCCAACATAATTTAGCACCATCGCCATTGACCAAGGCATTTTTCCAAAGACAATACAACCCTCTCAGCCATCGGAATATTCAGAGTGCCTAAAGAATTCTCATTCTCGCACCCGCTAATGAATAGCTATTCTTCGAGCATTTTAACTATGGCCCAAGGAATGGAATCCAAATGTACAGGTTTCTTAAAAGGTCTCGATACGCGTTGGATCTTTTCCGTTTCACTTAATTTATGGACCTTCATACTTTTTGGTTTATTTGTTTTAATTACGGCCAGCGTTATTCGCATGCTGTTTACTGACTTTTTTTTGCCTTGATATATTTTATCTCTGTTACATGTCATGTTCGAACTTTAAATCACGGCTCTTCAAATTTGGGCTTTATTGTTCTTCGATAGACGCTGTAACATTAATGAAATCTAGATACGCGGAAGCGTATCAAAGCCAAGTTCAAAAGCAAACAGAACTGGCGAGCAGCACCGTGTGTATCTTAACACGAACCATTTGGAGCCACTTTTGACCCCCTCATAACTCAAAAACTATTACACAGAAACATGTCAAATTTGGCTTATGTATTGAGACTAGCGAGATAAATATGTGCTCCAAATTTTGTATACACACCTCAAACGGTTATTTAGATATTTACGTTCAAAAATCGTTATTTTTATCACTGACTCACCTATAATCAAAACTATAACCCACTTCCAGATGACCTAGAAAGCTGAAATATGGCATGCAGACAGGTAATCTGGTGAATACAAAGGAAAAAATCCGAAACTAGTATTTTTTTTAAATAAAACGTTGACAAACTTATATTTGCGTTCCCTGTGCACTTATCCTGTATAAGATCTTGTATAAGATGAAGTACAAATATAAGTTTGTAATAGTTTTTATTCTGTTATATACCAATAATTCGTCATACCTCTTGAAGTTCGGCTAGCGCTGACGGCGTAGTGGCCATTCAATATTGAGGACTCGAGGGAACCAAGTTCGAACCCCAGATTACCCAAACACTTTTTTGTCCTCGCGGTAAATTAATTACAAACTTGCACCATTTCTAGCACGATATCCATATTATTATTTATTAATTATTAATATAAATTATAAAGTTATTGAAATTTTTACTTTTTGCATTTACAATCCAATTTTTATTATTGAAAAATGGAAAATGAAGTATTTAGACAAAATCGACCATCATCTCACAACCAGCTCCGATGGGACTCGAACCCACGACCTTTCGCTTAAATTAATTATTAATATTAATATTAATTATAAAGTTATTTAAATTTTTACTTTTTTGCATTCACAATCCAATTTTTATTATTGAAAAACGGAAAATGAAGTATTTAGAAAAATCGACCATCATCTCACAACCATCTCCGATGGGACTCGAGCCCACGACCTTTCCGCTTTCCGGGCGACTGCTCTAACCACTGAGCTACGGAGTCGTAATGATAAATGTGAAAGTGTGTTTGTTTGTTTGTTTGTCCTTCTTTCACGTCAAAACGGAGCATAGTACTTATAACCCGACCACCAGGGGGCTCAATCTTCATACATTCAAATGGGAACTAGAAGCCAAAAAATGCGAAAGTTGCTATGTTCTCCCTGTAGGTGCACACTTTGCACATACATAGTTCACTAAAGTAAAGTTCAAAAAACGATAGATGGCTCCAAGTTAATACACCCACCCACAGTTTAGAAAAGAAGAGAAAAATCCTTTATTTCTATACTATATTGTTGAAAGTTGATCGAAGAGTATAAACTTTATAGAGAGTAAAGTGTACTTATGGAAAATAATGTCAAATAATCTAAATTATACTTTTGTTTGTAATTTGCTATGTTCTGTTTCGTAAAGATCCGTAATTCCGTTAGCAATTACATAGTTTCGTTGCTCGGAGTACCGCTTTTTGAGAAAAAGACTCGTTGGTGTTGAGTGTGTATATAGAATTCATTGGTGATGTGCTGTGTTTGAAAAAAGACTTCTTTGAACATTGTTAATGCCTTTAGTGATGCATATTTGTTGTTTTATTGTTAATAAAGGGTGCAGTGTTAACCTATGTTTCATTTACACTAAGTTTCCTTATAAATAAATAATATGTATACTATGCCTATGTGTGTGTCTGTGTTTATTATATGCCTTTGTAATTTGCATATGTGTGTGTTTATACACCAAATGGAGTGTGAGATACAAAACTGTAAAGCCCCCAGTACACATTGGCCGACCATGGTCGGCGACCATGATCAATACATCGTACATTGACACTTTTGAACGAACAAGTTTAAAAAGGTTCTTTCAAAAGTGTCAATGTACGATGTATTGGTCATGGTCGCCGACCATGATCGGCCATCGTGTACTGGGGGCTTAAAACTGTCATCTATTCCATGGCCGCTTCCAAAGAGTATGTAATCACTGACGTCTGCTCGCGGTCAAAATCGAATACTAATCTTTTCCATAAGCTTAGCATAAATAATGTACTGTAACTAGCGCCAAAAATGCACCAGTCGCGCATGCGCGCAGAGTTATCTGACGCGCATTCTACAGAGTAATTTATATATGTAGGAAGTAGAGACCAATCTTGGCCCTTTTATTGGTAGTGTATACCTAACTAGCGCTATCTATCGTCTGGTGTAGGCAACTTTTGGTATTATTATTATTAAAGTATTATTATTTATTCTACTTAAGTCCACTATAATTTATATGACAAAATAACGTTTGCCGGGTCAGCTTAAGCTAGTTAGCAAATAAAGAATCAATAAGCAAGATTAGATGTCAACAAAAACGGCTACATCCATAAATTGTCAAGAGATAGCGCTAAATGATAAATGTAAAAGACAAACTACTGCTATATACACTGATCTCTATTATTTACACACTGGACTGGCTGACATAAAATATTGTCGACTGCGGTAATTATTGTGTCAAAATTAGTTCTCGGGACACTCGTAGTGGCGGCGCTTTAAATTGCCACACAAAATTAGCTGTAATTTGTATGGAGACAGCCTGTTCAGTGTATAAATAATAGAGGTCAGTGGCTACGTAGTAATAATTATATAGTATTCTTTGCTACTGCCAAGGATTCTATATTAGTGCATTGTGCGGCAAAAGATAAGAGTTTGTCCGAAAAGCTTTATCGCTTAATGAAACCAGAATCAAAACGCAAATGGAAATGCAATATCTGCTCAGGAACATTAAATACCTACTGCAACTTCGTCAAGAAAAACACCATACACTATTACAACTAGGAAAAAGAGACTGTTGGAAATAGGAAAATCTGTTAAAAAATATATTTCTACGTCCACACCAAACACGAGCATAAAATTAGTTTCATTGTCAGTAGCTGATACGCAAGGGCAAAGTAATATAACTGACCAAATAAAATATACTGAAACATTTGGTATTAATTTTATTATGAATAAGTACCTACTAATAATTTCTCTACAAAAAGTAATGATATCTCATCAAAAACATAAAATATGTGAAGTGAGAGCCAACTTCAATATTAGGAAATATGCCTTGGTTGCTGACTTCAACGACAAAAGATGTGAGATCTAAATGGGTGCCAAGTTCAACAGTCAGTCCTGAAAATTTAGTACATAAAATGTTTTATAACAACTTAAAATATAATTTCTTCTTATAACTTTGGATAATATATTGAAGCCTAAGGTCTGACTTGGCTAGTTTTCATATACGAGTTATATATATATTATAGCCTTCGCAAGCTCTAAAGCCGAAGTACTTATAGTATTCTTCCGAAAATTTGGCTTGCTGGTAGACTAGAAACTAGAGATGAACATAGGGCTCTTCCATGACTGTTTCAGTAAGTACCTAATAATAATTCGTATACGAGAACTAGCCAAGTCAGACCTTAGGCTTCAATATATTATCCAAAGTTATAAGAAGAAATTATATTTTAAGTTGTTATAAAACATTTTATGTACTAAATTTTCAGGACTGACTGTTGAACTTGGCACCCATTTAGATCTCACATCTTTTGTCGTTGAAGTCAGCAACCAAGGCATATTTCCTAATATTGAAGTTGGCTCTCACTTCACATATTTTATGTTTTTGATGAGATTATTAGCTACGCTTGTCATTTGTATTTGGGTCGAGGTATTTTATATTGTTTTCTGTGTCTTATTAATATTCACATAAAGTAGCTGCACTATAATGGGAGCTGTTTTAGATTTTGTTTGTCGTTTTACTATTTAAGGGATTCCAAGCTATGGAGTGTCACCTCGTGCCCGGAATATATGAATGCTAATTAGCCTTTTTCCTGTTTTAAGTTTTTGTACTTTAACCGAAAGCAGGAACATGTACTTGTTAGTAAGTTTGAAAGACCCGTAACTTAGTTTCCTCTGTTAAGTTAGAAGTAAGTCGAACTTCCTGTTGTTATTGTTATTGTAGACACTAAGAAGGAGAGTCAATATTTTTTATACGTCGCGTCGTACACTTTTATTATTGAAATTTTAAGTTTCTTGAAGAAAGATCAGAAGTTAAAAAAGTTTAAGCAGCAATAAATTACAGAATTTATTTTAATACTATTACTATAGAAACCTTTGTAAAAAAAGAAATAATATTTTCGTTTATATTTTTAAAGCATTTTCATTTTCATTCACTAAAACCAAACTAAGAATTTTCCAAAAAGTACCAATTTTAGCTTATTCAAACTCAGACATAATCTCGTTCAAAAGTAAACATTCAATTATTTTATTACTCCATTTTAAATGCCTCGAAGATTCTTTGAAACGGGCAATAAGATTAAAATTATTGTTAGTGGCCAAACTTTCGGGTAGCAAAAAAAACCTTTAAATAAATAAATAAATAATAATAAATAAATATTTTCTTACAATCACACCAATTATTTAAGCCCGTAGTTAATTTCTTAAGAAACTGTGTCTACGGGAACTTGATAACGGATAAATATATACTTAAATACTTTTTGTTTGTAAATACATACTTAATATACATAGAAAACACCCAGACCAAGACAAATAGACATGTTCATGCACACAAATATTTGTCTTGTTCGGGAATCGAACCCGAGACCTCTGGCGCAGAAGGCAGGTAGATTACCCCTGCGCCAAATCGGTCGTCGGTTTAAGCCTCTATTCTTAACATCAATGATTTTATAACAAATATTTTTCACTGAAATAATACGAATTTTCATGAATGTGCTAATTTTAGCTTATTCCAACTCTGGGAAAATCTTATTCGAAAGCAAAAACATTTCATTATTTTATTACTTAATTTTAAATGGCACGAAGATTCCTTGGAACGGGCATTAAGATTAAAATTATTGAGAGCGGCCATATTTTTGGTTAACAAAAAAACTTTAAGCTTCAACCCTATCGCATTGCAGAATTCACGAATTTTAAACATAACCTAAGATTGGCCAGAACGATTATGAACTTCGCCTCTGCGTAATGAGGATTTTGAACGAAAATTTCTTCAATAAATCATGTTCCCTTTATTCCGGGAAAAGATTACATTGTGTTTGCGTTGTCCGTTGCTTTTACGGCTTATTGTTGAATACGATCAATTCAACATTATGTATAATTGGTCTTTTGAAGTCTTCCCAAGAATACGTTTATCAGAATTTGTGAAATAAATGAATAACGGTCTTTATAAATACAACTTTGTAGTTCCAATTACAAAGTAATAACGTCGATAAGATTAATAACATTCCGAATAATTGTGATAACAACTGCGTTTCGTATATAAATGTACCTACATTAATACTTCTAGGACTTATTAAGACGATAAATATGACAAAAGAAATATTATAAAAGTGTTAAATCCTGAATAAAATGATTGTCACTTTTACTTTTCCGCATTCACAATGCAATTTTTGCTACGGAGTCGTTCTCAAGACTCCGTAGCAGCTCAGTGGTTAAGGTTGTTCGACCAGCTTAGTAGCGCCACCAATAGAAATAAATCATTTACGATTTATCAAGGGTTTAGAATAAAAGTTTCGGTTATTTTGCGCAAATAGAAGAGCAATTTGCAATGTTTAAGTATTTTTTCATGGCCTCAAATATGAGCATTAAGTTATGGATCTCGATATTGCTAAATGTGGCCACTTTTGGCACTATTGAGATTCAAGACTTATTGCTTAAGTTTGAGTTCTTAAAAGTATATTTATAAAATGCATTTTACTCTTTTATTTGCGCAAAATAACCGAAACTTTTAATCTAAGCCTTTAATAAAACGTAATTCATAATTTCCATTGGTGGCGCTACTGAGCTGATCGAACCACCTTAAGGATTTTAAATTTTTACTTAATTCTCTTTTATTTCGTGCTTATTGTTATTTTATTCACTGTCAGTTTTTTTTTAGACAATAATAGGCTATGAATAAAAGTTGTATGAAGAATATCAATTTGACTAACCTGTATTTGAAACAGCTATGTCTAAGCGGACACGTAGCTTTAACACTTCATATTCTATCAAATAGCCGGATGCACAACTATTTTAAAACTCTGTTATGGCGCCTAAAAGCCATAATATACCATCAAGAATGTACCTTTTGTTAGCGTCGTTTATAAACAAGAAGTGTCACTTCAACTTCATTATGATAATGGATATAAAATGATAATACATTCTTGAATTCTTAAAACCTTTATGCTTCTGCTAATATTAATGGTTACCGTTAAAAGTTGTTAATATACTGTTTAGCTTATAAACAAATATTAAGTCTTATTAGAAAATCTGACATCTGTTTTCACATAACAACACACCGTTGAGGAAATCAACTCAACAGCTTAGGATACTGATTGTTTCAAGTTCTAGAGTACCTACTGGATTATCTACTTTTCCATCGAATTGTGAATCTTCAAAAATAT
Source organism: Crambus lathoniellus (assembly GCA_949710035.1). NCBI lineage: Eukaryota > Metazoa > Arthropoda > Insecta > Lepidoptera > Crambidae > Crambus > Crambus lathoniellus. Next base: position 19,872,313 of record OX453310.1, read on the forward strand.
ATTTTCTTTTAATAAAATCGAAGAAAAATCCATCTTATTAATTTCCATATTGTTTGACCCAGAGCCATATGAGCCAAATTCATCTACTTGCATTCAATGCCGGATAAAATCGGTACCTATTGGATATTTTATTGGCTTTAGAGAATATCAGTAAAATGTGGTCTTATTAAAAAGTTGTTCATTTACAAAAAAAATATATTTATAAATTTTCTTTTGCTGACCAAATTAAACTCTGAGCTTTTTATTGAAAATGAAGTATTAGAAAAAATCGACCTGTCTCACAACTACCTCCGATGGGACTTAAACTCACGACCTTTCATTTACATACTTTGACTTCTTCTAATACTTCATTTTTAATAATAAAAATTTCGTTGTGAATGCAAAAAAGTAAAAATAATCCGTGCTCTGGTACTAAGCAAGAAATTCCGATACTTTTCATTGCTTTTCATCGCATTAATAACAGCAACTAAGTTCATCAATATAACCATCATGAACTTCGTCTACTTTAGCTGATTCATTATTCAATTCAATCTTATAGGTTGTTATTTGACACTCAGTCATACAAGGCAATGCCGGCTGTTCGTCTGAATTTTAATCATGGAATTGTGCCGTCCAACCTTTACCATTACCTTTAACAATCAACTCCTTACTTATAATCACCCCACGAAAAAATAAATTTCAGACTTTATTTTTCTGCCTCCCTCATACAATAATTACATACATCCAATTCATTCGCAAGTCATCCATTTAAATGTCGCATACTTGTGTCGTACTAATTCATCGTGGGTATACCTTAACATGGCTGTACAATGGGTTAAAAATATACAAAGGCAACCGCCGTACGCCGGTAGTCTGTTCAGGGCTGCCACCAAGTGATTCATGCCTAGTAGTTTTGACTTTACGATCCAAGCTGTGTGTTTTATTGGTGTATGAGGCTGGAATATTGGTGTGTGCTTAATGTTTAGTTTGGCGCGAAAGTATTTGTTATTTAAATTGTTTTAAACTTCTTTGAGTGAATTAGGTTCATCTGGGATGTGCTCTTGGATCGGAAGAAACGTGATCAAAATCTGCACTTTTATTGTATTGCAGTGTTACAGCTTATTTAACCATATTTGTCCTGACGTCACTTTGAAGAAGCCAAAACATTTTAATGATTTCGCATGAAAGAAACCTATTTGAGAGGGATTTTATTATTCCCGTATGTACTCACCTACGCTTAAAAAAGTTGATGTTAATACTATAAAACAGGAACTAAAATGAAGTTAGACTTCATGATAGTGGACTTCCAAATTCTGTCTCTACCATGAGCGACTTTTATCGACTATTGACGCGTGATCAATAGTCGATAAATATAAGATATAGATATAGATATAAGAGCCTCTGCCATGCTTTAGTGGGGTAAGCAAGACAGCATGACGTGCCATATCATATCGCGTGATATGGAACGGCTGATATGGTCATGCTCTTAGGGCAGGTCTCTACCTTGTATCCCAAAGCACCATCTAATGGTAAGTATTCCAATTCCGAAATTCAAAACTGAACTATTCCACATAGCGCACCTTTTAGATGTGATAACAAAATCAATTTTCTCAAAATTAAATTTGAATACCTACCTCTCAAAAGTCCTGCCTTTAAAAATAAAACGTCTTATTTCACTGTCAACAGTTACAAACCTCAAGTCAGAACCTCTGATTGACTTCTCAAGCGGGCTACCCTAGCTCGCGTGTCGTCAGGTGAGTTATTCAAATGAAGTTTTACCCGCGTTATGTATCCGTGCGTTGACATATTCGATAATTTATTCGAGTAATGGCCGAACGTTTTGTATGACGGCACCAGCCGACGTCGCTTAATTTCTCTTTATTGGTCTTCATATTTCAATACTTCGTTACTAATTGAATGTTAAAGCTTGTTCAGTGAGAGAGATGGTTGAACATATTAGGGTGTTATGTTATTTTTTTTTAATGGGTAATAAAGTCTAGTAGGAACTCATAATAGCAACGACAATACTTTATTGACTTTTGAAGTAGCAGGTTATTAGTAATAAGTGCTTGCATGCATATTGCTATGTTACTGTCGCTCTAAGATTTTTAACTGAAAACCACAACAATATGATTTCTTAGCATAATCTGCTTACCTAAATGAAGCAAATAAATATGCTGTGTGGGAAAGCAATAATAATGGTAAGGATATCTAAAAATCATACTCCTAAGTTCTTTAAGGACTTGTGTTAACATACCAGACAACGGGTAAACATACTTTAAGTAAAAAAGTAAATTCTCCCATAGTAGTACATAAAAATACGAGAAAATAGAGGTGTTCATGCACAGATAATATTTGTCTCGTGCAGGGTTTGAACCCGCTACCTATAGAGATCGTCAAAATAACGATAAGTTATTACTTATTTTAATACTCAATACCTAATTGAGTTAACTTAACAACTTGAGTTAACTTAACATGTCCCGACAACTTAATCTTCTATATTTGCTCTTTGAGTTTAATTTAGAAACGGGACAATATTGTAGCATTAAAAGTGTTAAAAATTCTTTTTCGCAACAATACCGCTGTCGGGTATAATGTCACTACGTGCACGAGTATTAGGGAAGCAAATCCCGCGTTAACGAAGGTACGCTCGTAATCCCGGCGGACTCACAATTAACAAGCTCACTGTCTGGGCTGTGTTACGTACCTAGTTACTGCGTGCATTACTGAAAGAATGATACGTTATTAAAAGCTTAATTAAACAGCGTGGGAAGACTGAGTTTTAGTCTTTACATAATAAATGTGTAAGTTGTGTTTTTTTATTACAAGCCCTCTAAATTGTGTTTACTTTTAGTAACTTTTTTGCATACTATCCCACTCTAGTCTAATTTAGAAATAAAAGATATCTTATTTTTAGCGGAATGACAGTGCTAAAATTTATTTTTCGCAACAATACCGCTGTCGGGTATAATGTCACTACATGTACGAGTACTAGGGAAGTAAATCCCGCGTTAACGAAGGTACGCTCGTAATCCCGGCGGACTCACAATTAACAAGCTCACTGTCTGGGCTGTGTTACGTAGCTAGTTACTGCGTGCATTACTGAAAGAATGATACGTTATTAAAAGTTTAATTAAAAAGTAAACTATTCCTATTAAGTTTTTGCTTTTTAAAATGTATGTGTTTTTTGTTGTGTATTCTTATAAGACAAACTCGTCAACATCAATATGTCCTAAAAAATTCCGTTGCTATCGTTTGCTGAGTCAGCTGAGTTCGTGTGAGGCGGGTCATTACGTTCCTTAAAATATGGTTGAGCGAAGCGATGGCTGGATCATGCATCATGCTCGTGAACGGGTACCACCAGAGGGATGGGTCTGATTCTGGGCTATTTGTATCAAAATAGGCTGATTTTTATGTTTTATTGTTACCTATTCGTTTTATTTTATCGTGGCTTGTATGTATGACACTGCTTTTTATCGACTATTTCTTAAACTATTCAAAGTTTTATTACCTTTGTTTGGTATTTATTTTAGTATTTTATTCGATACGTTTAAATACTTATCGAGTTGGTTGGTGTGTCATCATCATCATCATCATTTCAGCCGTACGACGCCCACTGCTGGGCATAGGCCTCCCCCAAGGATCTCCACAACAATCGGTCCTGCGCTGCCCGCATCCAGCGGCTTCCCGCGACCTTGACCAGATCGTCGGTCCACCTTGTAGGGGGCCTGCCCACGGAACGTCGTCCGGTTCGCGGTCGCCATTCAAGAACCTTTCCGCCCCAACGGCCATCAGTTCTCCGCGCTATGTGTCCCGCCCACTGCCACTTCAACTGAGCAATCCTTCGAGCGATGTCGGTCGTTTTAGTTCTCCTGCGGATCTCATCATTTCTGATTCGATCGAGCAGGGAAATACCAAGCATCGCTCTCTCCATTGCTCTCTGGGTAACCTTGAGCCTTCTTATGAGACCCATAGTAAAAGACCACGGCTCGCTTCCATAAGTCATAACTGGCAACACACACTGGTCAAAGACCTTAGTCTTGAGACATTGAGGAATTTTGGACGCAAATATATGCCGGAGCTTTCCAAACGCTGCCCATCCGAGCTGAATTCGACGAGAGATCTCTTTCTCGAAGTTGGACTTACCTAATTGGATTGTCTGTCCTAGGTAGACATAGTGGTCAACAACTTCGAGTGTAATGTTCCCAACATTAACTGGAGCGGATGCAACATGGGCATTGGACATGATTTTCGTCTTATCCATGTTCATCTTCAGACCCACTCTTTGGGAAGCATTGCTGAGATCTTCGAGCATTGTGTTCAGGTCTTCCAAAGTCTCAGCCATGAGAACTACATCATCGGCAAACCGCAGGTGTGTTAGGTACTCGCCATTGATGTTAATGCCGAATCCTTTCCAGTCCAGTATCTTAAAAATATCCTGCAACGCAGCTGTGAACAGTTTCGGAGAAATGACGTCTCCCTGTCTCACACCTCGCTGTAGTTGGATAGGATTAGAGCTCTGGTTCTGTAATCGGACCGACATGGTGGCGTTTTGGTATAAGTACCTCAGCACCTCGATGTACCTGTAGTCTATTTGGCACCTCTGGAGAGACTGCAGCACTGCCCAGGTCTCGATCGAATCAAAGGCTTTCTCATAGTCCACGAACGCCAAGCATAGTGGCAAGTTATACTCTTCGGTCTTCTGTATAACTTGCCGCAGCGTATGAATGTGGTCTATGGTACTATAACCTTTTCGGAACCCGGCTTGTTCGGGAGGTTGGAAGTCGTCGAACCTGCGAGCGAGACGATTCGTAATGACTCTCGAAAACAACTTGTAGATATGGCTCAGAAGCGAGATGGGTCGGTAATTCTTCAGGAGAGTCTTATCACCCTTCTTGAAGAACAGCATCACATCGCTTCTGCCCCATGCCTTTGGCGTTTTGCCCTCGAGGATGACAGAGTTGAAGAGCTTCTGGAGGACCTTAAGTATCGGCTTACCGCCCGCTCTCAGAAGTTCTGTTGTGATTCCGTCATCGCCCGCCGCCTTGTTGTTTTTGAGCTGCTTGAGAGCCATTCTAATCTCGTACAGGCTGACGTCCGGGATATCTTCGGTATAGTGTCGGGTAAGTTTGGCTCTAGGTTCTGTAGCCTTACTTTCAACAGGTGTTTGCGTGGAGTACAACTGTCCATAGAAATTCTCAATCTCCCTCAGGATTTCAGGTGTTGATGAAATGATACTACCGTCCTCAGCCCGCAGCCTCGTCAGTTGACTTTGCCCTATAGCCAGATCTCTAGCGAACACTTTGGAGCCTTTGTTCCGCTCAATGGCCTCTTTAATACGCTCGGTATTAAATTGGCGAAGGTCGCTTGTCAAGGACTTGGAGATCTGCCTATTTAGCTGTCGATAACGAAGGGCATCCGCTGAGTTCTGTAGTTTCATTTCGTTTCTCTGATCCATGAGTCGGATAGTGTGGCTGGAGAGTTTCTTTAATTTAGGACGGTGGGTTTTGTAGTGCTTGGACCCTACCGTGCGGACAGTGTCCACCACCATGTTGTATAGATCGTCCATATCGATGCTGTTCTCAAGGGCTTCGAAGCGGTTTTGGAGCTCGAGCTGAAAGCACTCGGGGTTTTGAATTTGAGCCGGTATTGGTCGGAGCGTAGATTTTATTAGTCGAGATCTTTCCAGCTTGACGTTGATATTCAATGTGCCTCTAAGCATGCGGTGATCGCTTCCCGTCTTTACGGCGTTGATCACAACGACGTCATTGAATATTTGCTTCCTCGTTGACATAATAAAATCTATCTCGTGTTTGACTTTACCGTCCGGACTAATCTAGGTCCATTTGCGGCTTACGGGCTTCTTAAAGAAGGAGTTCATCATATAGAGGTTCTCCCTCTCCATGAAGTCTGCCAGCATCTGGCCCCTTTCGTTCCGTTGCCCAAATCCAAATTGCCCCACTCTCAACTCATCACCACAACGTTGCCCCAACTTAGCATTAAAATCCCCCATCACAACCGTGTAGTGGGTATTGTAGCTATGCATGGCTTTAGAGATCTCCTCATACATAGCCTCCACTTCGACATCGTCGTGTTTCGAGGTCGGAGCGTAGACCTGAATGACATTCAGCGAATATCGTTCCGATATTCTGAGTATTAGGTACGCTACCCTGCTCGAAACACTTCCGATGGTGATCACGTTGTTGACAAGGGATTTATGGACGATGAACCCGACACCACCTTGTCGTCGGTGTTGGTAGCCGGAGCCTACCCGGGGATTCTTAGCACCCCCTGCCCCGCCGTTACCATAGCCGCTACCGTATAATAGAATAGCAGGGCCGCCGGGGACTGGGGGCCGATTTTTAGTGTGTGTAACCATTTCGGGGGGTTTTGCCATAATCGCCACGCTTGGCAGGCGGGTTGGCGATCGCAGTATGGCCTGCTGTTAAATGGAGACGCTGCTGCCCATCTCCTTTGGCAGTTTTCCCTCTGTCGGCTCTTACGACACTCACGGGAAGAGAGGGGGTAGTGCTATTCTTTTTATGTGCCGGCACTACCCGGCAGTAAGGCAGGTTGGTGTGTATTATATAGAAATTACCTTTAAGATGTTCCTAAGTTATTGAAAATTATTTACTGCTATGATTACCGGGTTCTTTATTTTGTTTTTATATTTAAGATAATTTGTAATTTAAAGTGACCTTACATATATTATGTTAAAGACACTTTTTAATTTGACGACTCTGTATGAAATATGACAGGGAGAAAAAATATCACTTGGCGAGGTTCTTGCCAGTTCTTTTCATATAATTACAAGGCCTCCCGCCGTAGGATTTGCGACCCGATGGCGTAGCTTCATTGACGTTTACAAGAGCTGTATCAACCTAAAATGAATTAATTATTTAAATTGTTGAATTATAAATTATGCTCAAAGTAAAATTAACCAAACTTTTGTCTTTATCTGTTTTACATGTTTTGTCAGTATGGGTACGATTTTTTGTAGCCTTATAAAATATATAAAGTCTAATAAATAAGAACTCAACTAGTGTTTCGCATTTCGCAATTCATCAGGTAAAATGATACGCATGCGCAATAATTTTAATGCTATGAACTGAAGACATTGTCTTACAACTAGCCTTCCGCCCGAAATTCGCCCGCGTGGATTACACGACATTATTCCGCGGGACTTTGATATTTTTCTGGGATAAAAAGGAGCCTATGTCACTTTTCAACTCCTAAACTGTCCCCATACTAAATATCACGTCAATCCGTTGCTCCGTTTTAACGAAAGACGGACAAAGACACAAACAATTTTCTAATACTCCATTTTCAACAATTAAAATTTCATTATGAATGCAAAATAGTAGAAATAATTTAAAACCAATACGATTTCACATTAATTTATGAAATTAGTATTGATGAAATAAGGAAATCCTTTGTCATTTATGTAATGAATAGAATAAGAAATAGGTATTTTTGCATTACACAGATAAGTACTTAAGAACTACACACAACTAAAAAATGTAACGGCCTTCTTTCTTACCCAACGTATCGGTAGTCCTTGATTCCATCATTAGCTGGAATTGTATGAATCATTAGGCCAAATCCCGTTAACGAAGGACGGCTGTAATCCCGGAATCCCGGGGTCGGACTCACAATTAGCAAACTGACATGTCTGACATGGATCTGATCTTAACGTAAAAGAAAACAAGGCTCATTTTCTTTTTTACTTATGTTAAATAGCACTAAAGTTGAGTTGTTTTTTTTATATAATTTATTTAGGTTAACAGCCTAGAACTCTATCTGCCCCTATGTATTACGTAAATGTGAAACTCGTGCTGTTCGTCAAGTTATAAAACATTAATAAGTATTTATATTAATAATGATAAATTATTTATGTGTTTCCTTATTACAGATTGTGTCACGTTGTATGAAGAAAACGCAGACTCCAGATAACACTCATATAATTATTGATCCAACTTACAGGTACAGGCATAGTACAGGTATAACAATATAGATACAGTCGACGTCTTAGTGAACTTATCCCCTCGAGGCTAGTTTGAAGAATGACCTCTCTTTGCTCGTTAATCGGGCTCAAGTCTAGCTACCCCCCACCAATTTTACCACAGATCAGCCTATTAAATTTAACAAAATGGCGGCAAGAGACGGCATTACCAGTGTTGCTATTAAAAAATAAGAAAAACCTTCTAAAATCATGACATTCGGCCATCTGATAACGTGCTGTCTCCCGACGCACATATAAAAATTATTTAGAATCAATTAATTAGGTAAGTATACAGCTAATATACTGATACACAACTATTCTCAATAGTAAAGTCTTACAACTATGTACCTATTTAGGTTAATCTTATAGTGATAAAAACCTTAAGTTAAAACTTAAAACATAATTGAAACAAATACATTATATTACACAATGCTCAACAATAAACTTTTAAGGAAGTCGATGACTTGTTTAGAATATAGATATTATCGTGAAAATATTGTTTTAGTAAATCGTTAAGTAATACATAATCAAATAAAATAAATTATCAATAACAAACTAATCTAAAACTATTTGAATCAATGTATAAATTAACATAATCATGACATTCGTTAACAAGCGACTATTATTACTTAGAAAACTTATTTTGAAACTATACTTGTTATATAATCTTAAACTATACTTGTTAAATAATGTAAGTAAGTATAAAACTATACTTAAAACTATACTTGTTAAATAATGTAAGTAAGTATATGGAATGATTAAAGTAAAGTCTGGTTATAATCTATAAGCATTAGTTATGGGTCATAAAAGAAAAATGGAATAGCTTGGTACTAGTTTACATCAATGCATTGTCAGGAGCTACATTCAAGAATATTAGATGGTGTCAGAAGCAAAATCCCTAAGAATGTTACATTAGGAATAGGTAGGTACAGAATTTAACTTTAACCTGATAACTAGACACCCTTATCACTTCACTCAAATAGTGGAAAAAGCAACTACGAGTCATGAAAGGATTAAAGACCTAATATTAGATGAATTTAACTATCGCTAAGTTTGACCTAGTTTAGTCCTTACAAAAACAACTGTAGGCCTCTGCACAGTTACCAATTTTTACCCAGATATGAGTAACAAACCAAGTTATAGATACGTATTTACCATAGTGCACAATTTGTATTAAATCAAAATATGAATTAGGACAACTAAAGGAATTATTTAAAGGCATGTTCGTAATAGGCATTATTACCGATTAATTTTCTTATAAGGAAGTTACACTGATAATGAAGATGCCGCAGGTACAATTTGAACCGTCACAGCAACAATTTGCTTTTTCAACTTGTCAACCAGTTGTCCCAGGTTTCCCAGAGCATTCTTTTCCAGCACCAAATCTTAAATGCATCTATTCTCTGCCTCTGTTAGAATAGTACAATACATGGTTCCACTCCGTACATGAAAATCAAAAGATCATATTATTATCATTTCTAATGAATAAGTTAATGATTTTAAACAAGTTCGCAATTTAATATCAAAACTTAAAAATGTCTACAAGGTATCCTCATACGAGCATGACCCGCATCCTTATCAATAAATATTCATATTACTATGAATAATATTAGTGTAAATAGATTTAATAATTATAATTGGGATATGAAGAAGTATATTACCATGGATAGAAGTAGGACAAGTAAAATCATGAACAGCTTTTCGCCCAAATGAATTAACTACACAATGATTTCCCGTGGGAATAAAATATCCTCCCGGGGTCAAAAGAAGCCGATATGCTATTCCACAGACAAAAGATTACAAAGATCCGTCCAGCCGATAGCCGTGATTGGGGAACAAACATACAAGCTTTTGCAATCATAATAGTAAAATGAGATAAGATACATGACATGATAATATATACTTCAATATAAGTCAACTTCAGTATCAGCGATCCACTCGTCTCAATATCCGACTTACAACCACAGCCCACGATGATCATCATCACAACAACGATCACTCTGTGATCTGCACCTTCAGTATCATATTATCTCCTCTCATTACCACAGCACGTACACTCTGCTGCCTCCAGTTTGTATGCTGTGTTGGTTCGTACGTTCAAGGGTAGCGGGATCCTCATTATTATATTAACTCGATGCTAGCTCATGATAAGTACCTACTGGATGCTACAATTGGCATCTGAAAGCAGTAAACTCACAACACACATAGTAACCAAATCAATTTTATTAATCATTCAAAAGAAATAGATGTGTCTGATAATGAATCAATAGAAATAAATGTAAGTATATGAATTCTCATATTCTTTTATAAACATTAGTATGTAAGGTACTTAGTAACTTCAACCATAGTAGAAACAAATGTTCAACTGACCAGATCTAAAAAAATATGGAAATGATTACTACAGAATATGTGAAGGAACTTCAAAGGTCCGTGAGAATGGTAAACTGCTAAGAATTTTAGTATCACGAGCCTACCAAATGAGACGGTAAATTTGACAGATCTACTTGATTTTTGGTTTAATAAAGATATTAATGCTCATTAAAATAACAATAAATTAGATTCACATAATTTGAAATCATATTTTGTCAATACGTACACTAGGACGGTAGTATTAAAATCCTCAAAAACAAATTATAAATCATACCGCCAATAACAACAAAAACACGGCAAAACTAACTTGGTATGCTACAGCAGTGGTTACTTGTGGCTTTATTTGTTAGAACAAGTTTAAAACATGAATTAAAATGTTTGCATGAAGCTGTATAGAACATTTTAATAAATTGAGAGGTGTGATTGAGCAATAATCGTTTTACTTTATTTTGCTTAATTAGGAAAACATCAGTTACAACTTGACAGTGTAATAAACACGATCTACTTAAATGCTCTATGGACTGTTTACATGTTTTTGCATTTGAAACATAATTTCATCACTATGTTAATGAAAACAACTAGAATAGATATCAGTGAATGCTTCTTGCAGTGCTGTCTAAGCAACTAAGTATTTCTGCTTTTGATTTGCATCTAAATCATTAAGAGAGATCTAGAACACTACGCAGTACGCACAAATAGCAAAATAGCTTCTAGTGATTTTGGCTGTAAAATTTTCCATCCGTCTAAACCAAAACTGAGTTGCCCGGAAGAAACCGCAGTAAGACGATAAGGCCACCATTTGGTTAACAGTTTGTTATCTTTGTATTATTATTATTATTTCGTGTGTGATTGTTCCGTTCGTAATATTGTGTACAAATAAAGAGTTAATCTATGTATCTATCAAACTAGGTACTTAGATAAAGAATCTTCGACGTTCCCGGAAAAATGTAAAGAATGATGATTTCTAATCAGTCTTATGGCTTTGTTGTCTAATTATGTAGAAGACTCGGAAAAGTATGTTCCTGACAAACTTTCTCTAGCACTCATCCACAATTTAGTTTGAATTTAAATTAAATTTGAGATTTAAGTTTGCCACTAAACTCAAATTTAAAAAGTCAAGCATAGTGAATTCTTTTAAATTAAGCTACATATAACAAAAATAATAGACGAAATGTCCACTTGAACAAAGTTACAAAAATAAAATAAGTAATAGGAAATAGTAAATTTTGGATATCTTTGCATACCTACATTGCTTCCATCCCGAACTAAGTAACTCAAGCACTTGTGTTATGGCATTTGGGAACAACGACGGGGATTACCACGGGGGACGGGGAACCACATACAATCGGGCAGAATGTTGAAAAGTCCGCTTTAAACATTCACCCGACAGGGAATCGAACCCGGTAGGTACCTCAGAGACAGCGGCACCCCGAAAACTATGCGTACTATTAGGAGCCTCGACAGGAATTGGTTTTTAAAAAAAGATGCGATTTTAATTATGATAAGACAGCCGACTCGTAAGGAGGATGGATCGAGACTGAGGTGCGACTGGAGTTAGGATGCGTGGGAGTACAGGCTATGGTGAAGGAGTGCTGAGTGTGCAAGGTGAGGATGCGTGGATAGCTAGTATGGGTACATATTCTATCTATAACACCTCCCGGGGTTAGACTAAACATCGGGGTTAAAATTTCGATGTTTAGGAAGAGAGTAACGGAGAAAAGGTAAGATTATTATGGTATATAAATTTTTATTTATTTGTTATTTATTTATAAATATATATTCATATGTATATATATTATAGATTTCTACGGATACTAGGAGATGGGAGGTTTTCTATTTCGGGGCTATGTTTTATGACCTTCATAGGGATAGCTGGTTCAGAAGCTGGAGTAGCATCAGAGGGAAGGTCTATTGGAACGGCTGGAGTGGATCTAGGGAGGAGGTAGGTAAGACGGCTGTGCGATTTAATACATAAAAACATCTTAAAAATACAGAATCCAGAAATTACACATATTACAATAATAAGCAGAACTGAGTAATGAGTCCCGTATTTTAAAATTTGGTGCTGTTCGATAATTGAATCTGCTTGGCTGGATAATGATTTTAATTTTGATTTAGTTTCTAAGGTAAAAATATCGAGATTAAAGTTTTGTAATTTAAGAGGGGGCTCGTTACTCATAACTGTTTTGAACTTATCTAAATTGCAGCAAGAGTCATTTATTATATTGAAATCGGAGTAAATTACAGTTGTGTTGATTTTGACATTATCATATCTAGGTATTAACTTGGTGCTTTTACAATAAGATATACAGTTTTTAGGGATAGACAATATTCCTGTACCAATAATATTTATTTCGACATTTCTTTGATGTGGACATTCGATATATAATTTGTTACTTTGAGATTGTACATAAATCCAATTATTATTGTGTAGCGGTTTCCACAAATCTATATGTCCGTGAACAAAATCGGTTTTGCACTGCACTGGTAACACTTTGATCACATTTGTAATTAATTCACTTTCACAACTTGGGTTTGCACTAGTGGGAAAAACTGTCATGACGTCACAAACGTATGCGCGGGAGTTTATCGCTATGCATTCGTTTAACGAGTTTAGGTTACAATATTCTGACTTATCCTTGGTCATTGCTATATATTTATTGCTAGGTATTATATAGGAGAAAGAATTTGGTTTCAAATTATCGTGTGGAGTAAGTAAAGCTATACTATGGAAAAGGTCGAACTCTTTCGAGGACACTAAAGGTATTCTCAGAATGAATACAATCTTATTGCTTACACTATAACAAACTATTCTAGATACATTCATCAATGTATGAATATTATTTAACGCTAAGCTTACAGGTAACTTAAAGTCTACGGGTAAATATCTATAGTTATCGACGATTTCTTGGTATAACTGTCTGGGAGATAACACGGCCGGGTGCAGGATGTTTTGGCTACTAAGTATAATAGCGTTAGTTATGTCTTCTAGTCGAAACGATAGAGTTAATAATGATGCTTCTAAGCTGTTCAGAATGGAATTAATGTTTGACTTCACAATAAGCTCATTGGAAATAATAGTTAAATTTTTTAACTTTAATGTAAAATCGTCGATAGCTTGGTTAAGGCTAGCTTCATTTAATTTAATGATGTGTAAAGTTTCATTAAATTTAGATAAAGTCGAAGTCGTTATTAAAATATTTTGTTTCATTAATGAGGCTAACCTTTTTTCATTACTTTGCATATCTTGGATGGCGTTATCATATTTGATACCGTCATCTTCATCCAGAGTTCCGAATATAGTTTTAGAAAGAGAGCCAATACCACCTATCCATGCCCCTCGCCTGAACCTTCTGTCTACTAAATGAGAGATGGAGGAATACTCTGCAACTATGTCATGATATCGAACAGTTAATGGTTGTAGTATATTATTGCATTCTAAATTGTTCGCAGTTTCAATATTTATTTGATTGCATACTAGACGCAATGTACCTAATATTGAGTTAATGTTTTTAATGTGGGGTTCAATGTACGAGATGTCTATTGGGGTTACTATGTCTAAGTGGCTTACGCGAATTTTGAGTTCACCAATCGGGTCAAAGTATATACCGGAACTCGAGCTGATTTCCCGGACAAAATCCGGATGACCTTGAGCCAGTATACTGTAAGAGAAAGAGGTATTTTGTATATAAACCATTATTATATTTCATTATGTGAGAGTAACGTAACGTAAAATGTAACTTATATAAATATATATATTTTATATATATAATATATAAGTATATAAAAAAAACAAAATGTTAAACTTTTAGTATATTACATTCTAAGCGTCATAAAAGGTATAACGCAGAAACATCTAATATAATAGCGGTAAGGACATAAAATCTATGTTAGACCTAACTATCGTAACTAACTAACACATACTCAAATGCTAAAGTTAAAATAAAATTCTTAGCTTGTAGGAGGCAACTGTGACGCCTCTACGTGTTTGACTTCATCGAAATGATGTCGTACATGTCGTCTATTTATTAATAAAGACAACGTATGATTACCATGAACTTTTACGATTTTGTATGGACCTTTCCACAATGGGGATAAGGCTTTACGTTGTCTGACATGGTTTTTTAATAGGACGTAATCGCCAACTTTATATGTCACAGCACGAGTATGAGAATCATAATAATTTTTTGAATTAAACTTGGATTTTTGGATATATTCTATGGCTCTATCTCGAGTGTATTTCATTCGGTGTTGTAACATTTTGACATATTCGGGATACGTAGTGTTAGAATTGTCATTGTAAATTGAGTCTGGAATATGAGGTTTATATCCGAATAGTAATTCGTAAGGTGAGTAGTGAGTAGTGGAGTGTACAGCAGTATTGTATGCTAGCATGGCTGTATAAACATATCGGGGCCAATTATTCTGATCTTCATTGACGTAGTGTTTCAAGAATTCTTTGAGAGTGGAATGTGATCTTTCCAGAGCACCCTGCGTCTGGGGATGATAGGGCGTGGACCAAAGTTGTTTAGTCTTTAAAAGTTCACATGTTTTCTTGAACACTTCAGCTGTAAAATTGGTGCCCTGATCGGTAAGTATATATTTTGGTATTCCAAACAATGAAATAAAATGAAGCAGACATTCAGAACATTCCTCAGCAGTAATACTGCGAATCGGGTAGGCTAATGAAAATTTTGTGAGGTCGTCTTGCATGGTCAGGATATATTTAAGTTTGGCTGTGCCAGATTCTGGCAAAGGGCCTACTATGTCGATAGAAAGTCTCTCGAATGGAGCTGTTGAAGTGGACGTTATTATCATAGGTGCTCTATTGACCTTACGCAAAGCTTTGTTAGTTTGACACGATGTACATTTTTTTATATAGGTTTCAATATCACTACGCATATTCTTCCAATAAAATCTTTCTTTTATACGGTTTAACATTCTGACGGTCCCTAGGTGTCCGGCAATGGGAAGGTCATGGTTTTCTTTCAGGATTTTTGGAATTTCGCTCAATGAAGGATATATAATGTCATTATGATAAATGTGTACAAGTATATTAGTTCCATTGAATAAATAATTAAACATATTATAAATTTTGACAAAAGAGTGTCTATCGAAGGGGTTTTTAAAATCTGATGTACTGATCTCATTTACAGTAGGATATGACATCATTATCTCGTCTCGAGCATATTTCAAAGATTTGAATATATCTGGGTATGAGCAATCATCAAAATGGTGTACCTTAATAAATAAGAACAGGTAAGTTTTATTTTCAATTGTTAGAGCTAAGAAGGTATACAATGTTCTTTCTTCTTTCAGAAATTCGTTCCGGTCGGTTTCTGGAGAGTTATTTAAAATTTCTTGTATGTATGGCATGGACTCGTCCATGTCTATGGAAGTAGGTACTATTATTAATTTCTGTGAGCTTTTGAGAAGATTTTCATTATGTTCTATAATTTGTGTGTCATATGATTTTGTAGGTGATTTTAGAAATTTATTGTAGGTTTCATCGGAAACAGGTACATTTTCAGGTGTTGGAGACGAAGTTTCAGTGTGGGGAGCACCAGGAACAGGTATGATTTCAGATGTTGGAGATGGAGTTATACGAGCTACAGGAGGAGGTTGATCAAGGTTCTGGGAGCTAGTTGAAGGTTGAGGTTCAGATACCCTTTCAGGGCTGTATGCAGTGAGGGATAGATCGTCATCTTCTAGAAGTGGGATAGAGGGTAAGTTGCTATTTGACCCGAGGAGACTAGAAGGAATGCGGATTTCGAGATCTTCTAAGGTTATGGGGCTGAAGGCCGGAGAGTCGTTGGATGTGACAACAGGATCTTGATTCTCGGGGATGTTTGGTAAATTGTCATTTGTTTCGTTAGGTGTGCTTTCAGGCGGTGATGTTTGCAGTGGAGGTTCTTCGTCAGGGTAAGTGTTCGCGTTAGGATTTAGGGAGTCTCTTTTTGTTGGATATATAGGATTTACTGGATATCTAGAAAGAGCGTCAGCGGCAGAGTTTAGTTTGCCTTTACGGTAAACTATCTCGTAATCAAATTCTTCTAGTTTCAACCTCCATCTTTGAAGTTTACTGCTGGGATCCTTATGGTTGAATAACCATTTCAAAGGTCTATGATCGGTAACGATGAGGAATTTATGCCCATACAGATAAGGACGGAAGGTTTTGCAGCCATACAGGATAGATAGCAACTCTTTTTCAGTGGTGCTGTAATGGGATTCACTTTTATTGAGAGTACGCGAGGCGAAAGCTACTGGTTGGTCTCTGCCGATGATCCCTTGGGAAAGTACAGCACCTACAGCGTAGTTTGAAGCATCACAAGTCAGTATAAAGGGTTTTGAGAAATCGGGATAAATTAGTAGAGGAGCTGTAGTTAATTTATGTTTTAGTGTATCAAAAGCAAGTTGTTGCTGGTTTTCCCAATTGAATGGCGTGTCCTTTTTAAGGAGGCTGGTAAGGGCTTTGGCTGTCTTTGAAAAATCTGGGATAAAGCGGCGGTAGTATGAGACAAGCCCAAGAAACGATTTGATATCCTTAGGGGTCTTTGGAGTTGGAAATTCTGCCACGGCTTTAACTTTTTCGGGGTTAGGTTTTACACCTTGTTCGGTAATTACGTGCCCTAGATAGCAGACTTCTCGTCGTAAGAACTCACATTTGTCTGGTTGCAGTTTTAATTTATACTGACGAATTCTCCGGAAAATTGCTGTTAAATTGCTGATGCAGCCTTGCAAATCATGGCCGTACGAAACCACATCGTCCAAATATACGAAGCATCGAATACCTTGAAGGCCCGATAGGACAGAGTTCATGAGACGCTGAAAAGATGCAGGGGCATTTTTGAGCCCAAATGGCATTCTTGTGAATTGGAAATGCCCTTCAGGGACGGTGAAGGCTGTTTTGGGTTTATCAGCTTCGTTTAACTCTATCTGATGGAATCCAGAAGCTAGGTCTAGAGTGGAAAAGTACTTACTGTTGCCAAGTTGGTCTAAGATTTCAGTAATTTGTGGAATGGGGTACGTGTCACCGATGGTAATATCATTCAACTTGCGGTAGTCTATCACTACGCGCCATTTTTGGATATTAGAAGCATCTAGTTTCTTCGGTACTACCCAAATTGGGGATGACCAAGGGGAATCAGAGGGCTCTATGATATTTTGTTCTAACATCTTATTCATTTGTTTGTGGACTTCGGTTTTATGAATTTCAGGAAATCTATAGGATTTTGTATGGATTGGGACATCTGTTGTGGTTTTGATTTCATGTTTGAAAGCGTTAGTATGTGTTAAACTTTCTCCAGGTAAATGGAAAATATCGGAAAAATCAGAACAAAGTTGTAAGAGAGCATCCTTTTCTTCTTCATTGAGGTGCGAAGTGCGGAGCTGTTTTAATACTTCTCTCGTTCGTTTAACACTATCGTTCGAAATATTTATGTGATTGATTGGAAACGAAGGTTGCGCTTCTTCATTGAATTTTGAAGGATCAAAGAGGTCAAGTTTGAGATTGAGATTTGATTTTATTGTAGCTGGTGTATCAGAAGTATTTAAAATTGATATATTTATTCTATTATTTCTTTTAACTCGCACTAGACAGTTTGCGATTAGTAGTTTTTCTGAAAGTTTTTGATCAAGAATTAACCCTTCTTTTATTTCTGGGTTTGAAACAGAGCACTCAATAATTGTTTCGGTTCTAGCTGGAATTATGTAAGCGGGATCATGGAAATATAGTTTTTCTATTGCGTTGCCCAGGTGAAGAAGATTGTCGTTATAGTTTATACTGCAATTATGTGCGTTAAGCATGTCGGAACCAATTATGCCATCATATGGTAAGTGAATTGCGTCAATAACGTGGAATGAATGGGACAATTTGGATTTAGAAAATTGTAGTTTTAATTGAAAGTGACCCCTGGTGCAAATTGTCTCTTCAGCCGGGTCTATACCTTTTAACTGAATAGATTCTTTAATGAGTTTAGGATGTTTTTCTATGCTTGAATATTTTAGTAGGCTTACAGAGGATCCTGAGTCGACTAACAAGGACAATGGAATATCGGATACAGATGATTTCACGAGGACATGAGGTAATAATGTTTTCGTAGGATTATTAGTTATTTCGAAAACTTTGGATTTTGCGCGATTTGGAAGGTCAACTTTATTGGGTTGCTGTTCGGATACAGTGGATTTTGGCAGGTCAACTTTATTGAGTTGCTGCACGGATACAGTGGATTTTGGCAGGTCAACTTTATTGAGTTGCTGCACGGATACAGTGGATTTTGGCAGGTCAACTTTATTGAGTTGCTGCACGGATACAGTGGATTTTGGCAGGTCAACTTTATTGAGTTGCTGCACGGATACAGTGGATTTTGGCAGGTCAACTTTATTGAGTTGCTGCACGGATACAGTGGATTTTGGCAAGTGATCATGTAGCGATACTTGCGGGGAATTGGATTTAGGAATTGATTTTATCGCGTCGGTTTTTGAATCGCGAGGTCCCGCACGACACTGGGACGAGACGATTATTCGTTTTTTGGGTTGGAGTCGCAGGTATCATAACCCTCGACAGGGTTAGTTGGATAATCGTCATCATTAGTATCGTCAGATATGAAATGCATACGTTGAGGCATAGAAACCCTTGCCTGGTTTTGGTCAAGGTTTTTGAATCGGTTGTTATTGAATTCTCTCTTGCGACATTGCTCTAGGACGTGACCAGGAGTTTTGCAGTATCTGCAGAAAGGAGTTGTAGGAGGGTTATTTGTATACGATCGATTAGGGTTGAAGTTCGGTCTGAAATTTGATTGGTTAGGGAAGGATTGTTGACCTTGGTTACGACGGACAAATTGACCATTAGGTCTTGACGAATAAGGTCTATCTTGACGCGAGTATTGATTGCTGGACTGGCTCGGGTTATGCTTGGATAACGCTTGTTGGATTCTTTCCTCAGATATTGCTATGTTTATGGCATCGTTCAAGGATCTGGCTGATTTACATCGAACAATATTGGAAATGTGGGGTTTCAGCCCCATTTGGAAATGATGAAGGGCTAATTCCTCCATCGCGGCCGATCTTCCTAACATTTCCCTACTTTTATGCCCATGTGAAATGGATATCTCGGAAAGTAACTCGGATAGACATGTCTCGACTCTTAAAGCATACTGACTAACAGGCTCATTAGGTTGCTGTTTGCATTCTTGTAAATCTGTGAGTAGATGGGCATAATGCTTCCTCTCGCTAAATTGGGTTTTGAGAAATTCTTTGAGTTGTAACCAATTGGTGAATTCTTTGATGGAGCAGGCGGTCTCCGCCTTGCCCTCTAATTGACAGAGAATATATTTAAAGAGTGTGTCTTTTTGGGAGTCGGAAGCCAAATCATATGCATTGTTGCAGTTAACTAAAAACGAGTTGAGCTTTTCTCTACAACCATCATATGGTTTTATGAATTTTAAAAGTGTGGAAAGTTCGATTTCTGACTTTGGTGTTGCTATTCTCCTTTTTGAAGTGGATCTGGTAGACATTCCTTGAGGGGGAGGACATTGGTTTTGACTGTCTTCTTCTGTATCAGTGACCGCAATTTCAGGTCGGTCAAATTTTGGGCTATTAGGTCTATCATTTGCCATTTTGGTAAAATAGAATTGAATTTAAGTAAAAGTAAAACAAATCTAAGTTGGTGTAAGTCACGGGGAATAAGTTGTATAATAAGATTGGGAATTAGCAATGACCAATATAATAAGTCACTTACATTGACGTGGATATCGCGATAAGGATGAGCTGCATTTCTCGTAACTGGAGCGTGGGCGACGCGTCTCGGTGTGTCGATAAGCCGCTGTTGATTCGTCGCGTCGCAGAGTTAGGGTTGCCGATCGCAACCGGTGGATATTTTGTGAAGGCCGGCTGCAGAACCAAAAGCACGCAGTAGTGGGCCTTTCTGGAACTTCACCTCGAACACTGGATACACAGGGGCCGGGCCGTAACTCGGTGCAATAACACTTTGCACAGTGGAGTTGGCACTTACACTCGCACACACACTTGCGCGTTTGCGGTTTAGAAATAGGAGTCGTACCGGGGACACATATACACTTGCCCGGGATTGATTTAGAATTCGAAGAAGTACCGGGGCACATATACACTTGCCCGGGATTGATTTGGAATTCGAAGACGTACCGGGGATTCTTTACTGAATCCTTTCACGCTGCCACCATATATTAGGAGCCTCGACAGGAATTGGTTTTTAAAAAAAGATGCGATTTTAATTATGATAAGACAGCCGACTCGTAAGGAGGATGGATCGAGACTGAGGTGCGACTGGAGTTAGGATGCGTGGGAGTACAGGCTATGGTGAAGGAGTGCTGAGTGTGCAAGGTGAGGATGCGTGGATAGCTAGTATGGGTACATATTCTATCTATAACAGTACGTACACCGTATCTACAACACTGCTATGGAGGTTGTTAAGCTTATACCAGAAACTAATATTGTTTCCATAGTTAAAAGGTCTATAACAATCTAAGTGACACAGATCACAGTTTATAAAGGTATTACCCAATCGCAATCTTGGAATACTAAATTCGCGACTTTAATAGTGTGCTCTTATTCAAAAGTGAATCGTCATCATGTCCAATCTTATCAAGATCAGAAATACATCCAGTTCTGCGTAAAGGTCACCTGGGCATAGACCTAGGCATAGAAAAACAAACCTAGCTCATGGATATTGACCACTCATGAGAATCAAGATATGGTATGGATTTCGTATAAATGGAAACTAAGGTAATTATAAAAATCTTAAATAGATAAGACAATAACCCCTACTCAAATTGTGGAGCATGTGGATACTTATTATGCAAGGAAAAAGAAATGATGCAAACATAATTTAGTATATAAATATCTTTATACGTAAGTAGGTACTATGTTGCGATAATTAGTGCGCATATTGACAATAATACTTTAAAGGTATCTACTGCTACAGCTGTGGTACCTACTAGATACTCAATGTCAAGCACGTAGGCAACTGTAGATTTAAAAGGCTTTTCATTCTTCCCTAAGAGTATTTTGATAACATCTAAATGATTCTATGAAAAGATAAGTTTTTATAGTTTTGTTTTGTTTTAGGTAGACCTTTACAAACTTTATTTAAGGGGGTGTTACAATCAATTTAGTCGGTTATGCGAGATGAAAATTAAATCTTAAATAGCTTTATTCGATATGCAAATAAATAAACATGAAACATTTTAATCAAAACAACTTCAATACTTTCCCATAAACAAAATGCTCTGCATCATCTCAAATCCTCTTTGACCAGATTCAGCTACGAAGAAAGGGTATTCCTCCTTCGCTCAAGACTCCCCTGGGTCGGCCACGTCACCCTGGAGGCCTACCAAGCGGCGCACCAGGTGGCGCGGGCCGTATTCGTCCTCAGATGCTATTTACCTTGGAATGTATACATTATTCATCGGCAAAAGATCGTTCCGTGTCATTCTATAATAAAATCATTAGGTTATCAACACAATATGCCCTTCAGGAAAATTCATGATTTATACTGTTCACTAGCTACAGTAGCTACCTACATCCTTTATTATTTACAAAAACCATTTCTTTTATTAAGAGCTACTTATCTAGTGCAAAAATGTAAAATGAGTATTGTAAAAACAAGAATAAAACGTTTGAAATTATCTTTGTTCTGTTGTAGTTTCATTTAAATCTAATAATCTTAAAAGTGGCCATACGGGTAGTAAACCAGTATGAAATATAAGTAGGTACTCATTTAACCAGCCTGTGAGAAACGTACTCACTTAACATTTAAACATATTCAGACGAATGTATGCCACCAACATACATCGTTCGTACTCTAAAATCCGGCGAGTGTATGCCACAAACATATACCGCCCCCTTAATTCCGACGAGTGCATGCCACAAACATACATCGTCCCCTAATATCCGACGAGTGTATGCAACATACATACATCGCCCTCTAATATCCGACGAGTGTATGCAACATACATACATCGCCCCCTAATATCAAATTCAATTTAATGCATTTCAACAAACAAATTCAATGTATCTCTTGTAACCAGTGAGCATGCATAGCTTGCTCACTCAACCCAGTGAACACCTAATATTTGTTCGCTCATCATTAAAAATTAAAAATATTCACATTAGAGATATCCAAATTCACATAAAGACTTTCATATTTAAATATTTAAAGATACCATATTAAAATATTCGTATTTAAACTCATATTCATAGTTCAAGCAATTTATATTGCTATTCACGGTGTTCATATTAATTGAATCCACAAAATTTGTACCTATTAATTAATATATCAATAAATAGAAAGCCAGAATTCAATTGTAAGTAAGTAATACGTACCTATTAAACCAATCTTACCAGGTAACGTAGGTAACCAGTAAGCATACATGACTCACTCAACCCAGAGAACAACACGTTCGCTCAATACATTAAAAACAAAGGAAAATTAGTAATAATTAATTTTAATAATATTAAGATAAATGAAATGTGAGCAACCAATCATAAATTATTCTTACTCTGTACTACTTCTTACTAGCTTCATAACTTATAGTTTTCTTTTATTCACTGTTGGTATTAGATACCACGTTAAAACATGGATTGTATGCAAGATTTAGTAGCCATAAGTGATTTCACTCTGTGCAACAGTAAAGGCTATCAAAACTAGCTCCAATTAGTGCTAGCACTAATTACTTAAAACATTACATGTAGGTACACAGCCAAAACTGCCAGTCCTAGCTCCATGTGTAAGATTATAAACAACATAAACAGCAAGTACTCTAATAATATAATAATGCCAATCATCTCCATTAATTCTGTACAATCCACATTTAATACATCATGTAAATTAAACAACAACAATCAAGATATTATGCCAGATTCATGGTACGCTATGATCGTGCCATACGAAAATATCTACTACATACCCGCGTTTAAAATTATGTAAGTATAATCGGAGGGTAGCCCCCACCGTACACGAACACAATTAATCAATTCAAATAAAAGTGTGATCTAGTTTATGTCCGTTCCGTCGGAGAGTAGCCCCGACCATGTACGGAACACAATCCGCCACACAAATATTCCAATTTTAACGCTTTAGATTTAACTAACACGATCGGAGAGTAGCCCCGAACACGAATTAGTAAAATCTTAGTACTAAGCTACGCATATAGACTTTTTAAATTATGTTAGTATAGTCGGAGGGTAGCCCCGACCGTATACGAACACAATCAATTAAAACACAAATGCGATTTAGTTTATGTCCGTTCCGTCGGAGAGTAGCCCCGACCATGTACAAAACACAATCCACCGCAAAGGTATTTAAAATGTCATTTAGATAAAAAAAAATACGCATTGACATGGAATCTGGAATATTTATCCTTTCTCTGCGTGAAGAGAATAAAATAACTCGTTTGGCATTACTATAGCACAGAATAAGCAAATTATTCTTATTATCAGGTTTAGAAATAAACTTACGTGGGTACTTTACCGCTTCTGAAATATGAAGAAAACGCAGACTCCAGATAACACTCATATAATTATTGATCCAACTTACAGGTACAGGCATAGTACAGGTATAACAATATAGATACAGTCGACGTCTTAGTGAACTTATCCCCTCGAGGCTAGTTTGAAGAATGACCTCTCTTTGCTCGTTAATCGGGCTCAAGTCTAGCTACCCCCCACCAATTTTACCACAGATCAGCCTATTAAATTTAACAAAATGGCGGCAAGAGACGGCATTACCAGTGTTGCTATTAAAAAATAAGAAAAACCTTCTAAAATCATGACAGTTGTTTGTTTCAATTCGGTTACATATCAATATTTCTGCGTTTTTATGTCTATAAAATTAATACAGCTGCCCGCGATTTCAGTTGCGCAGACAAAATGTTTTTCAAAGTATTTTACTAAAGTTTTCTTAAAATTAGGAATGTAAATAAAGATTAAGATTTAAATTATCGTATACTGCATTTACTTTTCGATACTTAGAAACAATAAATGTCATATCAAAACTTCAGCATTAGCCGATCGACCAGTAATCTGACACCAAAATTAAATTACCTAGCTACGTTAAAGCATCCGAAATGTCATAGATATCATTTTCAAATTAACCTGACGTCTTAGTTAAAAGTCTTAAGCGATCATCAGGGTGATTAAAGTTTTCTAAACGTTCACGAATCGTCGGGTTTAGTGTGTGTCTGTCACAGTCTCAACACGAACTCTCTGTGACATCTAATTACCCGCCAAATTAAGTAGAAGATATGAAACTTTCTTTCCCTCGGTAGTTATATGTGAACTGGGAGAGGTAAGTCGTGTGCGATATATGTATAACCTTTTACTAGATGCTTGCATATTGTAACGAAACTTTAACTGAACATTATTTGAGCTTATAAAATACTGATTCATTAATATTGTGTTCGTTTATTCACTCATCACCTTGTCACGTCAAAAGTTGGTATTACGAACAAAATTATCAATCAAATTTATATATGTATTACAATTTAACATTTCAGGGTCGAAGCTTTGTTAATTACTCCGCAGCTTACATAATTGGAGTATTGCAGCTGTTAAATAATTAAGTGTTAAGGCGCTACTCGGAAAAAGTATGGACTTTTTGATGTAAAACTATAGGATGGTTAGAGTTGTTATAAATCTGGTAATAAGATATATTATATTTCTTCATACCTTTATCTAAAATCGTATAGTTTCAGAAACACGATTTTATGATTTTGCCTCGACACTTTTTATTTTCGAAAATACCTCAAAAAAATACGAATTATCAAGATTATTCTTAAATGGGGTTACATATACTAATGAAAATTGGTTTAATTAGTGGACACCAATAATATTTAGGATCGTATAGAAGCATTTTTTTAAAATCGCTATAGTTTTTTAATACGAAGTGATTTTGTGTTTTTTTTGCGAAATCTGCAAAATCGGTCTCGCTCCCGCGCGCGTCCTTTTCTCATTGCTATCTCGCTTTAGCATAATTTTTCCGAGTATCGCCTTAATAGAGTACTTATTTAGGATTTCTATCATGTCCAGAATAATATCCCAGTGTGAGCGCGTGTTGTCCGACTTCCAACCATCCAAATATGGTGGGCAAACTAAACGTTTCCATTCTACAATCTGACATTTATCTAATTGCACGATCTTACAAGAAAATCCGGAATTAAGCTCTCACTCGCCTTTCGATTACAAAATGGACGTCGTTGTCAGAATTAAAATAAACAAATGACTGTCGCGACCCCGAGCCGCGGCCGCCGGGAAAAATTACCGCATTGAGCATTTCCAAGTCTACGTTCAGACGATTAATGGTTAAGCCAAGGAGGAATAAAGGGAATATCGGGAGGTGCTACCACGAAAACGTCTTATCTGAGCCGGCTCGCGTTGTTTGCGCTCTCTAATTGGTTAATTGGCATACAGAGATAGATCAGCAGACGCGATCTCTTCCTGCGCTGATACAATCGAGCCCACCGCTCCGTCGACCTGATGAAATGCCTGATCAATATCAGAACGCCCATTCAAATACGCCTCTTAGAGCGTAATTGTAATATATTACAGTGGTAATTTAAGATTTGTGTAAACCCGCTAGGTCATTACAACGCGCCGCCATTAGAAATGGCAAGCTCGATATATCGCCGCGTGTGGTCGTTTTTAGGTTGAATCTGATAAGGATCTCATTGGATGATGAAAGGTATAATGAATTATAGCAGGATTTTGTTTTGCTTATAGCTTAGTGAACGATTATGTTATTGCCATTTCTTATGGCGAGACTTCATTTTTTATTAATTTATGATTTGCTCATTTGTAATTTAGTTAAGAGGAGATATTAATCTTTGACATCAATTTTGTGTAACTACAAAATTTATGATAACGATAAAGGAAACATATTCGTTAACTCTATTATGAGGCGATTAAAATGAAGTTGACAAATTTCTTTGTGACAAATATTTATATTTTAATTTTGTGGAATGTTGCGTATTTATAAATAATGGCGCAAAGATCAATGGCAATTCCTGAGAGAATATTACATTTTTTGTTACCTTGAATTATTCTTTTACGTGCATTCGTACCGAAGACCCCTAACTGCGAATACATTTTTAAAGCAGAAGCACATAAAAGGGAATACAGGAGTGCTATTCGAAAGTGAGGAAATGCGTCCCATACATCAAGCGAAAATAGAAAAACAGGGTTCCGGTAAAATGTGACTACATCGCCGTGAAATGTTACTACGATTTGGAACAAGACAGATAGCCTTTTGACAGCGGCAGTGTTATTTGATGCCTCGATCTGTCACTAATATTTTGATGTCTGCGAGGGAAGGTCGATGACCGCCACTTCGATATTGAATGAGAAAGCACTTTGTGTTATTCACTAAACACTATTACAGCCCTTTTTGCATGAAATGTAAGTGGTAGAAAAAGAATTGACTTGACTGCCTCTCTTACTTTTAATCACATATGCTACGTAATCACGTCGAAATGCTAAAAGAGCTACATAATATACGGAATATTAATAACAAGCAATTTCATTAAGGTTATCATTTTATATTTACAGAAGAACAATATTAACGAATTTATTAGGTACTGTATTTTAAGTTTTGATTTTGTGTACATACTTACATATAATATTTTCAAAGATCTTGATTTATGATTAAATTGTCATACCTATGTCATTGAAAGAAGCAATTTTGTCATCAACTCACAAAGTCACGCATCACGACATCAATTTCCTCAAAAGCTAAAATATAAAGAGCTTAAAAGTTTTCCAACAAGTATAAGATTTCGTTCCCCACACGTGAAGCCATTATGACATGTCAAATAGACACAAAGAAGTAGCACTTAAGGTGACGTAGCCAGATCCAGTTAAAAATAAAAATGCTGCCAACCATAGTATGTTTGCCTCCCTAAAACGCAATTCCGGATATAGGCGCAGGCCACACTGGGAGCGAAGCGAAAGAGAGCTCATCATATTTTTCAGTTCGCTGCTTTCTATGCTGGCAAAATTGACCTCTGTCATTCCCCGCAAACCCAAATAACCACTATAGAAGTACCAGTATTTTATTTTTTTTATTTTAAAAATATTAGTAAGATTTCGACATAAAAGAAGCAAAACGAACCTATTTCCAACAACCTTAATGAAATAAATTAATTTCTTTTTGCTTCAATTTGCACCTAAGTAATATGACCTAGGCAAATCCAGCCAGCCTGTCTTTTCTTTCTTTCTCAGAAAAGTTGTCCTGTTCTTCAGTTTAAAAGTAAGAAAAATTAAAGTAAAGGTGCGCTTTCGTTTAGCGTAGCTTTCAATGTGCCCTGCACTTATACGTTTCCGTGAGCCAAATTGCTAAGGACAGTCCGCTCGGGCGAATGCGTTCTCACTGCCAACTCACTTTGAACTCACTTAATTACCAAATCGAACCCAATTCGACGCCACCTGTGTCAACTTTTTAAAGGGGAGTTTTACTAACAGTTTTGTTTTTTAATCAGTTGTTGTGACACAGAGTTCAACTGTTTCTAAGTGACTAACAATGTTTTCAAAACACATTTGTTTAATTGCAATTATCCACCCTGGATATGGAAAAGAAAAAGAAAAGAAAAATAACATAAAAATACAGCAAGAGCAACATAGAAGTGAAATGCAGAATGTAAAATACAACGTAGACAGAAGTAACAAAAGACTATAGACATATACCTACTAGCTGCTTCGCTCCCGTGGAATTTCGGAAACACTAAAAAAAACTTAAAAATCGGTGAAGCATAAAAAGGAGTTCGATATACATTGTGACACGAGATTTTTATACAGCGGGTGTCCCAAAAGTAGGTAAGGATGATTTGTCTCAATAAAACGCGAATGGATTGGAATTTCTTCGTAGTTTTATATTATTTTAAAGAAGAGACTTGTACAATTTTATCTGAATAGAATATCTGCTAAATGGCCGCCACGGGCATTTTTGCTGTGTGCAAGTTTTTCATGACACTTTCACACATTTCGCTGCTAATTTCACAAATTTCGCTACTTATTTCACAAATAACTCAGCGAATATTTTGTCTATATTGTCTATGTTTTGTGGATCGTTGGCATAGACTTTATCTCTGACGTAGCCCCAAAGAAAGAAATCCAGTGGCATCAGATGGCAAGATCTCGGTGGCCATTTGACATCACCTCTTCTTGAAATTACAAGATTTTTCGACCTTTCGACGAGTTGTAAATGATCGTGAGTTTTCGTTAAATATTTGTATAACTTCTATGCGCTGTTTTATTGTGAAACCCTCCACGATTAATTTTACATGTGTCAAGATGACGTATGTCAAATTTCAACCCGCCATCTTGAATATTTCGGAAATAGCGCGAAATTCAAATCCTATACGTACTTTTGAGACACCCTTTATTTGAAAACAAGGTATTTAGAATTAGATCAAGTTTTTTTTAATTTCATCTAGATATAGTAAAAGAGGGTGTTTTAATTGTATAACTACGTGG
The DNA here is from genome assembly GCA_949710035.1 of Crambus lathoniellus. Taxonomy (NCBI): domain Eukaryota; kingdom Metazoa; phylum Arthropoda; class Insecta; order Lepidoptera; family Crambidae; genus Crambus; species Crambus lathoniellus. The sequence continues at coordinate 19,901,165 of OX453310.1, forward strand.
ATAAGTAATTTTTATCCACATCGGTTTCTCGGTATTCTAAATAAATAAAATAACTACTTTACTTATTTTAAATTTCATCACATTTATACTATCAGCTTATTGACCTAAAACCAAGACAGTGAGTCTCAAGAACCACGCCATATCAAAATTAGCTAATGCAGCATTACGGAGACCTACAAATTCATTCACAATCGCAATAACACGGATTGCGAGACCCCATATCGAATCCACCCACACGTGTAAGCCGGTTAACAAATACCCGTACGAGTATACGAGTATAATTACCGCGGGCATTAATCGCTATAGATCGCCTGAACAGATCGCCCGCTTTATGGGTATTAAACAATCAAAGTTTCTTAAATATTATGATGGCCCCTGGCATTCGTAGGCGGCCATCCACTGAGAATTTTAAGATGACTACCTACCTGTTTATTTATTTTCTTTCTGTGGATACAACAGCAGCTGTTGCTGTTGAACAGCTTAACATACTCATAATTAAATCAATTATGTTGTATGCTTTAGAGATATTTTTTTATTATTGATGTAAAAAATTATCAGCGTATTTGCTACAAACTAGTGGCTCCCCGTGCGGTACACGTTACCGTAGGAAAAGCGGGATAAAATATAGCCTAGGTACTCGAATGTCACTCGGGAATAATGTAGCTTTCCACTGCTACAAGTTTGTGTGTTTATCTATTACAAACAAATAAACAAAAAAAAACAAACTTACTTACTTTATTAAATTAGTATAGATATTATTATGTACCCATTTTGATTTGTTTTTTTAACCTTTTACTCAGATGCTACCATGTTAAGACTAATTGTTAATTTTGAGTTTAAATCATTTCCGTATGATACGTAAGTATAAAAAAGTCCCAAAACCTAAGGATTTTCGTAATGAAGAGTATAAAATTAGGCTTGAATGATCGCCAAAATTCATATTTTAGCATCTTTATTATCGTGCAAGCGCTTATCTATGCTTTGAAACAATGTTGAACGATTCGAATCGAAAGACTTATACGTACGATAAAGTTTATTTGGATAACAACTGTTTTGATTTATTTTACTTTATTTTATACGTCGGACCGTGCCACTATTTCATCTCAATGGATGCACTCCAACCGAGCAGCTAATAAATTGCACAAGCTCATTTGATTGTTCGTAGCCGATCGGATTACACAATATACAATTAGATATACAGCCTCACAGTACTCACCACCCCAAGGTCGGCGAAAGTGGTCTCACTGTCTGTCGTTATGAATAATGTGGTTTTTTAGCTTATGGGCTCTATATCATTGGGAACTTTGGATAACATGTCAGCGACGCCAGAAGCATTTACTTGAGTTATGGCGGCTTGACGTCGCAACCAAGCCGCCGACAAGTGAAGTAGGGCTATGAGTTTTGTAATACCGCCACCGGCCCACCGCTTTAACCTCCTCTGTGGTCTAGAGGTTCACACCACCGATTTCAGACCCAGAGGTTCCGGTATTGATTCCCAGGTAGGTACATATTGTATTCGGTTGGTTGGTGGTAGGACTGGTTAGCTACCAGCATCTTATCTAAGTCTGACACCATGACAATGATGTTTCCAGCATTATTGTGTTCCGGCAGTTAGAGATAAGATAGCCAGTTCCTCAATGATGTAGAATTCCGAGAGAAGTGCCTTCATCTTATCACCACTTAACATCAGACCGGTGTGATGAAGGTTGCTACTGACTGACACCGGTTGCTTGGCTTCGCTGCCATGGCATCCCAATGAGATAGAGCTCTATTAATTTGATTTTATAACAAAAGCGCAACGATTGCAATTAAGTAATGTATATTGTTTTACTGTCGTATTGAGTAACTATGGACTTAAATGTCTCCTTACATTGTTGTATTGGATAACGCAATATACAATTAAATATACAGCCACAGTCATTCACAGTCACAGTATATACCACCCTAAAGTCGATATTTTTTTTGTGAATTACTAGCGGCCGCCCGCGGTTACACCCGTGTGGTTCCCGTTCCCGTGGGAATATCGGGACAAAAAGTATCTACTATCTATGTGTCTAATTACAACCAAGTTTTTGCGGGAAAGATTAACAAACATCGATACATACAAACTTTCGCTTTTATAATATAAGTAAGGATGTAGTTTATAAGAATATTAATTTGATTTAACATAAAACAAAAGCTTAACGATTGCAATTATAAGAGCAATATATATATTTTATAACTTTACTCTCAAATCCAGTCTAAGCTTTTTACCGAGTTCATTTTTATCATTAGACCGTCGGAAGCTTTATAAAGCTAAAGGAGATTGGTAAATTTTTAGTTACCCGTCCCACTTACGTCGTCGTCGTCCGACCCTTATTATTATTATTCGTGTTTGACGCGGTCGGCCGGATTTGGTTCGCACGAACTTCACTTCCTACCAAATCGGAACGTGTGTTGGCTTTCGACCGGACCAACTTGGCAGTGTTGACAGTTTTGGAGGTTTTACCCTAGATTTAGGGAGAAAATATGTTAAAGCGGAAATATTTAAAGCAGATAGAATTACGTTTAAGGAATTTTCAGAGTATTCAATTTAATGCTCGTTCATGAGTTTTACGTAGGACTGAACAAACGAAAGGTTTAATTATGGCAATTTGTGCAAAGATTCTTTTATCTATTAGTTTTTTTTTTCATTTATTTTATTTAAAAACTCGCAATTCGTCGTAAAACTAAATATTTATAATAAAGGCATAAACCGTAATATAACACCTCATCAATAAGTCATGCTTTTAGTAAATATTTAGCATGTTCTAGTATTTTAATAAAAAACAACAGAAAATTAAAAAATAATGAAATTGAATTCTTTAAAATAATAAAACATTAATAACCGAAAATATTTTTATTTTTGTCTATCTATTCCAAGCAAATCAATGTTTTCAGTAATTTTATAAATAATATTAATATTGGGAGATTAGCAGTGGCTGGCAACACTGCAACAACAGCTAGGTGCGGCCAGACCAAATCGGAACGTGTGTAGCGCCGACCGATTTGGTGCGGCAGATTTGGTTTGAACGTGTGTAGGCGCAGATCAGATCTCCACCAGTCCCTCAGATCCCGCACCAAATCGGCGGTCGGATAGGAGCGTGTGTAGTGGCTATTACTATGTACTGCCCTAGCGAGCTAAACTATCTTCTCTTCACACATATTAGTATACAAGATCCTTTTGGAGTATTCAGTCATAAAATACCATAATTTAAACATGAGTCTTCACTAAAACGAGCAAAAAAACCTTAAGTTATATCAACAAACCCGGTGGCAGAACCAACAACCGCATCATAAATCTGATACAAACTGGTTGTCAATGAAAACATCAGAAACCAAAATGGCCGTTAAAAGCTCCCGTTGCGTAATCCCATGTGAACATAGTGACAATACATTGGTTTCCTCTTCCGCCGCGCCCGGCCGACCGCAAGCATCCTTCCTTTGACAACCACCCGGTATGCGGAACAAAATATTACCTACCTATTTATACTACAACGACCAGCACGCGTAGCATGATGAACTCGAGAAAGGTTTTGTCTATATCGAAACGTCAAAAATGACATTTCATCGTAGACAAACTTATTGTTCAGCCGCCAATTTATAGACTTTTGAGGTAGACAAACCTCTTCTCGGGTTTGATAATATGCTACGCGTGCTGTTTGGCGCAGGGGTACGGATCCATCAGAGGTCCCGGGTTCAATAACTTCCGTACAAGACAATTTTTGTCCGAATGAATGTATTATGTGTCTATTTGTATTGGTCTGGGTGTTTACTATGTAGCATGTATTTACAAGAAAGGTATAAAAATATATATTTATCCGATATTTAGTTTCCATAACACAGTTTCTTATTGAAATGCAACTTGGATTTGATAATTAGTGTGATGGTAAAAAAAATATTGATTATTAATATTTATACAGGGTGTTAGGGGCACCCTTGCAAAAACTTTAACCATGGCTTCAGATCTTCATGTTGAATAACGCACAGCATGATTTTTTGTCCGAAATGAAAAAAATATTTCGACTCTCCATACAAAATGGCCGCAGGCTTATTACCAAAATAAGCAACTAGTTGCTAATTGTACAATTGCAACGCGACTGCTAATAGTTGTGGTTGGTTTGCAATCGGTACAGTACGGTACGGTACCTTTCATGCTATTTTAGTTCACAAATCGCTCGCTTGTGGCGCTATCGTAGCGATCTACGTTCCGTAATACGAATATGTGTTTTGGGAGCGATTAATTGTTAATTTTCGCGATTGCAACTGTCACTTTAAGATCGGTAATAAGCCTGCCGATAAGTTGCTAAATTTGTATAAAAAGTCCATTTTTTTTCATTTCCGACAAAAAATTCTTGCTGTACGTTGTTCAGCATGATGGTCTGAAGCCATGGTCAAAGTTTTTGCAAGGGTGCCCCTAACACCCTGTATACTACCTTTCCGCCCGCAGTTGTGCCAGCGTAAACTACATGATATTTTCCTGTGAGAATAAGATATTTCCCGAGGCAAAAAGTAGGCTTTAGGCATCTATCTCTGTGACAAATTTTAGCCAGATCCTTTCAGCCATTTCGCCGTGATTGAATAACAAACATGTAAACACCCAAAGTTTCGCATTTATAATATTTGTAAGTTTCATAATATGCATGTGGTGCTATTCTGTAAGGATATTCTGCCATCAGTTCACCTTCACTTTGCATTAGAACACGAATCTTTATGCCAAATTTAAAACAAACTAGTGAAAACTAAGCGAAATAGAATTGCGAAATAATTAAGAAAATTTATAAAATTTACCTACTGCTTACGAAATTAGTTAACAAAGAATGTATTAAAAAATAATAGCGAATCAAACGCTTTTTATTTTGTTACAAGGTTTAAATTAATGAAACCCTTGTAAAATTATTTTTTTATTAAGAACTAAAAGTAAAACGCCTGAAACTCTGCAACGGACAGTGACAGACAGTCATGGCAGTCAGACAAAACAAAATCAAAACTGAAAATCGAACGCGTTTTCTTTTTTAGGTTCTAAAAGTCATGTCATCACCATTCAGTTGTTTTTTAACTTTAAATAGAAGTATAATGTAAATGTTATGTGTTGTCAAAATAAATGTTATTCTATTCTCCATTCTAATGTAATGTAACATAAAATTTTGATAGTAAATTACATTACACGATAAGGACCCGAGTAAGATTTATTAAAAAACATATTTAAAGAAGATTTAAATTACGAATGAGATAAGGATACAATACTTAGGTGTATAATATAAATAAGAGCCCATCTTTTGAGTCAAAATGAAATATAAATTATAAAATATAAGAGGAAATAACGAAGGCCAAAGTTAATTACAAATAAATAGATCCCAAGAAAGCCCTAAACTTCATTAATATTTAAATAAATCGACGATTAAACGGAGTTCGGATGCTTTGGGGTTCCGACAATTTCGTCTTTAGTAAACAAAATTTTAATTGAAATTTGTATGTAAGTTACTCTCCGACGGGACCTCCTTTAATGAAAGACACATAAAAACTTCGAGATATTCGTATCTTTGACGACTTCGCCGGGCTCAAAGATATCCCACTGAGAGCCGAATCCCTTGCAATTAATATGTCAGTAATAGAACCGCTTTTAAAAAAACATAACCTATATTCTTTAGCAAAAAGTTTTTGTAACAAGCGCCGTGGTCCGATTTGAATATCGAATGTTGTCTCTTGGTATTTTTTAAATGTTTCATTTGAAACAAGGGTCGATATTATGTTGGTGTGATACATTTATTGGTCTCTCCAGCCAGTGCGCGTCAAATAAATCAAAGCCTTAATAATGATAAAAATAAAATACACTGCTAACGAATTTTGAAATGATTAACCGCGGTCGCGACGCTTACAAACACTGGCCATGTTAGTATTTTTATATGGCAATATCTTTTTCTTTTTCCTTTGATTTATTCCCCTCTTTGTTATCATCTCAATTATAGCATATAAAAGCATTGATAACGAGGTACCGACAGTGCGTGTTGTAACTTAAATACGCCTTGTTACTACGTAGTCACAAAATATATTCATAAATTATTTGTACTTACCAGATCAAATACTGTTTCTTTTTCTGGTTAGCGAAGATATAAAAATAATGTAGTAAGTGCATCCTTTTTCTCAGAAAATGATAATAATATTTATGGCAAGAATGAAAGGAGTGGAGAAGGAAACAATTTAAACAATCTAAATTATACAGGGTGTTAGGGACGCCTTTGCAATAACTTTAAACATGGCTTCAGACCATCATTCTGAACAACGTACAGCCAGAATTTTTGTCGGAAATGAAAAAAATCGACTTTTCACACAAATTTAGTATTACACATTTTGTATGGAGAGTCGAAATATTTTTTTCATTTCCGACAAAAAATTCTGTCTTTGCGTTGTTCAGCATGATGGTCTGAAGCCATGGTTAAAGTTATTGCATCGGCGTCCCTAACACCAATATTATACATGAGTAGAAATAAGGTACTTACTGAGTTATGTAGACGTTTATAACATGTAGTTTTTGGAGAGATGTGGGCGCCATACACAGTTTTCGTATTAAAAGCTCTGTCTCAAGATGCATCTGTCCTGTTTTATTGGACTACCTCATATTTTACTTTACTTAGCGGGCCACTACTAAACACTGATCCTAAATGCTTTGCTTCTTTAGGAACCTTCTCAAAAGTAAGAAGAAAGACATATCCGTTGCGTTTATAGCGTCTATCTATATTATAAAAACCACCAAAGTCAATGAAATATGTTGTATGCACATAAATAAAATAATATAGGTTACTTACCAATAACGCCGCCTTTTGTGTTTCTTCTACTGTCTCTTCTTTCTTGTATGTGTTTTATAAGCAATAAAGTGTTTTATTATTATTATAAATAAATAAATAAATAAAAATAGTTTATTTCATTCTCATTAAAAACAAATAAATTCAGTGGTCAGAACCACTTCCTTTTTCCTTATACCAAAATACAGTATGTTTTTAATAAACTATTTTCTCTAAAGCTAAAACTATTTTCTTTAAAGCTAAGTAAATTATAATATGTACGTACACAGAAATACACAATATTCACAAAATATGCACATAAAATATTTGTTAAAACAATTTCACACAAAAGTTGCTGAAATTTTTTTTTTCGCTTTTTGGTTTTACAACCTATTTGGTTAGTTTCATTATTTTTGTTTCTATAAAATTTGACATTTATTTTTCATAAAGACTGCAAGCACTAACTAAAGCTAAAAAAAAGCTGGAAACCTAGTTCACGCAAGAGCCAAATAATATAATTTAGTTTTAGTCTAGTACTAGCTTTCCGCCCGCGGCTTCGCCTGCGTGGACTACACGACGTTATTCCGCGGGAATGTCATATTTTTCTGGGATAAAAAGTAGCCTAAGTTACTCCTTATTACATCAGCTACCTGCCAGTGAAAGTCCCGTCAAAATCGGTCCAGCCGTTTCAGAGATTAGCCGGAACAAACAGACAGACAGACAGACAAAAATTGTAAAAAGTGTTATTTTGGTATATGTACCGTATATATAATCATATGCACGTAGTAAAAAGTTATTTTAATATTACAAACAGACACTCCAATTTTATTTATTTGTATAGATATCACAAAAATATAATGATATCAAATATTAAGGGCGCGCACTAGGCCAAAAGCAAAAGTACTAACTGCAACGGCCAACTGCAAAGTAAATGCTTCCTTATTTCTATGAAACATAAGGCAGCATTTACTATATAATTCTCTGGTCCCATTCGGCAGGTCCGGAATAAAGAAATTAAGGAAATTCTTTTTTAAAAGGATATTTAAAGGTTATTTACAAAAATATATATATACAAGTGTAATTATACTAAACAGTTGTAATCTTTATTTTAATGTATTACCTTGATTACTAGCAGTTTATCGTGTTAATTATAGTCGCAACTTCGCAATTTTTTTCTATCGAGAAAATTTGATGCAATCGTGTTTTTGAGTATGACTAGTGTTAGTCCAGAAGTTTGCTGCATCTTAAGTTGAAATTCAGTTTTTCATTAATATTGATATTACAGCCAGTCATGTTAAGCAGATTAAGATTAAGATTTTCGTTGGTCTATAGTATTTTTCAAAAGAAGTACGTCTACCAGTAAACGTGAATACAAAGATCTAATCACGATAAAATCGGACGGTAGTAGTTCCGTTTTGCGCCACTTATCACTCATTAATTTAACAACATCCAATATTAATTTGTATTAAACTTCGAACAGCGACCATCAACAATCGCGGTTTTAGTGTAGGTAGCCCTTTAAGTTTTTGTTAAATTGTTATTATTTCCAATCGTTATTGTAAATTTTCACTGATTTACCCGAAACAAATTAGCAGTTTTATAAAAACTTGTATTTTTATAATCACACGCACAGTTGGGAGTCGATGATTCAAAAATGCAACGCTTTTCACTGTTTGTGACAAGTCGCAAGATATTATGCAAAATTCGGACCACACCTCGAGGCTTACGGTATAAGCTCTGAATTCGATATTTGTCGGAAGCTTATTAGCATTTTTATATCGAAAAAGATGATCCGCAAATAAAAGATTTAAGTTAATATACCTCATAAGCCGATCGATTTAGATATGAATATGACAGAGGATGTAATAAGATCTCAACAGCTCTCATTTTAAGGTTTCGAATGGTAAGTCATAAAGATAAAATTAAATATTGACATGGTTGGTCCAATCTTCAATAAACGCTACATTTTATTGATAACGTTACCATAATTATTAACCAACATTTACATCATTTAAATGCATTAGTATCCCGAACGTTCGGGACGTTTACGTAACAATGTGAGATTACAGTACATTTAAACAAAAGAGATTAGCGAAATTGAAAGTTTTGGAACTGTCTCGTACAGATAAAGACGTAACATTAAGAACAAATTAACAACAAAGTGCCACACAGTTCCTGACATATCAAAGACACAGTTTTACAGGATTAAGGAATTAACAAAGAGAGAAAGAAGGATTAAGGCCTTCTCGCAATTCAATTCTACAAATTGTTTAATAAAAATTGAAAGTGTCACTCAAATTCGTAACAAGGTAAACCTACCTGGCGATGCAAAGAATTTGCAAAGCCCTCACGCCTGAGTATGAAGTCTTTGAATAAATAACTTTTTTGCAAAAAGGTATCACATCTCCATAGTGGACAAAAATTAAATCTTTTGTGAGTGTTATGTCGCACTTTAAATTAACTTTTCGTCAATCTTCAGGTGCGATCTTTGTGAAACGATACTGTGCCTTATTTTGCAACGGTGGAGGTTTGTTTTTGTAGAACTAGTGTTAATACAAAGTGAATGCGACATATTTATTTTACGAAATCCAATTTTCTGCTGACATCTCATCTGTCGACTTTAAACGACCGACCCTATAGGGATGTCTACTCGGTTTCACGCTTATTCTTCAACTTATATTTCTGATCGTCACTTTTTTTACGAGCTCTGTCTTGGCAGTGATCGAGAAAATGTATAAGCTTACAGTTTTAATGGATCAGGTTTACTGTCGCCATGTGGTTTATGAGCAGGATTTCAGTGTCAACTTAAAAGTAAAAGCAAATTAGCAGAAAATTCTTCATGAGATTTAAGAAAACAATATAGGGAGTACTTATCGCATTTCATATTGAAAAATTATCGTAATCGAATGCAGTCAACGGTTATTAAAATTAATGACTATTCAAAAGAGATGAGCTTCGTCCCCTTCTTGTATCCAAAAAAGTAGGTACTGTAAGGACCTAAGTCCCTCTTTTACTTCACAGGTATTTCAATAAAACTCTTTCTTCAGGATACTGGGCTTGTATTTCTTTTTCTTCTATATCACTAAATACATTTATAGTATGATAATTAAATCATATTTTTTATGGAACTTCTATTTTTATTCACCGCTTAGTATATGACTGCGTCAAATCTTTACATTGGCGGAGCCGCCGGGTAGAAGATAAACGAATGGAAGTATATTTTCAATTGTTGTAGATACATAATTTTTTTTCCCAAGATAACCTCGAAAGAAAGCAGCAAGCGAGTGGCCCTAATATTTTAATACAAGAAAATAATATCATTTTTTTCGGCGGACATTTTGTGAGAAAATATTTTCATAGAAAAATTTTCACAATGAAATCGATATCAACCTGTTTTTCGGGTAGTCCGCATGAATCCTTTTCATCATTCCTGGAAGAGTTCAAGGAAGCGGCTGCCAAACAAAAATTTATTTCTTCAAATGAACTCCTAATGCTATTACCATCATACTTGAAGAACGGGGCGTTATATTTCTTTAGGGAAATTAAGAGCTCTGTTAAAACATTTGATGAAATGGTGGAAAAGTTCAAAGAAGAATTCCAAGAGTTAGATTATGGTGAAAAATTCTACAATGCGAGACAGGAGAACAGGAGTCCCCTGGATTATTTTTATTATTTGACCAATCTAGCGGGGAAGGCTGGTATTGTAGAAGATAATATATTTATAACGCAATTCCTGAGGAATCTACACCCATATTTACGGAGTAGATTGATGCTAACCCATTTCACGGATAAAAAGGCGTTGAAAGCAGTGTTGATCCAAATAGAGAAAATTAGCCCTGATAGAAAGGAAGAAAATATAAATGTATATAGAAACCCGGCGAGTTTTGGTCCAAATATGGCCACAACTAATAGGGGGGGGGGGAGATAGTAGGCCGAGCAGGCCATTTAATTTTAATACGCCGGTACAGAACCGAGCAAGATATTCATCATCGCCGCGTGCTCAAGAAGCTGATATTAGTCATAATGTTAATGGTTTCAATGTATATTCTAGGCGAGCGGAATATGTACCACGTCGGGTTGACGATAGACGAGGAGAGCACCTCTCCTGGCGGATGCAGCAGCATGGCATGAAGGAAGTAGGACGATTGGGGCATGCGAATGTTGTTGCGGACGGAGCGTTGTCGGATCGGCAGGTCAGACCACTTGTGCCTTTTTGTGCACGTAATTTTGTAGATGTGGCCCTAATAGATACCCGGCGCCTCCACCAATGTAAGGACCTAAGTCCCTCTTTTACTTCACAGGTATTTCAATAAAACTCTTTCTTCAGGATACTGGGCTTGTATTTCTTTTTCTTCTATATCACTAAATACATTTATAGTATGATAATTAAATCATATTTTTTATGGAACTTCTATTTTTATTCACCGCTTAGTATATGACTGCGTCAAATCTTTACAGTACCTACTATTATGAATTTCCAATATTTCGAAAGTTTAACGCATTGTAGTATACATTAAATGAACAGGCATTCTTTAGACACCAATTCAAAGCAAATTCTTGGCTAGTCTGTCTGGGCCTCAGATTGTATTATTCCTATTTCCCCCCAGGCTGTTTAATTCAATTCACCCGGAAACATTGAAGGCCTCGGTCACGGCGAATCCATTACAAAGTAGCGACTGATGACATATTTGGGTGTCGCAACGGTACTTTTATTTATTGCACCATAAGTCACATAAAACTCTAAGCTCCCGATAGTATCATGGATTCCTACCGGTCTCCAACGAACTTTAAGCATTTTTTGGAATGCCACAAAGCCGCTTATGCTGAGGTTAACGAGAATGTTTTGATAGCTAACATATTTAGAATTAATATACGCTTTTGTGGATGGAACTATTTTTGGTTTTATTGATATGCTGTTTCCGTATGGTGGTGTGCTAGGTTTTGACAATCACTAAAATATGTCAATGGTTTATGATTAGTAGGTCCCTTTTTTCTTTTCATTTTATCTCCTTTTTTCTCCTTCCTTGTGAATTCACTCAATATTGCACCTATCAATTTTATATTTCGTGATTATACGCCATGACTTGTGATTGTGAGTGAACATTGATTACATGACTTTTATTGATCTTTTTTATATATCAAAGCTTTTAGAGATATTCAATATATAACTATTTACAGATTTTTTATATCTTAGTTATCATAAATGTTGCTCAAGTTGAGTATACTCAACGGTTGCGACAAATGATCAAGCAATTATTAAAATTTGACTAGACATTACGATACTCCCCTTAATCCTCACTACTCTTCAATCATCAAGAGAATCGTGTTAACCGTGTCTACATAACAGCCTTTTAGCTTAATCCGATGTACAGGGAGTTTGTTATAAGCAGATTGTAATTGAACAGCAAAGGCACCGACCAGGATTAGGGGGCCAACGAGATTACGAACGACACGATCGGCCGTCGGTCGATATCGGTCGTTTGATTGACATCGGTCTTTTAATCTGTTAGCGACGTTCGTATTGGTTCATATGTAGGCATGAAGGCGATTATTGGGCGGGCATGCTACGAAAGTTCGGTGGCAGTGATCGGTTTTTATTTTAAGCACTGCGTAATTGGATTAGAAGAGGTCTTTAATCAGTGAGTATTGCGAAGGTGCTTACTAAAAATTGTATAATTGAAATCAATAGAACGCTACTATCTCTCCTATGGGGAATTCTAGTTCGGCTTGTGAAATGTTTTAAATACAATAAATTTTGTCATTAAACAATAATAAAAGGCTGCGTTTGACCTGCAGTGGCTTAGATTATATTCTTTGAAAATAACAAAAATACAATCAAAGCAAAAACAAAAGAGTAGCGAATCCGATAATAAATTCAATTTTAAATATCCAACATCTTTTTTAGTGTCGGACGTGCTCGGTCTGCGGGCGCCATAAAAACAGATATCTAAGAAACTCACCCCAAGAAACCCGCAAATTCGAACTAACGACACATTCGAACTCACCCCACAATTTAAAAGTTCGGAAGCAGATGACACCGGCGCATATACTGCATACAAATTCGACACAAAAACACCACGGGTGCATGTATACCTACGCGTAAATATGGTTAGGCTCGAAATCCTTGTATCGACGGTAATTTATATCCCAAAGGAAGCGTGTGACGGGAATCTTAAGATGCAGACGCATTGGAAATGGCGGTTGGATGTGTCGCGCATAACACCCTATTCGATAAAGCTTCGTTGTGCTATCGATGCCTAAAAATTCCGAGAAACCATCTCCGTCGTTCTTTGAATCCGCCAAAAGTATGCCCGAATAGTTTCTCACGAGCTCCGCGTTAAATATTCCAAGATAACAATCTCAAACTAAGAAAGAATGAGTAATAGATTATTATTCAAATTAATCTTATTCTATTCCACCCAAATGTGAAATTAAATGAGAATAACTTTCTGAATGTTTAAACTTTTAATCCGTTATATATAACTACTATAAAACTTCTATTGAACGCGCGCCATAAAAATACACTCAAAAACCCATTGGCAAACAGTTTGATTAAGACAAGTTTATTCTTCACTTTGCCGACCGGCAATTTTAAGACAAAATTATAAATAACACCAATTACAGCTGCCAATTAACGAGCGATTATCGTTTTAGTAGTCCAACCACCATAAATAAGGTATAAAGGTATACGTTGGGAGCATAATTACGGCGGTAATACAAATGAAAAGTGCAACTGAGCGCACGTAGGCCCAATGCCGATGTCTTCAGAATTATTTATTGCTGTTTTATCTTGCAACAACCGTCCACGATAAAAGAAAAGAAATGTCGGGCCCTGATCGCGATTATCAAGGAGCGATCGCTGAATCGCCTCTCGATAACCGTTTGTGTCCTCGCGGGCCGTATTTATTTACTCGCTTCAATACATTGTCCCTTTTCTTTGCAAGCACGCGAGAATCTACTTTATTGTAACGGTAACGTATTGCGTTGGTAATGTCTTGATTGTTATTAAGAGCTTTGTAGTAGAGGCAGCGGTTAAACAAATATAGCATTCAAAAGAGTCGAAAGCGTAGTTGCGCGGTGATAGTCAGTCATTGAGGAGTATCATGCTGGTGCGACAGCCGTGGTCATTGTGTATGCTTTTAATTAGCACATGTTGTCCAGATTATCAGCTCCCGTCACTATGAGACGACTGAATAATGACGTCCGCTTGTCCTTCACTAATCATTTTGTTTCTTTTGTTAAGGCTTTCTATGTTTGAATCATTTCATTTACTTTAATTTGTACATTTAATTGGTAATAATTGACACTTATACGGTTTTCTCCAAACAAACCATTTTTTATAATCATCATAATCCTCCTGAACTTATTCCAATTCTATTTGGGGTCGACGAAGTACATCTTTGGCCTCCACTCCACTCTATCACCTGTCATCTCCTCATTTTATTCATTATTTATTCATATCATTTCGTACACATTCTATCCATTATTTTGCGGTTTCTTTTCTACTCAGTAGTAGCATGCTTATCATCACTTCTCATAACATGTCCATACCAAGCTTAACTGTATGTTTTCAACTTTTCTGTCACTAATGCTACCTTTAAACTTCCTCTCTCATTTTTTATAATAATCTGGTCAAGTAAAATTATTAAATTAGTAAATTAGGTTAAGGTTAGTCCCCTTATTTACAAACCGTCGGAATCGTGCCCGACATCGGAAGTAGGTATGCATTGTCACTGCCACTCACTTCAGAATAAACAAATACAAAACACAGAATTCGAATCCGAAACCTTTCTGAACGTTTGTGAATCTGGCAATACTTCCAACGTTACTACTAACAGAATGAGATGTAGAGATATTAAATTACAAACATTATGAGTCTCATGTACACGCTTCTAATTTTATTTATTCTTAAACATGTTTCGGAAAACTACTTGGCATAATTAAGTCATATCGATATAACCTAAATCATTTATCGATAAATTCTCAACCATCCCTTTCTATCTCAGCTACTAAATCATAAAGTTTCTGATAGGTAAGACAAGAAATGATGTCGTAAGTAAAGTTGGGCGTCTCAGTTGTTTATTGTTGAGCACTCATTATATGTAAATCTGAGTCGTGGTGATGCGTCGACAGATAGTGACGAGGCATGTTTCGCAACGAATCATAGAATGTAATAAAACTCGTTTGCTGTAGGAAATATGAAGTAGCGAGTATTAATTTTAAAGTATATTTTTGAAATAGATAAATGGTATTAATATTTCAAGTGAGGCTAGAACATAATTATGTCAATTTTCTGAAATGAAGTAGGTAGGTATTGCGAATGCACATAAAACAAATCATCTGGCAATCTTTTAGACCAAATAAATTATTTATAAGACATACATTATGCCATGGCGGCTTTGTTTATTTATTTTTATTTTTCTAAAGATACAAAAAAAACCACTATCCTTTTGTTTAGTTCTTTAGGTATCTTCCAAGATTTAACATAAAAGTAGCCACTAACGAGGTTTATAACGAATGGTGTCTCTTTTACCTCAAAAAGACAAGTTTATCAAAGTCAAAGTATCAAAATTAAAAATTTAAAAGGTTAATTTGTATGAACATAGAATGCATTCAGTGAGTGGGCGACGAATATACGAGTAGTCGCGTGCGCACCTGCAACGCTGCCTCTTTCCTGCAGGGCCCTCTGGGTCCCTACCATGAGTAGCCCTAGCACGAAAAATGATCGTTATGGTAACCTTTATCGTGATCTTATTATTTTGTATAAAATCCAGAGCACCGCCTCTTTCAGCCGTATAAGGAACTAAAATTCAATACATGTTTGACTTTTGAAGGGCGGTATAGTTTACTATTCGATTACCATAACTGTAGTTTCTCAGGCTACGGCTACAGCTGTCATTGCAATTTATTTTTTTATAGAAACTTAACCGGTCTTGGTTTCTAAGGCCTTCAGCCGAGTCTTTATTGGATTTGTATATTTTCTTAAGTTTCCATTAGAATGCAGGTGTATTACATTCCAATATTTCCAATGCTCTCTAAAACACTCGGCTCTACTTTACCGAAATAACGAATATTTTAACCACATTGTCCAGTTGCGTAGACATTTTGGAACACAAAAGCATACCTATCTTGAGTCACAAAACCCACTATGAATCAATTTGAGCAAATATTCAAATAGCCGTCGAACTGAACTCGACAAAATGGCGCCGAAAATTCACGCAAAGTAATGGCCGGCTTAAATGAAGCCAGTAGC
The DNA here is from genome assembly GCA_949710035.1 of Crambus lathoniellus. Taxonomy (NCBI): domain Eukaryota; kingdom Metazoa; phylum Arthropoda; class Insecta; order Lepidoptera; family Crambidae; genus Crambus; species Crambus lathoniellus. Next base: position 19,917,218 of record OX453310.1, read on the forward strand.
ACTACTTACTTAATTCGAATTTAGGCGCCTAAATTCAAATCCAGTAAGAAGTCAATTGTTTTATTTTACATAATTACATCATTGGCATGTCAATACGTTAACACTGCGTTTACACGAAACTAGCGCAAGTCTGTAATCGAATTCGGCGCCAGTGACTGGACCCATGTGAATCAGCCACGGAGCTACACACTGCGTATAGCGCCATCTCGCTTACTTAAACCATTCTTATGCTTAAACATTGTTTCGCAGCTCGTAGTAGGGCCCTCTGACTGATCCCCGAATGAGATACAAGCAGATTTCATATTTCATAAACGTGATCTTTAAAAGGCACGCTCCCATGAATTCCTACGAACTACTACCTACCTACTACCTTCCTACTTTGTGGCAGTTTAGCCAAAATCTCTAAATGACATCTCGTTTTATTGTCAAAAACGGTATGGAAGTATTAATTATATTACTAACATTAAAGTTAATCTTGTTCGCTACATACAACTGTGGAAAGAAATTTGTTAATTTGTTGCATAATAATGTAGTTATGTAATTTTTATTTTAAAGCTAGTTTATAGGACAACACAATTATCGTCGGAAAGCTACAATAAAATTATCTTTTTTATTTTATCTTTCCGACGAAGACTTGAGTGAACTACTCTGGTATTTCAAGTGTAAAAAATCATACAAATTAATACATAATCACACATAGACTGCCGATTCAACAAATCGTACTTATCAAAATATATATAGACCGCTAGTACGTGGGGTAGAGTGAGCAGTAGAGTAGGTAGCACGTTACAGAAGAGTGCTACAAACAAACTTATCGGAACCGTACTCAAGCACAAAAAAAACGGCCAAGTGCGAGTAGGACTCGCCCATGAAGGGTTCCGCACCCACTTAACGTACCGATTACCTACAACTTGCCAAAATACCACTATCATTTTTCGCCAGCAAACAATAACTTTGTTTTTAGTGTTCGTATGATGAATGACAAAGTTGAGACTTGTAATAATATCTTAAAAACTTCTGACTATATATCGTTTGAACTAATTTTCGTTGAAAGTGTTTATTGAGATAATATAGCATATACCTACCTTTATATTAAGGTATATGCTGTATTATCTGTTGTGATTCCTCCACCCGCTTTCACCGGTTCAGATAAGTACGGTAATAGAACTTCAAAATAAATGTCATACGACTTTATATTTGGCTCAGTCACCAAAGGACTTCCTTCGTTTGTATTGCAGGTGTTGGCAGTGGCACCGAGCAATTTGGCCGTTTCGTCTGTGAACAAATCTGGCATTGCTGCATCTGATGTCAGGAGCTTGGCGCCAAATTAGTATCGTGATTACATACTTACTGGTCATCTAGGTTATTACTATTTGCAAATACTACTTAATTGCTATACGGGGAGCTGAAAATGCCAGTTATCGCGGTAAATATGTACTTAAATATTAAGTTCGAACGGATTTTATTAAAATTGTATTGTTAAATTAGGGTTAGAATCACGGGCAGTACAAGTAGGTAATAATAACCTGATTAAGTAATAAAAGTACAGACAATAATGTATGTGTGTGTATACGTTTGTGTGTCTGTGTTTTTCTGTGTGTGGTGTATGTAATGAAAAAAAATATTTATTTCGAACGCAAGCAAACTCATTCTATCGCACGTTTTGATGTAAGTAGTTTAAAAATTTGTTCAGCTACTGTGGGTACAGATAATATAATACTGTATGAGATAAGATATTCTGCGAAGTGAATTGAGTCTTAGATAACTTTATTTGCAGAGCCTTTGAAAAACTAGTAATAATTTGTGATTCCAGATCAAATTCTGATATTTCTTTACACTTAAACACAGTAACGCCCGAATTCTCGTACGCAAATCATCTTTGGGAGCGTCTCAAACATTATGGCATCTCTTTCATACGTTTGACATTTAAAGTGACAGGGCGATGTTTGAGACGCACCCACAGATAAGTAGCGTACGAGTATTCGGGCATATGTGTACAGGTTGAAAGCTTTTCCAATAGTAGCACAGTAAAAAGTAACAGTAAAAATGTGTGTTTTATTAATTTGACATACTTTTAATTGACTATTACACTTTTTCTGTATCTTGACATCCCACGTCACAAAATTTAACTTGAGTTCGTTTCAGTTCTACTTTTAGCTAAATGGTTCACTGAAAAAAATTACTTGCTGTAGGTACGTCGTAACGTAGCTACGTATAGCTGAACTTTCATTTACTTGTCCCATAAAATAGGTGACCACAAAACTAGGGCAACACGTAACCACTGTTTTGTTATTATTTTCAAAACAGTAATGTTTAGCTCTAACTAACATGTTTGTTCATGGCTAAGCTTATTTTTTACTAACTCTTGCAAAACTTTTAGTAACTAGGTACCGGACTTCTTAATTGCACCTAGTTAGCTAACTTTTTGCATACTTGCAACTTAAATACTCGTTTAGGTACTTTAGCTAAAGTTGTTTGTTAAAACTACTCGGTATTGCACAACCATATTCCCTTATAACCCTCTGTTATGCTAATGTTTCCAAAACTGTTTGAATGTTACTAACAGATTTGTTTACTTGATTTAGGTACCTGTACTTGTTTTGCTAAATGATGCATAGTATTTTTGCACACACATGTAGGTTATACATAGACTAATTCAGCTTAGATAATAAACATATAAGTAAATTAATGTTTCTGTTAACATACCTTTGAATTTAGGAATATATGATTCCAAGCCCTATTCTCGCATGTTATCATTTAAATGATCAGGCGGCAAGTCGGCCATTACTGCGTTAGTCTTCACAAAATCATTAAATTTCCAAAATAAAATTGCACTGACTGCAAGCCCCACTCAATTCTCTGCACTAAATAATAAATAATGTCTCTCACAATGTGAGCGTCACATTAAAAAAGTTAGGCTACCCTTAAACAAAAGTGTTTGATTACATACAACATACAATGAAAATATAAATGTCGTTTGATAAACCTTAGATTAGATATTATAAATGGGTTTGCTACTGATTTCAAAATTTGCAGTTTTGTTATACCTAATGAACCAATAAAAATCATTGGGAATCACTTAGATAACGTTGTCAGGTCTTTGTTACCGTAATTTTGGTACGGAACCCTTCGTGTCGCGTTTGCCGGTTTTTTTCAGTGTTCGTTTAAATATGTTGGCACCATTAAAGTTGTTTTTTGCAATCATATTATTTTACGTTCTTTTTTTCTGTGCTTATCCAATTATAATAAAAAAAATCTTTTTTATTTTTGGCTCTTGTATCCGTGCACAGCCGTATATTTGACAAGGTATAAATCCACCAGTAGCCTAGAATAATAAGGTCATGACGTCTTGCTATCAAGTTCTTTTTTTGTTACAATAATAAAATTTTGATATACTTAAATGTTATATAAGTAAACCATTGAGTAAAACACAACTTGGCAGAAATCCCTACCCACTGTAAAAAAAGAAATATATTTAGCTTACTTCCGCAAAAAACACACAACATGCTAGATGGACCGCCCGCAAAAAAATACACATGCACATCACGAAACTATCAGTGCACAGCATCTGCAGCTGCAGATAGCAAGACAGCGAGACACCATGCTACTTCACCGATTAGACTACTCTACTCGTTTTTCGTCCCAACCCGGGGATTCCTCAGGCTGGAGATAGTTCGTGCCAAAACCAACACCAAACAAAGCTTACCTTTTTTTAGCATCCTCAGGAGTTGTTAGACCGTGCGAAATCTTTTGTGTGTGACGTGTTATAAGATAAGTGTGCTTCTAGTGCATACATTTACTATGAAAACCGATGTCTTCTGACGGACGTAACATCACATATGGCATCACATAAGCTCAGTTTGTTTGAGCCTATAGTGATAGACACTCAAAAGACTAACAATAAATCAGTGAACCGTAAATTTAATGAGAACCAAATGCGCTAACCAGACTGGCTGACTTAAACGAGGCAATTATTCACAATATCATAACGAGGCAGCTCCATTACGAGGATTTGCGTATTCTACGTTAATGTGACAGTTAACTTTGGTTAATATTTGCATGAAATAAATAATAGTACTCTCGTTATGGGTCGCTCCACCGTTTAGTTAGTACACCTATTACTGGAATTGACGCAACTGGGCCGTCTACGCGGAGCTTACTGAACCAGAGGTCATGGGTTCGAATGTTCGATTTCCACCTATGATAAACGTACATGTTCTTAGTTATATCACAGTCTATATATTTCCCTTCCCTAGTTATATACTTTAAGAAGGGTCGTTTTAATTGGACATATTTGATATCAGTCAGTAAACTTTATTAGTCCAAGTAAGTCGTAGAATTGTCTTAATTTGACCCAATATTATAGTAAAAATACTTTGAAAAAGTAAATAATATGGGTATTGTGTGGCTGAAATTGCAAGGTTACTTTGAAATCTTTGAGTTTGAGAGCTGTTAAATGTATGGCTCTACTTTAGTTTTGAAAATACCGTAGCTGGTTCTAATATTCCTCACAACTAGTGGTTAAGCTACATACGAGTAACTTTAAATAAGATCAATATAATGTGATGCAGTCTTAACTTTGTTAGGAGTTGGTTGAGGTTTTCTTCAGATTGTAGAACCAAACTGCTCTCGAGCAGAAACTGCACAATCTTAACTGTCGTCTTGTGTACCAGGTGGGTGGTACAAGAAACTCGAAAGCACATTCTGAGGGCGAACCCTGAACACCCACAAATTAGGTTCTTTATATGTCGTCCAGCGGATTCCGACGTTGCCAGTGACAATATGGCAGAACAAAGCTAGAGAAAATGTTGACAATAAACAACCCCCGGTCGTCCTGGTAAAGGGACAAATTAACTTTGACCTGGACAATAGCCTTTAAACATCAAGTTTTACGTTTGACAACAAGATTAATTTATGTTTGCTAGTTACAACTTTGGTAACTTTGTACTGGTCACTTGGTGGCGAAACTTTTAATTTTTTGTTTTATTTTTCATTCAAGTAAATAATTTTGACAAAAGTCAAGATGCAGTACAGTACTGTATCGTCTTTATTTGTATACAAATGTAGATGGAACTTAAGTGTTAAAAGGTTCATTTTGCCGTAAAAGATAAATATTTTATGGTTAAAATATTCTGTTTGGTTCGATTACGATATTCTCAACGATATTCCTACAATTTGTGTCAGCTTAATATTATTTAGTCTAGAATTACTCGTAGATGAGATACACAAACGACTTAAATTAATAGGAGTCCATCGTTATTCAAAAAAAGATAAATGGCTGCCCACATCAAACCAGATCAAAATGTCGTAGAATAAATAACCATTAAACAACTCGATCTCTTTCCCAGGCCAGTAATTATCATCTTAATTCCTAATAATGAAGCCGGTCGGCTACCGTATTGGCAGGAATGTAGCCACAGAATGTAGCCGTATTCAAAGCAGCCCAGCCACAGAAAGCATAACACAATGAGAACGTCACATAAATATCCAACAACACCAATATGTCTGGACTAAATTCACGTTATACCCAGTAGTCGTCAATAAATTAGGTAGAACTAATAGAAATCTGTATTCACATAGCCCTTGCAACAAAGGGGGCTACATAAATTTAAAATTTTATACGAATCCCGTCTATTAACCAAATATTTTTATTTTATTTTGAAGCAATTCATATTCGAAATCGATTAACTCGTATCGATTATTAATGCCCAGTGTAATAACGCCGATGGTAGATATTAGATTCGTGCTATTAAAGAATGTTATCGCTTGAATATAAATTAAATTTAAGCAAATATGAAATTACAAATAGTTTCAAATCATGTGAACTGTGGAGATTTTGTACATAAAATTAGCTTAAGCTGCTTTCTTGTTTATTTAAGATTTTTTGTAAAATGGAATAATTTATGCAACTATTTGGTTGGGAAAAAGAATTAAGCAGAAATAGGATGTAGGTAAAGTTAAAAATAATGTCAATATGTAAGATTGCAAAGTTAGGACTTTAAAAGCATCTTTGTCGCTTATAAAATAGTGAAATTTCTATATTTGTATGCGTTTATTATTATTATAGTTTTTTTTATTGTGAATATAGAAAGTAATAGGTTACACGGCGATTGTAGTTTATTACTTGAACAGCACTAATAATTATTATTAAAGTGAATAATTGTATCCAGAAAAAGACTTAAGTATAAAAAATTCCAATTTTTTAATATTATATTTGGGGAAGTTGTTTATTAACCGTCGACATAAAAAAGGATTCTAATTCTGACCTCCATTTTTTACCCTCCGAATTGCCTAGTTCATTAAGTAGCTCACCAAAACACGAGACGACTCGTTTCTAATACTCGTTAACTTTTTTCTTTCCCGTAAAAAAATACGGTTACCAGTTAATAACGGCTTGAGGGAAAATTACTCTTAAACACACGAACCTTTCGTCATAACATGTTACATATTACGTCAAATCATGTGGATATTATTTTTTATGTGTTCCTGAGCAACATGTGGTAAATTAAAGTCCCTATCATCAAGAACAAAATAAACAAAATAACTATGCCACACAGTCACTTGAATGGGACAAAAACAACTGTCTGAAGTTTTTGTCGCGTTTCGGAAATTATCGAGTTTACAAGCCTGCCGGACGACTCGCATGGCGCTGTCTATTATTTACAAGTCGCGAGTAACATTTTTGCACGTGACACAAATGTTCTATAACTAGTAGCTCCTTGCGGTTCTACCCGCGTGGTACCCGTTCCCGTGGCAATATCTGGATAAAGTATAGCCTATCATCGATAAAGTAACAATACATCCTAAATATCCTAACTATCTTTTTTGATGATATCTTCTTGTTAAATGTACTAGACTTAAAATTCAATTTAATAATTTTTCTTCTATCTCAAGTTTCCTTTTAAAGGCCTATTAAAAACTTAGGAAATAGCAGCTATATCCACTAGTAAATATTTACGTATGTTTTATGGCAAAATCTCCTATCTCCTCTAAAATAGCATATCCACAGATAGGAGGTATTGTCACTTCATCGACGCTATCGTCACTCGGGAAGAATGCAGCTTTCAACTTGTGAAAGAACTTTCAAAATCGGTCGGGAGCGTTTCCGGCGGTTTGTGAATCAGGGGGCAGAGCTGACGCTAGTAATTGGCATTTCAAATCGTTTATGCGAAGCCAGCGCTAGACTGTCATCGACTTGGGCGCCAGTCACTGGACCTAAGTAAATCAGCCATCCATACTAATATTAAAATAAGAAAAGATTTGTATTTTTGTTTCTAATGGATAAACTCAAAAATTATTAGACCGATTAAGAATGAAGAAGAACTAGAAATTGTTTTCACCATTGGAAAGCTAGATTCTTCCTGTGTGACATAGGCTATTTATTATCCCGATATTTCCACCGGTACCGGTACCATGCGGGTAAATCTGCGGGGGGGCACTCTCTCTCTAGTCTTCTTCAACCAATAGCTTGGTGTAGAGCTAGGCCTCCTTCAATTGTTTCCATATCTCTCTGTTTTGGGCAGTTAGGGTCCAGTTGCTGCCCGCCTCCTTCTTGATGTCATCGCATTTGTGCCCTGCTTCGTGGTCTTTTAGTAGTCCTATGGTCCCGGGAGGGGCCAGGAGTACGCAAATAATTTCAACTTTTAAATAAAGACCAAGTCGTCTGCGTAGAGCCTTATACTGTCGAACTATATACTAATATACGTACCTTAATCTAACTTCAGTCTCGAATTGGCAGACGTCAAACTCGATTGGGTAATAAAAGCGACAGTCGTGCGTAGACAGCGGGAACGCATCAACTAGGATTATGCAACTGCATTGGCTTAGTACGGTCAATAATGCGGAATAACTTGCAGCTAAAGCTTACAGAATGATATAGAATTAGAGTCCTGGATAGAACCCCCTTTTTGCTCTCCTTTTTATTCTATTAACTTGAAGTCTGTTTAAATAAAAGGCAACCATTACTATCTGATCTATCAACTCACCGCTCAAACCTACTGAATGACAGTTGATACAACGAAACGCATCAGCTTTTCTAAAATTCACCTCTTATCTGATTGAAACGTATCATACATAAAAAAGTTCTATGGCATCATCATAGAGTGCTACATCAAATTAACCCAAATTGAGCGAAGCCGCTGGCAAAAACTAATCCGTCATTTACTGAAAGCGGTGCAAATATTGATAATGTGACGTAAGGAGAATGTTAATACTGTACTAAACTTTAAGGAGCACATGACTACTTTCTCATACAATCAGCAATAGTAGATTGTTTAGCAAGGGATGTATGGCACCCATAACAGTCGAGTGTTTTGGCGCACGAACGAAGTGAGGGCGCCGATAGTTCGAGACTGTTATGGGTCCATACGCCCGAAGTAAACACTCTACTTTTCATTTTGAATATGAGGAAAGTAAAAATAAACAGAAATAATCTAAAAAAGATTTTTCCTATGGCCGCGGAATTTTCGAAAGACTAACTTTTTTGTTCATTTTCTCTGTTTTAAGGAAGGCAAGGGAAACTAAGTCCATACAGTCTTGTTTGGTGTTTGACCCGTACTCTATGCAATTCCATGAAATTAATAGCCTGATTTTTTGTTACAAATAACTTATTTGGTTTAATCTGTTTCTAAAAACGCATTCTTTAAAAAAAAAAACAATGTTTTAGATATTAAAATAATAATTCTACGATTTATTTATTTTATATAATAGCAAAACATGGCTGTATAGACTTCTGTGCATTTGCCTGTATACCTTTGGTAAATAAATGTCCAAAGAGATAAGACTCTACACACGTTCCTATCCGACCTCCGATCCGATTCGGTCTGCTCCCAGACCAAATCGGAACGTGTGTAGCGCAGATTTGTTCTGGGAGCAGACCAAATCGTCTGTCGGATCGGAACGTGTGTAGATGCTATTACAGATTTTGACATTCCCCTCCTATTCCTTTTTTAAATTTCATAACGGCCCTAGGGCCGCCACATACCACTTTCAACCCGCATTTTAGGCAAGTTAGGAGTTACTTTCAGAATATGAGACATGAAAAGAATTATAAAACACTTCCTCTATCGCGACGAGACACGCCGCTATATTTTACTAGAGATTATTACGCACGTATCCATCGCATATAACAAATATTTATTGTTCTTAAACAAGGTAACTAATCAGACAAGTAGGTATATTTATGCTCGACTTTTATTTAGTACACTTGAAATGTTTAGTTATAAAACCAAAGTCTGATACTTACTTTAAAAAAATTGCTATTACGTCATGACTTCAAGACGCGTCGTTGCAAATATTATAGTTTTCTAGTAAAGTCACGGAATAGCTGACGACTATTTAGTATTTAGGTACGTCTCTTCCAGGACAAGTACATCAATGCACCAGTAGATTTACAGAGCTTGGTCGTCCCTCGGATTAGCGGCAGCGTGTTATCACGTCGTTGCAGTTATTTGAAACTTCATCCGACTACTGCGGGGGAGAAAAATACTCAATCACCTTTATTTAACTGGACTGTGTCAATATGGTTGCAAATAACGAGGATTCTGAGATTTTTTACAGATATACCTCTAGAAAATTTTACGTTATAAGTTTTATTTTAAAGTTGTTCAAGTGTCATAATGCTCATTAGATTCAAATATATTATAAAGTAGCGCTCCGCTCATAACTTCGTCTGCGTGGACCCCTTTTTTACCCCCTTAAAGGGGGAAAATCCAAAAATCCTCTCTTAATTCTCCCCTACATTCCCCAAGGAACATATATGCCAAATTTCAGCTTCTAGCACCCAGTAGTTTCGGCTGTGCGTTGCCTGTCAGTCAGACTGTAATGCTAATATTACACGGTTCAACCAAATTGAATTGCAGAAATACAGGCGCACATTGACATTGGATTATTTACTTTTCACTTCTCATGCTCGTAAAGTTCGTGTTTATGTTGGGTATAGGCTGCATAAAATAGCTTTTTATGCTCTAGTGCATAAAGTAAAATCTTCGTCTAAGTCTCAGACTCTATAACAAAGGTCGTCAGGTAAACAGTCACACACGCAGTTAAACTTCGTTAAATAAACTTGTTATTTCATTCTGTTTCTTTAATTTTGTTTGTATACAATCCATGTTAAATTACTAAATTAATAGAACTAGAAAAAATTAATGAGTTTTGTAAGAAATAAGTATTTCAAGAGCATTATGGACTACGATCTATGCTAAAGTCACTGTGCTGCCACACTGCCACGTATAAAAAACAAGAAAAAGAAAGTCTTCCCGCCAATATGGCGAAGTCTTTATTGTTTATTTTTTGCAATATTCTTATCTATTTTCCTCACACTCGAAGTGAAAAGCAGAGTGTATAACTTGTACACAAAACCCATTTTACCCTCGAATTGACTATCCACCCTCGCCTACGGCTCGGATGGATATATACGTCTCGGGTAAAATGGTACGTTTTATGCACTTGTTGTACAATCTACTATTTACGTTTACATTGTTCAATTTGGTTGCTCCATCCAAGTTGAAAGGCAAAAGTGAACCTTGTATTTTCGCCATAACGCAAGAGTTTTATATTATGCTACCGACCAAACCCGATTTTAGGACAAACTAGTTTTTCCTAAACCAAATCAGTTCATCGCGTTGACATTTCAGAGAGCCTCGGAAGTTCTGTAGAACACGTGACAGGTTAGAAATTTAAGGCGATCGCTTCGAATTTCGTGGTATTTTTTTGTGACAGGACTTGCTCTCTGAAATGTCAACGCGATGAACTGATTTGGCCTAGGAAAAACTAGTTTGTCCTGAAATCGGGTTTGGCCGGTAAAATATATATAGATAACTAAGCCCAACTGTAGAAGTATTATTCCTTGTTTCTAAGTTTTGCGTAGTTTGGTTAGTTTTGTTATTAAAAAAATAAATATGATATTGTAGAATATGCATAAATGTGCCACACACATATTTTACATGAAGATAAAATACTTTATACTTACATTTTATGAAATGAACAGAAAATATAAGTTTTAATATATTAAAACCGCAAATCTAAAAGCTCAGATCACAGTACATATTCTATATGATATGACTGTGGTACTATTCCTAAAATTATAGAAATGACAACAATCTTACTTCTGTCTAGCACAATCATACTGTGAAACATCTCCTTCAGCCCAGAGGTGCTTCGCCACGGGCTGCCATAAACTAGCGATTATATCACCAATTCTATCCCCAAGAAAATATGATTATTGTTAGATCATAGCACTGTAGTCCGGAAGTCCATACTCTGTTATAGGTAACTTATAACATAGGACTTTTGAGATCAACTGTGCTTTCAGGTAACTCGATAATTTCTCTTTTAACGACGACTCATCTTTACGATGACTTATCTTTATCTTTATCTTTTATCTTTATCTTTACTCAGGAAAATTAGACTCGAAAATTCGTTCATTTCAATAAGAACTTTTTTAAATTACTTTCAATACAAAGATTATAATATTAGAAGGACGCAAACTACTTTTACCACGAACCTATTGTCACGCAGACGAAGTTGCGATACCTTAGTACTATTATATATTCTGTGGTTGCGGGCATCTGTCGCTAGTAGGTATACTAAATTGATTTTATTATTTACTTGGTCTCTAGAACTCGACAAATGTTTTAGGAAGATTTTAAATTAAAAATAAACAGTCCCATTGTTGATTATCGGACGGGATTTGAACCCTCAACTCTGGAAATAAGGTCCAATGCTCTTCCAATTCAATGGATTTCCAGGATTGCGGGTTTGAACCCCATCATCAATCAGGGAATCTACTAATGGGCCGGGTTTTTATTCTATATCAATTATAATTATTATATTGAAAAGGAAATATAGGAAAAATTTACTCATGTCCCCAGTAGGTAGCTCCGCTGGTAATCAAACCCGGTACCTTTCACTGTCCGGGTGATTCTCTGATCACTGAGCTAGGGATTCATTAGAAGATGCTTCTTTAACGTTCATAAGTGTTGTACGTAATTATAAACTAATCTGAATAAAGAAATTTTGAATGTTTTAATTTTAACGTACGTTTCCTATTTCTCTGATACTTACCTACGCTGTTAGCCAGAATTTATTTCAACAATGTAAAGATATAACTAACCTCGATATTACTATTACAATAATTATCCTATAATTACAGAACTGCATTGTGAATGCACAAAATTTAAAACCATAATCGACAAATGTTCCCAAATTACTGTACCATTACTGTGACGTCAGGAACCCAACAAACGATTTGTCATAAAGTTAACCGAGTCGGTTGCCCGTTATGCCTTGTCCAGACTAATTTTAAAAGCTATTGTTCATTCATTAACGTTCGTGTGTCTTCGTGTACGCAGCTTTATCTATCGGAGTTGATCAGAAACTTGAAAGTGTTAGTTATTTAAATGCTGATTACTTTTAGTGGCTTGGAATTGGTATGTCCGAGAGAAATTGGCTGAAAAATGGGCTACCAATAAGGTTTGGGCCTGTTTGTTATGATTATTTTTAGGACAGAGATATCTCATATACCTATGTGTTTTACGAAAGCTTTGAATATGTTGAAATTCACTTGTCAGTAGACTGCTTAGACAATAAAGGCACTTTTTATATCGAAACGATTGCAAAATCAAACAAGAGTGTAAGTGATATTCATAATTTGCATTACAAAGTTATGCAACTTATAAATGCTACATATCGGCATTGTTCTTACACCAACTGCTTACAAACAATCCACAACACATCAAGCCCGACACGTTGACTTTAATAACGCTCTTATTAAATACGCACCAAGAGTTACTTTTGTAGTGAAATTGCTAAACTTAAAGGTGCTTTCGACAGTACTTTATAAAAACTCGGCGCTCTAGATTTCAAACAAAATTACTGACAACAAACCAACAGCGTCAATCACTTTGTCTAATGGTTCTGATGATCTTATCTTGGGGCCATAAGCAGTTGTCAGCGGGACGGCTACACAAACAAGGCTCATTTGGAAATTGAGAGCAGTAGCCTTTTTAAATAACCTTAAGATGTTATAAAAATGCCTAAAATAGCTGTTGGTGTAATCAATTAAGGTTTGTTATTTACATTCAGTTTGTCAACATCCGCAAGCGGTGTTATTTGAAATAAAGAGTAATTTTACTAGGTTATGTTGCAGATCGTCATACATACTTTGATGGTCTATTTCGTCTGCTTTGGTATTTTTACGACAAATGGTTGAATAAAATCGTTTTATTGCCTTCTCCTTCTAAAGACCAAAAATCAAAGGTGATTAGAGCATTTTACAACAAACAAGAACTAAGTCTAAATAATTGAAATAAAATCTATAAAATGCCATAACCTAAATATTTCTCCTGGGGTTAATACTAAACGTATAGTACGAGCTTAGGAGCTTACTGAGCCACCAAATATACAGTTATATTATCATTTTGAGTTGACGAACAATCACATAATTATCAAGATGCCGATGATGATGTTGAGTACGAGTATATTCAACATACAAATACTCGTATCCTTTCTTCCCTTTACAATATACACCTTGAGCTAAGATAAGATCATTTACTTTATAGATTAAGGTACAAAGTTGTGGTTGACGTCAATTTGTGATAGTTAAGCTCATATTCGACCGTCAAGACGACATAGAAAAGTTTTAGAACCAGCCTGGACAGTTCGCGGATCACTTACACTTCGCAATGGTTGCCACGACCACGACAACATCACCCAAACTGGCCATCTGTTAAGCTTTGTGTAAATCATAATTTTGTCACGTATAAGCTAAAAAAAAAAACAAGTGATAAAATATGTGTATCATTTCTTCTTTTATTTAGGGTGCTATCAGACAGAGAGCGGTCACACGGTCAAGCGTTCAAGCGGTCAGTTTTGTGTTCCTTGTGTTATTTACGTTACATAGATATACTCACACAGGAGGCATTCTGACCGCGTCGACCGTTCAACAGCGGAGTTCGTGAGCAATTGCACGCTCGAACGCAAAACTGACCGCTTGAATGCTTGACCGCGTGACCGCTCTTTGACTGATAGGACCCTAACTTAAAAAAAACATGTGTATCATTTCTTCTTTTACTTACAATATACGCCCGTAACAACACGTTATCTAATCTGACCTATCAAACGGACAGCTACTTCAGTTCACGGGCCACGAACAGTTCGCGAAGGCTGCCACGGCCAAAACAACATCGCCCAGAGTGACCGTTAACTAGCTAGATATTAATCATAATTTTCTCTGACGCGACTCGCTCAAGTGTTTTAGATGGCCAACATTATCCGAGAGGTTAGCAAGATTAGGGATACCAAATTGATATTCTTTAACTACGGACATGAACTTAACATTTAAAAATGACTGGAAAATCGTTAAAGTTTTTTTTACATATAAAAAATAACATCATTTTATTTCATCTAAATGATTTCTAAATTTATGCAAAACTCTCCTGAATTCTAATTTGTGTAACAACCAATTTTCATGGATTTGTCTTTCAAAATACAGAACAAGAAAATGAGAAAGTTAGTTTTAATTTTTGCATTCATAATGCAATTTTTGACGACCGATTTGGCGCAGGGGTAAACTACCTGCCTTCTGCGCCAGAGATCTCGGGTTCGATTCCCGAACAAGACAAATATTTCTGTGCATGAACATGTCTATTTGTCTTGGTCTGGGTGATTTCTATGTATATTAAGTATGTATTTACAAACAAAAAGTATACAAGTATATATTTATCCGTTATCAAGTTCACGTAGACACAGTTTCTTAAGAAATTAACTACGGGCTTAGATAATTGGTGTGATTGTAAGAAAATATTTATTTATTATTTATTTATTTATTTTAATTGAAAATGAATTTTTAGAAATAATCTACCCGTCTCTCAACTAGCTCGCATGTGAAAGGTCGTGGGTTCGAGTCCCATCGGAGCTAGTTGTGAGAGGGGTGGATTCTTTGCTGCGATACTTCATTTAAAATAAATCTAAAGAAATAAATTTTAAAATTATTTAATTGGAACAAATAATAAAAAATTCTATAAGTACTTTTTTAAAATAATAAAAATTCCATATTTTTAAGGATGAGAAAGGATTAAATTAAGGTTTTGTATGACAATAGACTAGAATATAACATGCAAATTTTTATGTAGACTGATGTAAAAGCACACATTCGAAAGCTCAGTCAGCGAACTGAGGCAATCCGTGAAGCATAATAACGCGAAATATTTAAATTAAATGGTTTAAATTTTTATCCTGGATTTAAACTTTTAATAAAGCTAGAATAATTCTTCGAAATCCAAATTCAGGAACAAAAAGTCCAGTTAAATTCGTATAGATGGTAATCCTAAGTAGTACCAGATCCGATATTGTTCGTGTTGTATCGGAATGCGCAGGAGTCGAAGCCGGCTACTGTTGTTAAACACTTGTAATTAATAACGTTCGTGCGTGGCCATTGTTTTAGTTCTACAGCTATTTCGGTACCTTGTTAAATGTGAGCTTTTTGGGCACGTGCAAAAAATTAAGTTTTCTGTACCTATTGTTAATTAAAATGTTTTTCTGTCTGCGGTTAGGTGCTAACGACATTCTAGAAACTAACATACCTCATCAACAGACTATTTTTGTGATGGTTTTTTTAAAGAGGAGCTTCTTGTGTATCATTATTGCTTTAGATGGAAAATGTAAAACAAGTAAAGTTACTATAGTAGTAAGTAGTATTAATAAAGCTGTATAAACTGTTTAAAATTAAAAACATTAATCTCTGAAACCTATTGTCAAATTTAGGCAAATGTTACCTATTCCTTTTTCATTTAATATATGAATTATTAGTGAAAGCTGGCTAGGAACATCGCCATGCTGTAGTGACGGGCAGCTGCTTATTCGGTATAAGAAGTAATTCCTTGCTAAATACTTTGCATAATATTGCAAATACTAGGTTACAGTTACGTGAAGCAAGCTAGTAAAGACAGTGATCGGTGAACCAACAACGCAAAAACTTGCGTAAGAAATATCTGAACACCCTAACATCGCTGGAGCCAGCCCAAGCATTGACCAACCGATGATGAATGGTGCAACATGAAAATTGCTGGCAAAATAGCCAATATGTTTGCAAAACTACGAACAATATACCTGTCGAAAGATTCTGATCAAACAAGGTATTGATGGAAATTGGACGGATAATAGTTTCATGTTCCCACGATGCGCTAGCAATTACGTGATGCGTTGATTGTATTGTTTACAATTTATTAATATAGTAAACACGGCGAGGCGAATGCGCCGATATTGATCAGGCGTGTCAATTTAATTAAATTTTTCGACACAAAGCGGTATTTTGTAAAATGTCAAGGTTTAATACATGAAAGAGATGCTGGTACGAACATTGTGTTTGGTAATTATATGTAATGATCAATCTTGTTATACCGTTAGAAGCATATCTTAACAACATAGGTACCTATTGTACAAATATCCCTCGTGTTTTTATTAATTAAATTTTGATAATAATTGACCTCGAGAGGTATCTTTTGATCAAATATTTCTGATATTTTTACACACAAACCTATTTAAGATGTTTCTTAATAAGTAGCTAATAAAAGTTGAACATGAATATTATGAAATTCTCAACAACTAAATCCTTTCTCGTATTAAGGCGCTACTCGGAAAAAGTATGCACTCTTTGATATAAAACTTTAGGACGGTTAGAGTTTTAATAAATCTGGTAATAAGATATATATTTCTCCATACCTTTATCTAGAATCGTATAGTTTCAGAAACACGATTTTATGATTTTGGCTCGACACTTTTTATTTTCGAAAATACCTCAAAAAAATAAGAAATATCAAGATTATTCTTAAATGGGGATACATATACTATTGAAACTTAGTTTAATTAGTGGACACCAATAATATTTAGGATCGTGTAGAAGCATTTTTTAAAAATCAGTTTTTGAATACGAAGTGATTTTGTGTTTTTTTTTGCGTAATCGGCAAAATCGCTCTCGCGTCGTTTTCTCATTCCTATCTCGCTTTAGCATAATTTTTCCGAGTATCGCCTTAATTTCAGAATTTGCAGAACAAGGATTATTATAAAAAATTGGAGTTAGATCAATTAATTAAATCCCAAAAAATCTGTTCTGCGATATTTATACCCTAAGCTGCATCTTTCTTTCATTTTCTGTCAGTGTTATGTAGTTCTCTCTTCCACGGAGCCATTCTATTGTTTTCCCCTAAACTGTTGCCAAGTGAACCACGCGACTTGGTACTAAATTTCACTTGCCCATTTCCCGGTCAATCCGCGTTATGTATTTAAAGAACTTTTAAAATATTAATATAAAAACAAAACACAACAGCACAAGCCCAATTTTGCTAACAATGCGAACCAAAGACGCGAACAATAAATTTATCAAACGATATTTTATTTACACATGTCAGATAAAAAATACTCCAGTACTAGGAAATCATTAGTAACCATTCAAAATTGACGTGATTGACAGCCAGTTTGAGTTCATCATCCCAATTTGTAAATGTTTAGTGACTTGAATATTATTATGAAGAATCGTTTACATTTGATACTTTTTGTAACAAAGTACCTAATGGGTAAGTAAGTATATATGTTAGGTAATAAGCTACATGTTCGTTTTTAGATATAAATAAATAAATAAGAAATAAGTAATTTCTTACATTCACACCAATTATCTAAGCTTTTAATTTCATTAAGAAACTGTATCATGGGAAACTTGATAACGGATAAATATATACTTAAATACTTTTTGTTTGTAAATACATACTTAATATACATAGTAAACACCCAAGACAAATAGACATGTTCATGCACACAAATATTTGTCTTGTTCGGGAATCGAACCCGAGACCACTGGCCCAGAAGGTGGGTAGCCTACCCCTGCGCCAAATTGTAGTGAGATATATAATAATTATTAAATTCGATTATATTTTGAAACTTAAGTCTAATCGAAAATTAATCTAAACTATGAGATATGACTTAAGTATATTTACTTTACTACGAAAGTTTGTATTCTTATTTGTATTTAATCAAGATAAGTCTCTTTTTCGAAGTTGAGATTATTATTATTAAATTCTGATTCACCTTTTATATACCTTTGGTTAAATAATCCCTTTGGTATCTAATTAAGGTTTGGTATTTTACTAAATATAATCACTATAGCGATATGTAATAGAATACAGATTCTACTACATACTTATATTAACTACATTATAGCCAGTCTGACGGCAGACTGACGAAAAATCTTAATAACTTTGAGAGCGAAAATAATAAAAATTCGTCTTCTTGGAGTATCTTTATTTCAATAAACAAAATGCATCAGGAGCAAAAGAAACAACTCTTTTTCCACGAACGGAGTCAAAGAAAAAGATAGTTTATCAATAATTCAACGAGTAAATGAGAAACTTTCCCAAAAGCTAGACACTTTTGAATTAAAGCACTTCACTTCTCCTACATGTTTAATTAACTTGTTCATTATTTGCACTGCGATATCCAAAACTAAATTGAGAATATATTTTAAGTAATTTTATTGCATTTTATTTTATGTTTAAAATGATTTCAGATAATGTAATGCGCAAACACGAACCACTTTATCAAAATTGTTATCTAAACAAAATAAAATCTAGAAAGAGAAAGCAAGCTTCAGATTTTTCTATCATTACAATATAGTCTGAACGTCAAACTTAGCCGATTTATGTAATCTTAATCCATAGTTATATTATTTTAATCGCCTCTCACCCAATTGCAGGAAGCTCCATTAAAGTTAATGCTTCATTAAATCTATTGCTGTCACTTTTTATTTCTTGACAACGAAAAGTGACAGCAATAGACTTAATGAAGCATTAACTTTAATGGAGCTTCCTGCAAGTGGATGTCTGTGGTCTAGTAGTACCTACCACCGATATCGTAATCAGTAGAGGTATTGGGTTCAATTTCCGGTTGGGGTATATATTGTTGGATAAGTACAATTTGTTAAAGTTAAAATAACTGTAACAAATAAATATTTTTCTAAATTTTTACTTTTTTGGTTAGAGCCCACCCGGATAGCGAAAGGTCGTCGAAGGTTGAGTCCAATCTGAGCTGGTTGTGAGACGGGTCGATTTTTTCTAAATACTTCATTTTCAATTTTTTTTTAATACTTACTACCATTATATTTTGGCCATCAGCTTTGGGGAAAGTTATGAGCTAAGTATTTAAAATCATGCTGTGATCCCTAGTAGTTAATTAAATCGAAATAAAATTTTGTTTTTGAAAATGTCTACAGATAGGAATACGAGAAATCACATATACTTACTTGATTTTTAGGAAATAAGGTATTTTAAAAGCTTACGTATTACCACAGAATATATAATAGTACTAAGATGTATTACATAATAATCGCTAAAAGTGGAATTCAGTACGAACTCGCCAGTGCAAACAAGTAAATTAAAACAAAGGACTTTAGGTTTTTGCTAGATAATAGGTCTCGGGTAGATTAGGATTTTCGGTAGGCAGGATTCTAAGGCCTTCATATATAATTCAGTGGATCAAAAAGTGTATCGCTAAGTTGAACGACCTCTAAGCCTTATTTAGGCGATGGTTGTTAATGAGTCATTAGCTAATCTGACAACAAAGGGAGAGGATGCGATAAGATTCGGTGTGCCAAACCCGATGTCGAATTTTTCATTACTTGGCTTATCTTTACCTAGCTTATCTTGCTCTAGTTGCGGAAAATGTGGGTAGTGTTTATCGCGGAACATTTTGGGTGTAACTGTTCGAAAAGGAAAATAGGCTTTTGATGAACGTAAGTATTATATCTAACGAAATTACATACCTAATTAAAAAGATATGACGAGTACAAACATGATTTTAAATTGGCATAAAGTTATTTTGAATTTATTTCTTTACAATGTACACATACCATTTTTCAGCTTCCTGAAATTTTATTTTAATTCACAGTGTATGTGTGTAGTGTATGTAGCCACAGCCGTTAGATGAGATTGTAGGCTGTGAGCAGTTAGCTTTTTAAAAAGGAATAGAAACTGCTTTACGATTATATTCTCAAATCAATCTTTAAAAAATATGAGTTTAAAAATGAAGGATGGATTTGACGCAGTCATATACTAGACGGTAATAAGGAGAGAAGTTCCAAAAATATAAAAGATGCTATAAAATAGCATATGTACTAAAATAATATTGAAACTAGTGAAATAAAAAGAAATTATGAATCCCTGTGTTTAAATCAACACCAGTAGCTAATAGAAAAAGCTTACAGTGGTGAAGACGCCGGGTCGAAGACAGAGTTGGAAACCAATGGAAGTATTGTATATTTAATTATAGATACATAATTTTCTTTTTCCCCGTGTACCTAGGAAAAAGCAGCTAAGCGAGTGGCCCTAATATTTTGATATAAAAAATAAATAAATAAAAAATATATCATTTTTCTGATCGGCGGACATTTTGTGAGAAAATATTTTCACGGAAAAAAATTTCACAATGGAGTCGATATCAACCTGTTTCTCGGGCAGTCCGCATGAATCCTTTTCATCATTCTTAGAAGAGTTCAAGGAAGCGGCTGCCAAACAAAAATTCATTTCATCGAATGAACTCCTGATGTTAATACCATCATATTTGAAGAACGGGGCATTATATTTCTTTAGGGAAGTTAAGAGCTCTGTTAAGACATTTGATGAATTAGTGGAAAAATTCAAGGAAGAATTTGTGGAGCTGGATTATGGTGAAAAATTCTACAATGCGAGACAGGAGAACAGGAGTCCCCTGGATTATTTTTATTATTTAGCCAATCTAGCAGGGAAGGCTGGCATTGTAGAAGATAATATATTCATAACACAATTCCTGAGGAATCTACAACCATATTTACGGAGTAGATTGATGCTAACCCATTTCACGGATAAAAAGGCATTGAAAGCAGTATTAATCCAAATGGAAAAAGTTGGCCCTGATAGAAAGGAAGAAAATATAAATGTATATAGAAACCCGGCGAGTTTTGGTCCAAATATGGCCACAACTATTAGGGGAGGGGGAGATAGTAGGCCGTGCGGCCCATTTAATTTTAATACGCCGGTACAGAACCGAGCAAGATATTCATCGTCGCCGCGTGCTCAAGAAGCTGGTGTTGGTCATAGTGTTAATGGTTTTAATGTGTATTCTAGGAAAGCGGAATATGTACCACGTCGCAATGACGTAGGACAAGGAGAACATCTCTCCTGGCGGATGCAGCAGCATGGCACGGAGGAAGTAGGACGATTGGGACATGCGAATGTTGTTGCGGACGTAGCGTCGTCGAATCGGCAGGTCAGACCAGTTGTTCCTTTTTATGCGCATAATTTTGCAGATGTGGCCCTGATCGATACAGGTGCTACAATTTCATGTATCAGCCAGACCGCTGCGGTACAAATGAATGCAAGGCGTGTGGCTGATGATGAAAGGTGTGCGAAAGCAGTGAATGGGAGCTTATTACAGATAGTGGGAAAATGTTGCGTAGATTTTTCTCTGAATAATTTTAATATTTGCCATGAATTTTTAGTAGTAGCCGATTTGAACCGTAGTGTTATTTTAGGAGTAGATTTTTTGGTAAAGAATAGAATGAATATCGATATGGTTAATTCATGTGTATATTTTTTCCAGAATAAAATATTGTTTTGTGATGACAGTCAGAAACAAAACACGATTCGTGATAGGATTCTTTCAGAACAAAAGATAGAATCGATTTTTCTTGACAGTTCGAGTTCGATCGTGAACGAACAAATGAAGTTCAGTAGAACAGCTGACAATAAGGGTTGTGACGTAGTAGGTTCGATGGGTTTTCAGGGTTTAAATAGGAAAGATTATGTTGATTGTTTGGATTCGCGCAAAGTTGCGTGTGGGGTAGAAGAGAAACGTGTTAAGGTAGAGAAGGATTTAGGTAGGATTAATAAGCAGGATTTGTTAGGATTATCAGACGGGAAAGTAGACAAGTTTTCTTCTTCGAGCGAACAGTTAGATAAGCCAGGGATAATACCGGTTAATAATAATGTAGAGATGAGTGGGGATGAGTCTCCGGTGCAACGGGACGTTATAGGTAAAGCCAACGTAGTGGCAGATTTTGTAAGTAGGGAGCCGTTTAATGAGGAGAAAGGGCGAGAGGTAGGAAAGAAGCAATCTTCTTTACATATTGAACCTGATGATGGTATAAATTTGTTTAGCATCAACGTGCCGGCAAAGGTTCGCGCGAATAATAGTAATGTACAGGCGTCAACAAAAGTATCGCCATATAGTAGTTTGTTAGGTAAGGAAAAGCGTTCAGCAGCAGATCGTTCGTTGGGGTTAAAGGTGATAGGTTTAGATGGGACGGTAACAGAAAAAGTTAATCGTATAGGCGGATTAATTGCTAAGGCGTTGAATAATATTGCGAGGGCGCAAGTTATTCAAAAACTGTATTGTTATAAAAGGGCGCGATCTAGATCGTTTCGGGTCAATGACCAGGTCTTATTGTATGTGCCAAGGCGAGTTACGGGTAGATGTATGAAGTTGGAGCGGCTGTACCGTGGTCCTTATAGGGTCGTACAGAATGTGGGACGGTCTGATTTGTTGATACGTCGTATAAATTCGCGATCGCGTGGGGTGGTTGTACATTCGAATCGTTTGAAACGTTTCGTGCCACGCTGATGTATCTGTCTGATAGAATGTTAGATGATAGTTATTATTCGTAAATAAGAAAGTTATTTGTGGTTACATCTTTAACCTGTAATTTTATCCATGTTGTATATTTGTGTTTTGGGAAAGATGTATTGTATGGTTGTAAATATGATATTAACCGGTGTTTCTTTTTCATGTTGATCCTGAGCTTTGATGACTGATGAGCTGGAGAATGAGGCCACATTATAAGCATGCTAGGTCGTGCGTTGCGAGGACCCAAGGATATGTCTTGTAGCATACTAGAAATTTCCGTGGTAGTCTACCTTTGTATGAGAAATATTTGTTGGTTGACATAGTTTGTTGGACCGATCGCTTGATTTTATTTTTGGGAGCAACATGATAAGGCAATAAGCTATTTGTCATGGGGTCCTGGTTTTGGTCCCACGCCCTTAAGAATGAGATTGAGACGAGTTGGTAAGGTAAGAGTAAGGGATTGTTCCCAAGGTTGATAACGAATGTTTCTCAAAGAAAGTAATTTCTGACGTGGAATAAATCGGGTATTCTATGCATGTTCGGAATTCCTTTGTAGTATTTTACCTTGGGTAATCGTTTGAACTCACGATAGTCATCTTGAAACTTTGAATGGTAACAGATCATTTCGTGAACTTCGATAGATTATGTGAGATGATTGTATATTGTGGTATCGGCTTTAAAAGTAGTGGATTTCGCTGTGCGGTTGGGACAATATCTATGGCCTCATTCTTAAGCATCTTGAATTTGTTTATTCTTAAGAAGCTTTTGTATCTGGTTGTATTTTTATCGTCTTGATTACATATGTGTTATTTTCTGCATTTGAAAAAGATAATTTTTTCTTCTGTCTTTGCCTGCGTTAATTTTGGATTATTTCTATTCGGTGGAAATAGATCACGAGTTGGTGATATAATTATAGTAGTTGGCAAGGAGTAAAGTTTAGGGTTAATAAATAACGGGGTCATGGGAACCTCTGGTGAATTTTTAGACCAGTTTTTTTTGCCAGATAGTTTATCGAATGATGATCGTTCGAGAAGCTAGATCCTAGCTGGGTCATGTTTCCATGGTTCTATGGTTTATAATTCCGTTTCTGGTCTTAGCTAGTTTAGATTTTAAGTCGCGATACAAAATGTACTGGAACTTGTAATGATTATTTAAGTAGGGTCTGCACCTTAAGTGTGGATAGGTTATTGGTTAAGTAGGGTCTACGCCTTAAGTGTGGATAGGAGTTTGGGGTTAGGATCTACACCTTAAGTGTAGTTAGGTATGTATTTTGAGGGTCATGCCTTATGTATGATCGAATTTTTTTCTTAGGGTTGTCACCTGTTGAAAAAAAATTTTTTTTTTCTCCGATGAAAAAATTTTTTTTTTGAATGGAGGGGGGAATGATTGTAGTGTATGTAGCCACAGCCGTTAGATGAAATTGTAGGCTGTGAGCAGTTAGCTTTTTAAAAAGGAATAGAAACTGCTTTACGATTATATTCTCAAATCAATCTTTAAAAAATATGAGTTTAAAAATGAAGGATGGATTTGACGCAGTCATATACTAGACGGTAATAAGGAGAGAAGTTCCAAAAATATAAAAGATGCTATAAAATAGCATATGTACTAAAATAATATTGAAACTAGTGAAATAAAAAGAAATTATGAATCCCTGTGTTTAAATCAACACCAGTAGCTAATAGAAAAAGCTTACAGTATTATAGTGTAGTAGCACAGTTTAAGCAATCAGTGGCTTAATCTGTGGTAGTAGTGTGTAGTTAGATAGTTAATCAGTGGATAATAAAGTAGATATTTAATCAGTAAATTAGATATTTATATTAGTTGGGGTTATTTGCTCGAGTTCTAAGACAGAAAAACTATCCCAAACATTTAAAAAGATAAAAAGGGGTTCAGAAAGTACAAATACTATTTAAAATTAAATCTAGCTTGATTTTACTACAGCTCACAGCCTTAAATATAACTTAAGTAGTAAGCAAGAACAATACTTTAACAGATTATTCAACATGGAAGCTTTAAAGAACATCCTAGCTAAAAGCTCTTAAACACCATACACAGAGGTTCCCATAATGCTTGACCTGCAGTTTCTATTTCTAATTCACGGTGTCCTGACAAAGGATCCTGCAGAAGGGCGTCTCCTTGTTAATGACGTCATCAAATATTCAAGGCCTCCTGTTTTCCAAGCGACGCTCCTGTAAGGCAACCAATCTGCTGTGCTTTGTGTATCTTAGTCGCGGTTCCTGGAGGCTTTTCCTAGACTTGTGTTTGCGTGGTTGGTACATGTGAGTTGAACAACCTCGTCTGTAAATGGAGACAGTTAATATTCCCAAGTAGGTAGAAAGTTAATTATTAGGACTTTAACAAACAGAATGACAGTATGAAGAAATGTTTTCCACGGCTAGATAAATCTAATACTTGTCAATTCTAACTGTCATTGAGGATTTAAATAACTGGGTCTTCTAAAAAAAAATACAATAAACATTATGTTTATGATGAATATCTAGATTTCTTCATTGAAAGAAAACACTGTAATACCACAGTTTATATATAAGCTAAATATATATACTGTGGTAATACTTTAATCTTGTTATTGAGTATCTAATTAAATATGGAATATTACTAAAGTAAAATTTCGATACATCGGTGTCAAAAAATTTACGTAGCCAGAATTAAAGTTCTTCAGCCTTATTTCAGATAGTTAGCTCTCCGTAGCTCAGTGGTTACAGCATTCGCCCAGACAGTGAAAGGTCGTGGATTGGAGTCCCATCGGAGCCTAGTTGTGAGACTTCTAATACTTATAATAGAGAGATTTTTCTAATTCTTCATTTTCAGTATTTTCAGGTCATTCTGTTTTTTATTTATTTAATAGTTTTTAAATTGTCTTTACTTGCTTACTTTGCCTGAAATTTAATTCTAGCTACTTACAATTTGATGAATAGAAATGGCATAATTTACTTTAGTAATTCCATATTTAATTAGATACACAATACCCACTAAAACCAAGATTAAGGTCATTGGCCTGATTAGCCTTTCACTGAAAAATCAAGATGATAATAATAATAATAAAGTTAATAAATAATAATAATTTTCTTCCACAAAACTTGTCTTAGAATCTAAGTTTACAAAAGAGCTAACTTACCTACTTAAGTTTTGTGGGAGACTGGAGCCTGAAACTAAGCCCAAAGCCAGGCCTGGGATGTCTTCTGGTCTCCAAGCCTCCCCCTAGATATTACAAAGTTTTTATTAAGTACTTATATCTGATCTCAAACATTAACTTAAATTGTGTCTGGTGTGTAAGGTAAATGTGTATTAAATAAAAATAAATTAAATTGGTAGTCAAAAACATTTTTCTCTTTTTAATTTTTCAGTAAATGTGTAAGTATAAAATAATTTTCATTTTTGTCTACCTCATCCTTTTAGTAAAATTTCATCATAAAAACATTACGCATATAAGAGCTCTACGCAACCTGAAAATGGATTACTTCAGCGTGCACTTGTAAACTAAATACCTACAACTTTGTTGGCAAAGTAAATTATGCGAGATGCTTGCTTTATGTACACTTTCATCTAAAGTTTCTCATTATGATGTGAGTAACATACTTTCCCGGAACTATATTCTGATTAAAATAAGACGCTTTAATGCTATGAGCGGGCTCAGTATGGACTCCACTCATCTCACATTTTATGCACATTAATGCACTCAATGCAAGTATTAGTGCATTATTCTACTTATAATATTATAAATGTGAAAGTTTAGATGTTTGGATGTTTGTTACTCAATCACGCCAAAATGACTGAACGGATTTGGCTCAAATTTGGGACACAGATACTTTGTAGCCTGGAGATGAACGTAGGCTCCTTTTTATCCCGGAAAAATATCAAATTCCCGCGGGATATCGTCGTGTAGACCACGCGGGCGAGGCTGCGGGCAGAAAGCTAGTAAGTTATAAGCAAGAGGACGTCACGGTCTGAGAAACTGCACTTAATGGAAGGTTTAAACTAGGTATTTAAATACCTACTAGCGCACCCGGTGAACCAACATTATCACCAACATCTAATAAATATTTAGAGACAGATAAAAATTAATAATCGCGAAGTGCATCTAAATTCACTAAAGAAGTTATATATACTGCCTGCCACAATTGTCACTTGTTAAAAGTAGACACTCCAAAGCGGCTAAAATGTTAGTAATTACACACTCTTCGTAAGCGGCCATCGAAGAAATGGCAGTTTTGTATGGTACGACAATTAAACGATTTTCCATACAAATAACCATTATCATCTAAAAACAATCCGGAATAAAAATAGCCTATGTCACTCTCCAGCTCCCAAGCTATCCCCATACAAAAAATCACGTCGATTCGTTGCTCCGTTTTGACGCGAAAGACGGACAAACAAACAAACACACTTTCACATTTATAATATTCATCATTTCAGCCGTACGACGCCCACTGCTGGGCATAGGCCTAACCCAAAATAATATTAGTATGGATAAAAATAATCTTTATAAAAAAAGGAAAATCAGATAAGTAACCTTATTGTTTTGAAAGTTATAAAATGTATAGAGCCTGAAAAAATATCGTACAGGGGTAGAAAACTCATACAGCTTGAAAAAAAATATTGAATACATTTTTACTCTAGCAATGGCGATTAGAATTCTAAAATAGATAATTTAACAATACTTTGATCTGAAACATTGTGACCTGATATTAGCATTATAAGTGAAATAAACATTTAAACTCGTTATTGCAACCCATTTTTTCGCTATGTAAAATACTTAAATACCATATTGGTGATATCATCACACAAATGTTCACCAGGTGTGGCAAAGGTATGTTCGAAATCTTTGTCCAAGATAATCGTTAAGCATATTCGTAAAGGCAATTATCACTTTAGCACAGATAAAAAAACAATAGAGGATCATCTAAGGAGATAACGTATCGATAGTGTTTAGAAACTACTTTTAGCACTTTTAGCAACCACTGTAGCTATCTGTTAAGCAATTTGCACCATTAGGCAAAACTTTTTATTTCGGTTATAAACACATTAGTATGACTCAAGTTTCATTTAGAACCTGTTAGAGCAAAATGGAAGTTATTCGATGTTTTATTATCCAGAAACTAGTGGCTCAATAGCGCACTCGGCCAGGGATCGTGCATTCCATATCCAACGGGGCTAAAAGGCAAAAGTTTACGTCATAATACTCATAAGGTACAGTACCCCTAGTGTAAGTTTTTATGTCAAGCAAACGCAAACTATTTCGATTCCGTATTTATGTCAATTTGTATGAAAACTGTATTAGCGCCTCTAGCGGCGAGTAGCGCGCTTATATAGTTTTCATACAAATTGACATAAATACGAAGTCGAAATAGTTTGCGTTTGCTTGACATAAAAACTTACACTAGGGGTACTGATCTATTGCCATAGGTAACATGTACCCCTAGTGTAAGTTTTTATGTCAAAAAACGCAAACTATCGTGAGTCCGTATTTATGACAATTTGTATGAAAACTGTATCAGCGCCTCTAGCGGCGAGTAGCGCGCTTATGCAGTTTTCATACAAATTGACATAAATACGTACTCGCGATAGTTTGCGTTTGCTTGACATAAAAACTTACACTAGGGGTAATGATTTCAGATTTGGTGTGAGTGACCGCGGTAAGTAGAATCACGCCAAGAAAAATATTGAAATACAAAGTTTTTTATTTGATGATTTATAAAATATACCTACCCAAATATTTATATTTGGGTATAACATTTTCATTACAACATAAAATTTTATCTAAAACAAATCTGCTACCCTGGTCATCGCATCTTATGAAAATAACAATGGCATCGGTCGACAAGATTGAATTAAGTACCAATAAAATTTCAAATAATAGCAGTTATATGACAAAATAGAAATGACCCACATTAAAAAATATTTGAATTTCAACACTTTGACAGCCAGGTATTTTATTACGCACTGCATCCACCTGAGCGCCGGCCTTTTTCGTCATTATTGTAAATTCTATAGAAGAAGAACTAAGTCTAATAGTAATGCATTTGATTGTTTTTTTATATGTTAAAGTGACTATATTTTAATTGTAAGAAATAAAAAAATGCAGCTACACATTGCAACAAACGCCAATCACTTTAAAGCGTCATGTTTCTAGTGAAAAATCTATAAAATCGGATCTCACAACCTCAGGTAGTGATCGGCGTAACTGAGATTAAAGAGCAAACCGACCTCGGGCCGTGATCTCAAAGTCTGAAAAAAACAAACGTAACATAAAATATTAAAAGTAAAAAAAACATAATTTCAATAATAATTTGACTCAAATTTGAATATAACAACATGTCTAAAACAATAATACCTTTATTCAAAATTAAATAATAAAAACCACGTTTATTGCAGCTAGCGGCACCCGTAGCGAGGGCAGGGTTGCATAGCGCGCGGGACGGGCCGCGCATCATACCGACCGAATCTGTTTGAAGGCACCGTGCCTCAGTGCTATTGTTTCTACTACACTAGCTGTGTAGTCACACACATGCAAGTCTCGCTGTATCTCAAACCGTCTGTATAAAAAACTCAATTTAGGTAAATGATTCATGTAACCATCGGATATTTTACATACCTAGCTGTTTTCCTAGATAAATGATGTGTGTTGTAATGGAAATATATTTTAAGATATGAAGTCCATATTTTATTTCTGAAAACAATTTGGCGTTAAGAGGTTTTCCGTAATAGTGCTCGTTGTCTAAGTTTCAATTGTTGAAATTACTAAAAAATTAACATTGGTATCAGGATGTTTTTTTAACCGCACTAACATATAGGATAACCCAGTCAATTATGTATGTAACATGTTTCTAACCCGTCCATAAGTCTAGCCAGCGAAACTCAGCAGGAACGTTAAAATTACTGATGATAAAGATAAATTATTTTTAAGTCGTTTATGATGTTCAGAAGCGATAGAAATAAAATGTCAAAAATATTTAGATTTAATTAATCATTTATTACTTCAACATTTCTAGGCAACAACATAGGTTTTTAAATTTAATTATTTTATTCACACTATTCCTACTACTACTAAACACAACTAAATATAAATTTATCTTTATAAACCATATTTGCTCATATCGACGATCAAGAGAACAACCTATGTAAAATTTAATCTCGTCATAAAAACATTCAACACCATTTCCATTTACCGAAACCAACGACTATGTTAATCGTTATTGATGCTTTTGTTTATAATTCAAGTTATGTAAGCGTATTCTCACCAAAGTTCCAATTGACTGATTCACCGATCGCCTAAAGTTGAACAAGCTCGCCATAATAATGTGCTAATTTAGCAACGTGGGCGCTAAGCCGAAGGCTCCAATTGTTCTGAACAATAGACAGGCAAATACTGATAAAACACTATTCAAGATAACCCCAACAAATCCTTAACCCACTTTATTACGTAACAAGCCATAAAGTGCATTCCATGGTTATCGCTTCTTTTGTATTCAATTAGCCTTGCATTTAGATTACCAATGCCTTTCACGACGACAGTGGTAACGAGTGTGGTCAGCTGTCAAAATGTCCAAACAATCAAGCGGCCCGGTCGCCATTCAATCACACCACCAAATAAAACTTAGAAACCTACGATGTGCCACTCTTACATTACACCATAGGCTGGAACTAACAAAAGTCCGAACAATAAAACCCGTCAATGGATGCAAACCAAAAAGCATCGGTTAAAGCTTTAACCAGTAATAGTGATAGTATCGTTGTACCAGTGGAGATTCGATTCGGGCTACATTGTTCAGTCTATTAAAGTCTTTCAGAGGTGGGTCAAATTGGACAACGCGTGATCAGATTGCGCAATGGCCGTTGTGTGTATCCACACATAGCGTACTCTACGTGACCACGAATTTTAACAGCTGCTCTTTAATGCGTCGATGCTCGCTTTTTAATGAGGTTAGTGTTGGTATTTACACTTTAAGTTAACACCTTTCGTGTTTGTGTTTAGCTTAGCAAATCACGAAAAAGTTTACTCGAATCACAGACAAACTACACAAATAATTTCTTTTGTTTATTTTGGGTGCAATCACACCTAAAAATTATATTAGAGTTCCCTGATTTAAACTATTACTCGTGCAGGAAAAGTGAAAGAGCACAAACATTGCTTTTAATTTTCGCATTCGTCACTAACGTTAGAATCCTACCTAATACCTAATACCTAGGTACCATTAAAAATCCTCAAGAAAAACTTGAAATAAAGGCAACCGAATATCTTCAAGTAATTTGTGCCGTATATAGAAGAATAGAACGGCGCAAAAACATGTAGAGTACCTATACTATATGAAAATATATTCCACATGCTATCACATCACCATCGATAAGTCCTTCCATTTTATCTAAGCCTATAAATTTCTTTAGAGATAATACTAAATATAGTTTTATAACCGCCGCACCTTACAATATCTGATAGACACAGGTCATAAGTTAGCCAGTTAAGAGTAGCCCACAAATAGTTTTATGGGGCCCGTCGCGTAAATATTGAGGCCCGCTGATTTGTTGAGAACCTATAAATCGGTAGGCGTCATGGTCCGTAAGACCCCTTGCGGTTGCGCTGTAAATATGCAACAGGAGTTAATAGCTGGTGCATATTAGCAGCTAGGATTATTAGCTTTAAGCAACGACCCCATTAGAAGCAAAGCTAATCAAAAGAGGTTACGAATTTTGGTTCGTTGTCGTCCCTACCGCGGCGTTCACTACACGCCGCTACTACGTTTTTTCACGGAAGAATAGGACCAATTTTGGCAGTAAAAAGACATTGAAAATGAAGTATTAGAAAAAAACGCCCCATCTCACAACTAGCTCCGATTGGATTGTGAGACAGGTCGTTTTTTTCTAATACTTCATTTTCAATAATAAGAATTGCATTGTGAAATTTGTGAATGCAAAAAAGTTATAACCATAAAAAGACATTCGTCCTGTGAATTTTTATAATTGGCTTCACACCGCGTACTCAAAAGTATCACAATTCGTTCACATGCGTACAGTGAAATGAACATCTTTTAGCTTAGCTGTTCTTCCAGTGGAGCTTCAAGGTACCTAATCAAAGTTGTTACAATGTATTTAATACCAGATATTAAAGACCATATAATTACTTGTCTATATAGAAAATACTAACATTAATTTATTTACTTACTTATAACAACTTTTAATGACCTTTAAATTCCTATCAAGTTGCTGATATTTTATTACTTAACTTAACATTTGTAAAGATTTTAAAATAAATCAATTTTGAAGATTTTAAATCAAATAAAAAGTTTAATATTTTTTACTAAAACATAACTATAAGTATATTATATTCAATATATACAAAATCAATAGTAATCATGTAATCGCAAACTGAACAAGTTATATCAATTGCCCAACATGAATAGGTAATGCGTTTGAGTCCAATGATCGTCTGATTCGACAGCCAGCCGCCAAAGATCGGTATCGTACATTACCGCAATCCACAACACGCTCAGCGGCATCCGAGACCGGAGACCTTAGGGCTCGGCCACACCACAGCGATGGCAATCATTCCATTTAAGCCGAAAACTTTAACGACATCCTAAATTTTACTAAATGTGTAGGGGCAGGATGTTTCGCCCGATATTCAGCGAAAAAAGAAAGTACTTCCTCCGAGCTAGGTGTCTGTGGTCGGGGACCGCGGCCAAACTGTTAGTAGAGTGTGTGTCAGATAACTCTGCACGTGCCTGGCGCGTTTTTGGCGCTAGTTACAGTGCATTTTATTGTTCTAATGTTATAGAAAAGATTAGTATTCGATTTTTACCGCGCGCAGACTTATCTGACGAGCACTCTAGTTTGAAATTGGTATCTATACAACACATCTGAGAAACTCTGTGTCTGTGTCTTTGACGCAGTGTGTGACGTCAGGCTTGCGCATCGATGTTTACTACATTGTCGCTGATCCTGCATTTGTCGATACTCGGCGTCTTGCTTATGTAGCGATGTGATTGCGTGTCGACAAATGTAACGTGGTACTGTTATTTTAAATATATTGTACAATTTTCATCAAATGAAAACAACATCAAGGTGTACGCACCGGTTTTCAAGGTGCTACCTCTGAACCTACAATATATCTTCGAGGTCCCCGGATTTGACTCCCGGGCGGGTAAATATTGAAAACTTGCTTCTCATATTTATTTCTCATGTGTATGTGGTAATTACCCGTCCTTGTTTCCAATTGCCATAACACAGGAGCTTAGCTACTTAGCTTTGTGATTTGAGCAATGTATTTGATTGGGAATATTTGTTATATTCAAATATTTATCAAATATCTTTATTATTATCATCAAACTCGAACAAATTTTTTAAGCAACTTGTTTTTATTCTGTTCGGCTTGTGACCACGGGAAATTCAGAAGAGCCATGAATCAAAACTAAAAGCAGCTAACATCTAAATCTTCATTTGTTTATAAATAGTGCCTGAAAAGGCCAAACAAACGGGGCTGGACTTCTGTGAGAGACACAATATGGAACCAGACCTTTACAAGACTCACAGATAGAACGACGCGGCATCATACCGTGAATGTCCACTCCACCTTATGCCTGCAGCGGCTGTGTTGTGACCAAGCCCTTATACAAGATATTGAATCGAGTAATCAAAGCGCCATGTCTATATCGCTTCAACAACGCAGCTATGGCTATCTCCACAACGATCGATATTTGTTACATTCGGAATTAACAACGCTTTTTACCGCCGAAAAACTCGCCATTTCATCCTTATCACGCGACTTTACGCTTAACCCCCATAAAAATTAGGCGGTGTCACCAATGTCAAGTTGAAACCCAGCGATGAAGATAACGTGGTTCTTCTCCACATCACAAATTGATTCACTGTCAAAATCGACACAATCGATCCAATGTAGAATGTTTGCGATAGCATTCGTATCTTTTATTGAATTGACCTTTTAACCGACTTCGTCCAGAGTTAACGACAATGCGTTAACGCGTATGGTAAACTCGACAACTATAAAAAACTGATAAATCATATGGATGTAACTAATAAGAAACATTGTGCGCACATTTGTTTACTAATTGCATTGTTTCCAAACAAATCTAGATGTTCGCAATCAGTTATTGAATTCGATCTAAAGTAATTAAAATCCAAATGAATTACTAAATAGGTACTTACATTAGTATATGAAACAGTTTATTGGTTATTAAAGTCAGATGATGTTCTAATTCGTCTTTTTATTAATTTGTGGATAAATTCCATAAGCCTTTAGAAAGGATGCTTTTAATTGAAGAAATGAAATAGATTAGAATACTGCAGCTTTAACATTCAACATAATGATATTGGCATCAGAGGTTTACTTGCATAATCAAAATATACATTTAACATCTAAGACAGAAAATGCAAAAACATTGTTTTCCAACTCCAATGTAAAGGCAGCATTTTGAGTGCTATGATAATTTTAAGATGTCTTCAACAAAACAACATCTCCAGCATATTTACTAAACAAACTCAAGTAGGCACCAATCATGACCGAGTTCACTTAATGAGTTAATAAAGAAAGGCAATTAGCCCTTCAAACCACTGACAGGTGCAAGCACAGAACTTTCTACTTCAACTCTGGCGCACCTACAGCGAAGAGTCGCGCATATATAATAATATGTATATGATATGACAATAAATATGTACCTATATGTTATGACTAGCGGCCGCCCGTGATATCACCCGCGTGATTCCCGTTCCTGTGGGAATATCGGGATAAAAGTATCCTATGTGTTATTCCAGCTTGTAATCTATCTCTTTTGCAAATTTCATCCATATCCGTTCAGTAGTTTTTGCGTGAAAGAGTAACAAACATCCATACATCCCTACATTCATACATCCTTACTCACAAACTTTCACATTTATAATATTAGTAGGATATGAATGTTATAACATTGTAAATTTACATTATCAATATCAGTAGCTTATTTTAAATTAATTTTGAGGAAACAAATTGAGCGTTTTTGACGAACGGATATGCCTTTTTCATTTAGTTACAGACAGTTAAATCAAACTTACTTATATACGCTGTAGCTTCACAAAATGATCATTTCTGAAAAGATGATCTGAGTCGTGTGAACGTGGCTCTGTATAAGCGCGCTACTCGCCGCTAGAGGCGCTGATACAGTTTTAATACAAATTGACATAAATACGGAATCGAAATAGTTTGCGTTTGCTTGACATAAAAACTTACACTAGGGGTACAGTTTTCATAAAAATTTACATAAATACGGAATCGCAATAGTTTGCGTTTGCTTGACATAAAAACTTACACTAGGGGTACAGTATTTATTACTTCATACTTTTAGTATTTAGTTAATAGTAATAATCAGGTTGTTATGAACTTAACGGAACTTACAGGCTTCTCTAAAACACACCAGAACTACTGTCTGACTTCATAGGTAAAGGTTATTAATTGTATTCCACCACACAAACCCCGAAAAGTAAATGAAAGTCGTACTTTTTAACAAATATTATATTTTATATGAAAGGCAATTTATCAGCCGTTTCCAGTCAACAAATAAAACGATATACTCTCACTTACAGCTCGTTTAGCCACGCACGAAAGCACGCAAAAGCATCGTCCCACTGGCGTATCTGCAATTTCGATACGGCTGTTGTGTAAATATTTCAATTCCAAATCAGTTTCTTTAGTACCAAAGCGATATTAAAAAGTTTTGAGATCATAGGCATTCTTTGCTAGGTACCTTCTTTATTTTATACCTTTTTGTCGATCGAGAATTTGTCGTTGGGTGCTGTAGAAATCAAATAGAAATATTATTAAAATACGTTACCTACGTGTAGAAGTAGAAGAGAAAATTGTATCTTTCTGGTTCTTGCTTTTATGAGCGATTTTTTGTCACTGGAGACGAATGAATGATACGAATTCTGGAATCTTGATTCTATTAAGGAGCAACGACTTCGTAGGTCCGTGGTTAGAGCATTCGCCCGGACAGTGAAAGGTCGTGAGCTCGAATCCCATCTTCATTCTAATTCATTCTATTCTAATTCTTCATTTTCAATATTTTCAACATTGAAGCTAATTTTGGATTATATAAAGAAAAATAGAATTTTCCGTTAGTTATTGTCTGATTCCAGTAACTCATATACTTGCAAGAGACTTAGCAGCTTTGATTAAGCGTATATAGCCCCAATTTTCCAGAACATTATCCTATGTTCTTCTTAGCCGAAAGCTTGTCTTGAGAGAGGAATCCGAGAGCGCAGTAAAATTGTAAATAGGCTCACGTGCTAAGAACATGTAAATCTACTTACTCCGCGGCATGACTACCAACTATGTGCGAGCTGCGTATGATGGAAGCGGTATTTTATTGAGTTCTACTTGTGACTTTGTTCGCTTGGACTTTGTTACAGGTCTTCGTGGACAATTAACCTGAAATTTCAAAGAATCATTTAAACATGAGGAGTCTTTATAAGAGGAATATATGACAAAAAATCTTAAAAGGTTAATTATTTTACATTTAGTCTGACTGTAAGATTGTTAGGTAAAACTACGGCTCAAAATTTAGTTTGCTTTTCACTATTGTATTGCTGGTAGCTCAACAAGAAATCTAATATATTTATCTTCTAATTCTCCACGCAGGTATTGTACCGCGTCGCCAGTAAAAATGTTTAGTTACTTTGGAGATATTCATGCCATGAACGGATTCAATGTCACGTGGCACTGCCTGTAACACAGTTATACTTCTACGGCCTTATTAATAAACAAGGAGTAAGTTTACAACTAGTTTAAACCAAAAATATTGCTTAGCAATATTACTCCTAACGTTTGACGTTTTAAAGCGTCATACTCATAGATGATTCCTGTAGATGGATCACAAAAATAAGCTATAACTCACCCATCCTTTACCCCTTCTAACACTATCAAATTGTCATAAGATAGAAAGAGACATACATGTTAATCTGTTGCGTCGTAATTAGTGAATGTCTCCATTTTGACTATGCAATGCTAGATGACATTAGATGATGATGATGCAATGATAGTGCTGTGGTTTTTTTTATTACAAGTTATCGATAAAACATTTAAAAATAAGTTAAATGCAATGCGATACATAAAATTACAATGCATATGTATATATCGCAGGCGTATTGTATGTTTCACCGTATTACATAGCAACTAGTTGTATTGGAAAACAGCACCGCATTGTAGTGCGGCGGATTCAAGATACGCCGTATTCAATACGGCTGATCGAAACTACGCCGCATTGAATAGAGCTCTTCGCGCTTTTCAATGCGGCTAGAGACTTAATGTAATTGGGCGGTTCATAATCCGCTTTTCTGTCAGTTTTTAGTACTAATCGTGTCCAAAGTGCTCACGGCCTTAGAATTTTGTTTATGCTATGAAACTTCGGCATAGGTCGAAATATGGCAAAAATTTCTTCCCTCCAGCCAGACAAAAGCGCACGTTCAGCTGATCGATCTAGTGTGGCAGTTTTTTTTTTATATTTTGACGTATGCTATGCTCCAAAGAGAAAGTTGTTTAGTTTCATGGTCTAAGCAAGCCCTTTAATTTTGAATCAGTGCCAAATATGAAGTAGGTACTATAATTATACTTGAGGAGATCGATGGCTCATTGGTACGCGCATTCTGCATCCGGTGGTTGATGTTAAGCAACATTCGTTGCGGTTGGACATCTGCTATGGAATTGCCTAAAGTCAATCGTATTCATTTGCAATTCATATTGTATCAAAATAAATGTCATTCCATACAAATTGCAGCCGATTGAATTCGATATGAACTGTCAAATTAATACGATTATCTTACGCAATTGCCCCCCTGAATGGTGACCCAAAACTTTATTATCTCGGTCTCCTCTGTGCTTCGGAAGGCACGTTAAGCCGTTGGTCCTGGTTGCATTAGCAGTCGTTGGTACCCTCACCCACCAATCCGCATTGGCTTCGCGTGGTGGGTTATGGCACTTATGGCCCGTCCTACCTGTGGTGTTTTCTTGCACAGGGAAGGCCCAGCAGTGAGGACATTAATATGATAATGATGATAATTTACACTATTTATACAAGGAGGTAATAGTCGTAAAACTGAACGATATTTCTAATCAATTTATTAAATTAAATAATCTGCTGAATGATATTAAGTAAAAAAATACAGATTTCACGCTAAGTTTTATACTTTTAATGTATTCAATTTTTTAAGTATAAATCCACAATTTGCTTTAATAAGTGCATCGAGCATATTCTTGTTTGTTGCGAAGGTCTCCAATCGTCGCCTTTTCTTACGTTTCTTATTCACGTTTCCTTTACATCGACGGCGGCGCGGCGGTGGGAAATCTGTTTAGAATTGAGAAAAATTAAGTTTAAATACAAAATTGTTAACACTACAATTTTTTATCGATATTACATAATAAAATCGGACTACAACACTATCAGGTTGGTCAAATGTCAAAAAATCCCAATTGGCTTTAAATTATATATTTTTAGCCTAAAAACACCCGATTTTCTTCAACCAAGTCAATCTGAAACTGTGTATACACGTACAGCGATTTAGTTTTTGCAAATACGGACCAGTAAGTTATAAAAATGTGTTCGCAAAAACACAAAACAATGAGTGTGACTTACCTCTGAAATTATATGTGTTCATTATTCTCTTTCAAAACACTCACTCTGCTTGAATAACCGGGAACAGTACAGGCCATTCTTAACAAATAACAGATTTACCGCACCACACCATCAAATCTTTCTATATTTTACTACAAAAATAGATTTTCTTTCTGAAGCATTTGTAACCAGCTGGTTAACAAACAAATATGACGTTCACTTTTAAGTGGCGCGCGGCTCATTAGGACGCACACGCACATTGTTATCTCTTTTTAACACACGAAATGTCGCCATTTGAGAGACGAGAGTCGATTATAGAAGGAATCGTTCATATTTTTATGCTCCATCTACAGGAATAATACATCTATGGTCATACTCCTAAGCAAACTCTTTGGTTTAAGCGAGGTGTAAAGTTACTCTTCGTTTATTAATTAGAGGGTAAGAGACCGCTGAGATTCATATACTGTGAACATGTTTGTGACTCAAATAAATAAATTTATTAAATATTTAGTGCTAGTTCTGACAAACGGGGGGAACCGCGCGGTAGACACGCAGTTTTGATTACACTGCTGACAATATTTCACAAGTTACTGACCCCCCTGATCCTGAGCGAACAGTGTAGAACAAATCGCGAGTTTAGCGAGTTCCCGCCATAGTCTGAACAGTGTCTTATTATCTATACTAATATTATACAGAGGAAAGATTTAATTGTTTGTTTGTGTGTTTGCATCTAATAGGCTCCGAAACTACTGGACCGATTTCGAAAATTCTTTCACCATTAGAAAGCTACATTCTTCCTCAGTGACATAGGCTATATTTAATCCAGATATTCCCACGGGATCGGGTACCACGCGGGTGAAACCGCGAGGATCTGCTTGTTATTAATATGCTAAACGAGTGCAAATGCAGCCTTTGTGCTTTAACTTGTCTTAGGAAGCTAGATGTAATCAATGTGTCTGCAATCCCGACCAGCCTTGACCGCCACTGCAATCTGGCTGTGGAAATTAAGGCGATACTCGGAAAAAATTATGATAAAGCGAGATAGCAATGAGAAAACGACGCGCGCGGGAGCGAGACCGATTTTGACGATTACGCAAAAAAACACAAAATCACTTCGTATTCAAAAACTATAGCGATTTTAAAAAAATGCTTCTATACGATCCTAAATATTATTGGTGTCCACTAATTAAACCAATTTCAATAGTATATGTATCCCCATTTAAGAATAATCTTGATATTTCTTATTTTTTAGAGGTATTTTCGAAAATAAAAAGTTTCGAGCCAAAATCATAAAATCGTGTTTCTGAAACTATACGATTCTAGATAAAGGTATGAAGAAATATATATCTTATTACCAGATTTATAACAACTCTAACCGTCCTATAGTTTTATATCAAAGAGTCCATACTTTTTCCGAGTAGCGGCTTATGCGCCATCGAAGTCCAAATATAAATACTAATTAAGTTATGATATAAATGCTTGAAAAACGAGTAACATGAAGATGCGATCACGTCCCGCGTTGATTGTTTCTAAATTTGCATCGGGTGCTTTCATCGTTTGTTTGTTTTCTCTCGTTTTATTAATATGCACCCACAAATGAAACGATTCATCACTGGCGCTGGCAACGAATACACTCTCTTAATACACTCGCACTAGAAAATATAGTGATGTTTGTCTGATGGTTTATAAGCTTGTGATAGCTAAGTATGTGATAGCAAGTTTTTGGAGCTTTGAAGCTTTTTGTGCTTGCTTGATTTTGTTTTATTCAAAATAAATAAAAATTATTTTCTAATCCTACTTCTTATCTTACTTTATCCTACTTATAATAATATACATGTGAAAGTTTAGATGTTTGGATGTTTGTTACTCAATCACGCCAAAACGTCTGAACGGATTTGGCTGAAATTTGGGACACAGATACTTTGTAGCCTAGAGAGGAACATAAGCTACTTTTTATCCCGGAATAATATCACATTCCCGCGGGATAACGTCGTATAGTCCACGCGGGCGAAGCCGCGGGCGGAAAGCTAGTAGGTAAATAAAACTATCGAAAATAGGCTTTTCAAGAGAAAGGTTATATCATAATGATTGTGTAAAACTCTAGGTAAAAACTGATAAACTTCTTCATTGACGAATAGCAGCCGTGCGAAACCGTGGGTCTGTTTAAATTGATTGGCTTGTAATGGAACTTTTACAATTCAATATATTAATTCACTTAAAAGAAAATGTTCACTTCATTTTAAACCATAAAATATTATTTAAATTTTTACTTTTTCCCATCGGAGCTGGTTGTGAGACGGGTCGATTTTTTCTAAATACTTCATTTTCCATTTTTCAAGCATAAAATATTACTCGATAGTTATGATGAAAAGTAAATTATTAAAAATTAAGTATTAGAAAAAGTCGACCCGTCTCTCAACTACCTCCGATGGGACTCGAACCCACGACCTTTCACTGTACGGGCAAATGCTCTAACTACGTAGCTCCGTAGTTAGAGCATTCGCCCGTACAGTCAGAAATTATTGAAAATGAAGTATTTTTCTAATACATACTTACTTCTTTTTCAATATTTTCAATAATAAAAATTGCACTGTGAATGCATAATGATAAAAATAATTTGAAAAGTAATTTCTGAAATCCTCTCATTAACATTTTTGTACTTTCTAATTTGTAATTTGAAAGTAATAAAAAAGTTAATTTGGGCTCTT
This sequence comes from Crambus lathoniellus, assembly GCA_949710035.1. Taxonomy (NCBI): domain Eukaryota; kingdom Metazoa; phylum Arthropoda; class Insecta; order Lepidoptera; family Crambidae; genus Crambus; species Crambus lathoniellus. The sequence continues at coordinate 19,958,181 of OX453310.1, forward strand.
AATGAAAGAGCGAGCAAAGTCGGAAGTGTTCATACTAGTGTAAGAAAATATATATCATAGTTTATTAATATTCATAGCGGCCCATTTGTTAATATACACACAACTGACAGCTCAATTTCACCTACGATATAACAACTGAGCATCGGGACTTGTATGTAGCTCATATTTTGTTCATTTAGATTCATATCTTGGGCATATGTAAAGTTAGGACTAGAATTATTTTATGGTAACTTAACCTAAATGCTTAAGTCAGATGGACGTGATTTCATTATTTTGTGTGTTAGAATGTAGTAGTAGAATGTAGTAATCTAAGTATGGCCCTTAACTTTACGATTTTTTTATAAGTAAGTACTTAATACTCATTAGGACTTAGGTTATCTAATTTTGTTGATGTCATTTTCAATTGGCAGCAGCCATGCCTCTTGTTTATTCGTCCGTGTTTATTTACAGAATCATTTGTAGTATATCGCATAAACCATTCATTGTTAATATGAAATCTAGTTCCTTTTATGGCATGCCACATTTTGTTAATAAATTATAAGAACCGAAACATTGGCCTACCACATTTTGTTAATAAGTGATGAACCGAAACATTAAAAATTATTTCTAAATTCTACAATTCTCTTAATGAAATCCAGCTCAAAAGTAGTCAATATTATATGACGGGTAAGAGACAAAAAAAAACAAATTAAAAATTACATTGTCAGAGGTTCAGCCTTAGAGATTGGATAATCCGAACGTTTCGCGCCGCTAGGTTTAAATAGATTTTTTGCGATCCGAATCTAAATTCGATTTCAATTTCTCACTACGTTTGCTTACCGCGACTGTCAATTGTAAGATTAAAAACCGAAGTCATAGCGAGATACTAATGCGACAATTTTATCTTCTCACTTAGTTTAGGCGCTAGTGTAGAATTTCAACGAACTTATAGCCATCAAACAGCTTTAAATATTGTCTTTGACTGATGACAAAATAAAAGCAATGTAATTAGGCTTCCTAGGCAACTGACACAGTATCCAAACTTAAAATAATGAAGAAAATCCAGTACATCGTTAATAAATAGAAACAACAATAACTAGTTCAAAACTCTGCCGCTTCCCCGAATAAGTTGGTGGCGCTTTATAAAGCCACTGAGGTGTTTCTTCACAGGCCGAGGCAATTTCTTACTGGTCGGTTTTTAATTGCTTTTTGGGCATAACAATTGAGCAAGTCGCGGAGGCAGCGGGTGGCCAGGCGGACTCCTTTGCCACATATAATTATAATTATTCCATTAACTTGTACCACCGCAATTATATACTGAATTCCAGCGGTCTGAGAGGTGCATTCATTTGTTTGGACGTACGCGGTAAAAAACGCTTTTTAAGGAAACAGCGAAATGTTTTTTAAAAATAAATTGCACCACTTGTTCGGTTGGCTTTCGGCAGGTTGGTTTCGCTGATGATTTAACTGCTGTAATTGATTGCAAAGCAAATAAGTAAGTAGTTCTCTGCAGGCACTAATTTATTAAATTGTCTTGTTTCAAGTGTACAAATGACATAATAATCGCATAATACGCCTTCAGGGATATTATTGGCTTAAATACAACGTGAATTTTAAAGTAATTCCAGGCTATCACATAAATAACAGAAAAATATGCCAATTAATAAATCAGCGACGATTGTCGGCTTTGTATCAATCTGGAATATAAATCGGTCCTTTTTAAAAACAAACAAATTCAAGTGCAAAAAATAGCTTATAACGAGCACAAAAACAAAGAGAAATTCGTAACACTCGGCAAACGCCATATGACGTCCTTCTTCTCCGCCCACCCTGAGACAAGATTTATAGTTCATGTTTAACTCCACAAAATACACCCCCTCTCCATACCATGTAAGTAAAAATCCTCAGTCAAATAAAACAGCAATGGACGCCGTTTGAAAAAAATATGATTGTTATTGCCCACAACGTACAAAGCGAATCTGCGATACTAAATTTTGACTTTTTTTTCTTCCCTCCTGCTGTTGAAGAAGGAGTTCGAAACCTTTTTATAAAAGTCAAAACATTTATTGGTTAAATATTTGATAAAATGAAAGAGTAGCGACACAATGATATAAAGGGGGTTTTCTAGTAGAATCCTTTAATTATCATAAATGTGTATGCTTATTGGCATACTTATAAGGCGTTAGACGGTCATGCGACCGTCATTCAACAGTCAACACCATCATGCAAGACTTCTTTAAGCCAATGAAAATGAACCATTCATAACGCTGCCCGATGTTCCTCTATACCGATTGGTTAGATAGTCTTAAATGATGGTTTTGAATAACGGTTGCATGACCGTCTAATGTACGGCTAACTAATTTCAAAGCAAACTTACCACCATTTCGAAGAATACAGCATTTTGGTTACAACACTAACGGTTGATTTTAAATAGAATACCCCCTTCTCACTATAATTCATAAGGGTTACTTACTGTGAGAAAATGGTGATAAATTTAAAATAAAATAAAATATTATTTTTAAGTTAAGTTCGGAACCCCTGCTCACAGTTGTTTGAAATCACACAAAAACAATGTTTGCGGTGAGCATAGAAGTTTTTTCCAAATACCGAAATCCGCACTCGAAAGCAGGTAGCGATCAAAACAGAAAAACTGTTTGTATTTCCGAAAAAAAAAACCACACAATAGACAATATGTTACATTTTTACCTGACACTGATTATTATAATAAGTTGCGAGAATTATGGATAAACATATGTTTGGTACTTCATATTTTATTTCTTTCGAAGATTTCGTAAGAAGTTCGCCAAAATTTTCGATGGTACAGTACCTACAAATTTTGCTATACGAATTTGATTTTGTTTTTCCTATATTCTGCTTTCTTTAAAGCTTAAAGTTCTGAATATTTATTTATATTTATCTGCAAAATAATTTTAACTTGCTTCGTTTTTTTATCCACAACGGAGTACCACTTAGCCTGGCAGACGGTGGCAGCGTGGCACTACTCCCGGAATCCTCAACCAGAGAGGAAGAAGTGTTCTGTCTTACTTCCATATTATTTTCCTCCTCTTCGCATTGCACGTCTCGTCACAGAACATTATATCTACGACTATATGTTATTAAATAGCATCACGGTACACTGTAACCTACGAACCTCTTCAAATCTTCTCAACAAAAAAACTTGTTTGTATTACTTATCCCAATTAAAAATCACATCTTTTCCGCCATGCCGGCGGTACCCTAAAGCGCAGTCTTTGTAGAGAGTTCAGTGAGTGAATTATTTGTTATTAGTTGTTTAGTGGGATCTTCAGAAATACGATTACATTTTGTGGATGAGGCGTTTTTTTCCTTGTTTATCGGGCTGGAAGAGTGGTTTCTGCGTCGGTTGGCCGTTTCAATGGGATTTGGAGAAATTAGACACATTAAGAAGCTACACGTTGCGTGAGCTACGCATTTGTTAATATTTAGGGTGGTTTTTTTCGACAACTGGTTTTTGAGGAAACGCTAAGTCGTACTTCTTAGTTCTGCATGGAGAGTTAGGAGATAATATTGACACAAAATATTAAAGCCCTTGCCCTTGCACTAACATTATAAATGTTAGTGCAGCGAATGATAGTGACGATTATTTCTTGTAGAACTACTGAAAAAGTGGTTTATTTCTATGGCAAACCTAATGTAGGTATACTAAGATAGAAAATATACCGGTTCATTTAAAATTTAACTTTATTTCAACGAAATAACTAAACGTCAAATCGGAATTCTTTAAGTGGCCTTAGTTCCTATAGTTAGAAATGTCCATGATGGAATCCAATTGAAAAGTTAAATCTTTACTATATTACTAGCGGATCCTTGCGGTTTTACCCACATGGTAGCCGTTCCCGTGAAAATATCAGGATAAAATATAGCCTATAGCCTTTCCTCGATAAATAGACTATCCAACACAAAAATAATTTTTCAATTCGGTCCAGTAGTTACTGAGATTAGCGCGTGCAAATAAACTCTTCAGCTTTATAATATTATATAGTACAGATTTTATTAGCATTGCATACCTATAACCAACTGTCAAATTTATGCCTCTTTGAAAAGTAACTCTATCTACATTTCTCTTACATTTCCTCATCTGAACATGAAATGATGAATTTTATTATAGATATCGAGAATTCGAGACTTTGAAGAAAGCAAAACGCTAAGGCAAACGTATTTAACGACTTTTTTAAAGATAATGAAAGCAAGCATACTTATAAACAGACCACGCAGTTAAAACCCTGGTCGATTGATAGCTAAGAATAAGTTCTACGACCTTGTCTTATCCACACTATTCTAAAGGTATGCGCTCATTAGCCGCTCCCCGAGCGGGTCCACTCGTGAACGATAATAATGAGTTGTTATTATTCCTCTTACTGCAGTGTAATTATTACTTTTTCTAGCGTTTCCGTCCAAATTAAATGCACGCTCCGTGACGCTTCTAAGTCCCATACCTTAGCATTACGGGAAGGTAACGGATTCTTCGCAACCTCCTTCCTCAAACGGTTACGTTACTTGCGACGTGATTGTCTATGGTTTGTCTGCAATAGTTATTATTGAAGGCCTTATCTAATTTGCTTAATGAACGCCGAAATTGTGGCAATCAACCTAAATTAAAAATAGTGTCGCGAAAAAATTATCTGAGATTTGATTTTGATAGTTGATACAGAATGGGGATTACGACTAAAGCGATTCCACTCCAGTCCAATCGCGCAATTCCAAAATTGTATTATTTACATTATGCAAACATATTTTTAATATGGTAGATCCAAATGCTATCACATTTAAAGAATAAAAAATACACAAGATAACTTTAATAGTATTGAACGTATGATTTGATGAAAATATCATATTTACGGCAGATGATTTTAGACTAATTAAATATGTGTTTTTGATCCTGAAACTTGTAGTTAAGTGTTTTGACTTTAAACGTTTAGGCATAATCAATAGAATTGGCCTCACATAATATTTGCTATTTACATTACATAAAGTAGAAAAGATGCAGTAGCTAAGAAAATTACGATATTTACTCAGACCTCGCAATCCCACATAATAATTTGATTATACTTATAATAGTGCGGACGTTCTTTCCGTATGTTTAAAAACAGTAATTATCTTGTTTCTTCATTTCCGTTAAAAAGGGACTATGTTTTCTTTTGGAAGCCAAGATATAAAAGTTTCTTTTTATTACTTACGTATTAGCATTGGCCGTATCATAAAAATATAATGATCCTTTATGCTTAATCGAACATTCAAAACAATTTGCCTGAGTCCTGAGCAATCGTTTAAATAATCAGTATTGTAAAATTCTTAAATACTGTTGACAACAAATCAAGATATAAAAAATACACACATCTAAAACCCAGACAACCAAATTAAGGGCCCCCTTGCCCCAAAGTAAGCACGGTAAAAGCATGTTGTGTATTTATGTGATAAGTACTAGAATATCGGGTAGAATACGTACCTATTAGTACGTAAATAGATTTGTATTTTTAAATTAAGTATATAAAAATAAACCACCATGATCAGATACAACTTTTCGTATTCATCATAAAAATATTTGAACCAGGGCTTGAACCCAGAACAGAAAAGGCGACATCTTGAAAACCGGCGAACAAAACACTATACCACGCAGAACGTTCATTTTCTCCCTGACACCCTTTCCGGTTGACTGGAAGAGAATGCATATTAGCATTAAGTCCGACATTTGCTGTGTTTTGCAATAAAGATTAAATAAATAAAAAATAAATAAATAAACGTCATTTAGGTACATTCACACCATTGGGCAACATTTGACGCGCAACACGTGTCACGCAACACGTTCAGCAACGTTGCACAACATCGCACGACGTTGCCAGCTGGTTTGCAACTTGAGACGCCTAACCAAAAGTCAAAAAGACAACAAACATTTTGCTCAACATGTTGCGCGTCAAATGTTGCCTCATCGAAACGAGAGTAATTCGCAAAAGAGGCTTATGCGCATACATATTTAACGATTTTGCTTATTGAATCTTTATGTGAGGTCGACTGTACACGTCCAATCATCTTTAATTAATTTTTATTCACCGAACTTTACAAGCGAACGATAAACCGGTATAAAAAACATTTCTCGAATCATATTTTGCAAATTGGCCTTTATTCTTGGGGTTTTATTGAAACTTCATTAGGGTTTTGGGCATTACTAATTATAAACTCGAAACAACTCTGTGTGTTTGTTCGTAGCCATATTAATTTCAGTACCTATATTAATACACAGAACCGTGGAGCCTCATTATCATGAGGATATTAATGAGGATCTTAATTTTCTGAGAGCGCCCCCTTATTCGCAACCGTTTTACAATGGAATCGGATTCGAATTATGTAGTTTGTCTTTTCTAAAGTGAGTGCCGGTGACAATGTAATCCATTAGGATTTGTGAAAAAAGAAATATAGTGTAGAAAATTACTTCCACAAAAAATAAAAAATGTAAGCCCGCCCGCCCGCAATTGGAACTCCTTGCCTGAGTCTGTATTTCCCGATAGGTACAATGTGGGGGTCTTCAAGTCGCGAGTGAACCGGTACCTTCTAGGCAAGCGCGATTCATCGTAGATCGCATCAACGCTTAACATCAGGCGTGATAGCGGACAAGCGCTTGCCTATCAACCAATAAAATAAAAATAATAATAACATTAGGTGTGATGAAGGCTAAGTGCTACCCCGTTGTAGATAAAAAAAAAAAAAAAAAAAAAAATTGCACATGCACACCACAATCACGTGTAGAGTGGTCTAATTCGTGGTGGTACAAGGTGTGTTCCTGTCTTGCTAAATGAAGGTATTGTGCACTGATATTTTCGTGGTTAATTTGGTTGGTGGTAGGATTTGTTCTTAGTCCGCCTGAGGATTAATTATTATGGAGGATTCCGGGAGTAGTGCGCTTCCACCTTCAGCCTTGTCACCACTCATCATCAGGTGTGATGAATGCTAAGTGCTACCCCGTTGTAGATAAAAAACATATTGTTTTAAGGCGATACTCAGAAAAATTATGCTAGCAATGAGAAAACGACGCGTGCGGGAGCGAGACCGATTTTGCCGATTACGCAAAAAAAACACAAAATCACTTCGTATTAACTATAGCGATTTTAAAAAAATGCTTCTATACGATCCTAAATATTATTGATGTCCACTAATTAAACCAATTTTCAATAGTATATGTAACCCCATTTAAGAATAATCTTGATATTTCGTACTTTTTAGAGGTACTTTCGAAAAGAAAAAGTGTCGAGCCAAAATCATAAAATCGTGTTTTTGAAACTATACGATTTTAGATAAAGGTATGAAGAAATATATATCTTAATACCAGATTTATAACAACTCTAACCGTCCTATAGTTGTATATCAAAAAGTCCATACTTTTTCCGAGTAGCGCCTTAATTGCATATCAAGGTAAAGCCCTAAACCAAGAACTGCGTTAGCGAACTCGCGTACTTTCTCTAGCGCTAACATAAAGTTTTAAACACTAAAGTGTTTATTGTTTTCAAACGGCAGTTATTACATGTTAATTATACACAGGTTATAATAGTCTAATGTAATAACTCAATCTAGACATGTCGATGTTTTAATAAAGATGAGACAAGCCCGGCGGAAGACATGGGCGTGGTAATCACTCGTAATTGACCTTTTTATGGAGATTAAAATTTAATTAGACGAGGAAGAACGGAAAGGGTTTATCAACAGAAAAGTGCTAAAGATGGTAGTAATCTTAGAATTATCTGAGGTAGCAATAGTTAGAGGCATTATTATATAAGTATAAAAGAGTGTAATGAGTACAAAATTAAATGTAAGTTAAAACCACCTGCGTTTATCAACTTATTGTTAAATTAAACAAATAGATCGTTTATTTAACAAAACAAGTGACTTAAAACATTTAACATTATTCATTAGCTTATTATGAAGTTCCTTTACAATGCAACTGTTACACAAGCTTCCTGAAAGCTAAGTGCCTATTAAGCGTGAGTTACTTTTATTATGTTTGGGAAGATTTTGTTTGCTTAAATGGCAGTCATTATTATTGGCAAACACGATATCCTATTATCAAAGGTTCGTTACCAATGCTTGCAAAACTATTTTTTTACCGCCAGATATTCGACTAAAGGACATACGCATTGCTTAAATGGCAGTCATTATTATTGGCAAACACGATATCCTATTATCAAAGGTTCGTTACCAATGCTGGCAAAACTATTTGTTTACCGCCAGATATTCGACTAAAGGACATACGCATTGCTTAAATGGCAGTCATTATTATTGGCAAACACGATATCCTATTATCAAAGGTTCGTTACCAATGCTGGCAAAACTATTTTTTTACCGCCAGATATTCGACTAAAGGACATACGCATTGCTTAAATGGCAGTCATTATTATTGGCAAACACGATATCCTATTATCAAAGGTTCGTTACCAATGTTGGCAAAACTATTTTTTTACCGCCAGATATTCGACTAAAGGACATACGCTCGAATAAACTCTCTGAAATTCACCGGTGAAGCGTGGTCCCTAGCAGCGAGCAAGCTATTCATAGCTTCATTCACTCTAAGAATAATTCACTCGCATTGTCTGCTTGTCTTTATTAAGAAGCATTGTCAGCACGAACGTCTGACAACCGAAGATTTTGAGAAATCCTTACACCCGGTCAAAAGTTAATAAATACTGTCTTTAACCGAACAAGTTTATTAACGATACGCTCACACGGCGCTTTCGTAATTTATTATATTTAGCGCAACATCCTCACAAAGGTGAGCGCATAAAGCTTTTGCAGATAATCAAATTTGATTCGGCGTGCATTAATCTCATCAACACATTTGCACTGGCCTGCTACACGCGACATGCAACCGGTCCGCTCGATGCGAAATCAAATGATTAATTGCCCCAAGAAACGCGCCAATCAAAATAATTACCGGCCAATTCGGAACCTCATTCAGGAGTATTGTTTAAAGTTGTGTCAGAACACCATTATGATTTATTCTTACGTTATCTCTTGACAATGATGCGGGATTATGAAAGGTTATACGAGTATTGGGCTATTGCGCAGCTTTCACTGTTCGTAATTCGTGGCGTGAATTTTGTTTATTGTGTAATGGCTGAATCTAATGCGAGGAGACCTTTGCCCTGATAAATGGACGGCCGGTTGCGCTAACCGATGTCAGAATTCAGAAAATCTATATTTAGAAAGGTTACCAATAGTTCACACATATGACTAAACTACTATTTCCTTTTACATAATAAAATCACCACAATAATTTTGGAGGAGGAAAAAATGGACATATTAAAACAAACGACACAAGTTCTTGATTCGCTAAGTTTTCTACTTTTCTAAGTCTCCAAATTAAGCCATTAATTCGCCCCAACATACAGCTGGGCGGTAACTTAATATAAAGTGCGAGTTACAAATGGCCGAATGGATCGCATGTAATATGTTAGGCGTAGTGTGTGACGTCACTCCGGAAGTTAGTCAGTCGTTAGTCAAGACTGTTGTCTAACTCGCTACTGTCTACTATCTTCGGTTCAATATTAAAAACATTACTGTGCTATTATCACTTCATTGCGACACTGCTTTAAAACCTTCGATCAACAATAACACCTAGTAAAACATAATTTTTGTAAGTATAGGAAAAATGTGATAGTAAAAAACCACGAGCCCTATAAGTAGCTTTCAGGCGGGATCCCGGTTTTTTACTATCACATTTTTCCTATACTTACAAAAATTGCATTGTGAGTGCATAAAAATAATTTAAAATCTTAAAACATAATTTATTGTAAAAATAGTATGTTGATCTTGCAGACATGCTGTCTAGAACGTTTCGCAGGAATAATAAAAAGTTATTGTATTGCGGTCGATTTTAAAGTTATCGATTAAAGAAAACCGAATAACTTATTCTTTGATAATTTACACGACATTTATTTTAATGTATAAGTTTAGTACCATAATTGGCTGACTGGTTCGCATCTAATATGTTAGTCGTAGTGTGTGACGTCACGCCGGAAGGTAACAGTCACGACTGCTGGCTACTGCCTACGGTACGATATTAAAAACAAGATCCTCTATCCTGTTTGTCATTAGTAGAATAGAATAGGAATGGCTGCAAAGTATTTCCGCCGATTTTAAAATTAACTGTTAAAGAAAACCATATTGGAATGCGTAATATTTTAAAGTTTGGTTGACGCTTGGCTTGAAAATAAAAAGTTATAGCGTGCTAATAATGTTAGCTTATTTATATAGTTAACGTATAATTTATTTAAAATACCTTAGACAACAGCTTCTTCTAATTACTGAAAAACGGTACTGGGTGGTGTAACTCAAGATCTATTTTGTTTTGAATTTGATAGTTTTTGATATATGATTTTGTCTCCAAAAATTACTGGCATTGAAGGAATGTTTTTGTAGTAATCTATAGGTTATATGCAACTGGAAGCAACCAAGGAACGAGTAGGTGCTGCAGATATAATTAAAAATCAGGTCAAATTATACCCCAGAAAGAAAAGATTTTTTTTATTACTGACGCCCAAGAGTGCAGTGATGACTTAGGGACCATAGCCAACGCTAAAAAGAAGCCTTTCGGTTATCGTAACCGATTGGCCCCCTGGTGTCAAGGCAGTCAATGGAGACCGCTCGCCAAGAGGCGTCCATACAATTGGTTTCTTAGCTTTTTTATAATGTAATAAAAAGTTTTTATGCCAAACATTTTTCCCAAAGCACGCCGGCCGTACATATTGGGATAAAGTTAAAGTCAACAGTTGGTCAAACGGACGTTAATTTGCTACTACTAATAACTCATCAAATGGGCCTTTATACATTGGCAAAACATGTTGGTCCTAATGTGTATCGTGACCATTAGATTCGTTGCCAAAAATAAACCTTCTTATTTAGTATTAAAGTGATTGATGGCATTTTGACATTAATTGAAAGAGCTTAACAGTTTAAACAAGACCGCCAATTAGAAAATTTACTGCCGTCATTAAGTTTGTCAACAATGTTACCATTCTGCTCCAAAACCCAAAACGTACACATCCATTTTTCCTACTGATGTTCCAACAGTAATATCCATTACTATTTATCAACATAATGTACCAAGAACTCAAAAAGAAATCATAATTTTTAAGGCGAATCAAATAAATATTTAGGTACTCGTATAGACACAACAAAACCTGTTTCGTGATACGGATTATAGATAGACGATGTTATAGGAAATAATCAAAACTCCTTTCAATCACAATCAGAGTTCCGTTAAACGAATCACGAACAATCAATTACTAACCACAGAAAAAAAACAAAAGCTAATATTTAAAATTCTATTTCCGTAAACGAAAAACAACACTAGTTAATCTATGCAGCCACCAGTACAGCCAGCAAAAACATCATAGTGTGCGAATGTTGGCGGTCTTCATTTGCATACAGGGAACATAAATTCTCGTTTGTAAGACACTGGCACTTTTATTGTGCAACTCTTTGCGGATCGGATAAAAAAAATGTTTTTTTTTAACGGGGCAGACCATAACCTTTGATCGGTCTCTATACAAATATTAATTCGCTTCGAGTGAGCTAATCGTTTTTTATTGAGCCTCTCGTTGTGGGATCGCGGGCGACTAGTTCGTTGCTATTCATACTTTTTGCCAACGACTGTAGCTTCGTTCTTTTCAAATTGACGGATTCCATTGATTCTTTCTTCTTGTCCGCTTTTATTGGCTGTCGGACTTGATTGGCATGTTCATTTGTACCAATTAAGACTATGATACTGTACGTTTATAGGATTTCAATTATGTTGTTAAGATATTAAGTGTATGCTGAATGCGTGTAAATATTCCGTTTTTTATGACATTGGGTCTATTTATGAATTTATCTGCAATCAACTACTTAACAATGTTGGCATTTATAGCAGACAATACTCTTTTGTAGAAGGCCTTTATGTCCAGCTTGTAGGTATACACGGCCTATTTGAATAGCATTTAAGTATTTTGTTATATTCCTAATCAAAGGTTATTCCAACCTTTAACAGGTTCGAATAACCTAATCATTATCAATCCATTTTTATGTCCCCACTACTGCGACAGAAGTTTCCTCATAGATGGATAAGGAGAATGGGCAATGGGCACGTAACTTCTTCAACCATATCTCTTGCGTGTGAAGTTAAATTTTGCCTTAAGTACAGTAAACCGCAAACGCTATACAACTCTAAGAAGTGGAAACGTTAAAACTACGACATTAGATACTAGCTTAACACCGTGGACGTTATTAGTTGTGAAGCACTTTGCAATTTTTAACAAAACACCATAAGTTACACTGACCAACCACAAGTTTTAAAGGTGCCCATGCTATGTGACTTTTCAGAAGACATTAGCAAGAAGCTGTTGTCACAAAGAAAATACTTTTTACTACTGTTAACTGATACTTAACATTATTATATTTGTTTTACATTATGTTTGATAACCTATTAAATCGCAACCCACTTCTTGACAAATCCTATTTACGTTTCGCGAAATCTATAAAGAAATACATAACACTTGTTGGAAACATTAAATTTAATATCGTGCACGCCACTTGTCTGAAACTCACAAATTTCACATTCTGTGCATCTCACAATATGCATTTTACGATGGTCATTAAAACGATTTTAAAATTGATTTATAGCTCACCGAAAGTGATTGCTGCCTCAAAATTTGTATCCACAGGCTAAAATTGTAGTTCTCCAATGAACAGCCATTCATTTGTTAATTTTGTTCACCGCCACAATATTTACTGCTGCTGTAAATAAAACGATCATTAAACGTCCAGAATATAATCTTAATATTTTACTGCTGAGTCACATGGAAACCTCCCTGTGCACTGGGTTACGTTGCAAAGGTGTAGTGCAAGAGGGCATTGCAGTAGGTGCCACACCACAGAACATAAAAAGATTTTGTCATGTCAGCATTATATCTTCCCTTGATTCACTTCAAGCTCGCGCATGAGAGTATTATTCTGTCACGTCTTATACGTTAAAGTTTGTTACTGGCTCACAAAATTTTCTGGTTTATAATCGGAATGGTATCGTGACTAGAGTTGCCAATTTTTTTCCTGCGTCGCATTTTGCTGATGCATCACTCCAACGCTATACCGGAGTATCAGCAATGCTAGCTCCCAGAGGTAAACAAGCAATTTGATCATTATTTTGTTGAAGTCTACAAAATTAATTTTTGGAAAACACAAGTTAAAGCACAGAGCCGTTATACAAACATATGTGTGAAAACTAATCTTCAAGCGCGTCAATAAAGAAATGTGTTGATAATCTCGTACGGAGAACTGGAAAAAGTAAAATCACAGGCGGCACTTAGTTCCTCGCAGAGCGGTTTATGAAAAACCAACAACAAAATTCACCATATTAGATGATGAGGTGATAGCAAAGGTCGTAAACATCATTCACGATTTTAATGAAGAACGAGATAGTCAGCTGTCGGCATAATTTACAGATCTTGCAATTCAAAACAAGCCATCGACGTCGATAATTTAGGATAGACTGAAACGTAGACTTGTTATGTCAGACAAGAGCGAGGGAGATGGCAGATAGTGTCGTTGTCGGGTACACGGCTGTGTCTGTCTGCGTGATTGTTCGAATCGCGCGCAGCTTTATGGTCGCATAAATTCTAAACAATCTGTCGAGCTTTGTTCACACCCACCCGTGCGAAAGTTTTACGTTAAACATTTATATGAATCTGAAGGACACAATAAAATTTAAATAATAGATCCATTTATTTAACCACTTTCTGCAAACTATGTACTTTTTTTTTAAATAATTACAATAGATATGACTCTCGGGATAATCGAATCGCATGTATGAAAACAGTTTCTCTGGTCTGTTTTTTTAAGACTTTTGAAATAAGCAGTGTTCTTTAAATGACGTTTAATTAATAGTCAAGTAGGTCTCATTCAAATACACGAGGCATTCTTGACGTAGAAAACCTGATACAATGCATTATCATACGAAGCAGGGATATTAAAACATAATATGATCGCTGTTTCGTGAGTCGTGTACAGAACCTTCGATAATAATTTAACGAAATCGCGAACCCTCCTGGCGTTTTATGGAACAATAAAATTCAAATCAACCTTCTCATTTTGCACTGTTTAAGATAACCCCTTAATTTTATATGCCGTTTAACAATTATTTATCAATATAGTTGAATTTATTGAATGGTTCACCAATTCTGGTTTCGAATTGAAAAAAAAACTGACTTTATAAGAGTTTTATTCCCATTATATGAATAATAACAGACACCCGTAGAAGCGTTTCTAAAAAACTGTAATGTTCTACCATTGTTGTTGGCTTCCTTCATACATAAATCTGCAATTCAACTGACGGTTGTGTATTCTTAAATCAGACGCTATGTAAGCAAATAAATTACTTAATAGAGCTTAGTTGGTACTAAAGTTGCACTGGGATCATTATACGGCTCAAAAATGTTATGGGCGTAGGCGAGACGTCAAACAGAAAAAATCCGGTTTGTAGTATAATAGCCAATAAATAAAATCAACGTGCATACATGGAAACCGCTAAAAGACTCAGTTTACATAAGAAGGTCATCACTCATACGGTAATAGTGTATTAATGTAAATTAAACTCATTAGCTACTTGATTTTGTTGTGGTTCTGTAAACGTCCGGCAAAGGGCGTTTAACAATATGTCATGGCGTAAATGAATTACAACTTTATTCCTTTCGGTTATTGCCAGTTATTGCATTGCAATTTGCTGGAAACCAGTTTTTGCAGGATGTTTTGTAATTATGTCTCTATTAATTTATGTTTTGGAATTTCCCATATCCGTCTTTAATTATTAACTTATTGTAAGATTTTTTCTACTGCTGCTTCTTAAGTTTTATTTTGCCTGGGATTCATTCTAATTCAATTATGTTGATTTCTCGTCGTAATGGGGTATCTATGTTTATTTAATGTTGTAAAACGCAATCATTTAGTACTAATATCAGCTGTAAAAAGAACCTAGATAATATTTTAATGAAAACTTTAATATTGTACCTATTCAAAGAATAGGTTAATGATTATATGATCTGAGGGTTAATGGTAGGCCCCAGCGATGTTAATAAAACATCAACCTGACACGATTATAAATAAAAAATTAACATTTGTGAATAGGGATTCTATGAATATTTCAATTATGAAAATAGCTGTAATTCCTTATAGCTTAAATTTTCACATCGAATTCACTAACTAATTATTTCATTTAGAAATTAGGTTTAGCTGTCCATCCAACACATTTATTTCAACTAAAAGTTAAACTTCTATTATACCTATTTGAAAATGAAAACTGAAAATGAATAACTTTTATTCAGTCTAGGCTAATACAGCACTTGTGAACGTCAAAGAAGCTACGCCATCGGTTCTCAAACCCTATACGGCGGGAGATCTTGGAGAAGAACCTGCAAGAAACTCGTCAAGGTTAATTTAATTTCTCCCTGTTCTATTTCATACACAGTTGTCAAATTGAAAAATGTCCATAAAATTGTATAACAGTGTCAGTTTCCATCACAACATAATAAATAATGACAATATTCTAGCACAATTCTACGCAACTGTTATTTAATTTTATGACAGTAAAGTACTACTATTATATATTCTGTGGTACTGTCATAAAATTAAATAACACTATAATAATAAAATATCTGCAACGGTTAATTTCAACTATATAGGTGTGTATAATAACATATTTTGTATTCTATGGTATGAGGTAGAAAGTAGCATTGACATTTATGAAATATTTTACATTTATGTGCATAGCGGTTGTTTAAGCTCACAACTCTACGCTAGTTCACAGCCAAGATACCCGCTACACAGTCATTAGTGTAAAAATCTCTTGTTTGTAATAACATCATTATATCATTAGTTTTATAGCCGCTGTATTCATAAAAGTTATACGTTCCATAAAGGCCATCGTTATATATGTTAGTCATGTAACTGATAAGATTACACGTGGATTTATAAGTTTCGCTGTCCTTAGAAGAGCTTTCTCTTTAATTGACTGTGGTGCTTAAAAACTATTTAGAGGTTTCTTTATCCTGATCGTAAACTAAATGGACTCTTTGGACGAAGTGGAAGATACTTAAAATGTACTGTTTACGGTAATGCTTTGGGCTATATGAACATAAGTTGTTTAATGACAATTTGTGTATTAACATAGGAACGCAATCAATTAATTTTGAACTAAACTATCAAAATTGAGTTTAGAGATAGATTGGATTTTCAACTTAACGTTAAAGTTAGCTTTAGTCATGAAATAAGTTTTTAAGAGATTTAATTCCAGTCTTTTTTTTTATGCCAATCACTTCTGAACTTACGGAAATGGGTATTAAAAATCAATAATATTGCAGAGTTTTTTTATTTCTTTGCAATGAAATATATTCTTTATTTTCTTAATTCATGTCTACAGAAACGTACAACAGAAAATGTCTTGATAATAAAGCTGAATTTTCAATGAAGTTCTACTGCATATCACAAATTTACTGGAATATTACTTTAGTAAATTCATTAGGTCAAATCAAAAACAATAAAATTTTAAAACAATAACACTGTATGTAATGACATCTGTAAAAGTTTAAATAACTTATAAGAAACAAATGAAAGTCGCTTTCCGATTGTGTTTTTGTTCATCATCTCAGTGACATTTGAATTGGATCATGAGTATGAATATTTCTTGCAATCGCTTAAGTAAATTGCTTTGCATATATTATATCACCTCCCAAATATTAAAATGATCCTTTGTATTTCATAGCATCTAATTATATTTTAATAAAGAATTTCTTGCTTATTGCAAGAAATTCACACACAAACCACATGTTCTGATGACGTTTGATTTTCACGTTTGATTTTTATTCTTTTATGAACACTAAATATTTTACGTTTTATTTCCTTTGTGACATGACTTCTTTTTTTGTGAGACATTATGAATTTAATTTGCTGCGAATTAAGTACCTTATACGTGTGAATGGAATTGAACACTTAATACTCGCTTGTTTTAGCCACTGACCTACAATACAGTAAAACTTAAATATTTCATACGAGATGTAACCTTAATATTTTTTTCTTCCCATAAATATTATATTTTAGTATTGGATAGATTAGGTCTTTACTACAATATTTGGTTCAGTGTTTTTATATAAAAATTCATCAGTTAATATTCAAATGTAAGCTAAACATACAAGCAGAGTCGGTAAACACAAGGCAGAGTACTTGCACCAGAGTCGTAGTCGTAACTTATTCGGTGTAGATAAACTTTTTGACAAGGAACCTTTTTGTCCACAATCAAGCATTGCGCACGAGTCTTTCACATGTATGACAAGGCACAAAAGCGATTCACCTTTGCCTGTAAATAAAAAATAAAAACAAACATGACACGTGTCGTTCATACATCACTAGTTGGACAATAACATGGTCCTTCGAAATTGCACGCCGGATAATATTCGAACTGGCAAATAAATATCTCTCACCGACATTTGGTCTGATTTTTTGTCGTTTTGTAACTAAAGACAAAGACTATATCCGCCCACAGAGACGGACTCGGTTTTGAAGGGCACCGAAAATTATGGTGCCTTCTTTCCGAAGCATTCCAGTACTAATGATTTCGAAAGATACCCTCCCCTTGAATGTAAAACGACTCCGCCCCCCGAATGAATTGAAACACTGGCTTGGCTTTTTTTATAATTTATTTTTAATTGTCCTTTTTTTACGGTTGGTGGCCAGCTACGGGCTAAAATTTTGTTTCGTTTTATAGACCTGCGCGTTAGATGAGAAAATATGAATGATTGCGTTATTGAAAAAAACTTTGAAGATTCTGAGAATTTATTATACAAGTTAAATTGCATGTGTATAAATTATGGCGTTTTCTAAATTGGAACTTGAAAATAATCTAAATATATAAAATTCAAAGTCCTGACTGACTGACTGACTGACTGACTGACTGAGATATCAACGCACAGCCCAAACCGCTGAACCTAGAGACTTCAAATTTTGCACATAGATACGTCATACAGTGTAGGCATCCACTAAGAAAGGATTTTTGGAAATTCCACCCCTAAGGGGGTGAAATAGGAGATGAATGTTTGTATGAAAGTCCGTCAGTTTTGAAGTTAGGATCTTAAAATTTTGTATTTAGGCTGGCAATTAAAAATTAATATTTACCTGTGTCAGCGTTTTTGACAACTCCACCCCCGAAGGGGTGAAAAGAGGGGTGAAATGTTGTATCTGGAAAGTCCTTCAATAAATTTATTATTTAGGCTTATGGTCGGAAAGTAAAACAAATAAGCAAACACATATTTGGTATTTTTTGAAAATCAACCCCTTAGAGGTCAAATGGGATAAATAAACCTAAAAATCGATATGGATGTCGTTATTGAGGTTTTATGGGATGATGATTGCAAAAATGGCATTTATTTTGATGTTTAACACGCTGAACATGATTCAACCCCTAAAAGGTTGAAATAGGGGTGAAATTTTGAATGAAAAATCGGGATAAAATAGAAATTTGAACTTGAAACTTTTTAGGCTTACTTCTTAAAACAAATAGGCAACCCATTTCGTAATTTTCCCAAAATCAAACCCAGGGGGTAAAATAGGGGATGAATATGTGTATGAGAGTCCGTCAGTTTTGAAGTTAGGATCTTCAAATTTTGCATTTAGGCTGGCAATTGAAAATTTATATTTTCCTGTGTCAGTGTTCTTGACAACTCCACCCCCGAAGGGGTGAAAAGGAAGATGAAATGTTGTATCTGGAAAGTCCTTCATTTAATTTATTATTTAGGCTTATGGTCGGAAAGTAAAACAAATAAGCAAACACATATTTGGTATTTTTCGAAAATCAACCCCTTAGAGGTCAAATGGGATAAATAAACCTAAAAATCGATATGGATGTCGTTATTGAGGTTTTATGGGATGACGATTGCAAAAATGGCATTTATTTTGATGTTTAACACGCTGAACATGATTCAACCCCTAATAGGTTGAAATAGGGGTGAAATTTTGAATGAAAAATCAGGGGGTAAAATAGACACTTCAACTTGAAACTTTGTAGGCTTACTTCTTAAAACAAATAGGCAACCCATTTCGTAGGTTTCCGAAAATCAAACCCAGGGGGTAAATAGGGTATAGAAACCTAAATCATCTTAAGTACCCTAAAAGTTCTTGGTACCTAAGCTACTCAGAACTAACTTTTTAATTGTGAAACAGACACTTATTATTTACTAGCTTCCGCCCGCGACTTCGTCCGCGTGGACATTCGAGAAAATACTTAGGGGACCAATAACCAGGATAAAAAGTATTCTATGTTTTAATTGCATAAAAATCCTATCAGCCGTTTTTACGTGATTAGGCGGGTCCTCCCTCACCAAGTGAGCAGCCTCGTGCGAGGCCAGCCGCACGTGGCAAGGTTCTGCCTCGCGCGAGGCTGCTCGCTTGGTGAGGGAGGACCCGCCTAATCACGTAAAAACGGCTGATAGGATTTTTATGCAATTAAAACATAGAATACTTTTTATCCTGGTTATTGGTCCCCTAAGTATTTTCTCGAATGTCCACGCGGACGAAGTCGCGGGCGGAAGCTAGTTATTTATAAAATTATTATGAAGTACCTACCTAATGTTCAAGAATATAGGTAAGTTCTTAAGTTACGAGTATTATGTATAGAAATGTTAATTTTTGTCATGATACTACTATGTAAAAAATCTTATAAAGACCTAAGTAAAGAAAAGAAAAAATGTCATCAGGAAGACAATTTGAAAAAAAACAAAACCGAACGTAATTACCTTAAAATGTTTACCTATTTATTGAACTGCCAAGAACTGAAAGCTTTGAAAATGCAACTTTGGAGACCTTGCACCTTGCACGATCTTTATTCTACATTCACATTATAACAAAACACAATGTTCTAATTAAATCCATCCCTAACTAAGGTCACAGTAAAGGCATGTTTGAACATTTAATTTAAACCTAACATGTTAAGTTTTGAGTTAAGGGCAATCCACGTATGTTCTCCTTAAGGCACAGCCCTAAAGAAGTGAGGTACGTTAATAGTTTCCTTTAACGGCTCAGATATGCAAACACGACACCGCATGGTAGGCGTCGTTAATGCCACTTACCTCTGTTTGTTCTAATAAACTTTAAGTAGAAAGTCTAGAGGTATAAGTTCATTGATTGTCCTTTGTTTTAGTTAGACTATTTCGGTAAAGTGGTACGCATGTACCTACCTACTAAGCGAAAAAACTACTACTACTAAAGAAGACCTACTATGCGAGTCAGTAGCCGAAGTCGTTAGTTTAATCCTTACACCCAATATTTAGTGTGTTTTTTTTTTGTGAATTCATTTGCAATTTCTTTTAGTAAATTGTAATCATTTTGAGCACGTTTGTCTTAACAAATTACTTCCTTTTAAACCGGTTTTTTGTTTATGTTCATCACGTTAAAATCTGTCAAATGAAAATTGAACCCACGAATCGGTAATATCATCCTAGTACAGCCAAAACTCTAAGGGCCAGTTTCATCACTGATAAGTTACTGATTTTTTATCCACCTGATATCCGAGATGCTGTCTCTTTTGTCAATTTTCAAAAAAAGAAGACAGCGTCATGATATCTGATAGATAAATTTATCAGGAACTTATCAAACAGTGGTGAAACTGGCCCTTACAATCAGCATCTACTATGCAACAGCTACTTTATAAACTGTCAACAATTCCAAGTCCACAACCAACTTCTTTGTTTACAACCCGCATGCAGTGCTGCGTCAAACTTCAACAGGAGACGTATTTCCGTAGCGCTCGAAATGAAAATCGTATACGAATTAAAAAATGTATACGTCAACCAGTCGTCTACGAAATCGAATTCTATTTATTACACCCGTTTTCATGCATTTTTGTAGCATTCGAAATCTGTGTTGCCAGTAAATTAATATTCTTTAATTCTTTCATAATCACAGAGAAACTTAAAAAATTTAGCAAAATGCAAACACAATTCTTGTCATAATAATATGATAAGTAGTCAGTGACGACATTTTGTGGCCACAGACTAATAAAGATGACAAATTCTACTAGTATTAATTCTGCAACAAGTGGTCAGACCTACTCATTAAAATAAAAAAATCAGATTATTCAAAAATACCGATGTACCTATTTCAGACTTCTTGTTGGCAAATCTGATAATTTTGTTGAATTAAGATTTAAGAAAATATTAAGAACAAGAATTAATAATTTCTTTGTACAGACTTATATAAGTACATTAATTAACTAGCTGACGGAACCTTCTTTTAGAAATTTATGCCCGAATACTCGTACGCTACTTATCTTTGGGAGCGTCTCAAACATCGCCCTGTCACTTTAAATGTCAAACGTATGAAAGAGATGCCATGATGTTTGACACGCTCCCAAAGATGATTTGTGTTCGAGAATTCGGGCGTTAATCACCTGTGCCTGGAGACAACGCTCTGCATAACTAGAGTAAAAAAATAGGTACATAGTGTTTACCATGGCCATTTTATTAAAATGATAACGCGATAGTTTGTGAATATTTAAAGCATTTACATATCTTACTAGGTTACTAGCCGCTCCAATCCCAATGCTTGGCAAAGACTTATTAGAGGTATGTATGAATAATAAACAGAGAGTAATTAAAATTACAAAAAAATCTACTATTACTTTTACTGGTACTTTTTTTAAGAAATAATGAACTAACAGAAATTTGTGTACGAGTCCCGTTATTTTAAATAAGCACTTTAAATATTTTTAAGTGGCAATCTTACTTAGACCTACTTACTTAGTAAATCTTTAACTTTACAAAAACTTAAAAAGTTAGTTTGCAAACATTTTAAGTAAAAGTAAAGTTGTCAAGAAGGATTTGTCTTAACTTAACCAACTTTATTTTTAATAAATTCATATTACAAGAACAGTCTTGTAAAATACTATCAGCTTTCGATCATCGAACCTTTAAGTTTTAACAAGAGAAACACTATATTTATTTAATTTTCGAGACAAAAAAGACTTCACCCTCGCAATTTAACGTTGGCAAATTGGATGAGGCAATTCAAAAATGCATCTTAGGTATGCCTCCTTTGTAGTTGTAGTACAATCACTAAAAGAGCCTGGTTAATGGATTTCTACCATTACCGAGCAAATAATCGTACTGGACTTGTTAAGCTGGGGCTTTGGTGGTTAAGAGAGGCGAATATGTCAAAGTTCATAGAATGAAACAAAGGTATCAAAAATTGAAGAGATTTATTGCATGCCGGGCTTAGTGTTTTGAGATAAACTTTAATGTTTATAGGCAAACGCTACAAATTGATCGGCTGGTTTTCTTTTAATAGAATGCCAGTTGATAAGCCTTGACCGAGTCAATTCAATCTCTTACACCTTTTTATATTTTACAAAGATGACCTTGAGATTAAATGACTAGCCTATCAAAAAGGCTTTAACCTTTTTATGTTGTTACGTCACCCACCCGTATTTCTTTTGTTTCTAGGTAAATACGCTCAGCTGATCGCTCCGCTCGCTCGCAGCGCTCGACGGCGGGCCCGCGGCGCGGCGGCGCAGTCACGACGTGCCCGTCTCGCTGAACCGCCAATTTGTGGCGGCCCCGTGTTGGTTTTGTTGAAGCCAGCGTCTTCATACCTACATGCTCACTTTTTACACTTTTTAATACCACTAGCCACCCGTTCGGAAGGTACGTGCAAAAATTCCGCACACTACAAACTCCAATACTTACATTCGACTTTAACACGCATGATAAATCAAATCATTGGAACTTTAAATAGAACTAAAATATTCTCCAATCCCGTTGTTAACAAAAAAATCTGAAGATGAGATACTTTAATTTATTAAAAGGCTTTTTATGAGACGTGGCTCATGCGTGAGACTCGATTTGCATATTGACGAGCTTTAATTTATAAATGACAAAAAAGAATCCAAACCTCCGACGATGAGAGTATCGTTTGAAATTACCATAACACGGGACAATAATTAATAATTAGGTAATAAACATTTACGGCATGTTTCGTCAACTACAGTATTTCGAAAACACACAACGTCACCAAGCAGGGTTGACCTTTGGTTGTAGGTTTGAATAGCCCGCGGTCGTAATTTCGTCGACGGGGTTTAAGTTGCGCGGGGTTCAGGTTAAATTGGTCACCTTTTATAATAACGGCCCGTCAGTCGGCCGTCAGTCAACGAGCCCAAAGTATGAGTTCATTTCCTTAGAACACGAGATACGATTTTTAATTAAGTTTTTGTTAAAAATTCATTAAAGAGCAACGACGACGGCGCAAGTTCACTCTACATGCATAAATGACTATGTAATTAATGAACATAGAACGAGGCCGGTTTACTCTTAATAATGTCGAATTTTTCATGTTGCGCAACCATTATTTTGGACGGTTTTAAATTTAGTGGGTACGTGGGACCCACTAACGATAATGATAAGTTCCTGACGTGACTTACTCAGCCGGGTCGAGATAATACCACTATATTTTTCTCTTGTCTTTGTTATTATCGTGTTCTGACAAATAAAGGCACTCAAAAACATATCGAATGCAATAATGGAGTAACGGTTACTGCAAAACTCTTTGATTTTAATCATGTTACGTTAAATGCTTTTGTGATGACCGTTTATACCCATACCCTTTAGAAGTTGAGACACTTTTCTTCATAGTTTACGTATTTAAGTATATTTCATAATATATTAATTTTATACGCTTAATTCCTAATGTACGACTAGGGCTGAATAAGAATATTTTTTATAAAAATTCCTGTAAATAGTTTAACTTTCGTAATCGCATACAATCAGTAACTATAAGCATATCTTAAGATTTCTGTTCATTGAAATAAACCACTTTTTTCATGGAAAGGTGCCGAAACGTCGACAAAAATTAAAAATCTTGAAAAAAAAACACAGCTCAAATTATCAATTATGTGTAGGTTTACTACTCGTGATTAAATCCGTAAAAAAGTGGTTTTATTTCAAGCAGTAACTAGCTTTTACAATAAATAATATGGACAAAAATAGGAATAATACGGGGCCTACTTAAATATAATATTTATTAAAAATAATAATGCCCTGTTTATTTATCTTTGTGTTAAACCCTTGTTAACTTGTATCTGACACAGTATTCCATCACCGTCAGCAAGTTTATCGTCTTCATGTTTAATAAAAAAGAAAAAACAGAATTGATGAATTTTTATTAAAATAAATATTTCATGGTCATACCCATTCGTGACTAGTTCATGTCACGAGAGTCGCATTAATATGAAATTTACCTACTTATACAATCACTTTTTGCAAAAGAACAAGTTGCAGGAGACGTATGCTGGCAACATTATAATATCTTCGCAGTTTTGCGAAATGAAAATCGCTTAAGTACATAAAGTACGTCATACATTATTTCCCTATTTATGTAAAATAGCAGGTACTTGAGCAAAGATTAGGGATTATGCAGAAAAGAAACAAATGCAGATTGTATACCGTTTTGAAACAAGAATCTTAAGTATGTTATTAAAAAAATTGCAATAGAAAAAAAACACCAGCCTCGCAAGTAGCTTTCAGGCGGGATTCGAACCCGCGCCTCTCTTAATCCGGCCCTATGGCAATTCTCTGACTAACTAAGCTATCAGAAGGCTAGCCTAAGCCTGAAAGCTACTTGCAGGGCTGATGGAGAAAGTTTTATGTGGCCGCAAACAAACTTTGTATAAAGCTCAGAGTTTTGATACTACATTGAATTGTTATTGAGTGGGGCCAGTGGTGTTGTATGGTAGCGAAGCTTGGACACTTACAGTTGACACCCAGATGCATCTCGAGGCTTTTGAGATGTGCTACCGTAGAATGCTACGCATTAGCTGGACTCAGGAGGTTACAAATGAGAGAGTGCTACAGCGCGTTGGAAGGAACCGCGAACTGTTGCTGTTGCGTTGCGTAGGTACCCAACGTTACCAACGTTACGTCCCAACGTTAACACGTGACGGACCTCCGTCACGTGTTAAGACATGATAGGAACCAGCTGCTTCAGCTCATAATGATGGGCAAAGTAATAGTAAAACGCGTCGGCAGAAGAAAGAAGTCTTGGCTACGGAACATCCGGGAGTGGAGCAAAATTGCATGCGTAGAACAGCTTTTTCGCTTGGCACAAGACAGGAGAAAATTCGAAAAACCTCTTTAACCTTTCTAATAAGTGGATAGCCACATAAAGAAGAAGAAGGGCTGGTGGTCCTTTTTTTCTATCACAATTAATTTTCGTATACTAGAATCTTATTCAAATACCTACGAAGATTTGCATTAGGCAAGTATATATTTTTTACTCTCGATAAGTGACGTTTTTTATTTATTCATAAACACATTTGAACTTCAAAATTAATTTACATAGCTGCTCTAATTCCATAAAAAAATTATAGCTTTTTAAATACTATTAAAAGCTTTTTAACACGAACATTGATGATATCTCATACGGTCATTATTTTAATGTAAACACTTTCTATAAAACAAACAACTACCACACAAACAATATCACAACATCTTAATTGAAATCGAGTCCTTGAACAAAATAACCCCCTTAAAATACCAATGTCACAATATTTTAAGTTCATTATGTGCATGTACTCTGTACTGCATTATACAAAGTGCGTTAGGGTGAGACGTATCTCATTTAAAAAAGCGGTCAGAACCAGCTGCAGATATTGTGAGTCCTCGACATTCGCCGAGGGAATAAAAATTAGGTCCCTCTACTGGCCCTCTTTGTAATTGTATGTAGGTATACAAGTTATGTGCTTACAGTATTTGTGCTTGTAGACACCCGCATGCTGTGGTCACTTGAGTCGCAAATGTTTAATTACGTTTTTAACTCACTTATCCTTGGAAACCCATAATATTAGTAGATACTTAGAATAGATAATTCTTGTGCTTTTTTATAACCATCGGATGTTATTTGGAACCAATTCTTCAGTAGGCTACGCAACTAAGAGCACGAAAGAGTAACAGATAATAATAACATTTGGTTAACTACAGGATCTACTTTTCAATTTCTGTTACAAATAGACGACTTGTCGTCGTCTTGTACTTGACTTGTATTCAAAGCTTCAGTTAAACAATGGGCTATTTACAATCTTTATTAAAAAAATTACATAATTTTGAGAAGCGGTCAGAACCAGCTGCATATTATGTTGTGAGTCCTCGACATGCACACATGGAATAAAAATTAGGCCCTCTTTGTAAATGTATGTATACAAGTATATTTGCGCTTGTAGACACCCGCGTGAGTCGCAACTGCTTTAATTACACGCGTCATTTATCTTTGGGAGTTTATAATGGGAATAATGAAGTTCGATACTTACTTCTTTTGAAGCGACCTAATTTAACATTTCTTTTTTTCCATATCGTGAACAATTTCAAAAACAATTTCAAATTAGATTTTCTAATAAGTTTGTTAGTTACTTTACATCAGTTTCTTAATAGAAGTCATTTTATGTACATTGTGGCGACATCTTCTTTTCATCGTTACATCAACTTTACATACTTACATGAATACCGATTTCTAGGCCCTCTGATGTTCAACGAAACTCATCAATCCAACTAAAAGTGTGAAAGAATTCACATGCAAATCGAACAGTTGGTTCACACATCGAACAGTTGGTCTGCATAAGAACCACAGTTTTGGGTTCCTGGGCCAGTAGCCAAAGTAACATCGTTTAGGGCGTTTGTGCACTACAACTGAATTTTACCGATCCGGCGGTCCGTGTTTTTACGGACCGGCGTGGCATGAAAAACACGGATGATAGGCTTGTGCACTTGTCCGGTTTTTTACTGGCCGGGGCAGCGCAGTGATCTCTTTGAAACTACACTCTACGGACGCGTTTTAAACGAGAGGAATAATGAGTTCCTTGGAACGTCAGCAATTACTTGCTTTATTGCTTTATGCGAAGACGTAGAAGACAGAAAGAATTTTGGGTTCATCCTCTTATCAGTGAAAGGTACCTGACAGGGTCACTTTACCGAAATCACAATTAATTGAGGCTTGATGAAAAATTATTTTTTAACTACTATCGCATGTCTACAGAATACAAATACAAATACAAATACAAAATGTTTTATTTGGTACCAGGCATAGGACATAGGGCAAACATTACATAGCAAAAACAAACAGCAGGTAGGTACATAAAATAATAGTGAAAAACTTATAATAAACACAAAACGTAACCAGTGTCCCACGTCAGTACCAAATGGGTGTCCAGTTCAGCATTGAGTCAGCAATAAAGCCGACGCTGATTTTCAACTGAACCCCAAAGAATTAGTTTGACACGTGGACGTCAATGCGATACTAAAAATAAAAACAATGATATTTTATATATGACCACAAATACTTACATTAAATAAACAACTAAATTGAAGAGCTACAAGCAAATAAATGAATATATCAATAAAAATATATAACGGCAAATACTTATATTAAATAAACAACTAAATTGAGGAGCTACAAGCAAATAAATGAATATATTAAAAATAAATAAACTACACATACTACTTACTACACATCACCTGTCCCGACCACAGATTGGCATACCTCAGTCCAAATATAATGTTTTGGTGTGGCATCAAATATATAGCAATCAAATATATACAGCTAGCTATATAACAAAAAAAGTTTCATCAAAATCCGCTTAGTAGTTTTTGCGTGAAACACGGACAACAGACAGACAGACAGACAAACAAAAATTTCAAAATCCATATTTTTGGTGCTAGATATATTACGTGTTATTGCTGAAAAATAATAATAATAATAATAAATAAATAAATTCTTACATTCACACCAATTATCTAAGCCCATTTTAATTTCATTAAGAAACTGTATCATGGAAAACTTGATAACGGATAAATATATACTTAAATACTTTTTGTTTGTAAATACATACATATTATACATAGTTAACACCCAGACCAAGACAAATAGACATGTTCATGCACACAAATATTTGTCTTGTTCAGGAATCGAACCCGAGACCACTGGCGCTGAAGGTGGGTAGCCTACTCCTGCGCCAAATCGGTCGTCAATCGAGAAAGGCGCTTTATTTTGGCGTGCGTTAATTTATTTGCGATAACTCCTAAGATATTCATTTAAATTATATGGTGTAAAAGAGTAAAATAATGTGCATGAAATGCTTAAAGCAACTAAAGTATTTAGATTGATAAGGGTTAATACTGTATCCGTTTAAATAGCTTTCCAAATTACCGCATTGTTCGTAACCATTTTTTAAGAGATAATATGGCTATAATATGCTATCCTTATAAGATAGACATATGCTATCGCGGACTTTTTTGTAGATCTATAGAAGAGGAATATCCCAACATGCATTATTTTTTTAAACCTCGAAAGGATTAGGCAGCGTTTTTGCAGAAAACTCCCGGGCGGCTTGCCGTTTGCCGGCACTTTCGACAATTATCGTTATATTTCTACCAATTTACATAAAACTTTCATAAGTTATATATTAAAATCTTTCTGAAGAACCACGCTACCTGTTAGTGAAAACCGCATGAAAATCTGTTTCGTAGTTTTAAAGATTTAAGCATATATAGGGACAGACAGACGGGAAGCGACTTTGTTTTATACTATGTAGTGATTTATGATTAAAATACAACTATCCGTTTTTTTCCGGACGGTAAAATTCAGTGTAGTGCACAAGCGTACATATGTTTTTCATTGCCGTCATCTCGGAACGGAAAAAAACGGTCCGGAATGGGGAAAAGTAAAATGACGGACGGTAAAATTCAGTGTGGTGCACAAGCGCCCATATGTTTTTCATTGCTGCCATATCGGTCCGGAAAAAACCGGATCGCCGGATCGGTAAAATTCAGTGTAGTGCACAAACGCCCTTATGTGGCGAAACGACAAATATATTCGCTATCGTCTTTATGCTCCAATCAACTTGCGGCAAGACCACGTGATTTAGCGCAGCTTATACCAATCCGCCAATCCTATACCTTGAATTTCTTTCGAACTTCGTTATCGTTTTTGAATTGTTACTTTGGCTAAGGCCCCAGTTCTGTTACTATTGGTCAATACCTAATCTAACCTAACTCTTTAACAGGATCACGTTAAACAAAAATGTCTTGTCTACGTTTTCCCAAAAAAAAACAATTGGGTATTTTTCTCTGCATTTGATAAACATAACTAACAGCATTTTTTACATCTTGCTTTATATTGACCGTTTTTCCTATATTGAAATAACTGTAACACATTAATATTCAATCACATTACTTAATAGAGTGTATTCAATCTCATCGGACCGTTTATCTCCCGTCTGTCAAAACCGATGAAGGGCAAAATTTGTCGAAACCAAAAATGGTAGTCCGATGTCGAAACCAATCGAATGCCGATCACAGTTTTCAATTAACCGTAATAAGTGTAAGCTGCGCTGTTAACTGCGATTTTAATTATACTAACGATTTTTTATAATTATTGATTGGGCCCAGCGTCCTAATCAGTTTGAACTGATTGATTTATTATATTTTTTTATTACTTAGTTGTATCCTGACTGGCTTACAATAATTTTTTCGAAGAAATGTTTTAATTTTTTGGGTTAGAAATGCATTTTTTTAGGTTATAGGCACATAAATGAATGGGTTATGGTATCGGTAATAAACATAATAATTAAACGTTATACCACAGAACACGGAAAGATTTTTTTCTTACTTTAATATGTCAAACTCGTGGTGTGCTAGTAGGTATAACAACAATTTAGCTCTAGAATACCTATACTTACTAAAACTTTTGATTTTGTTCAAAGATATTTTTATTATTATTATTATACATTATTTTTGGAAACTTTGTTTATTTTTTGAAACTATGTTAAAAACTTAGATTTCGTAATTTTAAGTTAACCAATCACATGATTTCGTCGTGTAGGTAAGTATATCGATCCAGAAAGTAGAATGTTATATTTGCCTCAAAATAAATTTTCTGAAGCAATCGCTTATCCTCGAACATTCGCCAGGCACTCCTTTGATTTACAAACTATGCATGTCCTAACATCAGAGTAAAGCAGACCTTATTAATTACTACATGCAAAGCGCACGGCTTACACGGCCTGACCACTCGAAGCAGTTTCAAAATCAATATCGATGTGTTCGCTCGTAAAACGCGCAGCTGCGACAATACGTCTCTGGCGCAAGTCGCACGTCACACGGCGGCGCTTGGGCAGTTTGTAAATTTATCTTCAAAGTGAGTTCTAACTTACGATGGGACAGATTCGCTCCAGTTTTGATAGTTTATTTCCATTTCAAACTGAAATTAGAACGGTTTAATAGAATAGTTAAGAGAGCGATGCTGGAATTGGGACTGATACAATCGTATTTTGTTTCTGTTTATGTAAGGCAGAGGTACCCTTTGTGGCCACTTTAAGGATTTTTTGACTTTTAAGCACTAAGTACTAAATGATCTTAGGTATTTTAGACACAAGTTATATATTAAATGATAGATAATTTATCTACCTTTAAAGGTAAATTTTTCAAATTTTGAAAAGTTAAATAGTTTTTTGAATATAACACAAAATGTGTGAGAGGTGCCAAATGTACTGGTTTTCCCCACTTATTGATGTCTGTTAAACTTTTGTAAGTATAGCGAAAAATCAAAACCGAACAAAGGTTAAATTAATATATTCTAATGTGCTAGAAACCAATCAATTGCAAAACAACAATTTAATTGTTAAAAACAAAGGTTTATAATGTATTTCATCCAAAACAAATTTCTTAAAATTGTCATACAAAACATTTTTAAAAACAGAAAATGGAATTTATTGAAAAAAAATCGTATGACATTAGGAATCCTAACGGTTGTCATTATTACCTTAAAATACCTTATTTTAATTGCTTTTAGCAAAAATGACGAAAAGTTGTTCAGAAAACTTTTAGAGCAAAAAGTGGACAAAACCGGTACAGTGGCCAAAACCGGGGCTTCTGCCCTACTTATATGTTACGTATATGACGCGTTATTGTCATGTTAATAATGTTATACAGCTATTCTCTAATGCTAGTAACAAAAAAAATATATTTTTACTACATTAAAATGACATTTACACTCTCTCAAGGAAAAGACTTCAACGTGCTATCAAAACAGTGTATCCTCATTTTATGGGAAAATTATTTTAATTATTTACAATATTCTAAACTCTAAAATTAAATACCAATTGTATAATTTTAATGGTTACCTATTCATATTTGCCACTTATGCGGTGTTTAGTTTCAGATCATTGTTTATTCTGAAATGTCATTAACGACTCGGAGCGAAATGAAATCGACATTTAACGCTAAAGAAAATTTATGTTATTTTAGGAGAAGGTAAATTTACAACTTCATTTTAAACTTTTAATGAGGTGTTATTTTTTAATTCGTAGCGTGGCTTTGAAATTTTATTACACTTATCAATTTCATGATCGGAAAAGAGGTTTATATGAATCGAATTAGATGTAGGTATGTAAAAAAGTTTCTATGCTAATATCCAATAACTTGTCTTATTTTATTTATCGCGTTACATATAGAATGAGCGTTTAACACCTTGAGAAATATGATAGTGGCCTAAGAATGTTGCATTAATGCTCTCAAATTTCAATATATTTGTGATACTAATGGCTTTATAGACCAAGAGTGAGTCAGAATTGACCATAAATGGTTCCGTAGCCTAAACGACGACATTCGAAATAAAGACACCAATAAATTACTTCATTTTCTTCCAAGAAAAAATATATTACTTAATATAATATGTTAACATTTTTACTGAGCACTAAAATATTAATACATTCGGTCTTGTGATGTCCCTGTAGGTTAATTAAGCAATTACCCGACTAGCAAAAGCTCTCGTTCGATTACTGCTCTATTATATAATCACAAATAAGTCATTGAATAATTTCATACTCATTTTTAAAAGAACTATCCGTAGATAACTGTATAAAATTTTTGTAACAACTTTGTAATTTACCGTCTAAAACAACTTTTCTATCATATAACAAATCATCTTTTTTGTATATTCCGACGATTTTGTGATCTAAGAGTCGCAGGGCTAACCCGCCGTATCAAATATCGGACTGTCGTCGTGTATCGTAAAGATTGGTCCTGTCTCACCAGGCTAGACATAACCGAAATTGTAATCTAATGTGAAACATAAACATATTGTAGCGCTCCAATAAGATAAAACAAAACACACACAAATAAGTTGTTTTAAAAGTGAAGGGTACAGGGGCAAAACAAGGAATGTCACAAAACAGATTTATGTGGAATTTACATTTTAATGTAAGTATATTTGTGAACATTTGTCAAAAGTTTATTTGTATTTACAGCCGATCTTTGTACAGTAAACTTAGGTTCCTATCAGTAAATTAATAAAAAATAATTATGCAAGACAAAAATAAAAAAAAAAAAATAATAATACAAAACAAAAAACCTGTTTGTGACATTTCTTGTTTTGCCCCTGTACCCTTCAAGTATCATCATCATCATCATCATGTCAGCCGAACGACGCCCACTGCTGGGCATAGGCTCTCCACAACGATCGGTCCTATCGGTTAAAAGTATAAGGTGTAAGTATTCTCTGTGCTTCTGTTTCTCAAATAAAAACTGTTTACTTGTTATATTTGCTAAAAAGCTAAAAAAATCGATTAAATCATTGAGAAACGTTTCAATGAGTTTCATTTAATTTTATTTATCTGTACGTGTACCGAAATAAAACAATAACATTATTCACATTTTCAAGACGCCTTTCGCTCAATGATTTTGTACCATGGATCTCTAAAAAGCCATTTAATGTAGATTTAGTAGGCTATCTGAGAAAATTAATTGTCTCGTGGTTTTCACGAATAAATGTTATGTACCGCAGAGAACATAAACTTAAATAACTTTAAACGTAAACAACTAATTTAAACCCATTTTAACGATTCTTAAAGCTTATTTGCATTTAAATCGCGTCATTATAATATGTGCTGAACACTTGATCCTGTTAAAGAGATATATTATGTGAATTTTAAAAGCTTATTGTAGGTGTTATCAAATTTTTTTTATGTCAGACTAGCGCTCCGCTCGCGACTTCGTCTGCGTGGACCCAGTTTTTACCACCTTAGAAGGAGAATTTTCAAAAATCCTATCATAGTGCTCCCCTACACTCCCCAAGGAACATACATGTCATATTTCAGCATCTTGCTCCCAGTAGTTTGGGCTGTGTGTTGTTTGTCAGTCAGTCAACGCAAGAATTTTATATATTTAGATTTTAAGACTATAGGTAAGTACAGCCTACTTTTAAACCGACTTCGATTTTCAATCATGTTTAGTTGGCACATTTCTTTTTTAAATATTTTATTACAATTTATTATAGTATATTTTTATCTGTGGTTACATAGAAACAACCGCTTAAATAAAAGTTTCATTGCCAGTTAGCGTTTTGATGCATGAGTCAGGAGTTACACAGAATCCATTTTGGATTTTCTGCTTCGATAATATTATTCAATCTATTATTATTCTCTTGCAAATTGTCGTCGTCGTCTTTATTTTTATCATCACAGATAACGCCTATCATACTATTGTCCGCAGTACCGTTTATTTTACAATGGTGTTATGGAATAATAATCGGAATTTATAATGGATACATATTTTAGAACCGCAGTGTGAATGGACGCTTACTTTATTTCCCCACGTTGAGGTGACCATCTTTATGACTCTTTTATTATCAGGTCCCACTTTTGTAGGTTAACCAAGATTTACCTTTAAAAAGTCGGACATATTTCTATCTATCATTTGTGGACGCTCGATTTTTGCCCGCAGCCTATGTCGCCGTAAGTAGGAGTAGGAAATAAGAAGGAGAATAAATGTGGTACCATTTAATGTGTCATGGGCTGTAAAAATGCTGGAAAGTATAGTTTTTTTCATAAGTCTATCCCCGAACAAAATCGAGGGCAACATGTAGTTATCCTTTATTCATTACCTTCTACAGAATTGTAGAATACGTTGATCTCACTTCTACATAAACTGTGAACATGTAGAAGTGAGTTATATACTTGTAAAATTAATATCGGAATCAAGTTTGTAATACGGTTTTAATTAATTTACATAAAAATATACTTTTCACTTCACATGCTCGTAAAGTTAGTGTTTATGTTGGGTATAGGCTGCATAAAATCGCTTTTTATGCTCTAGTGCATAAAGTAAAATCTTCGTCTAAGTCTCAGACTC
The DNA here is from genome assembly GCA_949710035.1 of Crambus lathoniellus. Lineage (NCBI taxonomy): Eukaryota > Metazoa > Arthropoda > Insecta > Lepidoptera > Crambidae > Crambus > Crambus lathoniellus. Next base: position 19,992,425 of record OX453310.1, read on the forward strand.
TAAGACAAAGGTCGTCAGGTAAACAGTCACACACGCAATTAAACTCCGTTAAATAAACTTGTTATTTCACTTTGTTTCTTCAATTTTGTACATAATCCATGTTAAATTACTAAATTAATAAAACTAGGCAAAATAATGAGTTTTCTAAGAAATAAATATTTCAAGAGCATTATGGACTACGATCTATGCTAAAGTCACTGTGCTGCCACTGCCACGTATAAAAAAAAGAAAAAGAAAGTCTTCCCGCCAATATTTATCTTTTTTGCAATATTGTTATTTATTTTCCTCACACTCTAAGTGAAAAGCAGAGTGTAAAACTCGTACAAAAACCCATTTTACCCTCGAATTGACTATCCACCCTTGCCTACGGCTCGGGTGGATATATATGTCTCGGGTAAAATGGTACGTTTTATACACTTACAATCTACTATATGTTTAACTATATAAAACAGTAATCATAAGACTTGCTTATTTGGGATCACGCTAGTGATACATTCTATTGTTTATGCACTTATAAATCCTCGTAAAATTATATCTAGTATCGAACACTACTTGGTTTACACCTATCATGAAAGGTCCTTAAGGAATTAAAATTATTTTTTTGTCTTAAACCTAAACCGTAACTAAAATATCCAATACATTTCCACATGATATTCGTAAT